>OZ023145.1:21700028-22900028 GCA_963675895.2 Styela plicata
TTCAGACAAGCATTTTATTTTAAAAAAGCGACAAAAAGAAATTTACATAGGAAGGGATAGTATATTATTTTTATCCTGTGGGAGAGGAAAGCCAAAAATGCAGCTTTATTATATGGCGAACCACGACCTCTCGCGTAGATACGAGTTCCGAATCGGCGTGAAGGTTTTTTCGATTATCATTTTTTTCTCGCTTTCCTGGTTGGTGGAGGAAGCCGTAAGCAGAGCTTACGTGAACCACCGTGCATCGGCGGGGCGTCCAGAGGACCTCTCGCATATAATCATCATCCATCACGGGATTCGAACCTGCGTCATGATGATCAGAGATGCGTAGTTTGAAGTGTATTCCCAACGCTTTACCGATTGAGCTAACCGGGCACCCTTTGCAATACAAACAGGGGAAGGCTTCAAAGTAAACAATTGATTAAATCAGGTATGGCCATTAAACAGCGGGAGAGTGATGAGACGAGATGATCAATAATGGGGCTGTAGATACATAATAACAAAAAAATAACAATATGCGAAGGTAATTAAAACGAAATTGGTAACATTCCCGTCATCTAATCAAGAACTAGTCAAGTAGACACACTTCGGACATGTCGGATTTGTTGTTCATCCATCAACTTGGCAGTATCGATAAGTTTATCTATCTTTGAGGTTGGTTCCAACGATCCTATAATTAAAATAAAATGTGCTACTTCTGTTTTCTGATAAATATTATCCCTAAAAAGTTTCTCTATTCCCATAACTGTGAAATCTCCAGGTTGGTTGAAATGAAATGCACATGCTAAATATGCTTTTCTGAAGAAGTCTGACTTTGGTCAGACGAAACGTTAAAGAAATAAATTCGTGTAAGTGTGAAGCAAGACTTCTCTACTTCCATCCAAATTTGCAAATTTTATGTTTTCTCCCTTCCCGCCGATTACTGTGCATATTTCCATGTGTTGATGTATGAAAAAGCTCTTGAAATTTCCGTCACTTTGTGCACATTTTGTATCCTTCTCGCCGATTGGTGTGCATATTTTCCCGCCTATATGTTGATTTATACAGAAGCTCTCGCACTTCCCGCCACTTTGTGCCCTTCCAGCCCCTCAATATTGCACTCCCTTCCCAGTTTCACCGATTAGTGTACATATTATCCCGTCCATGTGTTGATGTATCTAACAACTCGCACTTCCCGGCACCTTGTGTCCTCCCCGCCCTTTAATATCGCACTCCTTTCCCGGTTTCAATCGTTTTTTGTTTTTCGCCTTCCCGCCGATTAGTGTTTATATTATCCCGTTTATGTATTCAGTATTGATGTATACAGAAGCTTTCGCACTTCATGCCACTTTGTGTCCCTTTCCCAACCTGCGATTGGTGAAACATTTCAGTTAAGATCGACAAATCTTGCTTAAAAGGCAGATAGGTCTTAATCCGTTGATACAGAACACAAGGGTCAATGAATTTTGGAACGCGTCGCGATATCTGATATGCAGTGTCTGATGTAAGGATTTTCTGTCCTAACGCATCGAGTAACGGGCTGGCGGCGACTCGACTACACGGCTACGGTAACTCCACACTCGAATTCTGATCAGACAGTTTCGTGCCCTAAAATAGTTCGTTTTCTGTTGTTCAGTGTTGAATGACTTTAAACACGCAAGACTTTAAACAGCAGCATTTACTGCACCAATAGCACAAAAAGTCGGGATTCGATTTGGCGAACTCGACACAAGAGTCAAAACCTGAGTACGGTAACATTCAGCTAACTTACCGTACACACGCAGCACTGAGCATATGTCAAGAACGGGCTTGAGCAAAAAAGTAGTTATAGAGAGACTGATAACTAGGCTATAGCTATCTATGCTGTATGTATACAGTATACTGTATAGATGTATGTGATAAAAGGATGTGAAATGAATGCACAGCATGTTTTTCTTAATCGTTCTTTCTATTTTTAAAATTTTCAAAATATAACTTATACTGTAAGGTTATATAAATACCGTATCAAATGTGAATTTACCTGAAAATTCAACGTTCCTTGAACTAGGCTTTTGTAGAAAGAAGTACCGGTACTACTTTAAAGGATACTTTTCATTGTCCTGTACACAGTACACTGTGGATGCTCAAAATGACAATCTGTTCCATGGACTGCGTAAAATGCTGAATGGTTAAGGTCACAAAGATTTTAGTGGGTCCGCATGGTGTTTGAAACCGATAATACAGAATAGCTGCCGAAAAATTTCCCATTTTGCAAGCGACTCATGCTAACCCATTCTGCCAGTTTTTATTTTAATGACATTCGGGAATATGGTACTAATCTTCACTAGACCCGATTTTTCTTGCATCTTGCCATCCCACCCCGTGTGGAACATATGAGGTTATCGAGCATAGTCCCAAGGCTGTGGGTTACAGTGCCTCTCCCACGAGCACCCCGCATGCATTGGTCATT
This sequence comes from Styela plicata, assembly GCA_963675895.2. Taxonomy (NCBI): domain Eukaryota; kingdom Metazoa; phylum Chordata; class Ascidiacea; order Stolidobranchia; family Styelidae; genus Styela; species Styela plicata. The sequence continues at coordinate 21,702,457 of OZ023145.1, forward strand.
GAAGTCTTTTTTCTTCGTCATTTTGAACATACCGGTACTTCATCAGGGTTCGTACCTGCATCATGCATTAGGTGTTACAGGTTATGTTCGGCAGCTATTCAACATTGGAAATTTTTCATGACAATCGGATATATGGTACTAAACATGATTGCTGACCCTTAACAATCTTGTAACCATTCAGCATTTAATTGATCAGACTGAACAATGGTGCACATTTTCAATCCGCAGAACCAGTACAGAGTAGACAGGTACAGTAGCCTATCAGTAGTACTAACCACCTCTTTGACAAAATTTTATCAGCTAACGTTGAATATTCATTAAACACATTTGCATATGGACCTATACCGGTATGCCTACCGTACCTCCTGTTCTGTCTTCAAAATAGAAAGAACGATTGGAGTAAACATGCCATGCTTGATTTCTCTGAAAGGTTCCTTTTACAGCATACAGATTAGGAATGGAATTTTCAGTAATATTCTAATTGATCCCGATACATATACGATTCTTTTGACTTTTAAGACTTGTTTTCTGTGATATGGCGATGGTTTTCAGAGGTTCCGTCTGATATCACAAGATTTTCGACTATTCAGTATTTGTTGAGAAAATGGGCATTTTATTATTAAAATTCTTCTGTGATTTTGGCACTAACTGGATTTTCTTCATGAATGGAAAAAAAACCTTACATAGTGATTCCTTCGAAGTAGGGCTGGGGGTAAAAGGTTGATCTGCCGAATAATATACATTGGTTTTGGTAATATCCTGTTACCCCGAAGAGATTTGACATGTTACCGTTTAAAATTTAAATTGGAAGTTGTTTTCATTTCATTCATACACAACTAACAATTAATGGCGAGAATAAAAATATTGGTAAAACTCTTCAGTTGTCACAATTTGTTTAAAATTTGATGTTTTTTTAATTGGTCATGTTTCCAGTTATTGAAATTATGTGTATGTTGTTTTATTGATTTTGTCACTTTTCAGCTTTTATGTTCAACTTTTTTGACCACTAGTTATTTCTGACTATACAAACAGATTGAATATCTTTAAATGAGCTTTACTTTAAAACCAAAGGATATACATTGTTCAAATTTGTTAAGCTTGTTAAAGATAACTGCATTGTTGTCAAATTTTGTGGTTTAGAGAATGGCGAGACCTACTCATCTTAGTAGCAGATGAAAATTTTGACTACAGTTGACATCCTCACTAAAAATGATCTCTAAAAATATATATATATATATATATATATCTTGTTGAACACAATTGGATAGTGATTAGGGGTTGAATATCGGTCCTATCTTTTGATGTATTTCATGCCTATATTGAGATAGCATCTTATTTTGTGAGTGATTTTTAGAAAAAATCTCTGTCACTGTCGTTTTTTGGGGCCAATTTCTGAACAATTTTTTTTATGTTTCTCATAATATTTGAGAAAAATATAACCAAACTAGACTATGATGGCTTAAATCTGAGCACCTTGAAATATCCTACTTATATTCACCCCTTCTTATGTTTCATCACCAATTTATCATTCTATGGTCATGTAAGGATGATTTTAGGATATGATTTGAGGGAAGCATCAGGATGTTGAGAAATATCATGAATTTTAAATACTAGTAACCCAGTCAGACAAATTTTAGTGAGAAAAAATGAATTTGATGAGGAACGAGGCGATGGCACCGTCCATCAACGGCTCAGGATGAAAAGAAATGTGTCCAAAATATTGCCGCCAGGTAGACTCGTAGTTCTATTTGATATGCTCAACCAGGGGAAGGCAAACTACATTGTTTATATATCAAATAGAACTATATCTAACTAGTTCAAGAAAAATGTCGTTTAATATATTTTGATTATATATATTTCATTTATTAATTTCTTGATTCTTTTGTTTCCATCATCTCTATATTCTAGTCAAAAATAAATGTTTGGAAGTGACAACTCTGGTTGTGGCCAGGTTAAAAGAATCTTGTTTTTCTTCAGACTTTTTGAAGTGTTCATATCATTTTATTCGGGTGGCTAAAAAAGGCTGCAAAATTATCAGTACTGCTATTTCATAGCGGTATTCACGATTTTGAACCTTTTTGTATAGTTAAGGTTACTACTGGAGTTTAATTTTTCAGCCAACTTTAAAATAGTCCTAACTTTTTCACTGTGTGTTGTAAGATGTGGCTCAGAAATGGTAGATGGTTTTACTATCATCCAGGACAGATAACACTCCTTGCACTGTATAGTTTAGTTCGGTTTGGGATGTTTCCTGCTTAGGGAGCGGTTGCAAGCCCTGTAGTTACAGGCCTTAAGAGTAGTCCCAATGTATTTCCTGCATGTCGGAAGAGGCGACTAAAAGGAAACAAAGAAGTGGTAGATGGATTTACCATCGCCCAGGGCAGACACCACTCACTGTACTTTACCATGATGGTTCAGTTCCATTTGTGATGTTTTCAGTTTGGAGTGCAGTTGCCGGTACTACATCTAGAAATCTTGTAGTGACCATTAGTTGGTTTCTTTACGTTACTTTGCGAGTGAATTTCAACAAAAAAAAAAGATAATAAATCATGCAATGTTGCACATTTGCTCAATTTCCTCCAGATGGAACCCAGTTTCTTTGTCTGTGTCTGGGCTAGCATTCTCCTGGCCTGTTTGTGTCAATAAAGCATGTTCCGCCACAGGTGCTTAACTTCAGAAAAAATGTTCATAGTTCATCGTATGTCGTATCGGGATCGTATTTAGAGGATATAATAAAAATAAATTTAACATTCAACATTGGTGATTTCCGTTTCAATTAATTATCTTTGATCATAATATCAATATTCATTAATCTTGCAGTCGTATATTGATAATATTAAATAATGAGTTATCCTCCAAACCCTCCACCTCAGCGAAGGAGTCGACCACCTACGATAAATCAAAAGTCATGTTTGTTGAGTGACCATGAAAATGATAGAGTTTTCAAAATGCTCGGGAGAAAATGCTCGGTAAGAATTATATTTATATTTCTAAGTTCTATTTTCTGACTTCGAGATTCGTTTTATTCAAAAATAACCTTAGGCTTTATGATAAACGAGTTTTATTCATTTTAATATATATTAATTTGGCCGAGCAGAAAAGTGCAATCATTTCAAGAATTTTGTAATATCGAGTTATATGATAAGGACGTGTCTACTGTCTAATTATGACAAAAATTATTCTTCTTATCTTCTGTATACCGTATTGTTCTATTTTGAAACGGGTTTAGGCGTCACAAGTAATGACTGAATCTTGACTATTTCGGTGACTTTCTCATGCATATCAATAAAGAGCGAAGATATCACGTTTAATTTTGTAATTGTTGGATAAGAATTTAAAAGTGACATAATCGCATGTTCAATCTAATACTAATACTTATCATAGGAGTACATATACCTGTTTGGCTCTCTAATTTTTTTCGACCAGCTCTGAGATGAGGCCAATTTGCATCTCTAGCATTTGCATTATTATTATTTTATTTACTCATGCATGTGTCATAGATGTGGACCACTCCGGGTGTGTTCTCTCATCTGTGGCTCCTACCTAACAAAACATGTTTTAACGAATATTTTTGAGTATTTGCAAGTCTATGTTCAGTAAATTACATGGCTACTAACCGTGACCTGATATCATTCATAATGATGTCATACTTTTTACTGCAAACTGTGTGCATGCTTATGCAACAATTTGAAACTCTCATGAGATACTTGTTTTGAAGAGGTTTTGATTTTGCCGGATATAGCTTCAGAGTATCAGCTTGGGATTCGATTAAAGTCCACCGAGGCTGATCACCACACAAACTACCATCATATCACTAAATATTTTATTTTATGAAATTTGACATCACGACTTGCAGGAAAAGGTGGTCAAATTACAACAATTTCGTTTATCTGAGATGTTGGAACATCCTCTTTATATACTGTATTGACATTTGAGCATTGTGTAAACTAAACTATATAGACAGCCCTAATCCAGTCCATCACATAATAATCACACATTATTTGTTTCTTTTTTTAGACACTGTCAACAGGGGTTGTTCAAGTGTTTCTCGCTCAACACAATTCAAGATGGAATAAAGTTGGTACTGGAGTTTGTTGCTTTGTTAAAGATAATCCCAAGCGGTCATATTATATCAGAGTTTATAATATAAATGTGAGTTTTTTGTGTTTAAACAGTTTCATGAATATTTTTATGTATTCATGTTGCCATGCCTTTGAATTACACAATACAGTAGTATTAGGTATATATAATGCATGATTAGTTGAGAAAGGTTCGATTTGGTGTGCGAAATATTGCACAAGATTAATAAAAAAAAATAAAAAAAAATGAATGAATAAAATATTCCAAGTTCATATAAAACCAGTAACTTAAAAAAAGTTCAATGACTTAAGTTTATAAAAAAAAAATTTCTGCCTGTACCAATATTAGGGAAAAATTTATTAGATATATTGTGATTTTAAGTATAGTTTGAATATTTCCTTGAGAAAATTGATATTTTCATCAATTTTTCTCTTAATATTTTTGAATGGAATCATTTTTTGAAAAGATCAGATTCGAAAATAAATGTATTGTACAGCTCCGCCTATTATATACATGTCTAATAAAAACAAGTCTCGGGTTGATAGACCACGTACGATTACATGTATATATTATTGGTCTCGAGTTATGTCGATCATCTTTTGTCAGTTACGATTGAAAATCGTGACTATAATTTTGTCCAACGTGAGCCGCAGGTTATGGTTTCCGGCTGAGTTTTGTTGTATGGTACTCAGTTATTCTAATGGACTTCTTCACCCGTTTACTGCACTTTTGTGATATTTATAACCAAGGTTTTGAGTCATGATGTGTCCAGTAAAGTGGAGTATTATGATGTCATACACATTTCTATAACGAATGGCAGGAAGTAAAGGCTGCGTAATGAAACAATGCAAATCACGAATATAAAAGATAATTGTTGTGTATGGCTAAATTATAAACATATTGTGGGGGACGTTAATTTCCTGACTATACCATTAAAGGTCGAGGAATATCTTAAGAATTTAATTTAACTATATTCAAAATTAAACCGGGTGCAGTATTTTAAAAATTTTTCTTCATATTCAAGGTTTTATATCTCATTCATTGCATATCAATATTACGACTTCCATCAAAAAAAACAAACTATATAATGTAACATATTCAATTTGACATATAACAGTTATTTTCGCCAGTTACTTTCGCAACATTAGTAAAGAATCATATATTAATATTTGACCCGATTTCTAATACTGGTACTCTAGAATTTCAACTTGCATTATGTCATTTCCGGACATGTCCGCTAACTATTTATTTGAAAGAAATATCCATAGTATATATCTATGAAATTTTCTCCATATTTTTTCGTCACAGTAAGGCATGAACTATCAAAATTTCCTGATTCATAGTAATGCGACACAAGCCAAATCGGAAATTTTTTTTGTAGAATGAGAATGAGCCTTAGACAGACAATGCAATCCATCAGTGACTCATAAACTTAACAAACCATGTGTGCTTGAAACGTTTCTGAATGGAGTAAATTGATCTTCTATAAAGCCGGGAATTTTTTTAAATATGTGCCTTGTGCTATGAATCAATTGCTTGTGAGCAACTTGTTTCATGCAATCATTAATGTATGTTTCAATAACTTTTTCATGACTTGGATTTGAAAATCTCTGGCTTCAGTTAGGATAAGTCTGGCGCATAAATCCATATCGACCAAACAACCCACGGTTTAATAACTTGACTAGGCTCAGCAAAACCTTAAAACACATCACTTTCCTACAAATTTGATTTCTGTTTGCCATGTGACTTATTAGTGGCTTGCGGTATAGGCCTTCTTAGGATTCACTTAAAGCTATTATTCAAAAATGAGCATATGTAATATTTTTAAACTTGAAAGCATTTTGCAAAATTATCCTTGGTTCTTAATAGACATTTCATCTCGGAATATTGTCGGAACATTTTTTGGTAGACATTTTTTGATGGGAGTCATTTTCCATGTTTATCTGACCCCCGCCACTTGACCAAATTAATCTGATTAAAAATGTGTGTCCGGCAGCTGTTCTAACAACCATAGTTGAATACTGGTATTTATTTTATTACAGAAAATAATGCGATACAAAAAATAACCAATGCCACCTAGTTTTAGAACAACTTCAAAATGCCCACTTTAATTTTATTGAAACATTTTATTTGTTTTCAGACTGAGCAAATAGTATTTGAACAAGAATTGTACAATCAGTTCAAATATGCAACACCTCGGCAATATTTTCATACTTTTGATACAAATGTAAGTAAAGCATGATTCTTTATCCAGTGTTTGTGTCTATGTAAATATAAATGTTATCTAAATATTTATAAATTATCATGATTGCTGTAGCTTTATAAATAAAGGTATTTTATTTTAGAAACCTGATAAAATACGATTTGTTTCCCAATTACTCTAATTATGTTGAAGTCACTGACTAAGTTTTTCCTCAGGCTAAGGCTCATAATATGGTGAACCATGACCATGATGCAGGTAGGTTTTTTTCCTTGTTTCCATGGACATGATTGGTAGGAGGAGATGATTATGTGGAATTATTGCTGAACATCTCTCCAGCATATGTTGGCGGCAAACTAATTAACTACCCATATCTTAAGTTGTTATCAGAAGGTGATCACTTTTAAGGATATTTCACTTGAAAAATTTATTTTTTGTGATTTCATGTCTCATTTTATGTTTGCCTTCATATTCAGGACTGCAGAGCGGGTTTAAATTTTGCTGATGAATCTGAAGCAGATCATTTCAGAAGAACGGTGGATGAAAAAATCAGAGCTAAACAGGAGAAGAAACAAGGTAATTAAATTGATATAATGCATGTTTCCGATTTCTAATCATTTCATTTCATTACATAGAGAGTTAGGAAGACCTTTCACTCACGATGTTGTGCAATCAAACCAAGCTACATACTCACAATCCAAATATGTACGAAGTTTTGTGCGTCGGTGATTTTTCTTGCTGGATAAGATGGAGCCATTAAATATGCAGACATGAGTTCTGTAATTGACAGCCCTATTTTTCCAGTTTCCATTCAAGATAGTTTTCATTTTTCTAATGATTTCATTAGATTTATTTCTGGGAAGTTGGTACGAAATTGGCTTACTGATTAAGATATTGTGTGTATGTACCTACGTTTTATTGACGATCCATCAGTGACCCATACTTGAAAAAAGATGTTTTAGAGATGAGTATATTGGTAGGGGTGATGTTATATGATGGACTGTCACTTGTCGAAGAGTTGGACAACCACAGAAAAGTTCTGTCTTGGATAGGCTGCCTGGATGCTTGTACGGATGAAGCCTTGGACATTCGGAATGATGTTAAAATGACCTATTTTTCAATTCATCGGTTGAGCATATCTCTTGGTACTGTGAATTTACCTAGTGCTTTTTTGTTTTGTAAAATTATCGTCTCATTTCTTCCAGTGCAGTGTCATCTTTATTTGGGAATTGTCAGGCATGTAGAAAAATATAATAAAAAACCTATTGATATCTCATTTTTTGTTAAAATAAAAGCATTTTGATAATTTTTTCAACTGATTACTCCGACACATCTAAAAGTCTAACAATCGACTTTCAACAGAAAAAATGAAAAATTATTGATGCTTTGTATCTGCGGGACTTCATTTTGATCAAACAAGAAATTTTTCTAGTTTCTGAATTGGAACTTGACCGATATAGTACTTTTGTAACCGATATTTTCAAAAAAATAGCTTTCCACAAAATTGCAGTATCTGTATTGCACTTGCTGGGGGTTTTTCCCGGATTGCGCAGTTTTGCCATTTGAACAAAACACTCGTCATATCCATAAGTGTTTTTCGGTTGGTCGATATTATCCGCTTCTTTTGTGATCTGCTGATATATTTGTAAACATCAAAATTAGGCCGGTATATCAGTTGGACTGTATTCTAAATAATGTTAATACCGAAAATGTGTTTATTTTGCAAAATGGTGGTATTCTCATTGAGCATAACGCCTTTACCAGATAGAAAAAATATTTTGTGTGTTTATGAATGTTATATCTCACATACATTATATCAATAAAAACATTCATATTTTTAGTTAAATACTACTAAAAGCATATCGGTATCATATGCTCTTTGTTTTTTGTGTAATTATGGCTTTTGGTTTTACCACCCAAACTACATCCTGAAATTGCTTTAAACACACAACTATCAGTCATCTGTGTATTAAGCGTTTATTTTTTCTTCAAAAAGATGTTGTTGAACGATAGTGCCTAATGGATGTGGTTAAAGAGACATCATGGTTATAATGGGGATTTCACCTAACCTCATATTTTGACGTTATTCATGTTTATAGGGTAAATTGAATCAAATATCTTTGACGCTGAAATCATTTTATGGCCATGTATGAATATTGGATTCACATGATATTCCGATTGTTCATTGAACTAAAGTAGTAGATTCAAGTATGAGTTTATTATTATAGAGTCAAAATATCTGTATCTGCATCGGTTGCAAAAAAGAAATATCGGTTGGAATCTAATTATGTTTGAATTAGCAAGTAATGAGGGTGGCGTTGCCTTGGTCTGCAATATTCATATTAACACAGGGAGTAATAGCTCGAGTTTTCTGTACCTGCGAAATGTGGAAAATCTTGAACGCATTTTATTTTTTGTTAGGTAAACGCTGTTGATGAATTGAACTGCCTTATAGTCCATTTGTAACTTTGTGGTTGTATCCAAATATATATCAAGCTATATCCACACCTTTCATTCAAGCTTTTTATTTGTTTTGTAAATGAAATTGGATTCGAGGATTGAAGTATAATGCAATGGACTTGCGCGTGCATATGAGATAAGGCTCAGTGTACCAAAAGTATATTTTATCAGAAGACTCAACTAACCATAACGCTTCTGTCAACATGAGGTTGATTATCTATCATCATTTGCCCCAGACCTGACAAGCAATATCGTGGTTGATTGGCTACGTTTTTGCCACTGTTAAGGTTTACATTTTTCTTCCATTAGTAAAATTATTTCATCTCGTCTGGAACAATTTTGGCAATGACTGTTTGGTAAAACTAGCTTATTATGTGCCTAAATTAAAATTAATCCAGATTGTTTGATCACGTATAATATGCTAGCTTTTACAATGTTAGATGTACCATACATAAACCACGCTTTTGTCAAGTTTATTTAAAGTAATATTTCAATTGTCCCAAGCTTAACATATGAAATAATTTTTAATAATAATATAATAACAGTTGAGTAATTGAATGTTTTGTAAAAAAATTTTAGAAAAAAATGTTGGCGTGTGGGATAAATTTTAAAAATGAGATTGATGGAGAACTAGAATGTAATGTCTGTTTTGCAAATACCTCCCAAAATACTTATTACACTCTGTTTTACCTGACAAATTCTACCCAAATGGATTGCTTTGGCAAATTGAAATGCTTCCTTTGCATCAACACAGAAGTTCATCAATATTTCCAGAACTTGAACACCGATCTATCAGTAGCCCATTCTCAGCAGAAGATTGATATTGTGAGAAATATTACCCTAGACTCAATTTAGGACTGATATCTGACTGATATCGTTAGGTGGCAGCAAAGCGCTATTAATTTGCGTTGGGCAACTTGCGCCGGCTTGTTTTTATGACACCCACCGCTTCGATTGCTGTACAGAAGCAAAAACCGCTTTCAATTACATTCGTTCAATTTCGGCGTATTTTTTTATGTTTTTTCTAATACTGTAATGTTTTCGCAATGCTCTATCTACAATTGTTCTCAGCGAATAAATGCTTGAAAAATGTCATTTGTTATATCTTCAAAAACTAAATTTATGTCAGAAATTTAATTTTATCAGCTGCGGCTCGATCCATCAGTGACTGCTACTTAATAAAAGCCTCTTTGAAGATTTTTTTCCGACTCTTATAATTCATGCAACAAATTGAAGGCCACAAGTAGAACCTTTCATAAGTACATACCAAAATTTTTTTTGTCAGGTATGAGCCAAAGATGGACCGCTCTAGTACTATTGGATTTGGGCGAATATTACTCGTTTTGCTGTCAGATTTTTGATAAAAAAAAAAACACCGCAAGTTCCAGACAAATTACCCAGCTCTGTGTTATGCACCATTCACAATCTATTGATGAGTTTTGGGAAATATTGATGAGCGTGAAATGAACCAATTAATACTGAAACCAAAACAAGATGAAACTGTCTGGATGCTTGAGTCGCCATTAGTAAACTGATTACTATTAGCTTAGATAAGTTTTGCATATTAGAATAGAGAGTATTTTCGGAAATGTCAAAATGGCAGGAAGCTTCTCAAAGGAAAAGGTGGTTTGTTTTACGCTGAGACGCAATTGACGAATGTGACATTGGTATATCATCGCTGGTGCTAGTCGGTCCACGCAACAACTGCTTGCATCGTTTTCCATCAACCAAATTCGTGTTTATATTCTCCTTTTGTGGTAATTGTTCCATTTTTAAGGTTGAATGAAAAATTTTAATGGAATTTCATTATTTAGAAAACCCCATCTGTTAGAAATTTCCGATAGAAGCGATCGAAAATATGTATTTTTTGTAAAAAATAAGTTCAATGTGCAAAATAAATTATTTTTATAACAAATCTGTTAAAATTCTGCGTTTTTGACAAAAAATATTTTTATGATAATAATTAGTATTTTTTATATAATATGCAAAGCAAAATATCTTATCGATCAATTCTCTTTCGATGTAGTTTCTAATTAAGGACATTATTGTCAGGTTGCAATCCATTTGGTCGATACTGATTTGCCCAGAATGTTCACTTGTCCTTCGAAAAATTTACGATACATATACATATTATATACATTGGTTATAGAAATAATCTTTACCCTAATTTATAATGTGCGTGTCTTTTGCGTAACGGTTTCTACCAGCCGCAATTCAATTGTAAATCCCCCTATTTATGGGGAAGTTCAAACTTGCCTGATGAATTGCTTGTAGAGATTTGGCGTTCTATTTATATTATCGGAGGGATGACTTGTAGCTACAATTGTATTGCTGTAAATTGGAGTCACGAGTACGATTCATCACACAATGTTTATATTTAGATCATTCCTAAGTTCTTTTATTATCGCCATCATCGGGTCGCTAAATCAATGCATAGAAATATTCGAAGCATGTAATGTTTAGTACGAGGTGCTCCATCAGTGGCTCATACTATGCGAAATAAATATATGATCTAGATAATATCCAAATATTTTGTTGTAAAACAGCGACTTTGTGATGGACCCGTTTGCAGACTAAAATTGCGATTTTTGCGAAATCGATGGTTTCGTTCGCACCTCAACAACTGTATTGAATGTTGACACATGTATATTTGATTTCTACTAGTCGTATCATTTATCTAGCATGAACATTTTGATTATGGATGGATTATTTTGATTAATGTAATGTTACAACAATTTGTTTGATGCAATTCTGTGAATGGAAATCGATACACGTTCAAATTGTTGTTTACTTTTAATCAGATGTATGACAGGAAGTTTTACTATTATTATTATCGGGTTTTAAAAGAGTTATTTAAATTTAGTAATATCGTGAACATTGCGGGAAAGGTTAGTCTGGGCCACAAGTCACATCGTAATTTAATAATTGTTTATCGCATATTTTGATAAACTCCTTTCGGGATGTAACTTTGTTTATTCCAATCAGATATTTTATTTGTCATCATGAGTCGCAAATCTGTCCTCAACAAAAGAGGTTTTGAAAATCTTTTTGGACTGGTCGATTTACTTTGTCGTGTGGGAGAAGAAACCTATGCGTTGTATCAAAAATGCTGTAAGATCGCGTTTTTTCACCGTAATTTTGTTTATTTTTTGTTATTTAAATAAAACTAAGATTCGTGGAGTTTTTAGGCCATTTGTAGACTGTTGCATCTTAACATACTTGACACAAATTCGATCGATAAAGCGGTATTGAATTCTTCGAAATGATACACTTTATCGCTAATGAACGGTAGATTTACTCTACTTTTGTCATAGGGGGGGATCGCGTCGATGACCTTATACATGGATAAGTATTCTCGTCTCCATCAATGGACCCGTGATCGCTAAAAATACGGCTTTTTCGACTTTCGATCTATCTAAATTTTCTTCAAATAAGCATGCTGGAAAGTACATCCATTTGTCAGTCAATCCAGTTTCTCAAAAATAATTTAGAAATGGTATATTCTATGTTAGAAATCTGTTGTTGTAATTGAATTCCAGTAACCGTAAACCTCAATTCAATAACAATAGTGACAACCCTACTCAATTTATTACTTCATAAAATTAATAATAAAGTGGGCGATACAAGGTCACTTAGCCTGTTTATACTGGTTGTACTGGACTTATGTAGTACAATATAGTACATGCAGTAATACATTTACCGAGTTTTTAACGTTGGGTAAGGCCTAAAGGCGAGCTTATTGTTTTTGCTCACAAGTTTTTTTCGCAGTTTAGGTAGCGCTCCCAGTCAGATTTATTGCTGTCGTTGAATGTTTTGTCATGTATGAGACGCAGACGGATCGCGCCGATCCAAAGACAGAATGCATTGTTAGGGAGAGCACCGCATAGAAATGGTAAGATATACACTCTATCCAATTTTGCACTATTGTATAGTTACATGCATGTTGTGAAAATATTTAAAATGTCTAGGAAATTACCCCATGTAAATTGCTGGCAGACTATGTTATTGTGGAAGTTAAATGTAATAATCAGGTCGGATGGTTGCATGTTGTTAAATTCATTGTCATTATTCACTTGTATACGGTGGCTCACGATGAAGATTGTTATTATTTTATAATCGTATTATCGTGTTTTGCCGCCTTTTAAAAAAGAAGGACTTTCGCAGAGATATGATGTATATGACTTCTTAATTTAGTTATTATCTGAAAGTATAAAATTTTTGTTCTTATTGATTTTAAAAGTGGAAAGATTGAAAGCTTATTTTCTGCATTTCTACTGGTAACGCACTTCTGCTGATACCGCCTTCAGTCGCGTGGGTGCCACACCGTTTTGTTTCCATATGAAGATGCAACCATTGATATCGTAGAAATTGTCCAATGTTCCTGTATCCAATACTTAAATTTTGTCCACCATATTGAATTATAAATGGACCGATCCCCCCTTGTCAAGAAGTACGATTCATTACTGTTTGATTTGACAAACAAATTGCGCTGCTTGAGTTACGTTTTCATGCGATAAATTCATTTTCGAACGTATTCGTATACTAGATCCGTTTGGCATTGGGTTTTATTCGAAAAAAAGGGATTCATTTCGGACATCCCTGGTGTGAACACGTCGTTTTCTGACTTGCTTTAATATTAGTAATCTTGTCTGTTTACTTCGCAAAATATTATCTGTTATATCACACTAATGATCAATTCATGTGAACTTGCCGTTTATCAAACAGAATGTTGTGTCAAAAACCATTAGGAAAAACGGTCCCGAAACGGAAATTTTTAATTATCTTGGAAGGAGCGGAAGTTGATAGCGTTACTTGGCAAATGATGATCTTTTTGGTGAGCTTTGGACGTTATCAAAACTTCACGTTGCCCTCAGTTCTACGTCGGACTGAAAAATTGTTGGCCTGTACATCAGTTAATGAGATAAACGATTGATTTGTCACGGAAGCGCATTTACAGTTTTATTGACGTGAACGATAGCAGTACGAACGCTCAAATTACTTTTTTTTGAACTTATCCATTATTTTATATTAATTAATTGATAACACTATACCTATGCATCAATTTAACGATGACAGCATTATACTTGTACAACAAACATATTTGTTTTTATTTAAAATATCACAAAATTTGAACAAACGCTAGCCCAAAATTCTTTTATTTTGCTTAACGTGACAACTCCGCTAATGAGCAATATTTGTCATTTAAATATGTCAACCCCCGGTCGTTGGCGAATTATTCATTTGTGTAGTTTAGTTTTGGCAAGCGCAGATCCTTGATAAATTTGCGTCGTGACCAAGGGCCTGCGTTTGCTGGACATTTGTGTTGACCAAAGGCAAAAATACATCCCAATTGCCATTTTTCGTATCTGTGTTTGTATCTTAAACAAGCAATTCGCAAGAGTGTTGTGATAACTCTGGGTGAAAATATAAATTTGACCCCATCACGGCGTCAAACTTCTGCCATTTGGCATCAATATTTCATTTCAATTGAGGAAATAATTGGGTTTTTCGCTGAGTCTACGAGTCTCTAGGCATGCAATTTTGGTCAGATTTGCTCACGTTTTCATTTTCCCAGCGTTTATTTTCCAGTCCGTATTTGAATTTATTTATTTCAATACTTTGACTCATTCGGTCAAGTTCATTTCCCTCATCTTTGCTCATAAGAACAAGTTTGTTATTCACTGTCAGATTTCCCCGGATTGTGCATATGTACGGTTATCGAAAAGTGCGGTTCACCAAAGGACTACCTTTTATTTGCAACCTCAATATTGAAAGGCTACTATTTTGTCTTATGGTATATGACGTTTATAGATAGACATTGTAGGTAGAAATCATCGGTTTCATTCATAATGAAAATCGATGATACGAGCTTATTAAATTGAGTGTATATGAAGTGAAAGGACGAGATTTAGCAAATATTCTTAATTTCTAATCAGAAATTTTAATCTGTTGAACACGAGCATATGTTAATGTGCATGTCTTTAAAACTCGATATTCTGTCCACAGCCTCCATTCCTCCATTTCACGTAGCTCCGCGTAAAATGGTTTCAGGAGACCTTTCAAGTATGAAATTGATGCAGCCTTGCTATGAGCGAATTTTAATAATAAAAAAAATGAGCCACGGATGGACCGCGCGTTCCATCAGTGACACACACTCGACAAAAGAATAATTTTCCGTCTCTCATCAGTGTGAATCTGTTTTTTTTTCATTTTAATGGATGCAATATGGGTAAGTTCAATTCAGACAAAAATTGTTGAAAAGAGCTTCGTCATCTCCAGGTGATTGTGCTGTTCAAGTTTGTCCATTACCCGTCACCGCTGATCCATTGTCACGATATCGTTGTAATTGATTTGATCAGCCCACCAATTTTGCCACCCAATCCGGAAATAACGAATCAGCAACATGTACGCGAAAATAACAAATGTGAGAAAACCGTCATCTCTCTACTCCCTTGCTCGATTTCAATGTGTTTCTACAACTTCCTGACTCAATAAATGCTACGTAATATTTCATTAACCAGTTACTTACCGGACTAGAGGTAATATGCTATGATTTCGAACTTCTGTACACGAGGGTTATCAAAGAGAAATGTAAATAAAAATTGTTATATGTATAGATTTTCACCTTTTGCAGAGACATTTAAACGGAGTCTAAGACTGTACGCATGAAAAAGTTATATCAGTTTTGAGATTATTTTATAGTCACATGGTGCTGTGAGAAATTATATGTAAGCATTTGAAAATTTCAAGATTGACTACTTTGATCAGTTGATGTTATAATACCGTATTATGAAAATTTGTTGCTATAATAATAATTAACAAAAATAATCCTTTGGGCTAGTTTTCGTTTAAATCAGATTTTCTCATTTTATTTTTTAAAGATTTACTCTAACTTATAAAATCATGATTATTTGCGCCAAATTTTACGGTTATACATTTTCACATAAATGATACTTATTGCACAATGAGTAAAATATGTCGAAAATGCAATAAAATTTCTTTTATCTGAAACATTTAAATCAAATTTGATTTCCGATCTATTAACATTCCTAGACGAACCGTTACTGAAATAAATTTACCTCTCAAGAAGTTAGACAGACCTCTCGCTATGGTATCTTATTGAGGAGTGACTGTTTTTGGCGTTGGTGAGTGGAAACTCGTAGTTGAATTTCGTTTAAGACAACGCGTGATATCCTGTTACTCGCATGATTTTTCCTTGTGCAAATGAGGGCTTAGAAATAAAGTTAAATAAATTACATGCAATTTGTGATACAGTGCATGTAAGATAATATTTCAGTATAAAAATTTAATTTTGCCAAGATGGGGCGGTCCATCAGCGACTCATACTTAACATAGGATAGGATTGGAGACAATGCTAGCTGGGTTATATCATGTTTGTTAAAATTGATATTCAAGACATTTATTTCTAAATATTCGCATCCTCGTTATTTGAATTTCTATTTTGGTAATATTTAAATACGATTTCTAATTTTATTCCATGTCAAGGCACACGACAGTTAATTATGGAATGTGAACGAGTTGCAGTCTTGCAAGTTAGTTTATGAAAATTATTAAACCAGTTATTATTTGTTCGTATGTTTTTTTTCGCTAGCTGGTCATTTAATAACTGCTTGGACTTTCGACGGTTGTGTAACTGTAGTAACTTCCAGCGTAGTGAAATTTTCATTTTCTAAATAATTCATATATTTGTTCTGTAGTGTTAGTTTTATAAAAAATATAATATTGAATGAAGGGATTTAGTTCGAATATATTGGCAAATAAAGTAATATGATATCATGATATCGGTTTTTGTGCCAAACGAAACTTACATTAGTTTTGATTTCAGTTTAACGCTGTGCCAAAGTTACAACGAACTTTTCAATTATCTAACCCATTATCATAGAACATGACTACGGACTGCAGTCGCATGAATTGATAAACCGTTCAAACCTATGTATGTTATGTAGTCCCAGTGGTTACTTTCTGGACTAAAAAATAAAACCATTTGCGTAATTTGATGAAATGAAGAACTTCGCTTTATATTTTAGCACATTTAGCACTCAATATAGAAAAGCGTTATTTTAAATTGAATATATATTTAGAAAGTAAGTCCACGTATGTCCATAATATAGACCAGGGGTGGCCCGTTGTGAGTGAACAAATTCGTATTTCTTTTTGTGTTTGTGTTGTGGCTCTTTTAGAACTGAATTTTGTTATATGCGGCTCGAGCATAAAGCAGGTCTGGCCACCCCTGATATAGACATTTCTAACTTTTTTGTATCAGTGCAGCAAACATATTGTCCAAATTGGTAGTCTGGATTTTTTTCAAGTTCACCTTGGAATCTTTCACCTTTGCTGTTATTATAATCATTATTAACAATATTAACAGCTGTAAAACATCATCAAATCGCCGATTTGGTCAAGATCCGTGTTATCGAAAATCCAGATCCTTTTTCCCAGAATATTTCCACATATTCCTGTCATTCGATTGCGAATTTGGCATGCACGCTTAATTAACGTTGTCCACGGCGTGTAGAACGTGCGTAAAATTGTCTCGTTTTAGAGAATTTCTCGCAATCGGTCACTCTCGTACCTGGATAGCCCGACCCTGTATGACGTCATACCTTTGACGCAACTACCGGAGAATAAAAAAAATCTAATGTGCGCTTTTGAAGATGTTTATTGATCAAATTAGTTTTGACATTAGACAGGATAGTTAGTTTAAACTTGAAAATTAAGATAGCCAGCAATAAGCCTTCTGGTCAGTAGGGGTCAAATGTTACACTCCCCTACCAAGCATAATCGTAGATAATGCGGGCCTTATAGGCGCGCTTTTATTTGATTACGCTTGCTAGAGTATCATTTAACCAACCTCGGGGTCGCGACCGTAACTGTCTGTTATAGTTCTATTGTGTTATTGATAATATAGTTAATAACTTGTAAATAATTTGCTATCAAGGCGCTAAGTGTTTGATTGTCGCGGAATTTTAGCGACAAAGTTGTTACTTGTCAGTAACGTGTTGTATGTTGTTACATAGTTACAGATTATTTTTGGAATATTGAATTAGACGTAGTAGCGTAGCAAGTCTGAATGTGCATGGATAATTTTGGGTAATTAGGTATTGGATTTGTAGTGAAGTGCGTATATGTATGGATAATAGCGATTCTAATTGTTCAACCGGTGATGTGCAAGCGATGTTTTATTTTTGACGTTTTGCACATCACCAGTTGAGCAATTAGGACCACTATGAATATCCCTGGTGGCAATCGCTCAGTGCTTAAGTATGGATAATTTTTAGTTATTATCAGTTAGATAGAAACTAAAGTCGGAAGTAAATTTTCAGAAAGATGAGCTGTATCTTTGATTGGAATGTTCTTCATACATTTTACATCCGTACCCATGTTTCCACAGTTTGTTAGATTGTTTTGAAATCTTTGATCGATTTGTTACTCGAAAATGGAAATCCTGATTCTAAAGTATCAAGTTGCTTCTTTAGAGTTATTCAATTGTTGATTATTTCTATGAAAACTCTATTATTTTCTATTAAATTGAAATTATGGTAACTGAAGAGATTATTTTATTGAAAATGTTCAAATACTTCCTCTATATTCGCTCATCCATCGTTCTTTCGAGTTATATCTTTCTCTCTTAGATCTCAATACAATATGGCGAGTTTCTGTCCTCGCATTATAAAATTTAGTGCCATTTCGCCCCAATCCATTTTTTGGGTATTCGTTTCTTCGAAATTTCTTTGGCGAATTTTAGAAAAAAAAATCTTTGAACGAAAAGCCAAGAACTTGGGTTTGATTTTATCGCGTTTTACATAAATTCTGATAATTGGTTGTTTTTGTGATTTTTCAACGTTTTTAATTATCGGATCAAATTCGAAAACTTGGGATATAATTTTACATATATATATTTGGATAGGTATTATTTACATTCTTTATTAAACTGTATTTCACTATTTTTAAACGCCATTTTCAAAAAATATGATATACGTGATAAATAATATGATCAATTCTCCCTAACTTTTTCGGTGGCATCCCGATTAGAAATATTTCCAATGCGTATTATGAAAGTTATTGATTTTACTTCTATTACTTTTCCATGATAATAAAAATTATACCGTCATATTTTTAATTAGCGATCATAACATAATTATCAGTATTTCCATCACGTTTTACTCTGTGAATTACTTTTTACAATCTATTCGATGAAACACATTCCTAAAATAAATCTGGAAAAATATAACGCGCTTTGCTAAAAATGAAATGTTTCGACGATCACGTGCCGCAGATTGTCCTCATTTCAAGCTTGGAAATGACGTACCCGTCTTGTTGTTGGGACACGACTATAGCGCTTTATTTCTTATCGAAAATCGAATGTTATACAGATGAACCGCACCGGATTTTTGAAAATGTCGTAAAATTGTAAACTTGGCCTCAACTGTCTTTTTTGTTCTTTTATTTTCGAGTTTCTACCCAATCGTTTTTTTTAATTACATTACCAATGCTAAATTTTTTTGTTCATTTCCATTATATACGCCACCCACGTGAAAGGTGGTTGTTATTGTATCTTTCTTTAAAGAAAGATATTCCGAATCAGTGCGGTGAACTCATGATTGTGTTCAGGTTAAGGCTGTACAAAATATTAGTTTTTTTTTTCAGGGAATAGAAATGAACAGAATCGAAAAAATATATATTTTCAAAAAACAGATGCAAATTGATACCTTTGGTTCGATTCGGATAACTCGTTTCGATTTTAAAATCACACCATAGAAACGAAGGTCGCTCTTAGTTCATCAAGACATATCGTGTTTAATGTATTGCAACTCCAATAATTATTCCGGAAAAAATGTGACCATTGCAATTGCTCTATTCACGTTATCTGTGACAAAAATAGCTTACTCCGTATATTTCTGGGAATATCATTTATATTTGCACCAGTCTTTGAAATGTTGTATGTTCTATCAAACATAGTCCATAGTTTTACTCAATATTGTCCTACGATAATACTAATGTTATTTAGCATAAACCACTGATGGACTCCGCCTTAACGGCGCGATCCATTAGTGGTACACGCTCAACAAAGCAGAATTTGCATTTTTCTACTATAGACCTTTCACGTGCGGCCTTTCGAATATATTATTTCCGCTTAGGATAAACCTAATAATGTCGTGTAATATCTTATATCAAGTCAATAAACGTGTGTGAACTTTAAAGGGTCGTTGCTGCGTAAATTATCAACGATTTTCGATTTATGACTATAATGACGTAGTCAAGGAAAATGTGACTGACACATCAATTTATTACCACACTTATGTTTTAATCAGGATTAGTAGGCAGAGGGTGTGTGTAAACTAGAGACCATTTTTCATTATCAAAATTCGAAATGTTTACAATGTATTCATTTTCGCAATTTCATATTATTCGAAAAATGCTTGGGTTTTGGACCAACATTCGAAGGATATGGTAGGATTCGAAAGTTGATTTAGAGACACAAATTCTTACAAAAGTGGTGACCCTAGAAAAAACAGGAAAGAAAAGGCTTGGTTGAAACGTAGTTCCGGCAGAGTTGCAGCCAAAGATGTAGCCAAGTTTCGAGTTGAAGTATTTTCTGTAACTTTTAATTAAATTGAGAAGCGTGATTCCGGAAAACATATTTTTACTCACCCCTCACGAAAATAGAATCAGACAAAGGAAAAAAATTATTTGCGATGTCGTTAAAGGTTTCGACTACGTAACAAGCGATGCGGGCGATGTCCCAATGATTATCACGCTGGAATAACAGCTGAGATATCCTGGGTTCGTATCTTGACAAATTCGTACCCACCTATACCCTGGGTTAATATTATTTTGGTATCTTCAGAGTTAGTTCCTTTACCAGTTACAACTACATTTACTAGCTTATTACAAATTTCAACAGCCAACAAATTTCTAATTGTTATTCCACTAGTCTTGAGATTTTATTTTATGGAACGAGTATTAACGGCGCCATAACACCAATGTCTTGTTTTAACAAAACAAGTTACTGTCAAAAATTTTATTTTCACAATCATGATTCACAGACGGACCACCGCGCTTTGACAGCGCGATCCATAGTAACTCGTGCTTGACAAAAGATCTTTAGACAAAATTTTGACGGTAACGTCATCCATTTCTAACCTAAAAAATATTGTCAAGACTGTGTCACTGATACAATCAAGCATGTGTCACTGATTCACAATCCGGCGTTCTTGATTGGCAAAATTTAATGTTTTTATTTTGGTATTTATAGGGTGGTATCGAAAATAGATTCAGACACTGGAATATTGGGCTTTATTTAGATGTCTGATATTTGTCTGCTCGATTTCATATTGATCCATAATAGCGATTCCTGAAATGTGCGACTGCGCGATCAACAGTGACACATATTTGATAGCAGATGCTGCGCCAGAGGGAGGGTGCTAAAGATCACTTGCTTATTCAGCGTAGGGCCGTAGAGCGGAACATTCGATTGTATTCTGGTCTTAGTATGAAACGCTCTTATTACACTCCGTATTTTTTCAAATCCCTCCTTGGATAGCTGTCGATTCGCGACTACTTCGACATTCGACCGATGAACTCCTGGTACAAATGAAGCTTTATATTTCAATTTTTAATTTGCCGCAGAATAAAATAACATGCGGTGAAAATGCAAATTTTGAAATTTTATTTTGTAAGTTCCACGGCAATTATAATTTCTATTTGTCACAATAAAGATAGATAAATTTAAATTTATAAACCATTCAACACGTTCACGAAGTATAATTTTAAAGTTTCGTTCACGATCTGGCTCGGTTAAAAGCAAATAGAGGTGAATTTGTATTCCCAGAATTTTCTGCTTAAGTTGTATAATATTTTGATAATATAATGTCACGACAGATCGATCGAACTTTATGTAAAATTAGCTCAAGCCAAAGCTTACCGTGAGCGATATTTTTATAGCCTTTATAATAGCAGCAAACGTATGTTATAGATTTCAATAAAAGTTTTTTTTCCATATTAATTGAACCGACGGACTGTTTCTTTGTTGGGAATTGTATCGACTCCAGCATGGGCCACAGATGGATTGCGCTTCGAAAGTGCAATCCATAAGAATCATGCTCGATGAATTGAGATTTCATAGGTTTTTCCAATCTTGGAAAAAATATGGAATTTTCTGTATCGTTCTGGAATTTAATTTAGTTTGGTTGCTGCATGAAAAATAATCGCGCTGTTTTATTGTTTTTCAAAAGCAAACTATGGTTGCCAACAATTTCTTTGATTCCTATGGACCTTGTTTTGTTTTAAATGCGTAAATGTTGCTGATACAAATGTGTTAATAGGAGTTCAACAGATCTGTTGCAGTCGCCGTCAATTAATCAACCATATTTTTGTATTGATCGTCACGTTTTAGGTTCTCGTTGCTTTTAGCATAATATATTGTCCATATATTTCTGCAGTTTATTTTTGCCGCGCATGGCTATACGTTATGGCTACAACATTAATGGATTTTAGTGATATTTTGAAACAAATGGATATAATATCGCCCCCGGTTAACAAAGAATTAGCGTCGTTGAGCAGAAGTAAAATGGAAAAAGAAGATTCTGTATGTTCTGATTACAGTTTGTCTGACATCGAGGATGGTTTGGAATTAGACACACCCGAGCTGAATTTGAACGGGAATACGATCTCAAGTTCAAAGTTGCGGACAAAGGATTTGAGCTTGGAAAGTAATTTTCTCGATTTTTCCGACAATTATACCCGCGGTGTTCCGCCGAATCAGATTGGACGATGGTCTGATTCGAGTGGGATCTCATTGCAAGATTCGCCAGTGTCGACCATGGTGCGATCACCACGACAATCTGGCGTGTTTGAATCGCCTAGTAAAACGCCTGCGATATTATTTCCGAAGATAGATGTGATCGGATCTGAAGTAAGGGCAAGATATACGACAGAAAAATCTGGGATTACAAAAATGATTGATATGTTTGATGAATCTCCTTCGTCAAATCTTCAAGTTTTCAACGAAGATAGTTCCAAACGACATCATTCTGAACCTACTGAGGACAGTGAGAGCAATGGGGAACACAAAAAAATGACTCGTGTTGTTAAAGGGCGTAAGGTTTTAACACGAGAGAGAAGTATGAGTCAGGGTGATCCCGGAGGTGATAAAAATAACAACAATAACGAGTTGACTGTATTTCGTACTTTGCCGAAACAACCAACAAGTCATCGCATTGCTGGAAACCCGACATCTGCTCAGTGGAAATTGTATAATCGTGCTATGGAGACTTATCGTAAATCAGCTGAAAAAAATGCCAAACCAAGATCAACCTCAGATGCCTCTGAAATAGTTGATGATGCATCATGCAGTAATGAAACCAGCCTTTCTAATCCCGTCAGTAAAACATTTTCCCAAGCATCTCAAGTATCCTTTACCAAGGAGTAGTGGAGTTGTAAGTTTGTCTGGTTCTTCTGTCAAAACAGAAGAATTGAAGAAAATTGATATTGATAAACCTGAACAATCTTTTGGACCTATCTGTCCTCCAAACCAACAGAAGGAGTCATCACCCATGCATAATGCATTGGATTATAAAACAATTTTGCGTAGAACTCGCAGTAAGCGACAAGCTTCGCGAACACTTGTAAATCCTGCTGTTCTTCAAAATATTCAGGATAATATTCATTCCGATGATGAACTTTCAGACACTGTAACAGATATTGATTCTTTCCTCTGTTTTGATTCAGGAGAAAGCAAGCCAAAATGGATATCAGCTTCTCCATCTCCAGAACCTAAATATGATAATGATGAATCAGTGAATGATATAAATTCTAAAAATAATCATGTAAAAGCAGCATGCCAAGAAAGACCTAAATCACCAGAAGTAATTGTTTGGTCTGGACTGAAAGTTTTAGCTGAAAAAAAGAAACTGAGCCTGCAAGCAGCTAAAAGTAATGTTCTAACTCGTTTGCAGAAAATGAGTTTGAAAACAGGCTCTGTCTTGTCAGCTCTCGAGAATGAAA
Organism: Styela plicata; assembly: GCA_963675895.2. Lineage (NCBI taxonomy): Eukaryota > Metazoa > Chordata > Ascidiacea > Stolidobranchia > Styelidae > Styela > Styela plicata. Next base: position 21,726,224 of record OZ023145.1, read on the forward strand.
AGAAAGAGAATAATTTACGCAAAAATGCTATCATAACCAAGCGCAATAAGTCTGTGATTCATCACACATCTCATAGTAATTTTATTTATCTTGATCCTGCTTCACATAATGGATGTAATATGATATCATCATTCGGTCAATATCATACTGTTGCTAGTCCAGCCAGGTTATCAAGGATGAGGAAGAAGAGCTTGACAGATTGTCTGGATTCTGCCACAGCGAATCGACAGTTTTGGGAGCTTGAAGAAATGCGAACGAGTCACACAACTAGTCAGTCCAGAATGGCTAGAAAGAGCCTGGAAAAACAACAGAAGTACAACTAATGCTCTTGAGAATCAACAGAATGAAAATTCTCTTCCAGGTGATACTTTGGTAGAAGATGCGTCCATGAACAGAAGATTGAGTGTATCATTATCTGATCTCACAGTTTGTCATGAAAGTAAATCTTTCATGCCAAAACGTACAAGTAACATTTGTGTGAATAATAATAATTCAAGAACTTGTTTACAAGAGCTTTCTCCAAGAAAATCTCCTTCCCGTAGAGCAGAAAATAGATTTATAACAAATGGAAAGGCCTAATGATCTTGTTATCGATTTGAATAATGGGACATGCAACATTTCAAAATCATCTGAAAATAAAAAACTCTCCTCAAGTCTTACGAATAATCGTAATCCGCCAAAATTATCTGTGCCAAAAAATTTCGTTATCAATATATCGCCAACACATGAAAAGAAAAAAACAAAGAAACGTTTGCCTGGTATTAATGAAGAAAGTACATTACATAATACTAAAACAGAATCTCATAGTACAGGAACTGAGTTAAAAACTTTTAAAATGTCACCAAAGCACAAAGATAAACTAAAAATTTCTAAAAAGAAATCATACAACTTCAATTCCGATCCCTTAGAAGGAGCTTTAAGTGAGGACATGTCAAAGTTGGACTGGAACATTGAAGAATACTTCTCTTTTCTTTCTGGAAGTAAATCGAAAACATCTCCATCACCATGTTCTGAAAACTCTGTTACATTACTTTCAGTTAATAAATCAGTTTCAAACTGCGAGTCAAATATTTCTGAGCCATCCTCCATTAGTACAATTAGTACACCATCTTTAAATTCTGTTGAATCTTCGCCAGAGAAAAAAGTTGACACTGTAAAACGGAGGCGACGAAAAAATAATAACCGTGCTGGTGGTGTACCGTCTTTTATACCTGATTATATAAAACCAGCTTATGGTAATGCAATACAACAAACTAACGCTAAATATCAGTTGAATATTCTTGATAAATCTGGTCCGGATGAAGATGATTTCCATAGTATGGAATCATTTATTAAGAGACCTTCTGTACAAAAATGCAGAAGAAATTCCATAGTTGGACAATCAAGAACATGGAGTGGACGGGTGTCAGAAAGAAATATTGCAAAAGCCAAATCAAAATTTGGTTCTTTATCTATTGCCAAATTACTTAAAGCCAACAGATTAAAATTAGCGATAGGTGGGTATTATATTTTATTTTACAATTTTAAATTGTTGATTGTAAGTAAGTCAGCAAGTCTAAATATGTTTTTTTTTGTTGAACAGGTATCTACTCATTCGAAGAGATTTTGTCTAGACTTCATGCTTGGCGAAGTATAATTTCTTATTGTGTTAAACATTTATTTCATTTTCAGTTATTTTTTTATCATCTTGACCATTTTTTTTTTCATCTTTCTAATATTCACCACATGAAAGCACTTTTCTCATTTATCTTATTTAGCAAAAATGCAGAGGCCTCCTCCGCCAGCTTCTCCGAGAGTGACAGGTATTTCTGCTTCGATGATGCATGGCGCATTGTGCGCTGACGTGATTTGGAAATTATTTAATGAAAATTATCTTTGATTATTCATATGTACTTGGTGTTGTTGTAGGTGGATTTCCTTTAAAAAATAATGAGATTCGTTTTGATTATGTAAATATGTCGTATACTATTTGATTCAACTGGTTTTTGGGGAGATTTTCAACATTTTGAATTTCAGTCACATTTTGTTAAGTCACGATAGAAATTGAACGATTTTCATTCTGAAATACATTTCTGTTCTAGTCCTGGATTCGAATTTTGTTTAAAGCATTATACTCGTTTATTTGTGTCAAAATTACTGATCAATTGCTTGTCGCAAATAATATTAAGAAGTTTATGATTCTTTCCATCTTCTATTGTTGAGTAAAGACGTACTGTACTGTATGTTTCTTGATTTATCATATGACTAAAATCCTTTTTATTCTTATTTTCCATCGACACATTGAATAAAAATAATTAAAATATTGCACAGAATACTAATGAAAACACTGGAATATGTGAATGACATGCATGTCAATTTTACTGTCGTACTTAACAGACACTTCAGTTTGTAAAAGCATGTCGATTACGATTACTAAAAGATTCTTCTTCATTAAAGCTTTATCGAAATGATTTAAATTTAAACGATGAATAAGCCAATCTTTCTCTTTCTCCTTGTTTCCAACTTTTTCATCCGACACATCAAAATTTTAGACTAGATATTCAGCATTTGAGTTTCCGAAACTTAGTAATCATTTGATTTGGTAATCTTTTTGATGAACAAAAAACAGCAAAATCGTGAACACTGCTATTTTATAGCAGTATTGATGGTTTTGGGGTCTTTTGTACAAATTTAGTGCGGTATTATTCAAATATTTCTCCTTTTAAAATTTTATTCTGATTGGAACCTTTTTCTTTGGATGACCGAGTGGAGAGAGTAATTAGTTAACATTCTGCTATTCTGAATTTTGAATCTATGTTTTTTTCTACCAGTTAATTTTTTTTTTCTTCTCAATTACTCATTCCTTATTTTTAGACTTTATGATTCGTCATATCATTCCTAATTTCCAACCTGACCTGTTTGACTTCATTTATTCATTACATAAACGTCATTCGCAATCTCGTTAATTTGTTATAACTTATGAAAAGAAATTCTGTCATCTAACAATCAATTTTATTTTAAAAAGGGTCATTTTGTCATCGTGTAGGTTTCAGTTCTTATTTTAAAGGTCATTTGTCAGATACATGTTGTTTAAATACAAATACAACAGCATGTCTGTAAACTACTCTAAGCTTTCAATAATCGTTCCTTGTAACTAATCTATCCCAGGCAAGTTTTGCTTCGTTAAATTCCAGCTTGTGATATTAAAAAGTCTTTCAACTATAATTTGATGAAGTTTATGAGAACATCATTTTTCACACTACATTACACTTACTTGGCCGCTTGTACGGCATTAGCTAAAAGTATATATATTTCAATCCAAATTCATCCCAAATTGAAGGCAATGCGGAAGTCAAGATTTGTGCCGTTTTGAGTGCAAGTTAACCATGCAAATATCTTGGTTTTCTTCTGGTGTCTCGTGTTTAAAATGTTCGTGTCATTTTTTCGAATTATCAAAAAACCTTCAAGACCATCAACACTGCTATTTCATAGCAGCATTGATTATTTTAAAACTTTTTATGCGGTTTGGTTACTACTAGACACTCAAAAAGAATCATTTTCAATTTTCTAGCCACAGATATGTCTTGAATTATTTCCCATTTACTAAGTTTTCTTCTGATGTAACCCATTTTCTTTGATTGTCTGAGTAGCAGAGTAACTGAGATTCTACCAGCTTGAACAATGAATGCATTCACATGTCTGTCAGATCACAAAAGCGTTGATTTCATTTGAATGTTTTCAGCAATGAGTTAGTTACTTATCAACTGTTTCAATGTCTCATATATTTTAACAGCTCCTCAAAACCATGGTTCGTCCAACCTTCCGAGCAGTGGTTCTAATCTTCAAATGGCAACTACAAATATCCGGAGCGCAGCGATGCCGGAAGAATCTAAGAAAGACAAGAAAAAGAAGAAAGGAAAAAAGGGAAAGCTCACTAAAGCAGACATTAGTAATCCACATGATTTCAAGTAAGAGTTCATATTCAAGACTTTTGATTCTGATTTTACTCCAAAAATAATCTATTAAGTGGTTGAATAAAAAATCATTTTTTTATCATATCCTTGTAAAATATTAGAATTTTCTCAAACTTGTGTGTTACGTATCAAAACTAGCTTTAACTGATTTATTTTTAAATCATTTTTTCAGGCATGTTGGTCATGTAGGATGGGATCCAAACAAGGGATTTGATGTAAGTATAAAAAATTTTTTTATCTGTCACAACCAGAGACACAAAAATCAGCAATTACTATTATCTTGGAATAAGACCCAATGCAATGCAATGAGTAAAATCCTTCATCTACATGTTCATGTAGTGTTGGTCTAATTGTACCAGTATATATTTCAATGCCAAACACAATCCCTGATTTTCCAAATCAAAAAATTTTTGTAAAAACACCTTTTGTTAAGTTGAGTTACTGATGGAATGTGTCGGTGAGACACTGCCCATCTGTGGCCCATGCTTGACAAAATAAACTTTCAGATTGGGTTGTTTAAAACTCAAAAGATAGGACTGGACTATTTGGATACTTGCCCTTTTCGATATTGAATTGAATTAGTTCACTCTGAGCAAGGGTGAAAGCAAGTGCCTAAAAGGAGCTGACTATCGGCCACTCAAATGTTAGAGATACTACAAGATGAAGTGCCAGCAATTGCACTCTGAGCAGAAAACATCCCATACACAGCTAAACCGCCATGGTAACATGCAATCTGCCCTGGGCGATGGTAAAACCATCTACCACTTCTTTGTTTCCTTTTAGTTGCCTCTTACGACTAGCAGAAAATACGTTAGGACTATTCTAAAGCCTGTACTGCCATTTTTCGTTTTGGATGAAATGAATAACTTAAGAATCATCAACACAACCAGTTTTTGAACAATTCTCAATCAACTGAACTAAATTTTTTTAGATGAATGAAATTGACCCAGCTTTGAAAGATTTGTTCAGCAACGCTGGAATCAGTGAGACTCAATTGCAAGACAAGGAGACTGCTCAATTTATTTATGATTTCATTGAGAAGCGTGGAGGGATGGATGCTGTGAAGTAAGTCGTTTACTTGTCAAAATTTTATGATCGAGTGAAAACGACACCTGGCTGTCAGGCAATCGAAAATATTATTTTGTCTCGACGGCGCGATCTATCAGGGACCCTAACTTAACAAAATTTATTTGGACAATATTTTTCTGGTGGGAAGGCTAGCAAAAGCGTAACAGGTCTATTCAGCAACATATTTTGTAACAAAATTTCTCATAATAAATGGTGACAGCTGACTGGTTTTGGGCCACTATGTACGGTATATTCGTATTAGAGAACAACATAGGCACAATCAAGGATAACGAATGATATATCGTAAATGTTTTTCAAGGCTGTACTCTCTGTTTTTATGTTAGTTCTTTTTCTTTTACAGGCAACAGACTCAAAGAGGTGGACCACCCCCTCCCCCACCTTCTCGTGGCGGAGGTAGAGGAACAGCGCCACCACCCCCACCACCATCCCGTGGTGGTGTACCCCCTCCTCCTCCACCTAGTCGAAATCAAGCTCCTCCACCACCTCCATCAAGGGGTTACAATCCACACTCTCATCGCTCAGAACCGCCTCCACCACCCAGCAACAGAGGACGTGGAGCGCCACCCCCTCCACCGATGGCACCACCACCTATGAGTGCACCCTCTCCACCAATTGGGGGTGCGCCACCTCCCCCTCCACCCCCTCCTCCTGTACCAAATGCCCCACCTCCACCACCAGTACCATCTGGAGGGGGCCCTGACAGATCTAATCTGCTGTCAGAAATCCGTGGGGTAAGTCAAATTTTTTATGTCCTATTGATTTTTGGAAAGTCTTGGATTATTTATTTATCCATTTAACAGGGATTTAAAAATGAACAAAATATTTAATTGAGATATCTCCAGAATCGAATTTCCGTCGTATAATCAACATTAGATTCAAATATAAATGTGACATGACTTTTTTTCTTTGTATATTCAGGGTACGACATTGAAAGCACCTTCTGCAGCACCGCCACCCGGAACCTACCACAGGCCGTGGCGCTTTACTCGATCAAATTAGACAAGGAAAACAACTGAAAGCTGTAAGTTTAAAATTGTTTCTGAAACAATATTTTTAGGGGAAATTTCTCACAAATAAGTTCAAGAGTACCAGAAGCGCAATCAGCAAAATTTATTTTCCCAAGTATGTGCCACAGATGGACCACACCTCAACGGCGCCTATCGTTAGTGACGCATACATAGCAAAACATGTTTATGCAAAAAATTTTTGGCTAGTAGTAGGAATGTGAGTTTTAGATTTATCATCCAAATTGATTCAAATAAGCGGTAGTCTGATTCAGCATTTAATATCATTCGAAAAGTTTTTTTTTATTCATTATTTATATTGTTAAATATGGGGAGCAGATGAACCGTTCTTGATTGGAGACACTGCCCAATTTTGCACACACTTTGTAAAATGAGTGCAGTTACCATTACTTCATTTTGCACTACTATCTTTTTGCACACTACCGCGGTTATGAGTTGGTTCCTTTTAGGTGTTGCTTCCAGCTATGCTTAGACTGATTTTCATTGAGAAAAATTTATAAAAAGAATAGGATATGACATTGTTTGTATCACACAGGTTTCCCAGGATGAAATGAGAGATAAACCGATGGAAGAAGAAGATGACGGTGGAATAGCAGGTGCTCTTGCTAGAGCTTTACAACAGAGAGAGAAAGCCATTCATGGTATGTTTTTGTTTTCTATAAAATATGTAGTTCATAATATAAATATAGTACAGTAGCTGTATCAGAAAATTTTCATCACATTACAAGGTATTTTTAGTTGTGACCGCATTACATCTCTGCTGCTGTTAAATTAGAGTGGAGCTGAGTAACATGTATTGGAATATACTCCAAAATGGTAGTGTCGATATAGGTGAAAGATGCAGTTCTGAGCTGCTAAAATAATGTTTGCGATTATAAGCGAAGCTTATAAATCATCTGAAGATTTTCTCTGATGGGAGAAAGCGTTCTGATAGAATATTATCCCTTATAAAATTGCAGAAAAAGCTTTAAAACCACCATTGCTCCTTTTTTATAGCAATATTGATGAATTTAAATTTTTTTCGATTCATCAGAAGAAAATGGAGTCAGACATCCTAAGGAGAATTATTTTACCTGAAGGGAAACTCAGACGACATTGTTGTAATATAAATTTTAACAATTGCATCTTTTCCTAGATTCCGATTCAGAATCAGATGATGGCGAATTTAATGATGATGATGATTGGGATGATTAAGCAAGAAGTGGAGTGTCAGCATCAAAGATCCATCGTAACACAGAGCTATGCAGCATTATGACGAGATTTAATGTGTTATACAATATTCTTCTAGGAGATGGATCAGATCAATCAGTGATCGATCGAATCACTTGTATCTTCGTAATTAGAATGAAAATAATCATATTATTCAGCGGTGGCATTAAAACAGTGATGGGAAAAATCTTGTTAAATCTCTGGTTGCATTCCTAGGCATGGTTCAATTCAAATTCATGTCAGAAACACTGTATATATAGGTAATTCGTGATGTAACTGTAATTGAAAAATTTTTGTTAAAACATTTTAGGTCAAGAATGATTCTTTACCAATGAGTCTTCCCTCTTTGCACAATCAGTGATTTTTCTAAAACTACAAAAATGAGGACAAAATTTGAAAAAAATTAGGAATGAACTGTGATGTGCTAATGCACAAGGATTTTGGGCTGGTATTTTGATCGTTTGTTTATCTTCACCTAGTATATCGATAAGTGCCTCTACGATTAAAAATAATTGTAGATTTACAATATGTTCCATATTTATACATATCTAATTAATGTTGTGTCGAACCTAGGTCGATAATAGATTCTGCCTAAAAGGAATGCTTTATTTTCCATTACCCAAACTAAGTCAAGAATGAGTCACAGATAGGACCCCGCCTCCAGACGGGGTCCATCTGTGACTTATTATTGACAGAGTTTTTCCCAATTGGGAATCTGCTGTCATGTTATAAGAGTTCTTAACTGAACAAATAATTGTCTGCTAACAAACTTGAAAACACTTTGATTTATTAACTTCACTTAATCTGAATATTCCTGTTCACGTTTATATTATACTGCGTTTTTTACTCTTGTGGTATGAAGGTTATAAACATGTTGAAAATTATCTTATTTCAATGGTTTCTGTTTACTCCAGTATCTTTCTCCTCGTTGGCTGCCATGTTTCTCTGTAAAATATTTTTTTAGAACACTTGAATTGTTCGATTAACCAAATTATAGGGTTACTATATAAATATTATGCCCTGCTGCACAATGTATTTGATAGTTTTGTTTAATCAGAAGTTAAGAAACGGTATTAATTTAATGAATGCTATTTTAATACTGTATTCTTCTCATCAATTAGGATTATTATTATTTATTTTCTGCATACTTTCAATATTATTATTATTCAGCTTTATTTCGTATTTTGGGCTTGTGGCCAAAATGATGCCAAAGCAGGCATGTTATAATTTACTATACATTAAAATTGAAATAAATTTGCCACAGAAATGCAGTGACTTAATCATGTAGCTCTGGCAAAATCGCTCATCTGGGTTTGCCTCGGTATCTAATTGGGGGGAGGGGGGTAACACTTGGCATGTAACTCTCAACTCTGAGAAGACTTGTGTTTTATATCAAATAATCATAACACTGAATACGGTTTGAACTCAAATTCCTCTATGCGGTAATGGAATCCTCAAATATAAGACTCGTTGGCCTAAGAATATTTAAGAAGACTACGTCACTGGTGTTGCTCGCCGTTTTCTTTCTCCCAAAATTATTCTCTATTTGTTAAATCACCGATTCCACCTCACATGGAGTATTGCTGTCCCATTTGGAGCAGTGCTGCTGCTACCATTCTCAGCATAATCAATATGATCAGACGCAAGTTTTCTTCCGTTCTGCAAAGCATAATGTATCGCCATAGTTTTGCTCCAGTTTCTTCATTTTACATATGTACCAAATGAGCTTTATTCAAGAAGAGCAGGCAAACCACCTGATTGGCTCCCAGTACACACTGATTCACTGTGGAGTCCACGGCGTCACAACAGTTTTATGCAAGAAGTTTTTTTCCGAGAACATCTTGTTGATCTGAGTGGATTCAAAACTCTCGTCAGTAAACATCTGTCAGTGATTGGAATTCCTGAGTTCCCATTCTTGCATTTCATGTAGCAGTTTGTAGTGGTTTCAGGAGTATTCAAGTATGATCTATGTCCCTTGCAGCTGTGCTCTAAGTAAATTATGATGAAAAAAGGTGGTGTATTAAAGGATTCTTATAGTTTTTCACTGACAAAGGCCTCGATTCTGGATGGCTTTTATAATGCCCGCGTTCAAAATCGCCAATAGCGCTGGTGAGCCGCTGGTCCAGTCTTTTTAATTTGTATTCAAGCCTCAGAACCCCATCTAGGTTATTCCGGTTTCTATTTCGGGTTTAGGTGAATGATAAATAAGAGTACTGTTTTTACAATAAAATATAATCTGTATTTAAAGAAGCAATATATCGTAACGACACAGTGACATTACAAATAAAAAGATACATTAAAATAAAAGCATAAGATGTGACCTGCATAAAACGGCAAGATAAATATTACAATAAATTGGCTTCAGACAGTTTTCGACCCAAAAGTATGAAACACGCAAATTTTGTGAAAAACCCTGGCGCAGTTGCATGGAATGCTCGACTAAAAATAGGCAATAGGACAGAAAACTGTGTATAGCATTTATACATTTAGAGCAAGTGACGTACCAGTTCAAAAAGGTTTGTTGCAAGTAGAGCTATCAAAAAAAAAATGGCCGATTAATATTATAGGTTGTTCCAAATCAAAGCATGTACTTCACAATTCTCAGCAAAAATGATTTCAGTGATTATGAACGATTTTCTCAATTTAAATTGTTTTTTTTGATGGTTCTGGGCCCATACTATCTATTGTCAACATATCAATAGTGGTAAAAAAAATCAACATTATCTGGGCTCTAGTAGATGTAAGTTCAATAAAATCGTGAGTATGAAATCAGCATTCACCATAGTCAAGTCATGCTCTTGGCTGCCATCTCACGAAGTTGGAAATTATATTTTATCATGGCTACAGATCAGATAAAACACTGCAATATGAGACAGAGCTTGTAGAATCCAGGATCAGAAACAACAAAACAAATTTGTCATTTTCAAGATCATTTTATCTGCAATGAACAGCAATATCTTTGTATTGAATAATACCATCATGATTCAAATCCATACTTTCCACTGCATATTCAATTTCCAGCTAAAAAACATATAAGGTTAAAAGTCTTAGTAAATTTTCAACCATTGTTGGTCTTCATTGGTTATAATTAACGGTAGCCTTCCCATTATGCAACAACGCATTGAAGACAATTGTACAATGAAAAAAATCAGCAAAAGCACAATAAGTCTCGTAAGCAACAAAACAAATATGTTAGGTTAAAACAAGGACAAATGTCATTCATCTGATTATCATTAGTGATAGCATCATGAATAAACTAGGAAACAATTTGAATAAACCAGAATCGTGAAAACTCCAAAAAACACCCTTATTATAATTTGGGTTGAATGGTATCCTAAATTCATTACATTATTATACATAATATCATTTTAACATTGCAGCAGAAATAGCTGATAATAGATCCTATTTTGCAGCAAAGTAATGATTTATGTCTAATTTTTCAATTAAAGATTTGGCACATAGGCTACCATATTTCACTGCAAATTGAAGCAAATCAAGGATAATCAAAAACGAAATTACTTTTAAACAGAATTCTATTATACCTGGCTATTCAGAAAATTACATTGTGAATGACGAGTAATATTAGTCAAGAAGTCCTTTTTTACAATAAATTGACATTGGTGATAGAGCATTTCATATTTTAGAACACTTGGTGCGTAGTAATGTACATTCAACAACTAACCTCAGCCAGCTGAGTGTGTTCTGCAAGTACATTCCTCAGATCTGATGAATTTGCACCAAGTCCTCTGTTGTCCAACGCATTGACAACATCAACAATTTTCACTTTCAATGACTCAAGTGATTTGTTTAAAACCCGAATTCCTCTCATCAATGACATCTCCTAGAGGTTAACAAGACCCGATCACAAATTTCAGTTTTTTTTATAATTGAGCCACAGATGTGAATGTTTATTTCTCATACAATAAAAGTTGTGAATTTGTAAACATAACAATTTTAAACTTAAAAAAATATTAACAATACCATTTTTTTACAAACATTCATTTAAGCGATCACCTTAAGTATGCCTTATAACTATAGCCGTTTACAAATAAGCAGTGTTGGGAAGACATGCACTTCAGTGTGGCAGAGCGTACCAATGTTATTGCGCCACAGGTCATGTGTTAGGCCGAGTTGAGAAACTTAACTTACCAGAACTAAAAATTCTGATGGTATGTTAGGTTAGGCACTAGGTCATCATGCCCGAATACAAGATACGAATATAATATAATTTCGATGAAGGGGAGATTAAAGGTGAAATACTGACTTGGAAGTTTTCTGAAGCTATCATTATCGTCCGTAATAAAGATTTCAGAAAAATTAATTTTTTATGTGCCAATGCATAAATATGTTGGTGGAAGAAATCTTAAAAAGGAGTTGCCAACCAACCACATTCAAACATTATCCTGACCAGACTTGAATAATATAGTACACTATTCAATCCAGTTGTACAATACTTACAATCTGTTCAGTTTGATCTTGTCCTTCATGAAGTAGAGTTATTTCTTTACTTGATGTTACTTTCAATGTTTTTATTTGTTTTAATAAATCATCATTCAACACAACTTCTTTTATACTGAGTGTTTTGAGAGTTTTCTCTTTCGATAAGCGTTGAAGGAAAAGCTACAAAAAGATAAATGAACTGAGCATTTGTGATAAAAATTAATAAGGAAATTAGTTTATCATGTTGGATATTTTAACAATAGATGATCACTGCATATGAACATACTAATTGTAACTAACCAGAATTGAGATTGAGAGGAGGAAACATACCAACGGAAAATAGTTTTGGTTAGTTCTTCATTTTATTTGGTTAGCCGAGAGTTCTTCAGTGGTATCCCACATATTCCTAATAAGTCCTTGAGACCCTACTTATAGCAAGCTCTTATGAAAAAGTTACATACATTAGACATATTACGATTAAGAAGTATTTTACTTTGATATAAACATTTTTTCTGGTAAAAGTTTTGATAACAATAAGTATTTTTTATAGGCCCTACTTGGAGTGAATCGCCCTGAATACGTTTCTGTACTTGCAGCCACTTATAGACAGACAGGGTTAGAGTTTTTGAAAAAACATAAGCCTTTACAGGTCATTTTCCATTTCGGCCTACCCAAGTTATTACACCCTTTTTACTTGAGTGTTGGGTATGGATTAACGAGTTGGACTCGAACCCAATATATTCAGCCTGCGATGCCAACATGATAACCACTGTAAACAAAAGGCATACAAAAGAAATTGAAAAAAAAAAAAATTCTAAACATTATGAATGTTTCGTTTCAGTAACGTAAAAAACATTTCAATATGTTTATTTGAACACAAACATGTCAACAAATATCATTTGTTATACATTGTCGCTTCGATACCTTTATTCCACGAATACCCAATGGATTCCTGTCAAGGTTCAAATACTGTATTCCACATTTCGTTTTTCCCATTTTTGCTTTCTTTTTCTTTCTTGTCATTGTCATTCCACCAGTAATGCCTGATGCAAGTTGTTCAGCTCCATATCCACAGATATGATTTACAGCGAGAGATAGAAATCTCAAAGTTGAATTTTCTCTCAATGAATTACCAAGTAAAGCCGCACCATCATCACCCAGTCCATTGTAGGATAAATCAAGACTCAAAAGTGTGGTGTTGATCTGGAAAAGATAATTATAGCTGTGTGCAAACTGGCAAATTCTATGAATAAAATTGTTGACATCAGAGGAAGATTTAGTATTAGCAATATTTTAGGATATGTCTCTTGCTGAAAAAATAAGTAGCAACCAAAGTATGGAAAGTTCATAGTCATCAATACTGCTATGAAATAGCAGTGTTGATGGTTTTGAACCTTTTTCGTCCACCCGAAGAAAATTACATGAAGATTTCAGAGGCCGATAGAAATTCTCTCAGGCTGACTGTGTGTATGGTATAATGACTGGCACCGTGGAATACTTGGACATTCAGGAAATTCACTTTAATATAGACTTGCAATCGAATTCTTCGGATTCTAAAAAAACTAATTTATTAGAACACAATACAAACAAATACATAATTTGAAATGGTATTATTTATGCTTGATTACGAACTACAAAAATACTGTCTTGATACAAGACCCAAAATGGCGGAATCTTGTTTTTCTTTCGGTGTACATGTGATTTTCTTCGATGAACAAAAAAGGCTTCAAAACCATTAACACTGCTATTTAATATTTTTCAATTTTTTTTTACAGTGTGACTGCTATCGCACCCTCGAAAAGAGAATTTTATTTCTTTCAGCAATAGATATATCATAAAATATAGCCAATTGCTTAACTTTCTTCTGATGGAACCCATTTTTCCGAGTAGCAGAGTAACTAACAGTCTGTCATGACTGACAAGTAACCTGTAACCAACAAAATAAATATAATCCTTTTCATATGTGATAACCATTAACCAAATTAAAGACTATGGTAACATGGTAAGAATGTGCCAAGGTTGCACCTACATTTCCATGATTCAAGAAAAAATGTTGGTGATGCGTTGGTTGGTGTTGGTGAAGCGTTACTAAATTTTAAGAACTTACATTAACCTGAAACTAACAAGATCACTTGTATTTTTTTATCCCTTTGTCATATACTTCGAAAACAGACACCCTGGCATTTCTATTGATACCTAAGATTCGTGAAGTAGTATCTTACCATCATGAGCACTACAAAAATCACACAACTCACATCAAGAGCTCTTGCAAGAGCAGCAGCAGCTCTTCTACATAAACTATTCCAAGATAAATTTAAACTCTTCAGAGCTTTATTATCCATGAGTGCCGCAGAAAATGCTTCACCTTGATGTTGATAAAGTTGATAAGTTATAAATTGATATAATTGATTCATAAAGTGTTGATGAAGAATAAAGTTGAAAAATAAATTTTGAAATGAATTCTAGTAAAGCAGCTATCGTACAATATAATATATTATTAGTGAATATTAGTAATAGTGTATGAGGATGGAAAAGAGGATGTGATATACTACACTGTCCCTACCTATTATTCTATTGAGTATGAATATCATAGATAGATTATGCTGAAACAGTGCATTCCTTTAGTGGCATTTCATTTTTCCTTCGATCAAAAAAGCATGCATATAAATTTGGACTGTATTCGATATTTCATATTCAAAATTATTCTTTGAGAATGTATTTTAAATGGTAAAATATTCGGTTTTAACCATCCCTGCAAGTATAGCTTGAATATCAAGACTGTGCCTGAAAGAATCAACAATGTGTAAAACCTCTTGCGAGAACAGGCTAATCCACGATTATTGAATGATTTTTATTCAAAATAGAAAAATCTTCTATGCAGTTCTAACAACTGCAGTTAGAATTCTGTGAGGAATTATTATACATGTAAGAAGATTGCTGGACACCTCAACAAAATACTGACAAATTATAGTATTTGAGAAAATCAGGTTATGGCTTCCCCCAACCATGTCAATGCACAGGTAAAAGAAGTATGGCGATTAAGCAAAAAATTCAACCCCGCCCGAACTGATATCAGCATTGCAAATATATAACATATAAAAATGGGGATGTCAAAAGTGTAACACATGAAATTTGAAATATTTTTTTTTCAAAATCAGAGTTTGCAAAATCCCTAGAAGTTTTATAAACAACAAGGCAAATTATTAGGAAAATATGTGATTTCAAACCATGCATTTTCATCTATGAAAATTTTTTCGTCATATATCCTGATTTGAGCAATAAAATTACCTGCATTATCAGTGAGTAGATTATGACTGATATCTAGTGATTTTAATGATCTGTTGACCCGTAAAACTTCAGCAATTAATAATGCTTCCTATATGACAATGAGAACAATGAATGACATGAATTGTAAATGATGAATATAGAAATGAGACTGACATAAAGTAGAGCACAAACAACATTTTAATATTGATTATAAATTGATCTTGCATGCATTGCAGATTACTTTTATTAGTTTAAAAATTATAGTTCAGACCCCTTATAGTTCAAATAAAAAAACTGCGAAAAACTAATATTTTTTCGATCGTCTCTGGCACAATTTGTTTTTTCAGTACTTTACATTATATTTAAAATATGTTTTATTCACTAAATTCTGCTGTTAGTTTAAACTCCCAATTTACCTTTTTGTTGGCCCTGTAATTTATTTGGTATTGTGGCTTAATCACGAATTTGAATATCGGCTGTGCTCTACAGAAAGGGTGGTGATGAAATATAAAAGTGGAGGGACATAAAAGAATTACAATAGACATAGTGAATTGCCAGTGATCATTTAACACATATCACAAAAAAGCTTTGTCATTGTTATAACAGTGCAGAATTACCAGAAAGTAATGGGGATGATAAACAATTTTCTAATTGTGATAAACAAATTCAATATAGTGATTCGAAAAACATAATTTTTGTTTTATGTATCACATTTTGTATTCTAATTTCTTTTGATTATCAATGATTAATATTGTTATTTAATTGTAAAACACAGAATTGATCCTTATGAATATTCATACCTTGTCACCAAGTTTATTTTTTCTCAAACATAAAGTAGTTAAATGGCGATTATAAAGTATCATTTCAGCAAGATATCTTCCAGCATCACATCGAAGACAATTTGAACTAAGATCCAATCGAAATATTTGTCGATTTTTTCTGAAATAAAAAATATAAATAAAGCTGATTTCTGTCTGTGTCTTAAGCCAGAGGTGACACTAGATTAACTTTTTCTATTGGAGTTTGCTTTAAGAAAGGATGAATTATGACTACTTGAATGGCAAAAGAGCCTCTGCAAAATGTGGAATATAGGTATAAAACATCCCAAAGGGGCATGAACCACTATGGTATAGTGCGATCTGCAGTGGGTGAGTGGTATCTGACACGGCTATAAATACTATTTACCACTTCTATCACCTCTTACACACAAGTCCCATACGCGAAATATGTTATTGGCTGTTTTAAAGACCAGACCTACGGGGATTCTAATAAACTAAATGTACAGCTTAAAATACCACATTCATAGATTCAAGATCAAAGTGGCATAAATTTCCATTAAGTTTTCCCCTCTCCGCCAATGAATCTAAGGGCAAATTTAGGTATTGTAAATCGACTAAAATCGATCGATCAATCGACTTAAATAAATGCAATATATATTTAAAGCAGCTTCTGCAGAAATTTCATTTTGTGTATAATAAGTTTAAAATAGACTATGCCCCAGTAGTATGGTGCATCAGTGCATCATGCTTGACAAAGCATGCTCTTATATACAACTTCTTTATTTAAAAATGTGATTTCAAGTATCCACTGAACTTACAATTCACATCAATAGAGATCACGTTTAAAATTACTCAAATAAAAATTGTAAGTATAGTAATGTGTGTGGTAGACCACAATACAAATAACCGCTCACGTTATGTTGAGGATTTTACGGTCAAATCTTCAAATTACAAAAGGCGTGCATCAAAGAGTATTGAAATACAATTAATACTTTTATAACAATAGATACTCTTTGAATAGGAGGGACATCGAGGCACAGACAAAACACTGGAATCACAAAGAATCAAAAATTGTCCAACAAATCAAACAATAGACAGTTGTGTTAAGAACAATTATAAAAACAATACATTAAGCCCTCCCACATTACAAAATGCTTAACCTTTTTGCCTCACATTTAATGTAGGAAATTTATGCTCTAATCAAACTTGATCAGACATAAAAACATGGACTGTGTCTTGTTGACCCAATCCATACGTATACCAAACCTAAGTTGGACGAAATAATTGTGACCTACTCAAATCACAAATTTTATTTTGTCAAGCATGTGCCACAGATGGACCGCGCCTTATTTACGTGATCCATCAGTGACACATACTTGATAACAAAAGTTGTTTTGAAAAAATTTTCTTCAATTAGGACATGGATCCTATTCTTGGCAGATGAATATTTAAACAATATCCTCTCCAATCCCAAGAACCTCCCACAAAGGTAGTTTTGTCTCTAAGTATGTATCATATTCCCAAATAATTAATTTGGTAGAATCTGTCCATTGTTTATAAAATTGAATTCCATACCAATAAAGTGCTTCTGAAGTTTATTAGTAAATATTGTCAATATGTTTTGGGAAAACGTCAAATAGTAATTTGATATGTTTTTTAAATTAAATGGTGAAAACATCATCAAGAACATAGTGAAAGATTCGTGAATTCCATGTTATAACTTTTGTAAACTCATCATATCTTCTTTGCTGTAGTTCCATTTTCGGTTTGAAAATTGCAATGGACAATGTCTATGTCCATTTAGTGAAGTTCACACTGAAGCATTTTGATAACTGGTAAATTGCGATTAATTAAACATTTTGACATTTAACGTATACAGTTTAATTGTATACACAAAACAAATTTATGTTTTGTTTTCAAATTAAATTAAAACTGGTATGGATAGCAAGATAGAAATTAATTATTTATTTTCACACAAGAAGTAACCAAGTATCAACTTGAGTCGAAAAAAAAGATATTTTTTATCGCCACTTCTAATGGTGGACCACCCTGTCCAAGGCCTCTAAATAGCTGCCACTTTTAGATGGACAGGGTTACAATTGTTTGAAAGATATGATCTTTTCCTGTTCGGCCTAGCCTACCTAAGTTATTACACCCTGGGTTGAGTGGTGGGCATGGATAACCGAGCCAGACCAGAATGCCAACATGTTTAATCATTAGTCCATGTGTTATCACTTTAAAGTGTGTACTGGACACACTACTAGAGTATATTGATGACAGGGTCAGCATTTAAAAAATTATCCATTCAATTTAGGAGATTCGCAAGTAAAATATTCTTGGTAAATTTTGCAATTTTAGTATAAACAAAAAAAAATTATCAAAAATTCTGCTTGTGGTGCTGAAAATTCTTTTTTTTTAAGCAGAGAGGCATTTCTTCAAAGTTGGGGTTCCTGGCCCCGATATTGGTTTCATCACCAATCACAAATACCAAAATGATCTGGATCATAATAGAAATTTTTTTTTAAAAACAGGTCACATTTTGAAAAAAAATTTACAAAAAAAAGTTAATTCAAGATGTAATACCTATTTATTGGTGATATTGAACAATTTTAAACCAATAAATCTTCAAAAAAACGTCAAAGTAATTTATGAGTTACAAAAAGAAAGTTTTATTCAGTATAAAACTGTTAAAAAGTATTCTTCTGTTCATAAATCTTATGCAAAAAAGAGTATAAGTGTGTTTTTTACATAATTAAGGAAAAAATATTGATAGCTACAAAACGAAAATCTTGTTTTCCTTCACATGTTTGAAAATTTAACGATGTTTTCCTTATAATGAACCAACCAAAAGCCATCAAAACCATCAACATTTTATCCTTTTGTTCAATTCTACTATTGTCACACATTCAAACAGATAGCTACATTTTCTATCTTCTTTCATGAATTTAAAATATTGCCCTTTTTGAAAATATTCTTGCGATGACATCAATTTTTCAAGCGTCTCAGTATAGTAGCAGAATAGCAGACATTTTGCCAACATACACTCTTTTGGAGAACTTGAAGAAATGGGCAAACTAACTCGAACCAAAAATTTGCAATTTAATGACTTAAAATATCTTTTCTTTGGTTCGTTATGTCAAAAAGTAAAAAACGATGCATTTACTCATCTTCAACTATTTAAACTAAATTATCTCACCTCATCATTTTAGCAAGATATTTCCCGCCACGATCACTTAAACAATTATCAGATAAATCAAGATCTTCTATAAATTCATTATTTTGTAAACCATTAGCAAGAGCCTCAGTATCTTTCGTACCAATATATCTGAAAACAAATGATATCTTATGGTTGAAAAAGATATATATCTGTATATATATATATATATATATATATATATATATCCTATAAATTTGAAGTAACCCATGAAATTACTGTTAGGGAAATCAATAAATAGGTACCAATATTTTAAAATTAAAATTGATCTTAACTTTGTTCTTAATCTTTGAAAAATTCTCGGTCAAACATCAGCAGTTTCCATTATATATATATCTAAAATTGTGTAACCCAATTCTAGATGTTAATTAAATATCTAATATCAAACTTCTAATATTGTTTAAACTATATTTATTTAATTAAAATTCTCAATCACAAATCAATCAAAGTGTCAGTATTCATTTTGGGATCTTAAATGTCAATTTACTTATCCAATAACAATATTTCATATAAATTTTAAAGATATTTATCCATCCAATCCATAGCCCAAACCAAGAATAATATCATTCATTCAAAACTTGAAAGATTTGCCACTGAAAAATTGCCGTTTTCATTAAATTTGTATAGGAAATTATCCAAGCGAATAACCGAATCTGAGCATTGACATTTGAAAAATTCATAACTATTGAAGCATGAAAATGATTACCTGTGATTGAGTCTGAATTGCATATTTTTATTATTAAGTTTTTGCAGGACTTGACGTGCAGGTACAGTACCTAAAATAAAAATATATATATACAACAATTGTTGTTAAAGTACGCTCCCATGTAGTAACATGTAGTGGGGGCAAATAGCAACACTTCTTGTTATTTAATGTGGATTTTATTAGGATTTTATTTCAGTACAGAGATCATCTATTTCATTTACATTATTCTTCCTTATTTTAATAATTAATTATTTTAATATTTTGCATTGAGAAAAAGTCTGTATTTGTATCGTGATATTGTAAACATCATTATTTGTTATTTACAAAAGCATTGCTGAAAATTCTGCCTCCAAACTATGCCATCTTATAGCATTTAACATGAAACTTGAAATCCAACTGAATACTGGAGTTTGGTTTCCTTCGGCGATCTCCTAAATAACAAGTCTGCTACAAAACATAACTTAACAATCTTCCCAGTTACACTATGTTTAACTGCTGTTAAACATAGCATGTTAACAAATGAACTTGCTGAAAGCACATTCGACCAGTCACCACATTATCTTTATAGCTATATTATTAAGATAGTCATTGGCATGCCCATTAAACAAATATGCTGAATTCGATACTTATAACACTTAAATAAAATAGGAAATCATTTTTAACCAATAATAATAGACCATTAACGCGTCTCAACCATATGAACCATCATGGGTCGAAATTAGATCGATCGATCCCTTCAAACGATTAAGACATGACATAGACATATTTATTTCGATTTCTTCAACACAAACACTAAAATAATCAAACAGAAATGAGTAAAGTTTAAAACGTTCGGGACACAATCGCTCACCATCACACAGCACATGCACAACAAACATATTAGGAATAAAAAACAAATAAATACAACAAATGTCAAAGATTAGATGAACATTACTTGGAATAATCATAACATAGCTTTTATCTGGGCAATGCAAAACAAAAACATGACTCTAGGCAACTGAGCACAGAGTACTAATCTCACACACTAAAAATCTATTTTTTATAATTTTTTTTTGTTGAAATTCAATAAAGTGCAATGAGTGTAAATGATATCTACCCTGGGCGACGGGAAGACCATGTACCACTTCTTTGTTTTCCATTAGTCCCCTCTTACGACACACAAAAAATATGTTTGGACTATTCTAACGAGGCCTGTACCTACACAGAAACATACCGATTCTATATTATAGGTATGATATTATTAAAGTTTGTGAATGCATAACAAAGTGAATATATCTCCTGATGGAGAATAAAACAATACTTTATTACCTTTTATTTTACATATTTGTTCATAGTGCCAAATTCCAGTTGGGTCATATGGCTCTTGATCTTCTGTATAATAAGCATCTTCCAAGTCTGTGTCATATTCATCAGAATCAAGGTCAAGGCCATGTAAAAAATCATCAAATGTCATCGATGATTCAGGTCTTTTAACTGAATCTCGACTCAAAAGTTTCGATCTCACCCAGTCCCAGTCTGTTGTAGCTGAACAAAATAAACTAAATTAATAAAATGAAATAATTGATTTTATTTTACCCCGAATTTCAGACTATCCAACAATATTCAAGACATTCCTAAACAGCGCATGGTACATGTGTTTAAAAACTCCGAAAGTGAATACATAAAAAATAAAAAAAAAATTCCGCTACTGTTAAAAAATGTTGTGGGGAATATTGGCATCAAACAGTTTGAATACCCTTTATCAGTTTATATAAAGTAAAATACGTATCAAATATATAAACTTCAAAAATATTGAAAAAGTCTACAACATATTTTAACTTCAATTTACTTGGACGAGTAACTCTCGTTGGTCTGGCCTCAACTTGATATTTCGGTCTTGTCAATAAAATCGGATAATGTGGGGATGATTGTTGTCTAGATGTCAATGGTTGTTGTTCATCCCAGGCTTTTTCAACAATTTGATTAAAACTTGGAGCAGTTGGTGGAGCAGACACAGAATAAATTGGATCCTGCACATCCTCTTCAAGTAGATCTTGGTATTCAATATTGTCTTTCTCTACACTTGCTTCTTCAATAATAATTTTCGGAGGTTGACGCATTGTGGGAGGCGCTGAAGAAGCCAGACTTCTTCTGCCTATGATTCTCCTTCTTCCTGCACCTGATCTTGTGTTGTCTCTTGGAGTCATTTGCTTCCATGGAGTGGACGATTTCATCATCATTAACTGTTGCTTGCAAACATTCCGTTTAGCAGCTCTACTCAGAACAGCCATGGCTCGTTCTGATATAAATTCAGAAGGGTCTTCCACAGATTGAACATCTTGCAGGGGACCCGCACTCGTTGATTTTAGCACGTAATTAAGCATGTTCGTAATGAGTAGACTAAATCTCACAGCTATTTCATGCACTGATAATTCTTTAGGGAACTTTAATTTGCTTGTTCTCCGTTTTAATCCAAGCTTCAGTCTTGTACTCACATATAAGTCCGATTGAAGTTTTCACATATCCAGCTTGACTGCGAACCCTTGAGAACAGAAGAGTGGGAGCGAGCGGACTAAACCTCATATAAATAGCACCGGCATTTGATGGGACAAAACCTCGATTTGTTGTTGATATGCATACGTCACCTAGCGAGGGACTTTTTACACATCTATGGTTTTTTTATCAGGGGAATTCCCCGTTTCAAACTGTTTCAGATTTCATTTTGTGTCATTGGCGGTTCTCCTGTTTTTATCCAAACTGCGGATATTGTATTTTGTAAGTAGATTTTATTCTGTATTTAGACAAGTTTGGCAGTTATGTGATTTATTTTATATGATATTTTAGCTTAAGAGTATATTCCAAGTCTGTGGTGGAAAGAACTAGCGCATTTATAAGCTTTACAGCATACCGTACCTCTTACGGTACCACAACAGATTCGAACAAGTTTCGGACTTGAAATCTTTAAAATTTATTCTGGGTAGCTTGGGAATGAAAATTCTAATTTTTTATAGAATTGAGCAGCTGTAATCAAATTCTTCCAGTATGCTTTTAAAGTTTGTTGGTCAATATCAAAACTGTTTCATATGGTTCTTTAGACATTATCAGATTGTTAAACGATATAAATATGCAATAGGATAATTGATCGGGTGCCCGGTTAGCTCAATTAGTAATCGTCGAGAATACACTTCGAGCTACACTTCTCTGATCGCCATGATGCATTTTCAAGTTCTTGGAGGAATGATGATTATACAGTATATACGAGAGATCTGCTGGATGCCTAGCCGGTGCATGGTGGTTCACGTAGGCACTGCTTCCTCCACCAATGAGGTTCACGCACAGGAATAGGACTGATGGGATTAGCCGAAAACCTTCACCTTGATTTGGATCTGGTATCTGCACGAGGGGCTGTGGTTCGCCATATGATTATGCTGTATTCTCGGCTTTCCTCTTGGAGAAAGATGAAATCCTATTCGGGTAAGGCATAATTTGTACAACCAAGTCAAATTTGGCTTCAAAGTTCCGGTGTAAATGCGGCAATTATTATCACCATCAAGTGGTGATAGGCACAATCAGTGCACTGTATCAAATTTAGTTGCAATTAACAATGCTCATCATTCATCCCTTGGGGCAAATCTCAATCACTGCACTCTATACTGTGTAGTGGTTTGTTCTTTATATATTATTTTGCATTTTGGCACTGTTGCTAATCTTTGCCATGACAGCAATCACAAATTCATTCGCCTTGAGTACAGCTTCCGGCTTCGCTTTAGGAGGTTAATTTTGAAGAAAAAATATTGGATTTGCTCCAGTATATTGATAGAATCATTCTCAGCGATTTTGTTCACATCAGAAATTTATAGAATTATATATAAAATTTTGTTTTATTGGCCATGTGCTCACAAAGTTTATTTTTTGTATTTTTGCTGCAAGTTACTAATATTTAATACATTGTTGAAATGGAGGCAGAAGGTTGGAAGTTACTCAAATGCAATAAAGGTGATGAAAAATTCTTGATAAAGTTGAGTTGTGGAAACGATAATTCCTACAATCTGATGATTTGTGATCTTGTCAATATATGGAAAGAATCCTTATCTGGCAATGATATAAAGATAAGATGTAAACAACTCAATCGTAGATTAGAAGCTCCCACCGAGAGTATTTTGATTCATATTGAAGAAACATTATTACATCATACGTCAGATGTTTTTACGTCCGTTAAAACCACAGATGAAATATTAACAATAAATCTGAAAAATTCTTTTCAAGGGGGAATTCCCTTTCATTGGGAATTTACATGTGAAATGCTCCCAGTAAATGACAGCATTAAACAGTTTGTTGGACCTCTTTTAAAACTCACTGCGAGTTTACAGAGCTCAAACGATCAACTCATCAAAGTAATCAACAAGAAAGATGCAGAGATTCGTGACTACAAGGAAAGTGGAGCCAAAGTCACCAGACCGTATTTAGAAACTGTAGAGTTTAATGCAGAGACTTTTCACAAAGAATTCAGACAGAGTTCAGATTATGGAAGTGCAATAACAAAGGACAATTTTACAATCTCTACAGATCGTTCAATAAATGTTTTATTGATAGAAGTGGAAGAAGACTGCAAATGTCCACCATTAGTAGAAGGTACATCTAATTCCTCTGCTGCATCAAAGGTTATTTCCCCAACCGAAGGAGCAACAGTCAAAATTGTTGGTCATTCTCGAAATAGGGTGATTCGAGGTGGTAGAAAACAACCCAGAGGTGTAGAAGTCTTATCAGACTCTGAAAGTGATCAAGAAATAAAAGTTATCCCTGCAAAGAAAGCTTTAAATCAATCACAAAAGAAATCTTTAAAAAAGAAAAAGGTGGTAGACAAGAGAAAGAAGCTGTTTTAACTGTCCCTCTCTATTCTATATAAATTCCACGAGTTTCATCAAAGAGACTACCGTAATCAATAAATTGTTTTATGACCTTTATTTGTTTGCTTTCATGACTCAGTTTAATTCGTCTAACTTCTAAAATAAATTAGACTAATTGTACATGCTGCTAAAGGGTTTTAAAAAGAATTCTGGTATAGCGTGTGTTTTTTGTTCACTTTTGTTATTGTAATCACTCGCACTTAGACGACTTGGATTGCAAATTACCTATAGGTAATTAGATTTGGCACGCTATTTTCAAAATTGCCTCACAATTGGTGATGGCTATCGCAAATAAATCTACAAAGAAAAAACATTTTAATTTAAAAAATACCTGCTTAGAGTAATGGAACTGTGCCCAGCTCTTTAAAGCAACCAGTTTTGCTACAGAACACCAATGATGGTGGGTTTGACATGGTTTAAAATCTCCTTTAATAAGAAAACTATGTGAAATAAGCAGACAGCCAAAGGAAAACACGCTTTTGCTATACTGGTTTGGTAATGTAGTTCATAAACACCCCCCGTTATCCAGTAGTTTCATCAATATCATTTGATCAAAAACTACACACAGCAGTCTTATGTTTATTAGTTATATACTAGTTTTCCTAAAAATGTGTGGCTGTACAAGTTTGGTTTTAGTTTTGATAATTTGTTATGCACAATATATCATTTTAATCAGAATAAAAAAAAGTATTAAAACTTTAGATTAGCAGGTCTCCAGTAATGGCTAAGGAAAATGGCGGAGGTTTTCATTTACCCAGAGCAAGTCACTTGCTATGGTGGCAGAATCGTGTTTTCTTTAGGTGTTCAAAACTTGCATGTCATTCTCTTTGTTTGAGCGAAAAGGCCTCAAACAAGCAACATCACTCTTTCATAGTAGTATCGATGTTTTAAAGCTTTGGAGCATTTCAGTCTTCTAGTGTGTGCTTTGCCATGAAATGCTGTTTTGGTAATTTTTTTCTGATGATACTTCTGGTTTCTCAGCAACATTCTGTTCCACCCTCTGATAGGAGCACAGTAGTAGGTTCATTTGAATGATATACCTCCAGTACGTCTGCTGACTTTCGAAATTTTTGCAGACGGGTGTTTCTGGGATACTGGCATTCATGAAGTCATTCAAACTCTACTTAGAGCAACAGAAAAAATATGTTCTGTATTTGAGAAATTGCGGCCTATAGGGATCTTACAATGGTGCCATGGTAGAAAATCTTGAACATAAAACTCCCTTGATTTGGTTGGAGCACCATACTTTGTGTAACATCTACACAACACTAGTGGTTTCGTTTAAGGCAGAGAAATGTCATTTTTTTTTTCTTTTTTACTTCGAATTCACCCCAAGGAGTGATTGATTGAAGCATTGCAGCATTATTAACACACCGGAAGCTACATAAAACTAGGCCTTCAATGGAAGCATTGTATTCAGTACCAAGAACCACTTTGTTCTGACCAATCCTATACATCTACCATTTCACTGCTCCCAAACTTACTTTATACCTTTCCAACTATCTAATAAAAAGAACCATTGATGTGCACATTTTAGTACCATAGTCGCCTTTATTATATTTTATAAATGAAATTAAAAATTCATCAATTCCAATAAAATTGTAAGTACGATAAGCAACAAATTATATGAATTACCTAAATAAATTAGAATTATTTTATTAAATTAAAAACATTTCAATTTTGCTGCAATACAATTAGAACATTGAAGAATTAAGCATCTATTGATAAGAATTTTAATACAATACAAATAAAACACTTTGAAGTAATATGCTTCTGCTGACAAGGGTGGTGGGCATGTTGTGTATTCTCAAACTTTTTCTCCTAAATGCAAATAAGGCCAAACTCCACCAAGCATCTAGGAAAACAAATATGATAAATTTTTAGTGTTAGTGTCAAGTTTGGAAATAGGGACATTCCAACTGAACAACTAGCGTATTTAAAAATATAACATAATTGCTTTGAAAAAGCCATATAAATATATATACATATAAAATTTTATGCTCTAAAACATGAATCATTTTTTCCCAGCAAAATGTGATCTAAACAAAATAGTTCTAAAACATGATCTCATTATTGTATGAAACATCTTATAAAATGAATTGAACTTTGAATACAAAGGTCACAAAATTCTATCAACATCCCTCAACACTGGTATCAATTTTGAACATAAATTTGGTTTAAATAACGATATATCGAATTTTTAGCGAGTAGCAAGCTACCCAATAATCGCCACAATATACAGTTTGACTATGAGCCACAAAAAATCAGCACATTTTTCTATCTGAAATCACCCCCCCGCAATACTGAAAATTTACAGAGGGAGAGACTTAAGAGTCCTGGCTAGACTCTCCATTTAATGACTTGAGTACTTCTGAAAATGACTCCTACTCGAAATATGCAGATGCAACTCGAGCTAGAGTCTGTAACCACCATTTGGAAAATCCCTTTGTTTGCCGTTGCGTGACTTATCAGAGATGAAAACGCACCTCCCAAAAGGATATCAAACATGCAATCCTACGAGGGTTAATATCAAGTGAGAAATAGCAAATTAATCTGCCCTTTTATAGATTTAGAAATCGATTCGTGACTCGAATTGCGACTCGTTTATGTATGACTCAGCTTCCGACTTGAAAGTACAGTGACTCGAGAATCCGAATATGCGATTGGATAAGACTAAGACAGGACTTGCACCTCGTGTGTTCTTTGACTGGACTTGGGGCTTAGAGAGAAGTGTTTCCAACACTTTTAATTAACAAAGTGTGTGCACAACCATGTTTTGAGAAGTTTTTATAGGAACTCAATAGATGCCATAAAGTTAGGCATGGCCATATGTCGCATATTCACAATTTAAATGAATAAATGGTGGTGTATACTTTCTATTTAGTAGCTCAGAGGGTCTCCCTGTAGATTTCATATGTTTAAATTAAAAAAATTATATACAATGGCTATACCTTGATTGAACATTCTCGTTTGAGATGTAATGATCTAGCATATGCTGAGAACAAGATGTGTAAATAGGTTCCTGCACCAGTAAGCAGATGCCACCAAGCGTGTAACTGAGTTACTGGACCCACAGATGGATGAAGCTGATGATTTCTTGCATGTCTGTTTGAATAGAAGTGTTAAGTAATATCCTTCACCTTTCACAGTAACTGAAGTGGACTGGGTTCAAGCAGAGCTAAGAATAATTAGAGCGCTAGTAAGAAATACACAGTTTGAAAATTGAGCAACTTAAAGCAGCCACATGAAGTCTAGAGAAATGGTGCATGTGTTCCTCCGACGCATTCTGCATAATTTTTTGCACTTGCTAATTCAGATTTTGATATAGAGGCTTGATACCTTCATAATTTTGTTTTTGTTGTTTTAATTCAACAACTTGTAATCAGATATGATTTTACAGAAAAAATGATGGTCTCACTGCTTTGTGAGCATTATGGTGTGTGAACAATGTGCAAACATCAGTTTGAATTTCAAGTAAAACTTTTTGACCTCGTCATTCTTGACCCACTTGTTTGGTCTCCTTGAAAATTATTATCATGTTAAAATTAAAAGTAAATTTCTTAATATTGGAGTAATCAGGACGGCCTACAAATTTAACTTCAGCTAAATACATATCATCATGAAAAAATTTTTGAGTTGATATGAGGTTTCGATAAAAAATAGTTGTGGTATTTGTGTTCAACCTAAAAAAGAATATACGATGCGGAACTTCAGTTCATCCTTTTTAAAAATAGTGCCACAATTGATCAGTAATAGACAATCTTTTCGGAATGATACAAATATTTATCAACTCTATTTGAAAAAATGAAAGTAATATTATTTAATAAAACATTGAAAACACTTTATATTGAACACATACCTGAGTGAAGAACAAAAGTTATTGTCTATATTCCACAGTACAAATCCTGATGCATATGTAATAAGAGAAATCCCAGCCAGTGGTATGATTTCTCGGTGATTTTTACAAGCTTTGACAGCTTCATAAAGAAGGTAGAATACCAAGATTGCATATGATGACTGTAAAAAATATCAGAACATTGGTATTTTGCTCATGCTTCTGCAGAATTAAGATTGTCGCATGAAGTGAAAATTTGTTGTTTCTTGAACTGAATGAAAAATTTTGTTCATGCTTCTGCAGAATTAAGATTGTCCCTTGAACTAAAAATTTGGTAAATGATTCATTGCCTACCGAATGAATGTGTCCAACTAGAGTATTGAAAGAAATGTAATCATGACAGAATCTGGAATTAGGAAAACCTTAGCGTGAATACCTATGGTTCCTGACAATTTTATTCAACTGCTGAAACGAAAACGATGGCAAAACAGTTTGTGCAGGTTGCGTTTTTTCTTGTTTGTTTTATTTTACCTTTTACGCCATTGCAATGCTCTGCATGCGTTTGCATTACGTTTTCAAATCAAACATAACGGTTTGCTTCGTACGTGCTCTGTACGCATGTGAACATGATTAACGCAAAGCAATACAGGCGTGTATTGCCGTTTTTATTTTATTGCCCGAATGTGATTGCAAGCGCATCGGTTGGACAACTTCATGTGTATTGTAGCCTTAACCTTGTTGGCAAACACTCGATAATCTCAATACTTGTTCATTTTAAGATATAGATTTTTTTGAAATACCACTGTTATGTTAAAAAGGAATTTTTGCATTTTTCCAATCATATTTTCTCGCAAAACTATTAGGCCACAAAATATGTTGATTTTTGGTTGGTTCTGAAATAGTCATCGGTCACAAACTAGGATGTCATCACAACCTATATTTAAATTTTGGTGGGCTTGTGGACTCTGATGTTCTTCGATTTTAGACCAAGCTAGATGACTTGTTCTCACAACTGTTATTTACAAAAAAAATGAATGTTTTCAGTAAAAAAACGTTTATTCTGAACAATTATGAGCGCATTATAATTACAGGGAGATTATCAATTAAGATAGACTTCGGCAGGCAGGCAAATGAATGTAAAAAGCAGTTTAATGAATTTATTATAACCTTAGGTAATGCACAAAGAATATGCAAAACATGATTTAGAATAGAAACATGCATAATGCTCATGGAAAGCAGATCACCAAAATTAAACATAAAAAATATTTTGACAGCAATTCTGCAAGTTACGTTTTAGACTAAGGGTTTAAGAGGAGAAAGTGTATAACCAGACAAGTTAGATCAGTATCATTTCTTAATGGTGCATAACTAACCTCATGAAACATTGGATTTTTCCAGTAGAGGTAGACAACGGTGACAAAAATACATATGAAAATCAGTGCAAATATGTATGTGTAACTTCGATGATTTGGTTTGTGTGCATGGTGATTTCTGAAAAATATGGCGCATTGTAAGGTGAGCAAGAAAGAAATTTTGAAGAAACTGGATGAATATCAGCACCATATGTTGATTTATGACATCATGCATGGATGACAACACGCAAATTCATATTTCATAACTAAATATTCTTGAAAATCAGGATGACTGCACAACTTGTAGAAACCTTAAAATGTGCACAGGTGTAAGAAAAAATGTGGTGGTTCATGGTTTCGACATAACAGATGCTATCACTGGCCGAAAATTGGTGGTGGGGCGACCCCCACATTTCAGTAAAAATTATGAAAAACCACAGACTTTTCCAACACCTTTGGCTGATTTTCCTTTTGATGGTATTTTACTGTCAAATCGCATCATCAAAACGTTTTTCAGCTAAAGTTATGCAGTGTTCTACGAAATGACTCTAAAATCTATTTCCTTAGTATGTAACTGTCAATTTAACATTTTCATCAGTTAGTTAAAAAGGCCCTCCGCACTGGATACCACTCACTTTATTATGGTGGATCACATTAACTACAATGGCTTTCGACTTTGAAGAACTGCCAATGCCATTTTCAAATAAAATCTCTTCTTTTTAATAAAAATCTTCAAGGAATGGGGATATCATCATAAATTGTATATTTTTGCACCATATTGGTAATATGCCTCCAAATCTCAAACCCCGAAGTGGCAGCCTTACACCAAACTCATGAAAGGATGATTCATCATCCAATAAGCTTTTGCTGTATATGAAATATTTGAATACGGCCACAATAAATATTTAAATTTAATACTCACAAAGCATAAAGAAAAACACAGGAACCATAGATCATAGGAAGCTCATCCAGCAACTAAATATGAAAGAAATTGATAACAGCGAAATAATTACTATAAAAATAATTCCACCCCTCCAAATTTTTTATACCAGCGAGAAGTCATGGAGAAATGAACACTTATTCATACTGGTATCTGAAACCGGCATGCTTTTCAAATGCAAAGATACCAGACATAATATTTTGTACTCATACAGCAGGATGCGTACTGTAGTTATCACAATCATTTTCAATAAACAATGGATGATGCAAATTAAATAAATAACTAGTAACTACACTACGTGATGGATGCGACTGCAAAATTCTGTATTTCCTTCACCAGATAAGTGTTACTGTAATCTTTTTAGAACACAAATATCTTGTGTCCTTTAAAAATGCTAGAAGAACTTGTAAACTTCCTGCACAATGCCAAATTGTCCTTCACACAGCACTAGTGATTCCCGAGACCGGTAAAACGTCACTGGATATCAATAACAAATTTTATAGAGATAGATGCAAATGTATTCAAATTTTTGTCTTCATTACAACAAAATGAAAAATTGCAGTACACAGAACAACACTGACACATATATCCTAAACTGATATTTGAAATCTTCTAATTAAAAAAAAAAACAGAACTTCAAGGCCGGACATTTTAGAGTTGTTAATCCAATAATAAGATTTTTGCTCAAATTATCAAAGTACAAGTAGGGGGTGAGAAACCAGAACTGAACAAAAGAGAACTGTTAGTTTTATCAACAAGTTATCTAGAGATGGATAACACTTGAATAGTTTGATCCATTTGCAGCGTATGCTTAAGATATTTCTCGTTGGAAACGGGTTAGTGGAAACATTTGGGACTGTAAATTAACCCTGGCCTAAATTTGTCAGATCATAAATGGGATTTTCAGACTCGAATGGATAGGATACATTTTTCAAATAGATAAACATCACAATTAATTGGGTCACATGTATCAGAAAAATTGTGGACTATGCAATTTGCAGTACATGCTCAGCAGACTAAAAAGCATAGGTAACATCTCAAAAAACAATAGCAAGATAAACAGTTGTTTCCAATATATTCAGTTGGGAAAAACAAAGTTAAATTTTTTTCTGAAGTTCATAAAATGTATAGAACCAATTTGTGATTAAACTCGAATATTTCATACAGTGGACAAATTTGATTTTTCCCCTACAGTTTGATAGGCGTTAGTAATTTTTCAATGCCCGCATGATCATTAATGATTCACTCACACTAGGAAATCAAATTTTCTTAAGAACAAGTCAACGTCCGTCAGTGCCTGAACATGTTGTTCAATTTGCACATCGAAATATGCTTTGTAGGAAATTCGCTGTAGTTTGTGAGATTTTATTTATTTTATCTTCTCACATTGTTAGCAATATAGTAGACTATAGGGAACCAATATACTGGATTACAAAGAAAACTATCGAAAAGAATATCGAGGGATTTTAAAATTCTATCATTGCTTCATAAGAGTTTTACGAGAAAACTGGAGAGATGGCCAGGCTAGTACATCTTAGATCGAATCCCAAATTACACAGCAAGGTACAATAAGATGTAAAAAAAAACAATAATTATAGTCAATGCCAACATTGGCTAAAGCAGATATTGACAGGAAAACAAAATATAAATACTGTAAAAGGATAAAAAATCACAAAGAACATAGGTTATATCATGTGCTTCAATAAAAAAAATATTCTCCTCTGGGTACTGCCAAAAATGTAATCTGGATTCCGCGCATCTTTACCAAATGTCCACTCAAAACAATTGTATATATCTGACTATCTAAATACATGTATTCACAAGAGCTTGTTTTCTGCAATCTTGAAAAGTCTGTAAAATTGATTTTAAGGATACTAACTCAATCATCACGCTCCCTCCGTCACTGATCATTATTAAACTACTTCTTAACCACATGTGAAATAGAACTAGTGCATAATATCTTGATGTGATTTTACTATCACAACATCACAAATCTAACTCGCATTTCTTATCTTTACAGGGTCCATAATCTTTCATTATACAGCAAATAAAATCTAACTGATGAGAAACTTGTGCCCACGCACTTGGATTTGTTCCACATGGTTGGGGTCCAAAGCTGGTTGCACCATGCAATACCCATGCCCCATCATCATACTGACACACTAGTGGTCCTCCACTGTCCCCCTGACATGTGCCTTGGCTGCCTTTGTGAGGTCCACCACAAACGTGGAGTTCATCTTTAATCATTCTACCACCATATTTTTTGCTGCAAACCTGCTTTGACACAATTGGTGTAATTACTTGTTTCAATTGTTTTGAATGTCCAGTTCCCTGAGTCAAACCCCATCCAGTTGCCCAGCATCTAAAAATGTTAAGACATATTATTTGATAGTGATATTTGTTAATTTATCAGACTTATTAGAATGATAGCAACAGTCAGGAGATGTAAAATATCTACAATAGATCAATAGGCACATCTTGGACTACCTAAAATTAGCAATCACACTCGAAGCTGAAAACACGTTATACAAAACAGAACTGCTATAGTTGCAAAGTGAGTGGTCTTTGTCCATACCCACGGGAAAACTCTGAACCACTGCTTCTTTCTAAATGGCTTTTAGAACACGCTGGAAATACATTAGGACAATTTTCTAGCCTTATCTAATTTCGATTTTTGGATATTCTAAATTTCTATTGAATCTTGGAGTAAAATTATGCATGAAAAAGAGCCTTTCTGTATAATGAACAAAATATACCCACAATGGCACTTTTCAAATTATCTGAAATATAGAAATACAAGACTGTAACATTCCATAGATTTAATTTTAATTATCGTACCTCATATTCAAATACTTGTTACAGGCTAACAGATTCACGAGATTCATAAAACTTCATAAGCCTTGTTGGGATTTTAAAAAAGTCATTTCAGGGATGAGAGCCTGAATTCTTAGTGCTACTTTTGCTTATTTCTCGTGTAATCCAGCATTGATTTCTTCGAATTTACTATGTTAAGATAAGACAAAAAAAGATTAGAATCTCAGAAATTGCAATTCGCACAAATACATACTCTCTCCCTGGATATGGTCTCAATTCTGGTTGTGGTAAACAAACGAATCCTGTCATTGGCGAAACAACATCAGGATCAATTATAGTTTTTAAAACAAGAACACTCAAATCATAGCTAGGTATTTGTTTTAATCTTTTGTAGACTGCCAGATTATTATCCGGATGGTGATTGATGGATTCAATTTCAATCATTCTGTCAGAAAAGGAATAAAAAAAATACAACAATTTATTTAATCATAGAGAGTAAAAACGGAAATCAAATAATTAGCAGATAGGGTTGTAATTAAAGTTTACCTTCAACGTTTTCAAATCCACAATATAATGTTTCAACATTACTGATATTTGATCATATCTTAAAGCACAGTGATGATTTAAGTCAAATTATACCACATATAAAAAAAACATCGCACACAGAACTAAACCACCATGGTAATGTGCAGCGAGTTGTATTTGCCCTGGCGATGATAAACCATCTGGCACTTCTTTGTTTCCTTTTAGTCCCCTCTTACGACACGCAGGAAATACATTAGGTTTATTCTAAAGCTTGTATTACAAGGTGATTTTTATTCAAAGTGATGATACTCGTTATAAAAAAACTGATTCATACTTTGCACCATGTGTTTCTCTGCCTTTGTCATGTCCTCCGACTAATACTCTGAACCTATCTCCATCCTTGGTCAAACTTGTTCTTGCAAGATTTAAAAAACAATGTGCTGCTGTTAAAACATATTTTGGACCAATGAGGCTTCCTCCACACATAGCTTTAACCGAAGCAGTTTTAGAATCATATTGCTTGTATCTGAATCACATACAGGTTAAAAGGAATTAGATTAAAAGATCAAAGTTTAATTAAGTTCAGATTTTAGGGCAATGACAATTTTAGGTAAAGGAACTACGTTTGTGCGTTATTCGACGAAATCAAAATATTTGAGATTATACTTTGTGCTAGAAAATTAAAATGCCTTCTTCGAGTGTCTGGTATCAGCGAAAATGTACAGAAAGTTATAAAAACCATCAATACTGCTATGAAATAGCAGTGTTGATAGTTTTGAACTTTTTTGTTACCTGAAGATAATGATAAACCCGTTTTGGGAGGCTCTGGAGAAATAAAAGATTCTGACAGCCTGCCACACCATAGTGCTACTATTCCAAATAACTGTTTCGATCAAGATAAAAGTATAGAGAAAAACTACAGCTCCGACATCAAAAATATCAACTTCACTTGCACTTGCAGACATTTAATCTTGGGAAGGATGTCATCGAGTATTTTACTTGGAATCCCATATTACCGTATATCTTTCACATAATATCCAGTATTCGACTAATGTGTGATAATTTTTCATTAATTTTGGCAACAAAATTATACTGCATTATGCAAAAAATTTGGCACTATTGCTTTTCATTGCAAAATCAGAGACAAATATTTTTGCGTATGAGAAACAAATTGCAAAATACTTTCATTAAAATTTTTTTGATACTTACTTTAAAATGCCTGCTTGCCATGGCCATGAATGTTTAACAGCTTCTGTTCCCCCAACAATTCTTCCAAGGTTTGGTTTCTGTCTTGGTCTTCCACAATCTCCACGTGCAGCAATCCATTCCTCGTTTAAAACTATTGGAGGTGGAGGTGTTGTTGTAGTCTCTGGTGAACTAGGGGTTGTAGTTGGTTTGCGTGTAGTAGATGTACTCAAATCTGCAGATGGATCTGTTCTTCCTTCATCTCCAGATCCTATGCTAAAATAAACTCCAGCCCCAACACCCCCCAAGACAACAGTAAGGATTGTGATTGCACCAAAGATTTTAGCACGAGCACTGTTTGTAGCTGCCCTTTGAACAGTTACTTTAGGAACCGTCGAAATTTGCTGACCTAAAGCTGGATTATTGGGTGTCACTGGTGGTGGGAGATTAGGTTGCACACCGCCTCGTCCTCCTGCAGGTCTTCCAGCATCTGCTCTTCTGACACCCCTTCCCCTCTCTCCACGTTTTCGACCTCTCTCTCCTCCACGCCCTCGACCTCTCTCTCCTCCACGCCCTCGACCTCTCTCTCCTCTACCTCCTTTACTCATTTCCCCTTTTCCACTGGCTTTCATGATTCTACTTGTTTAATTTTTACCAATTCTTTGAAATTTTTATTGACAAGCTTGTATCTTTATTTTCTGAATTTATCTTATATCACAGCCTGCAAAAGTAGAATAAGTTAAAAAACTTCGCTTTTCTGCAACATTTCATTTGCCAAACTAGGACTGCACACCTTCAAATACTTCTGATTTCGATATTGAATAACAATAATTTGACAAAAACAATTTTGGGATTCCTACTTGAAAATTAAAAATGCATATATCCAAATGAAGAGCATATATTCCAACTTGCTAGTTCCTGACCGATACAGTGGTTCTGAATGAACACCTAATTAAAACCAATACGGGTTGCTAGGACTCATGTAAAACTCTTATAAAGTTATATTATGATAAAATTTGCCTCCCTATGAGAAGATGAAACAATTTTTGGGAACTCGCAAATTGCAACGAATCTGCAAGCTTGCACTCCCAATAAGGGACAAAGCCCTGTATGAAACGAATTTCCAACCGAATCACTTTATAGATATTTTTACATCAGTATCATCATCTTCATGGAAATAGTATTTGAAATTCCTTGATCATATCCTCTGAAGCAATTTTTCGAGTAAATCTTTCTATTTGCTATTATTAAAAAGGCTGATAAGTATCGGCCACATTTTTACCGATAACGATATTCTTGAAATGCCTAAAAAACGAGGCTGATAAATCAAAAATCCCTTATATCGGCCATGCAATATGCAAGAATTGGCAACTAAAGATACTGAATCTTTGTGGATTCGGATCTTAAAATATTAGAGTCCAAAATATATTATTTGATTCGAAAATAGAATTTTATTGTCAAGCGCACTCAGACGGCTGATAGTCAGAAATGTTATGATAGTGTGAGTTTGAGCAAGCATGCAATTGCGGGGACGAAGCCCGCCACAGAAGTAACTTGATTATGGCTCAAAACAACAACAAATTAATCGAACCAATGGCATATTTAAATATGACTGTGACATTATGTCGACGAGCGAGCATGGATACCTTTGGAGAATTTTTGGAATATCCTGTTCGACGTTTCGGGGAAAGATTAAATACTGAATAATGGTATTGAGAAATTTCCGTTTGGAATAGAATTCGGCATTCTTGATTTCATTTTACTATTGTCAACAAAACTTTTTCTGAATTATTTATTATTATTTACTTATTCAATATTAACAGTGTGAATTGAAATTTATTCCAATTCTTGATCAGAATTTGAAAATACCACATAATAGCAGAAAGATTCTCAAGTGGCACTTTAAAAGTTGTTAGGCAATACCTATCATATGCGCACCAGAGGTTACTACTGAAGTAAAGTGTATTTCACCGACTTGGTACCGGTATTTGAATTTTACTAGAAGAGAGAAATAAAATACAGTTTTTGACCGTTGAAGTGATGGAAGTAAAGATTTTCTTGCTAAAGAATCTTGTTGCAATCCCAAAAAATTTACTTTCTTTTTTGTTACTAGTCAACAGTAGGTAAAAACATATTGACATTGGGGCAAAAATTCAATCCATCTAGAATGACCCACAATATTGTCATTGGCATGAATCGCTTTATGATATAAACAAAATTAACTTACTTGCATTTCATACAACAGAGTCATATGAAAACACCATGATCCAATACCAACAACTGTGAAAAAATATTTTGCAACATTAGAGATTTTACACATGAAGTCATTGTGAAGGCGTGCACGGGCATAGAAGATGGCCTAGTGGGTAATAACATGTTGGCATCGCAGGTTGAATATCTCTGATTCAAATCTCGATGAGTCAGTCTCATTAATCCATGCCCACCACTCAACACAGGAAGTGTGATAACTTGGGTAGGCTACGGCAAACAGAAAAGATCATATCTTTTCAACAACTCTAAGCCTGTTTATAAGTGGACTTTGGTGCAAGGCCTTGGTCAGGGTGATCCTTCCCAAGAAGTATAAGAAAGAAATAAAAAACTTATTTTTGGGGGAGACAAGGATACATTGTATGAGATGTACCAAAAACTGCTAAATACTAAAAATTTTCAACTCCTTATTAATAATGTTTCTGAAATATTTTTAGTCAGAAATTTCAGGCAATGTAGACACAAGTTACAATCAGTTATTACGTCATCTATGTTGGGCTCCCTTGAATGCCTTGAAGATATTTCTTTTCTAAAAATTCTCAACATTAAAAAACCTAAACTAGACCATAGGCTTCATTAATATTTTATAAACATTTTTCCTGATTTTTTTCTACACGGGAACAAGTCCTTGAGCATGTTGTTCTTTAATACCAGAGCTTATAATTGAGTCTTAATAACTTTTAAAAACCCAGGATTGTAGGGATTATTATGGGCCCAAGAAAATCATATTTTAACTAAATTGAGTTATGGTTGACCGAGGTTGAATTAGCCATCTGCAGTTTAGTTCAATGCCAAAACAACGGATTATCTGTTTTCTTCGAATCGAAGCAGAACTGTATAGGATATTTTACATTATTTAACCTGTATCACAATTTATAAGAAAAATTGGATTATACTTTGCAATTCTACTTCCTAATATTTATCTTCTACTTCCTAATAATTATCTGTTTAATATAAAGCAAACAGAGCAAACTATAAATTAATAATATCACACATTGCCGATAATCCCTGGTCGAACCCAAACAAAGGTTTTGTTTGCCAGGCATGAGTCACTGAAGGACCACGCCCCAGAGCACTGCAATCTATCAGTGACCCATACTTGACAAAATATGTCTGACTAGAGAATTTTTGACTGGAATGATTGAAAGGATCATTATAGTGTCAGAAAAATGTTATGTAAACATGATTTTGTATAAAGTATGAGCCACTGATGGAATATGGCGCCAAGCACGGTCCATATGTGGCTCATACTTGATACATATAAAAATGTCTGACTTGATATTAACAAATATTAATAGCAATTTAGAAACGAAAAATATGGAGATTTTGTGTAGACCATGAGTCGGTACTATTATTAATTCAACATATCTAAGCTCAAGGGTTTACTTTGAACATTATATTTGCATTTTTAACTTTAGAAATTCATAGTATATATATATATATATTATTGTAAGTAACATATTAAATTAAGTAACATCCGGGTATTAAAACATGAATCAAACGTCCCATTTAATACCTGTCAACGAGTTCTACTAAATGGAGGGGTACTTATATATTTAAATAAAAATAATGTAAATTTGAGTGTAATTGACAAATTTTGGAAAATGCATATTTATTATCAGAATATAAAAAATAATAAGTTGCAAAAACATAGTTGTGATCTCGAATGCAGTGCACATAACACGTTTTCAATGTTAACCTGTGAAGTCGGTTAAAACAAAAGCACTTCAAAACAAAAAATTTCAATTTTTTCAAATTTCAAATACCATACATTTTCTAATACTGGCTATCAAACTATACCGATATGGATATCTAATATTATTATCTTTTGCATAACTGGGCAAGAAATATCGTTTTTTTTACAAGCAATCTCATAATAATCGATTAAAAACCCATACATACCGAGCAATGAAATACCAGAAAGAATGTGACGAAGTTCAACTCCTTTTTTCCAAAAATAATATGCACATACAGCAGGAGGTATTATCATAACAATATTGCTAATAGTGTTCCCTGAAAAAAAGAATAATATACAATATAAACTTGTCACAAATATCCATGTGAAACTTATATCTTGTGATTGCCGCTGAGGATAATCATAATTTTTATGACATGTACACAACCTGTGGAAAGAAAACAATGTTTTACTAACATTTCAAATATCTATCCAGATGGTCTTCATTAGGGTAATGAAATTGGAAAAGTAAATTACAGTACGGTAGTAATTATTATTATCAAAGTAATTATTCGTTTTACTTTTTTTTACTATAGCTTGCCATACCAATAATACACACAACATTTATCTCCTTCTGAGAATCTTGAAATATTTTTAAAAATAAAGTTTAAAAAAATGTTCCCATTTGTTATCAGTTATCCCCATAGGTTTTTTTTTTATCTATAACGGTGGCGTTGAACTATATTTGTCAAATGATGTCTAGTTGTTGCCCATTTTAATACTATAGCCAAAACATGTTAAGCTCATGAATTTATATGGGAGTTTTTTATCCCAACTTGGGTAATATATATAGCACAACAAATCAACCAATTACCTTTTTTTGTGAGGCCATCTCGTTATTATTCTGTCAATTGGATTTTTGTTTCAAAAACAGAAATATGGTAATAAACTCTCCAGGATGCTTCAGTTATTGGCAAAAATTAACTGAAAGACCCAACTGAAAGACCTCCAGTCCGAAAAGCATGATGTTTTTCGCTTAGATGTTGGGTATAAGCAAATCAGACATGGTGATTGGAAGGGCATTTCAGTGTGCCACAAAAAAACATTGATGCATCGTGTGACGGAATGCGAACGTAAAAACATGCAAAGTACGATAAACATAAAAACAGACGTGGAAAGAAATGTAGTAACGGTACGACACCTGATGGAGAGCATTATTTTCATGCTGGTATGACTCATAACATAAGGCTATAATGCGTAACGTTATGAGACTGGAATTCACCTGAAATGGGGTGAATTGGAAGAGACGTTGTAAAATATAATTCAAGGTCGGCAAGCATAATCCAAGTCAAAGCATGAAAAGCACTAATATTAAGCTTGAATATTTTTTTACCAAAGTCACCCGCATTATCAAAGTCTCCCGGTTTGCCGGGCCTCGATACTCGATACCAGTACCTTAAATCAATTGCAAATTTTCATCAGGACACGAATGGACCCACTAAAAACACTGGTACAAATTTACTGTCAACCTCTAGAATGAGGCAATATCTCCTCGGAACAACAAGGGGATTAGCTACTCGATCACATTCATTCATGCTTTTGTGATTTGAATTTGATTGCCTCTACACTGCTTTTCGGATCGCACAGAACTGCAAGCTTTCAAAACCAGACTATAAGTATCTTTTGGGAATACAGAATAGTGTCTTTCATCTTCATTTTTGCTTTTACAGTTCAGAGTTGCTTATGTAGCTCTTTGCAAACAGCACAATAGGGGTTTTGGGCAACTCTTATTTAAGTCTTTTAAAACCTTGTTCTGAGCAAATTCAGTTGAAAAAATTGGAAAAAGATCAGTACTGATGTTGTAAAATATGATGGGTTATGAGCATATGCAAAATATTTTCATTGCAGAAAGTCAAAGCACCAGAGCACTAATATTGAGCAATAATGTTCTTCTAACTCCCATGCACATTATCAAAGTGAAATGCAATATTTAAATTAAAACTAAACTTACAGAATTCAGCGATATAAGGAGTAACAACGTAATTCTCTTCGCACCAATCCAAAGTTGATGTACGTTTTCCCCACACGCCTTCCTTGTCAACAAATGCTGGTGCCATCAACGCAGAAACTCCTGAATTCAGGACAGGCTAGGCCTAGTGCTTTTTTAGCCTTGCTCGTATTCAGATATTGCGTATTCACGGTTACAGTCAAAACCTCAAACCCATTAGAACAGAGAACCTGAAACATGAAAGACTGACAAAAGCTGAAAGAATGTTCGCAACCGTCGCGAATGAATACCAACGTGCAAAATTCGACAGAGCGTACAATTTAAATGGGGGGAGGAGTGCGAAACCCATAGCCTTCTTCATCTCTTATAAACAACATAAAGGCGGATGACTTTTCTCTAAGTACGCACTGTTTTATGGAGACGAAAAAATGCTTTAGACCGGAATTTTTATCGTAGATGAAGAAAGCAAAACTTGCCAGATAACTCAGACGTCTGTTGCGACTGCAAAAACGAGGATTTGTATTTTGGGGAATATTGGGGTGCTCAGTTAACTCAATCGGAACGCATCTCAGATCGTCATGATGCATGCTCGAACCGCAGTTTATATGACCCCCCTCCCTTCCCCAATCACCGAGTCCTAGTTTCGCTACATATCTGGCACAACTTACAATGACAGAAAATGAAAACGTTGAATTTTATGAAAACGAAGAACATTGAAAAATGACCGGGGTCTGAATGAAACAGAAGCACAAACCGTTTAAAGCGCCCAAAAATCGAATATAATTTTAGGCAGTTTTTGTTGTTTCCAGTATGCCCCACCCAAAGTGGTTTCACTGGAGGAGCATCGTATATTATTTGTTATTCCAGTATCTTTTCTTTTATCATAAATGGTTGCTCTAGGAGGAGTTTACTCTTACTGAATAGTTTGAATACGGTTTGATTTGGAGGTTTGTTGAGTACCGGTGCCGGTCTGTCAGGTATGGTATCCAAGGTCAAACCGAATTTTGCCCAAATGAGAAAGAAAAGGAATTTGTCTGTTTTGTTTTTCCCTGTATCCTGTTTTGATACCAAGCTATCAAATCATTTAGCATTATTTATACCTTGCAGGGGTGGGCATTAGATACGATAATGTGTCCCAGAGCAAATATCACATGATCATTGCAGTTGACGTAGCAGTTGAATGGCTAGGCGATATCTTTCATGCTTCAAAATATTCGAATTTCCAGGAGGTATCTAACAATACCAGGAACAATCTATATCAATCTGCTCAGGGGAAAGTATGATGGCGGAAAGTTCCTCAGTCAGTAGTAGGTCTATAGGATTAGGTTAGTTATTTTCCAAAAATAAATTTATCCCAAGTAAAATTTATCTAATCTCGTGATATGGATGCACAAACATAATTTGTATAGGCCTAGTTCAAAATTGAATGCAGTATATGATGATTCGTTGTGCACTGGATTTCAAGCGTTGATAAATTGATACTTTAATAAGTGTTATTTTTGTTTCAGGCACGGTCGAATTGAATCCACAACATTGAGCCGAAACTATTTTGTAGGATTGTTGCCCACCCTTCAAAGTATATCATTCACTCACTGTGTTGGCTATATAACATGGAGGATTTGTATATTTATCAATTTACAAGAAGTTAAACATTTTGTAATGCTGCACCCCACTTACAATTAGCGATGGGCAAAACAAACGATTAAAAAGTACTCATAAATACTGAGTTAATTGGCAATACTTGTTGGCGAGAATTTTTATTTTTGTCCGAATGTTAGTTATTTTTATAGAGGATCAAATTCTCAAAATTTTGATTTCAATTTAATGGTTGTTCTTATAGATACGGGAAATATTGTACCACCGATATCTGCATCGACTTCTCTTATTGCTATTCAAAAAATTCTCAGTACATTTCCAAATACGTCACCTGTTTTTTATAGTTTAAACAAGAATTTTTGGTTGAATGTGAAATAATTTTTTATCATAAATATACCTGCCATTACATATAATGTTTGCGATCTATGCAGCTTTTGATTTTTTTGTCGTGACATTAATTGAGAGAAAATTTGCAGCACAATCATGAATGTTATATGTGCCTTTTAATTTT
This sequence comes from Styela plicata, assembly GCA_963675895.2. NCBI lineage: Eukaryota > Metazoa > Chordata > Ascidiacea > Stolidobranchia > Styelidae > Styela > Styela plicata. Next base: position 21,769,501 of record OZ023145.1, read on the forward strand.
AAATGCATAAATTTAAATGCATAATTGTGCTCGAAAAAGATATATTATTTGCCTCAGAATTTTGCATGTTTTATGATGATCCCGACTAGTTTACGTATGAGCTTTTCATAATTGTAGTCAGTTGCTTTTCATGTATTTTATTAGATACATGTTTGTTCTTGGTAATTTCAGCATCCCTTCAAATGTACTACCGTTTTTATTTTTGAATAGTGCAGCACACGAGTTAGGTAGACTTGCTTATTTGGAGCAGGGGATACTTATCTGGCAAACTTCAATGTGCGCCTGAACGTCTTTCCGCTAACTGCGCATCAGAGCATATTTACTTGTGGTATACCATATCTATACCAGTGTTGAGAATAAGTCACTTAACTTCGCGTGTCAAGGCGAAAAACGCACGAGTTGCGAGCCGACTCCAATTCTTATCAAGTCTGGAGTCAACGTACCTAGCAAGTCATGTACAATCATACATTTACGAGTCGCAAGTCGAATCAAGAGTCGATTCCCATATCTATTCAACAGCAATGACAGAATAATTTGCCACTACTCACTTTATAAGTACCTACTGAGAATCATCATGCGATCATAATTACGTAGACGACACGGATTTCACGACGGGGTACCGGCGCGTTTTCTTTTCTGATGAGTTATACGACAAGATTTTTCTTGCATCTTGCCATTCCACCCCGTCTGGAACCTATGAGAACTAGCGAGGTTATCGAGCATAATGCTGAGGCCGTGGGTTACAGTACCTCGCCAGCGGCACACCGCATGTATTGCCTCATTGGTGCCTTTTCCATTCATCGATCGTGATCATACTTCGTTGGGGTTCGATCCAGCGTCATTCATTCCGTTGGGCGACTACTGTCAGTTTCATCACGCCACCGCGGGGCCACATGAATTACACCCCTACATACCTGTACATGCGACCATTGAACACATGATGATTTGTTATAGGCCTATCTTTGTATGCAAACAGTTACACAGCAGCCAAACCCTGTCATAGGTAGCTGATACTCTTGGACCTGTATTTAGGGCAATCCAAATCCGAATGATTCAGAATTCGAATAAGATTTGGATAATTTTTTCACTAATTCACTAATTTAATCACTAATTGCACAAAAACGAATATCCACTTTTTAACTTTTTTGACTTCTCGGTTAGCTCAATCGGTAAAGCTTTGGGACACTTCGAACTATTCATATTTGATCTGAAATTTTGCTGTACAGTGAAGGGCGAACTTTTTATATTTTTTCGTGAAGAAGATATGAATACATTTCCAAAATATATAAACTTTTACATAGCAGCATATTATTTGAGTGTTTTCATTATGGGCTAAAGCAGGGAAATTTGCTGATAACCGAAAAGGGGATTTTCGATGAAAGGGCTCCGAAAGAAATCCCGACAAAAAAATTTTGTACAACGAAAGGCGAGATTTTCATATCTCAGGTCTACACACAGGGAAATTTGTAAATAACCCAAATGGGGATTTTCTAAGAAAAAGGCCCGAATGAACCTCAGCAGAATGTTTTTGTACACTGAAGGGCGATCTTTTCATATTTTATGTTGAAGAATATATATAAGTACCTATTAAAAAATATAAACTTATACATAGCAGCATATTTGGAATGTTTTAATCAAAGGACTAAAACATAGGGGAAATTTTCTTACAATGGAAAAGCCGGTTTTTCGATGAAACACGCTAATATGCGGGAATGACAGGAGATCACCCAAAATGCGGGATATATTTTATAATGCGGAGATGACGGGAATTATCCAAAAATGCGAACGGAAACAGAGATAAATTCCCGATCTGGTTTGAACGCGAAACACGCTGAAATACGAGAATGACGGGAGATACCGTAAAATGCGGAAACTTCCTAAAATGTGGGGATGACAAAAATTCGGCCAGAAACAGGGATAAATGCACTAAAATGCGGGAATTACGGGAAACACACTAAAATGCGGGTATGACAGAAGATACCCCAAAATGTGAGAAATACTCTAAAATCTGGGAATGACGAGAAAACACTGAAATGCGGGTATTAGGGAACACTCCAAAATGCGGGAATGACGGGAACACAAACTAAAATCCGGGAATGACGGGCAATACTTTAAAATATGGGGATGACGGGAATTATACAAAAATGCGAACGGGATAAATGCACTATAATGCGGGAATGGCGGGAACAAACTAAGATATGGGAATGGCGGGAGATATCCTGAAATATGGGATATACTTCAGAATGTGGGGGTGACGGGAGGGATAAATGCACCAAAATGCGGGAATTACAGTAAACACAATAAAATACGGTAATACCCTAAAATGCGAGAATTACGGGGAATTCCTTAAAATATGGGGATGACGGGAATTGTACAAAATTGCGAACAAGAAACGAGGGTATATGCACAATAATGCGGGAATTACGGGAAACACACTAAAATGTGGGAACAGACAAACTAAAACTTGAATTCCCGGAAACAGTCTTCCGACATTCTTTTTTAAAAAATGGTTTATATTACTTGCTTTCATATGCGCCGAAAGCGTGTGGGTGTGTGGCTACCACATCCAAGATTGCTCGTTCTGTTCGTTTTAATGGCCGCATAACACCTACTGTTGGTGACTTCATGATTGTTTTATGCCGGTGGCGCGCCCACGGCAATAGGAGTCAAGGATTTTGGTCCTTTGTTTGTATTCCCGCCGAGTTGCGCCGAGCAATTTTGTCATTTTTACGCGTGTTTGTTTATATTTTCATCCATCGCAAATTTCTCTCACTTGCTATTATGGAGTTTTATCTGGACGCTCTCCACGGACCATTTTCAACTTTCGTGTGACGGAATTTGCTTGAGGATAATAAGGAGTGAATTTCAGGTTCTTTGCACGTTTTTACGCATTTAGTTTTTTAAGTAAGAGAAGAATCTGAACTGGGTACGTTCGGGCAGATTATTTCAAAATTTAAAGCCCAAACACAAAAAAAATGTTGATGGCACAAACAAAAATAGGAAAATTAGATGAGGTAAATTAAACATATTTTCAATCTCCATCAAAAGTACCCTTTTCTCTTTACATTAGTGAAATATTGGAACGAATTTAACTCATCGCAATAAAAAGTATAAATGTTAAGTACGACGAAAAAAATTTTTTTTTTCCAAAAATTATTATTCGATATTTTTGACATTTTTTGTCAAAACAAAAATAGAATTTCCCATAAAAGGACAAAAAATAATGTTGATAACGATGGGCCACCATATAGGTGATCCTAAAGCACAAAATAGCCAATTCAACTTCGTCGTATCAATGTCAAGTAAATTCTGTAAATACAAGAAAAATTATTTTCAATTTTCTTAGTTTTCCGCTAATCCCATTGCAAACATTGAAAAAATATTGCAAAAAGATGGGCTCATTGTTTCCGTATATATTGATACATCCAAGTATGTCTATTTATTTTGTCCGCTGTAGTTCAATTATCATGGTTGAACAATCATATGCTCAGACTTAACTCTGCGCTCCATTCATAGGCTATCAGGCGATACTGTCAGGCTTGTTCCTGCGCTTTTAGGAATATTCCTGTGTTTTCCTGATTTATTCCAGTTTTCTCACATTGTAGGAATGTCATTTGATATTTCAGTGTTTAGTTAATGCCGATATATATTTAGATATGTTAGGAAACTTATTCGCTGGTTAATAAGTTTCAGATTTAATACTTAAAATATACACCTATATCATAATCTGTGAATATAACTTAATAATCTTTGACGATTTACAAGTCTACTGTGTTGAAAACCTGGCAACCACATAGCTTGTTCACCATGTCAGAAAAGAAAACTATGGCCGAATACACTGCGAAGTTGGATCAGTTAGAGGCAAGAATTATGAAAAATTTAAAAATAACAATGAAAGCTATCGTGTGTAAAATTGTTGGAGAACTAATTTCTGAAAAAAGTTTTACAAGTGATGTGGATAAATCTTTTACAGGTAAAAGTATAAATAAAACGAAAGCCAGATTAGGATAAATGATAAATTTCAAGAAAACAAAAGTGAAGTAGTGGAAATGGAAAACCATCTAGGCAGTCTCAAGTTGTAATTAGAAGCAATGCAGCAAAAGTGTGCTCAACTTCATGAAAGACTGGATAAAAATGATCAGGATATTGAGGATTTAAACCAATACAATCGACGTGACAATTTAGAGTTTAACGATATCCCAGTACCAAAAACACCGACTGTAAAACTGAGAACACAGATGAAACTATCACTAGAATTGGGAAACTACTTGGTGTTAAAGGTGGCAAACTTGATATTTCCATTTCACATGGAATACCGTCGCAAACCAGAAGCATAGCTTCAATACTCGTCAAGTTTAGTACTCGTAATAAAAGAAACGAATTTCTAGAAGCAAAGAAAAAAATTTCAGTTATCACTGATTTTAGAATTCCAGGCATGAAAAATCTATATATAAATGAACATTCAACATGGAACCGAAAAGACTTGTTTTACGCAGCACGTGCTGCGAAAAAACAAAAAGGGTATGAATTTTCATGGACAGCTAATGGAAACATTTACATGCGAAAAACGGATCACCATAAAAAAATTGCAATCAAATCTGCATCTGATCTCGAGAAATTGAATTAGTACAGTGGTATGATTGATCTGCTTGGATCGTTTTTCTAGGCGTAATGACAAACTTCCCCTGTACAGTTTGCGGCAATGAATGTTCATGGAAGCAATCTGCAATATGTTGTGATATATGTGACAGGTGGGTTCACTTTGAATGCTCTTTATTAAACAAAGATGCATTTAGTGAACTTGCAAGCTCTGATCTTTCTGTTTCCTTTTTCGAAATCTATTCTACCCTTAAGTTCATGTCATTCTGTTATGATAAACGGAATAGGTGAACAATTTGAAAGTCATACATACAAACTTAATATTTTTAATTTTCGTTTTGAAAATGTGAATGATTGTCGTACTGTAGAACTTAAAGATTTGTATCATCAAGAGTTTATGTCTCTCATAAAAATAGTCGACTGTTGTTCTCTTGCTCATTTTAATATAAGATCGCTACAAAAACACACAGATGAATTAGGTAAGTGACTTTTTAATTGATATGAAACGTCGTCCCTCCATTGCCAAATTGCAAAGCGATCCTGTTAAAATTATTGACATCGCCGGATATAATTTTATTCCTTGTCCCTCAAAAACAAGGGCGGGAGGTGTTGGATTATATATCGAAAATATGTCTTCTTACAATATCACTGAAAATTATAGGTTGTCAGAATCGGGTAGTGAGGAACTTTGGATAGAAATCCCTGTGAAATTTGCTGAACAATTTTCAATTATAATAGGAGTCATTTATCGTCATTCCTCAAATGCAAAATCATTTGTGGATAAATTGAGTGATACTCTGTACAATTTGTCTTATAACAAGAAACAGTTTTTTATTATGGGTAACCCCACCAGAGTTACCCACAGTACCTCCACACTCCTTGACCACATTTATACAAATGTAAGCAACATATCTCTCAGTTCCATTGTTATACGAAGCAATATAACTGATCACTTCCCAGTACTCTGCCGAGTATTACACAGATTTCCCACTTCTACATATCAAAAGTTAAAGCGTGATATGTCTACATTCAATATAGAGTCATTTAAATTTGATGCCGCTAACGAATTTACTAATTGTGATATGTCCTCGATTGACGCCAAAAATTTTAATCATGTTTTTGACAAATTTGTTCAAGATTTGAAAAAAGTTATAGAAAAACATGCGCTTCTTAAAACTATGTCTCGAAAAGAAGTCAGGATACACCGTAAACCCTGGATTATGCCTGGTTTTCTAAAATCTATAAAAACTAGAGATAAAATGCACAAAACGTTATATTTAAATGGTTCTGTTATTGAAAAGAGGCAATACAAGACATATGCAAACAAATTATGTCATATAAAAGACAAATCCAAAGAATTGTACTTCTCAGAATCATTTCAAAAGAGCAAAAATGACATTAACGAACTTGGAATAACATTAAGTAAGTAGTTAATCTTCAGTCAAAATTCACTCCCAATTTGAAAGAAATAATTGATGAATCAACTGGAGAAGAACTGATGATACAGAAATTATGTGTGAAATGTTTAACGATTACTTTTCTAAAATTGGTCCAAAACTTGCTTCCATATTCTCGACATGTAGCGGGGGACATTCCAGACACCTTGGTAGACCGCAACAATCTTCCATGTTTCTTGAACCGTCATCAGTTAATGAAATGGAAATTGCAATAAATTCTTTAAAAGCTGGAAAAGCACAAGGACATGACGAAATTCCCACTTTCCTCATCAAGATGGTAAATGACATTTTATCCCCTGTTCCAAATCCCTTTTTAACTATACTTTAACCTTGGGTATTTTTCCAAACTGTCTAAAAATAGCTCGAATAACGCCAATTCTCAAGTCTGGAGATAAGCGATTTATTACTAACTATAGGCCCATGTCTGTTTTATCATGTATAGCAATTATGTTTGAGAAACTTATCCATGTTAGGATGAAAAACTATTTTGACAAAGTTTCTATAATCACCGATTGCCAATTCTGTTTTCTAAATAACCACTGTACCACTTACTCTGTCATGGATATTTTATCCAATTATTATGTTATAATTTCTAAAAACCATTTTGGTTGTAGTGTGTTCCTAGAACTACAAACAGCTTTTGATACAGTTGACCATTGAATATTGATAAGCAAGGTTAAACATTATGGTATACGTGATGTGGCAAATAAACCCATTTAATCATATTTAACTAGCAGATTTCATTTTTTAGCGTCGATTCATCTAACTCTCACTTGCCTCCTATTACGTGTGGTGTGCCGCAAGGCTCTGTCCTTGGGCCGACCCTTTTTTAATTTATGTCATTGATATAGGTAACGGGACCCATTCATTCATTAGACCTTTTGCTGACGATCACCAGTTTATCATCATCATCTTTTGATCAAGCCTCTCTAGAAAATAAAATGAATTTGGATTTACAAAATATTCATGGCTGGATGCTATGCAATAAAATATCACTTAATCCAAAAAAGTCACAGGTTCTTATCAATTCCAAAATAATGGAAGTAAAATCTAAAAATTTCAATATTTTTCTCAATGGAATTCGTTTATTTATGCCAGTCTGTGAAATATTTGGGTATTTACATTGATCAAGACCTCACATAGAGTACTCATATTAATCACTTAGTCAGCAAATTGTCAAGAGCCGTCGGGGTCTTGAAAGATTTGCCGGAATGTAAGCGCACTAGATACACTGATATTGTGGCGTATTTCGATCACTCTTTCAATCTTTCAAACCTGTAGGAAATGAAAGTTCATACCTTACCATGAGCATGATCAAACATGTTACAATGCATGAGCCTAAGACGTTCGAAAAAGTTTTGTCGCTAGCTACTTTGTATTATTCGGTTGATCATACTCAAATGACAGATAAGAGGGACATTAGCAAGTCGCGCATCGCTGCAGTTAGTGCGAAACAAGACAAGACTGCAAATGAATCATCCTTCGAAAGTAGCATTGGTGAACAGATTTTCGATTTGATAATCGAATATGATAAGCCACGCGGTAATAGCTTTCGCAATTTCGATTGCACACCACGAAATCCATGTCCTAGGTGTGGTAAGAATGGACATTGGGGTACTGATTGTAGAGCACCTTTTAAATGCAAGCAAACTGGACACATGAAGCGCGATTGCCCTAATCGTGTGATTCCCACTGAGTCTGCGCTAAATGAAAGTTCAGCAAACGAAAATTTAAATGGCACTCAGCGGACTTGAGGTCCCCAGTGTCGCTGAATTGACTAATGTTGACTCACCAATAAACTATAACCTAGACCTAAATATTTGTTCCTTGAAATGCAACAATAGTTGGCATTCACGTGTATTTGTAAACAATCAACCATTCAACTTTATGGAAGACAGATGTGCAATGACTACGCTTATTGATGTTTCTATCTTTGATGCCATAGGTGGGAAAGATACCAACCTAATGTCACTAGAAGAATCCCTTGTAGCCGTTGGGGGTTATGATTTATTGTCCTTGGGTACAATGGTGCTTGATCTGAAAATTCCTTCTTTTTCTACTCGCCGCACTGTGATTGTTGCCCAGTTAGGTATGTCCAATGGGATTTTAGGCATGGACTATCATCGTGGAAATGATTGTATTATTTATTTATCATCAGGTCACATGATGATACGTGGGCAAGAAATTAAATTGCATAATGAGAAGTCGGTACCTTGTTGCCGTGGTAATGTACGAGAAGATATTACGATCCCGCCACACTCTAAAGTGGTTGTTTCTGCTCGACTTATATGTCCCTGGTCGAACTCTTCATCTGACATAGCTGCCATCGTTGAACTGCGCGATTCATGCTTCCTTGCTGATGGTATTCAGCTGGTTTCTTCTATTGTGGATCCGTGTAAATCCACTCTGCTCCAGTCTTAGCGATTAATCATAACGACAAGCAAGTCAAAACAAGAGCTGGTCACATACTTAGTACAGCTCACCCTAAGCTAGTAGCACAGTTACAAGTTGACGAATCTGAGTGTGGGAATGCACAGTTAGAATTGCCGGAACACATTTAAGCAATGCCGCGGAGGGTTTAAATATGAATCAGCTCAAACAGTTTGCGACTTTGGTGTCTGAGTTTCAGAGACATATTTTTGGGCCCGATGGGGAACTAGGACATACTTCCACGGCAAACATGGAATCATCACAACAACACCGCGGCCAATACGGCAGGCTCCTGGCCGTATGGAGTGGGCGCGCAGGAAAGTTGGCATAAGGTGTGATAGAACCCAACGACTCTCCATATTCCTCTCCTATTATTTTAGTCACTAAAAAGGACGGATCAACACGTTTTTGTGTGGACTTCCGTATGTGGAATGATATCACATACAAGGATGCCCATCCGCTACCTCGTATAGAGAATATCATTGAGTCTTTGAATGGTGCCAAATGGTTTTCGACCCTCGATCTCGCTAGAGGTTACTGGCAGGTCGAAGTTGAACCAGTAGACCGTGAAAAAACAGCTTTTAGTATACCGGGACGTGGTCATTCTCACTTTGTTATGATGCCGTTTGGTCTGGCCTGTGCGCCGGCCACGTTTGAGAGAATGATGGAGAATATTCTGGGTGATCGTCTGTGGAACGGCTGTTTTAATTTCCTAGATGATGTTATGTGTCATGACTTTGATTTTTCTTTACAAATCTTCGTGAAGTTTTTGTAAGACTTCGCCGTGCTGGACAGAAGTTGAAAGCCGCAAAATATAAACTGTTTCGTCGAAGTATGTCCTATCTTGGCTATGTTATATAAGGTGAAGGAGTCAGTTGTGACACGGAAAATATCGTTGCTATTAAGGAATGGAAAATCCCGACTTCCGTGGTCGATATGCGTAGTTTCTTGGGCACATCAAATTATTATCGGAGGTTTATACCCAATTATTCCACGATCGCAGCACCTTAAATACGTTTGACACGTAAGAACATATCATTCATATGGAGCGAGGATTGTCAAACTGCATTTGATGAGTTGAAGCACCGATTAACATCCGTCCCTATTCCAGCATTTCCGCAAACATATGATGAGTTTGTACTTGACACAGATGCCAGTGGTACCGATGTTGGCGCAGTTTTGTCACAAGTCCAAGATGAGGAACGAGTTTTGTTATATGCCAGTAAAACTTTGTCTACATCTCAGCGTAGATATTGCACTACACACCGGGAGACTTGAGCAGGCTGTGCGACACTTTAGTCACTATCTTCTTGGACGACCATTCAAGATCCGTGCTGATCATGATGTTCTCAAGCGGTTGAACAATTTTCGAGAACCACAAAGAATGCTAGCAAAGTGGATTCTTACAATTGGCGCGTCGATTTCTAAATTGAACATAGGCCTGGTACCAGACATGGCAACGCCGATGGCTTGTCACGTCAAATTCGTAAATGTAAATGCGAAGATTGGTCTGATTGTATGCCCAACTCTATTCTCGGCAATGCCAATGTTTCAGCTATTTCAAAACGTACTAGCAGTCAATCGCTAGCCAGTGAATCGCAGTGTAATTGGTTAGATGTTCACACAGATGAACATCTCAGTGGAAATGGAAAAGCGAAGATCCTGATATTGCTGCAGTTTTTAAAGGGAAATGCATGTCAAGTGTAAAACCAAATATTCAAGAATGTATGTCACAATCGACTGTGATTAAGCGCCATATTTCGCAATGGGATTTGATACTTATTGATAATGGACTTTTATGCTGTCGTTGGATTCCTGATTGTAAATCTGAAGAGTGTACCATTCAATTGATTGTCTAATACGGGATTTGTTTCAAAAGCTTAATTCTTTGCGCACTGCAGGCCAGTCGTACTTTTAAAAGTATATGCCGCAGGTTCTATTGGCCTGGTTTCAAGAAAGACATTCTAAGATGGTGCAAATTTTGTAAGACTTGCGTTTCAACAAAAATGCTGTATGGTAGAAAACAAGGAAATCTCAAAAAACTTGTATGTGGAGCATACAATTGATTTTCTCGGATCATTGCCCACTACCAAAAATGGAAACGAACACATTTTAAAGGTTTCGGATTATAGAATGTTTTGCCCTTCCAAATCAGAGAGCTGATACCATTGCAGATTTGTTAGTCACTCAGTTTTTCTCACGTTTTGGTGTACGGAGAATTCTTCACTCAGATCAAGGCAGAGACTTTGAATTGAAATTATTCTCTGAAATGTGTGAATTATATGGAACACAGAAAACTAGGACAAGCCATTACCATCCGCGCTCTGATGGACAAGTTGAACGATTTAATAGGACGATTCAACAAATGCTCAAAGCTTTTGTCAACGATAATCGCAATGACTGGGACGACCATCTTACATAACTTTGTATGGCGTACCGATTTACAGTACACGATAGCACTGGATATTCATCTAATAAGTTAATGCTTGGCCGTGAGATTGATATGCCGCTTGATTTCATGTTTGGCAAACCAGAGTCTACAATATATCTCTGTTACACTGACTTTGTCGAATGCTTTACTAATGCGACAGAAAAACCTTTTCCACACGCAAGACAACATCTTAATGCAGCAGCTACAAGGCAAAAACGTAATTTTGACCTCGGAGTCAAGCCTCAGTCCTTTCAAAGAGATGAATTAGTATGGTATTATTTTCCACCAAAACATCGAAAACTCTGTATTCCCTGAATTGGATCTTATCGAATTTTGGATTGTTTACCTAATCATTTGTACAGAATTCAAAAGAATTCTAGTTCTCGTGCTAGAGTTGTGCATGTAGACAAGCTTAGGCCATATCTTCATGACAAAGTTGAAGGAGTTGATCTAGATTAAACCAGTTTGGATGACAATTCACCTGACGAGGAAACTAATGAAGTTTTATCGTGAAATTTTTAACGAATTGCCCTATTTTGAATTTCCTGATCTTTTAAATACCAATTTGGTTGATAATTCGGATAAAACTAGAGGTCAACGCATTAGTCGAAGGCCTGTGTACTTAAATGAACATATGTAGCGGTACTGGTATTTGTCTCATAACACTTCGTTTGTATAGATGTTTGTATAAGTTTTCATTTATATAAGTTAAGCTTGTAGAGTTCTATGTTAATTTTGCTTTCCTATTGCACATGCTTCATATTGTAATTCTTCAAAGATGGAAAGTTTTCTTTGATAATTTCCTATCTGAAAGGGGGGGGGGGTAATGAACATCCAGGTATGTCTGTTTATTTTGTCCGCTGTAGTTCAATTATCATGGTTGACGGTCAGTTGATATTTCAGGGTTTAGTTATGCCGAGATATATTTTGATATGTTAGGAAACTGTATGTTGTCTTTTTCTACTGCCAGTTAGTGATCTTTAGACTATAATATGCCCATTTCTATTCGTGTATAAATGACCATTAGCCCTTTCGGTAGCCTGATGTCGGATGCATTAATCATTGTTTTTCGTGTGTATTTTGTTATTTATTGGAGTATTTGGTTGTATTAAGTTTCAGCTCTAATATTAAAGGGTACCATGAATTAGATAATCTGTGGTGAGCAACTAAGACTATGTGATCCAGCTTTTCAATCTGTGATTGGTTTCTACCTCCACCTTTCCTTATTCTTCGGGTGATTTCATCTGTCAATTTGTTCGTAAATTGTATTCAAGTGGTTTCAAAGACTGTCAACTATTGGACTGGATATAGGGGGATGCACACATACACGGCTACGGCTGACTACGATCACCCACGATTGACTGTCGCCGTTTCTGACAATTTCAATACACACACCGCAGACTTTTGGCGTGAGACGCAACAGACACGACTGCTGAGCGATTGTTTTGCGAGGTCCCACGGCTCCACGACAAAGTCAAACATGTTCAACTTTGTCGCTAGATCGTAACGTTATGCCTAGTGCTGATTTTTCCGTTGTACTTTGTACTTTGCTTTCCATTGCAAATATATCATTGTATATGCGTGTTTTGCAGTGTTATGAGATATCAAATTGTAATTTATACGAATTGTGTGGTTATATTGGACTATGGACAGGAGAATAAATATCACTTCTAGAGCCATTGGTATGTTTTAGCTGTGTGACACTTTGGTCGGTGAGTCAATTTTGTCAGTTCTTCTTACAGTGTACCTGTATTCTTTGTCTGTTGTAGTGTATTCTTATTTTTTGTCGCATTCCATACTGTATAGTTAGGGAATAGTTATAAATACAGTAGGCACTGGTATACCAATGGTAACTTTGCCCTGTCACAGACCTGAGAACAGAGAATACCGGTACAGAGTAGGATAGTCCTACCGTATTTCCCTTGTACAATAAAAGGCGACTAAAACAGAAAAGGAAGCAATAATTACCGGTACCATCGTCCCAGGGAAAATACCACTCGCCGCAGTTTATGGTAGCGGTTCAGTTCACTTGGAATGTTTTCTGCCTGATGCAGTTGCTGTCTTTACACTGTACCGGTACATCTTGTAGTAGCACTTTGTTGGTTACTTTTAGGCATTGTTTTCAAACTTGCTCAGGGTAAATTTCATAATTGGTTAATTAAGTTCTTATTTTGATACTTCATAATTCATAAAAGCACGTAACCATCAGCCCACAAAAAAAACAATATAACACATTTGAGCGCAAAAAAATTCCCCAATGTACAAAACCCAAGTTATATATTTTGGATTTAAAAACATACCTTACCTGCACACGACATGCATATAGTTTTCTTTACCAGTTCAACAGAATTAAACAAAAACTGACACAGGCACCCAAGTAGCCTATATTAGTCATATTTTTGCATGTCACTGGAAATGTTGAATACGGCAAATATCATAGATTGTCATTTTATTCTGCAGGAGAGGAAAGTCGAGAATACAGCATAAGGTGAAGATTTCGGCTTCACAAATAATCTAAAAAAGAGCCCTGAGCAGCTGGATCATGCACAAGAATTGGACAAGTTTGGTTATTTCGGAAACTTGGTTTCTGCACAATTGAGATCGAAAGATGAGGCAGAAGCGGAAGCCTACATGAGGGCATTGAGCAGTGTTTTGTTCTCTGAATTGGTGTATGAAGGTTCTGTGTAGTGAGCAGATATTCTCTTGAAAAATTCCAAAAATAAAGAAATAAAAGTACTTCATTAAACCCATTTGTTGTGTTTTTTTGATGTGATTAAAATTTTTTTAAATTCAATTCCCTTATGCAGGGTGAATCTTCATTTGTTTTTGTTGGTTTAATTTTTTACCATAGTTTTTTTTGTTAAAATGTCATAATTCTGGTGGGTGGCGTTGGATTTAGCCAAATTTATTTCCTTCCCTAGATCCAGAAAAACCTAATGGCACTGTACCTGGTGCAAATTTATGTGACGAAGGATGATTGGGTGGATTTTCATGGCGTCAAAAGCCTGCCGCAGAAAATGAATATAGGATCAAGGAAAGAATATGGAAAGTCTGAAACGGCTAAATTTACGAGAGTTAGAATGTTTTAGGTTTCAGTAACGTGTAAAAGAGCTTTAATCGTGCCTGAGCACTTTGTTCACGTGTGAATTGGAAAATCGTGTAGCCTGACATGTGGACATTAGAATCGTGGAGATCGGCGCCGACTGGTGCCGCGCGACGGAGCGTTAAACGGGGTTTATCTGACCGCTGCTGTTTTATCGGGTATGTGGACATCGCCCCTATATTCGGTTGTGGCTAACCTCACCACCCATTTCAGGTACGCCACACAATTATAAAATGCCGTTCCGGGATTTTAATGATTAACTTTCTATGAATGTTGACATGCAAGTATAATGGTTGAATCCAACTATCTTGCTCAAGATAAACTTCTTCTAATTTTTTTTTCAAATAAAATATTTTCAATTTTTATAATATACATTTTTGCAATATTTATTTATTTATTGCATTTGGTTTTGGATTTATTTATTCGTTTTTTTTTTTGGTGGATTATGGATACTAAATTTATTTGCTAATAGTGATTTTACAAAGTATTGACAAAGACATAGCAAATAATGAGCCAGTACAAAATTCACTACCAGCCACTGCACTCTAAGCGGAAAGCTTCTCAAATGTTACCTAACCGCTATAATAAAACACCATGAGTGATATCTGCTTTGACCGACGAGCAAATCATCTACGATGTCTTTGTTTCATTTTAGTTATGTAATGGCACGCAGTAAATACGTTATGGCTATTCTAGAACCCACTACGGGACTGCACACACTTCTTGGCCGTCGATCTTGGATGTGCATTTAAAGGATATTATAAAGAATGGATAAAGTAACACAGCGGTGCAACCTGTTCCCATTCGCAGTTTAGTATATTTCTCGTCATTGAAGAAAGGATAGATAGTTTTACCATCGTCCAGGACAGATACTTCCTACTACACTTTACACCAGTGACTCAGTTTTGTTGGGGATGTTTTCCGCTTTGAGGGCAGTTGCTGGTAATACATATTTTAGTGGTTTTAGTGTGTTTTCCGTAATTCCCGCAGTTCAGTGCATTTATCCCTGTTCCCGTTCGCATTTTTATATGTTCCCCGTCATCCCCACATTTTAGAATATTTCCTGCATTACAGGGTAACTCCCGTCATTCTGCATTTAGCACGTTTCCCATAATTCCCGCATTTTAGTGTGTTCCCGTCATTCCCGCATTTGAGTGTGTTCCAGTCATTCCCGCATTTCAGTGTGTTCCCATCATTCCCGCAATTTAACAAGTTTTCCGTAATTCCCGCAATTTAGTACATTTATCCCTTATTCCGTTCGCTTTTTTGTATAATTCCAGTCATCCCCTACATTTCGAAGTATTTCGCGTAATTCGCAATTTAGGCTATTTCCGTCATTCGTGTATTTCAGTGTGTTTCCCGTAATTCCCGCATCTTACTACATTTATCCCTGATTCCGTTCGCATTTTTGTATATTTCCCGCCATCGCCATATTTCAAAGTATTTCACGTAATTCGCATTTTAGGCATTTTAGCGTGCTTTCCGTCATTTTCGTTTCCCGCATGTTTTCCCGCTTTGAGGTATTTGACATTTCCCTTTGTTTCCGTCATTCCCGCTTTTTAGTATTTTCCCGTTGCTCTTGTCATTCCCGTTTCCCGCATTTTAGTGTTCTGTGTTGCCCTGGTTCACGTAATCACTTTTTACGGCTCCTTCCACCAACCGCTCTGCGCTGACCGGGTCCACGCACACGAAAATGAGAAATTGACAAGACAAAAAGCTTCGCCCCGGATTCGGAACTGGTACAGGGTACCCAGAAGCCTGACCTATCCTGTCTGCATCCAGTACCGACCGTATCTGCACAGACGGACAGAGGTCGCGGTTCGCCATATACAGTATACACAGTACCGTGTTGCGTACGGTACGGTACCCGTACTCTGTACTAAGTAATATGCAATATGATGAAATCTTAGCTTTCCTCCACCCAGCTCCGCGAGATAAAAATGAAATCCTATCATAAATGGGTAGAAGACATTTACTGTTTAAAATTACTTTGGTATACCAGTACGAAGTTTACAGGATATTGTTCTGCATTCAGAGACAGGCTTTTTTATTCAATGTTTGAGATTACTAGATCGCACCAGGTCTGAAGTTAGATTCATTCCCACTGCCCATACTGGATAGCGATTCGCATGCAGTTAAATAATAGATTATTTAATATCTCACAGTCTCAAGCCATACTCTGTACTGCATAGCCATACCGGTAGGTACGGTACGCTGTACGATACCGTACTGGGGTCTAGTGAAGTTTAGTACCGGTACCATATTCCCGAATGTCGTCTGCCAGAATATTCTCATTCATACTAGGGGCCGCCAATGCTGCAAGTATCTGGTATTGTCTCCCGGGTTAGGGTGAGTCGTTTCCAACATGGGAAATTTTTATGATAATCGGATATACAGTATATGGTACTTAACTTCATGAGACCCCCGTACTCAGTACTGTATATAGGATATCTCAAACTTTACAGTTTACTGTTTATGTACGGTACCGGTTTTACACAGTTACAGGCTGCAGGTAAAAAATATGGACAGATAGATTGTCATACACTGTACACTGCACAGTTGAGGTGGGAAGTTTTCAATCGTAAGTAGATATTCAAGTTTTAAAGTTCAGTGACTTTAATTAGAGCTGGTCAGCATTAGGTGGGCCTATGTTTTGTACCGGCATACCCTGCCAAAATAGCCGCCGTGAGGTGTGAATCTGGTTATAAAAAACCATGTGCATGTCTCTACATGCGGACGGGTTGTTGTTCTGTGACATTGCAAAATTTCAATTGAGGCATATTAGCAGGTGTAATTGGGCTAAAGACCCAGGACCTGTTTTTTGTCGTTTTTTGACCCGATAATGCATCAACTTCAACCATTTCAGATTTTACTCTTTTCTAAAAAACATACCACGGAACGTAAAATATTCATTTTTATGGAAGTAAAGTTGGTAGTTAGGCTTATCTTCTTCAAACTGTCAAATCACTCTTTGTTTCAAGATTCAATGCTTTTATGAATATAAAAAATAAATTACATTGTCAAAACCTGAAAAAAAATTCTATTCAGTGGAATCACTGGTGCATGCGCTGAAATAAAATCGAATTTAATTGCTAGAAAACATACCAAAGAACAAAAAATCTTCGGGATTAACCGAGGGGTTACTCTTCGACAGACATAGCCAATTTAGTGACGATATACCGGACAAAGTCTGTGTAGTAAGGACATAGGAGGCATTTCCTAACCAAATCCCCACCCCAGCAACCACCCTAAACGGCCATTTTAGCTCAGACATAGCCAGAATATACTGTATAACTACACTGTTTTTATGCAATAAAATTTACATTTTCCGAAAGAGGCAAACTCCTATCTGTGGAAACTGAATCTGCTACAATTCAGGCAGGGGAGCAAATAAAATAGCACCCTGAAACCCTCTATATTGATGCGCCAATTACGAGCGGAAAGAGTTTTAGGACTCTCAGAGTGCCAGTCGAAATAACCTATAGAAATTGTCAATAGAGCCTGACCGATATTGATTTTCCAGTCGATACCGATATTTTTTTTTTTTTTGAAAACTGGTAATCGATAATATGAGAACATAAACTGTGCAAGCGAATCTTCCAGAATAGGCAATGAATAACAAAATATAATGAAAACATTGAATGCAGCCCAACTGGAAAAAAGATAATCATTTCGGTGGAAATCTTTTAGGGATGTTCATTTATTTGGACTGATTATTATATGGCACTCTGCCCTGGGAACTCCTACATCACTGTTAAAAATGAATCCAGTGTAATACATTGCTGAATTCAAATGTCAGACCTCTCAATTCAGTTTGCAAATACGAACCTTTATGTCTAGTCAATAGTTGAATAACTTTACTCTTAAGATTCAGATTATATCCACCAACTGAAAAAACGAAACACTGTTTTACCCCCATTGAACATCACATCTAAATTATTATCCATTTACAAGTTATTAGTAATATATTAACAATTCAAAACTAAGCAATCATGGACATTTACATGGATCCCAGTTTATCGACTGTTAATAAAATGCAGCGTGAATATTGGATGGCTAAGCAAGTATTGAAGAAGAAATTAGGCAAGGTTGAAGACCAGCATGTGGTGGCTGGTGATAATGACATTGATTCCAAACTTTCTCAATACCACTCAATTGTTGGAACTTGTGATCATTTGTTAAAAGAATTGGAAACTTATCACTCATGCATATGTGCTCTAGCAAGAGATGAAAATCAACTAGGAAGATTCTTGAAAGATCAAGGATCTCAAGATAAAACGCAAGCTGGTAAAATGATGTTGGCTGTTGGTAAAGCTTTGTGTTTCTCTGCACAACAAAGATTACTTTTACGCCATCCTCTAAGTCGACTTCGTGAAGATGTTGAAACCTTTCGACATCGTGCAATAACCGATACAGATATGTCTGTAAAAAAGATGGAAGAAGAAAGAATTCATTACCGAGCTTCTTTGATGTGGATGCAGGATATATCTGGCAAACTTGATCCTGAGCAGTATAAAAAGTTGGAGAAATTTCGTAAGGTACAAAATGAAGTCAGAATTAACAAAGAAAAATTTGATCGTTTGAAATGGGCAGTTTGTCAAAAGATTGATTTACTTTGTGCATCGCGAAGTAATTTATTCTCAAATACTCTGGTACCATATCAAGATGAAATGATAAGTTTTTGGGATAAGACTGCAAAGAGTATGGGTAATGTTCTTGAGACTTTCAATGGATATCAACATTATGAGTTCAAATTACTAAAAGATCTTAATCCTATTCAACTTGCAGATTCATCTGCTGATGAAACAAAAACCACTGAAGTGAAGAAAAAAGAAAATAATGATGAAAACAATTCAGACTTATTAATAAATTGGGATCCTCAAAGAACAGAGGAAAATGGGGGAGATGATGATCTTCTGAATCCTTTCGAGGATGCTTTGGATGCGCTTGATTTAGAAGAGACTGAATCTGCTGGCAAAACAAATGAAGGACCAAGTATTTCTGAACTGCTCGGTGATCTTAATGAATCTGTAAAAGAGTCGAAAGAGGAAATTGATTTGTGGAATGATCTTATGGGTGGTGGTAATGATCACGATCCAAAGGGAGAGTTCGAAAAACAATGGCAATCGGCATTTGGTGATTTTGAATCTGCTCCTGCAACGCAGCTACCAGGAGCTAGTGCTGAACAGCTTGAAAAAGATATGCTTGATCTTATTAAACCGGGTGAGAAAGTGCCACAACAACACACTGTCGAAGATAGTATGAAGGGATTTTTGCCATCCCAACTTATGGATATGGGGTTTGGTCAATATCCTGGTCCACCGAGTGGACCACCTCCTGGCATGAACTTCCCTCAACAGATGTCTATAAATCAGCCACAGCAACAAATGCATTTTCAGCAGCAACAACAGCAAATGTCCATTAACAGCCTCTCAAATTCTGGCAATTTTATGTCAAGCCAGCCAGCACATTATGCTGGTGCAATGTTTAATTCAGGCCAAAGGATGCAAGGTATGCCTACTCAGATGGCTTCAGGGCCAGATCCTAGAATGGTAGATAAAAACATGAGAGGAGATCCAAGCAAAGGGAATAAAGCTGCATGGTACAATTTATTTGCTGAGTTAGATCCTCTTCAAAATCCAGATGCTCTTGGTAGAAAAGCCGAAGAAAAATCTAACGATGATGGAAGGGCTTGTTAAATAAATTTTGACATGTATCTAAATCATTCAAATGGTAAAATCTTTAAAATCAATTCCGTTACCCAATGTTTTGATTGGTTCAGCAATTCTGGTCACGCTCTTGTATTTTAATCTCTGTCATACAATTTTTGCAATACTATTTTTTGTTTTCATGTGTCTGAACCATTTGATGAAATGCACAAATGACTTTCTATATTTTGTTACTGCTTGACTGCCAGTTTGCACATATCAGAGAAACAGAAAAACCCTGTTGTCAACATCTTAATACATATCTTGATGATTGACCTGTACTTGACAAACACAGTTTGTTATCATTTGTCTGAGAGGATAGTTTCCCAGAAGTAATATTTGCACATTTGAAAAAAGTTTATTCACATTACGGGTACTAGATTCACTGATTTAATATTTTTGTCAAAAAGTTAATTAACATATTTTTTTTAAATTTTCTGTTTATGAGTAAATATTTGTACGCGTCTGTGGCATGGCTCATTCATGAACTTAATGATAAAAGGACTGTCTAGTTTTTTTGGTTTGTTCAAAGAGGATGATGCAAAAGAGTTCTGGGCACACGAAAAAAAATCATTTTATGAACCCACCCCGTTGACACGAAAAACAATTTTGGGTTGTGCAATTTTAATGCTGTGAAGCGAGTTTGTTCCTGTCAATATGCAGTGAGATGGAGAAAACCCAGCAATGTAGAATTTTTTTTATCACAAAATGTTTATTATATTATATATATTATTTTGTTATTGTCGTGGAAGTTGTAAATTCTTGTTTGTTTTGCCATTATCTTCATTTTGAATATATTATATTACTTATATTAATGTGCATATGTATACTCTAGGATATTTGATCAACGACTTTAGATTTATAACTTTATCCAGGTTTGAAATTTGCATTGAAGTTATTTTAAACTATATGGTTGAAAATTTAATCTAATCTATTCCTGTAAGCTTCGATTTTGAAAATAATATGCTGGTTGGTTTAAGTTTTTTGAATATTTTGTGATTTCAAAACCCAACTGTCTAATTGGATATGTTGTTATCTGAAAAACTGTTGGCGTTATTAAGCAAATATTTAGGGTTTGTTCTTATTTGTGAATAAAAATAAGAATCTGTCACGGAATGAAGTTCAAGATTGGGTAGCCTACCATTTTCCTAATGGCAAATTTCAAAAAAATCTACCCAATTGGAAATTTTATTCTGTCACTCATGTGCAACAGATGGACCGTATCTCATTGACACGATCCATCAATGACACATGCTTGACAAAAGATGTTTTGACAACTGAGAATTTTTTTCTAACTGGGTAGACACAATCTATCAATTCAGGGACCCATACTAAACGAAATATATACTTCATTTTTCTTGGATAATACTTAGATTTAGGGACGATAGTAACGTCCATGACCAATGAATCTTATTTTATTATGATCTAGTAATCGATTATCATGTCATGACCAAATATATCTTTTCTGATTCATATTTTGTTTTATTTAGCATCAATATTTATAGCTTTGTTCTGTCACTAGGACATTTGGATATTATCAATATATGATCGAACATTTCCAACTCGACATGCTAAGGTCTTTTGTAAATCATCATCAAATAACATTACAAATATAAAATTGAGCTTGGAATACACATAACATTAATTTATATGGAGTAAAGTCGTTACAGGTTAAAAACAAAAGTTTTTTCAAATCTAATTTTAAATAATGTTTATTGTGGCATGACACTTCGAAATAAACTAGTCTAGGCATTATTTGGAATAATGTGGGTAAAATTATGATATGCCTCTTCGTGAGAGACTTTATATTGAAGTTTTCTTATTTTGAATGTATTACCTGGATATCTGGATAGTATGGCATACCAATATCTGGTCATTTTTTGTTTTGACTATGTTGTGTAAAATTAAAATCCAGTTTTGCTGTCAAACTGGTTTTGTAATTTTTTTGTTGTTTCGATTTGTGTAATCATGCGCTGTATATTAAATTGAATTGGTGCTACTGGTACTGTTTTATCTTTGTCATTTTATTTCCTATATTACTAGTTCCTTATTGTTTTGTCAAACATGGTGACAACTTGACTAGGTCCATCCATGACCAGAACTAATAATATTAGTTATTATATCTTGATCAAATCGAATAATTTGCTCTAGTCTAATGGAATGTTACTGAATGCTCAAAATACATGTAATTATCGATTTTGTTGATTCCAGACCAGTCTTCAGAAAACTTTGATCATTGGAAATTATTAAGTTATACTTTGTCACATTGTTTGATATTATTGAACAAAAGGTGAATCTCTTGTGTTATTGTCAAAATAGAAAAGAAATTGCTTTGGCAATTACAATGAAACTATTGTTATAAATAATAGAGCAGTAAAGTAGTACTATTGCATCGATAATATTAGGACAATCAGAAATTCTTCTGTCTATAAACTTTATTCGCTGGTCGGTCAATTGTTTTTGCGAAGCACGAGCCACTGACTGATGACACAGACGTCTGCGAGTCCTTTCTTGACAAAATTGAGTATGTAATTGGTTATTCTCGATGTAACAATTATTTTCCTCAAAAATGCTGCTTCTATATGTTCTTCTAATGCTGCTTCTATCCATTCTATATATGAATTACATGTTTTTGAAGCAATAACAATTTTAATGTTGCAGTTCTCTATGTTTGTGTGATGATTCATCATTTGTTTTGTTTTTCCAATAAATATATGTTTTAGATCTTGTCTGTGTTCCCATCCACATTGTTGAAAATGTAGTTCTCGGGTATTATACTAATTATTGGGGGTCATTTTAGAATAAGTACAGGCAAATTGAGGTTTTTCAGCGGGTGTGTAAACTGCTAAATTTCTAAATATAACAAAAAATGAAATCAGTTTTATATAAATTGTCATCAGCCTACTACGTGGCTACTGGTTTTATATTTTATGCCCTAGTAGTAGCTTTTTGCCGTATATACTGTTCTCGTATAAATCAGATTTCCTGCCAATCTGGTGTAGGGTGTTTAATATTCAAGTTTTTCAAAATTTCAATAGTGCCTGTTAATTCTCGGCACCTGTTGTCCATGTCATGTAATTTCCATTCACACAGCACTTGAAATTCACCTAACTGTAGGAATGTCCAGATACTCAGGTTTACTGGGTTTTACTGATCATTGTTAATTTCATTTTTCTGTGGAGTGTAATATACTTGTGATTTGTCCTCATTGTGGAGTTTAATATTAACGCTAAAATATTGTGCTTTTTAGATATTTAGTATAGTTTTTATGGTAGTACTTGGATACTGAGGACTAAGATACTCATCTTAAAGCAGGAGGATACATGTTCTATCAAACATAAAATTTGGTTTTACCTATATTCTGTCAATTTTGACCACTGATAAACAACAATATTTCATCTAACAGGAAACTCGTTGAAAACTCTCCCGAAGAAAAGCAATAAATCGAAAAACATAATGAAAGAACATTTCTAAAGCATAAGGAAGGTAAATGAACATATAACAGGGTGGAATAAGTTTGCATCTCACGTGAATAACATCTGCTCGGGATTTCCCTAGATGAAAGCAAAAAATATTGTGCAATTTTTGCCATTTGTACAAGCAACATCCATTTTAAAAGAATTGCACATGTCTACAAGTGTATTTCGGTTGTTTAAAAGCAATTATGTTCTTCCGATACATAAGTAGATGTCAAAATTCGGCCGATATATTGTTCGGGCTCTATCTACAGGTATATCCAAATCAGAAAAATTTCGTTCAAACATCTTTTGTAATATTTGTATCACGTGTTCATGAGATGTGGTATATCTGTTGCGCATGCTTGACAATGGTTGGTTTGTCTACAGTTCAAGAATAGTGAAAGAAAATTTCTGTGTTGTTTACTGGATGTATATCATATTTATAAATCCAGTTAGATCAGGATTCAGTGCTAACTCGATTTAAAAAAATATGATATATATGTATTCTGATTTCAATATGCAGCAGTAAAATTTTCTCTCCTTGTGCACCGCTCGGGGGGGGGGGGGGGGGGGGGGGGGGAATAGCTGAGTAGATGTAAATTTGAAATATATATACGGTTAGTCATACTTTGTGTGGTTGACAGTGATTCATATTACGATGATGGATGATTATGAAGTACGGTGGTTTATTTAAAAACAAGGCTCTCAAGGAAAACAAGATTCTCTTGTTAAAATTTAATGGAAAGGACAAATTATTGGCAGTGAAATGAATGTCCAAATGATTTTGAAAGAGGTATTTAAATTATCTTTCAATATTTCTCCGTCTTGCAGCATGACTATAGCTAGTTTATTTCTAACTGTATAGGTATATACCGGTATATATTTGAAATTCGATATACAATAATGTTTCAGCATAAACGAAATTGTGATATTCATCAGTTTGATAGCCAAGTCATGAATTATTTCAACTTTTACATCATAAATTTGGTTATGTGTATTCTATATCATGATTTCATTGCAAAATGAATCGGTTTATTAACCAGGACTCTAAAATACTTAACTTCGGTACCGGTATTTTGATAAGGACAAACTTAGTCGTATCCTGTTCTTCCAATATTTTATAAATCTTTAGCTCATTTTCAGTAAATTAATGTTCATAATGGCGCTTCATTACAACGAAACAACAGCAAGAGAATTATTCAGTAGTCGTGGTGCACAAATTTACTGGCAAAATTGGAATAAACTAAAAAGTTGGTATATGTCATATATGTTGCCTGAAATGACAAAATGGGATGTAAAAATAAATCAGGAAAGCCAAGTCAGTGAAGATAGTGAAACGGGGTATCCCAGGAAAAGACGTCGACGTAGAAGAAGGCAACATTGCAAGAATAAAGCGACTGGAAGAAACCTTTCTTCACATTCGGGTTGGTGATTGTTTTATTTGTGTGGTACGACTTTAATATTTAATGAAAGTTTTTTTTCAGATTTTTACAGTGAATACGTCAGATTATCTACGCTGAATTAGGATTTATATTAATTGCATTTAACAAGAGCGTGGTGACTGGAACTAATCAGGAATTGTTATTTATAGATTACTGTCTACATTCTGGTATATAGAATATATTATATATACAACGGTGCATTCAATTCTCAAATAAAGAAGAAAATATAAGAAAATATAAAATTCATTCAAAGTTTAACCAGATTTATGATAAAAACAGGTTTTCACAAAATATCCGATAAAAAGTTTAAAAAAATTTTAGTGTATATAAATTATATACAAATAATGTTTCTCTTGGCTTATAAAAATTATATCGATACCGAATTTTGGAATTTTTTCTTATTTGAATACCTGTGAAACAGGTAATGTCATTCAGTTTTCTACTTGGTAATGCATTGGGATTGCACTTCTACTCAGTGGATTAGCCTATGGGAATTTCCATTCAATAATTTTTATTTAATATTTGATAAGCAGTAGAATATTATTCAAGTACAGTTTTCTTAAATGCGAACATAGCTAAACCAAGACATAACCAAGCCAGAAAATTTTTGTGACAATGTATTTTGTGGAGCATGAGTTACTGATGGATCGCGCTGTCTAAGCACGGTCCATCTGTGGCACATGCTTGACAAAATGAAAGTTTGGATCGGGACCGCCCCATGATCATTGAAAAAGCCTACCTAATTAAACAAATTCACTTGTTTAGAATTGAAGAACGATAATGTATTAGCGGAAGATGGATCGTTAGATGAATCTGTTTCTGCTGAATTTTTGGAATTTTCACAGAAAACTTTGCAGCATCGACTTGATCTTAGTAAGTGAGTTTAATTATTCAATGAACACACAGAAAGCACCATCGAGGCTAGTTATCTATCATAGGCTAGTTCGAATTTTACTTTGTTTGATTTTTTTTTTGCAAAAATTGGAAAATAATCCATACACTAATAGGGTTTGACAGTGATTTATGATTCTTTAAATATGCTAGTAATTTTATTTACTAATAATATTTATAAATGATACTTTGTTCAAATAATGGCAACGGATTCATTCAGACAGGTAGGTAACCTTACGAAAAAATTCAAAATTAGTTCAGGCTAACAGGTGTTTTATGCAATAATACCAGAGTTGTTTTGAATTCTATTATAAAATAATGTGTGTCGTAAACTTGTAATTGTAGTCAATTTAAAATATTTTTAGAGATCAAAATACTTAAATGGTCTGTTGGTTTCCACAAATGGTTTCCAAAACTATCTGAATAACACATGGTTTATTAAGTTTAATGATTCTAAAAATATATATTCTCCCCATACGGTATACAGAGAAATTACGAGAAGAAAAAGGATGTGGTGACCTTATTGAATATGCAGCTGATGATGAAGGTTAGAATGTATATTCCAAGTTTCCATTTAAAGAGTTGAAAGACCCAATGGGGTTTTTAATATTGCAAAATTATGTTATTCTTATTTTATTTTCGGTCGGGGATTGGGCACATCCCCCCTTAATATTATATTCTGTATTAGTGACATTTGTTAAGCTTGAGTCACAGATAGATCACGTTCAACTACCATACATTAATTCCTCTACGTTGCATGCTCTACGAAACCCATCTTATTAACTATTATCATAAGCACATGTATTGGCAGAGAGAAAATGAGGCGAGGTATTGACCAGATTGTATTGTTCTTCAGTATTCACTTAACAATTCGTATGTGCGCTTATATTATAGAAGCTAATTAGTATCGACATCTGTGTCAACCATTACAGAGGGGAAAATTTCTATCTGTTTTCTCTTATTCTCCAATATTTTTTTATTAACTGACAATAAACATAGCTGTGTTGCTATAACAGCTGTATTAATGATTTTGACGACTTTTACGGGTATATTTTCATCATTTTAAGATTTTTTTAATAGACAGGGACATCCAATGAATGGCCAATTTATACATACCTAACATTTGCATTTTTTTTTTAAAAATGATCCTTAGAAAGTCAGGCATTTTGATGAGACTCGCCTAAACCTTCGTCAAATTACTAAAATGACTATTCAAATTAGGAATGTATATATGCTTGTAAATTAGTCAGATTTTTAAAAATCTAAAAGTATCATTTCTAGTCCCAATGTTATGAATGTTATGACCAGACTAGCGAAAAGGGTAGGTAGATATAAATTACATATCTAATTAGACTTCAGAAATCAACCTATTTTTGCTTTTTGTGGAATTCAACTTGGCATTGCTGAGCAACAAATCAATCCTAATTCCTCGTTCTGTGAAGTTCTTTTTTACTTAATTTTATTTATAATTTTTCAGGCCCTGAAGAAAAACCTACTCCTTCTGCTGATCCGCCCAATGTTCAAGCGGGAAGTGCTAGGACTAGAGAACTCAAATTATTATACGGAAGTTCTGCCCTCCGAATCCAATCCCTTGAAACCCAATTGCAAGCTAAATTTGATGAAAATAGAACTAGACTTCAGCCAAAACTGTGGCCTGTAATTCCACTCAACTTATAATGCATATTTTGTACCGTATCTCTAATATTATGAGGAACTTGTGAAACATGTCTTGCTGACTGCAACATTATGTATCTATAATTTGATGCTTTGTAACAGGTTTTGGAAATTTTGTCTCTTTGATTATTTTTTTTTTGAGTGAAACCGAAGCTTAGTGAATTTCTATATTATTCTTTTTTAAAACCTATTCCTTCAATTACTGGTGGGATCAAAAATTTATATACCAGTATATTAGTTAATCTAATTTTCATGATTTTTCACCAAAATTCATCATTTCAAAATAATTTAAGAATGAAATAAGTTTTGAGTCTAAATTTCAAAAGATTTACCTATTCGAATAAAGTCTTTCTCATGATGACATAATCTTACTTTTTTTGAGTGCCCTCTGTGTTCGGTCCATTTTCTTCGGATAGGCAAAATGCTTCAAAACCACCCACGTTCTTATTTGGTAGCGGTATTCATAATTTTGAACCTTTTCCTACATTTTGGTTGCTACCAGACACCCTAAAATGACATCATATAGCAAGAGATTGATCACGAAATATTGTCCATTTGCTAGATTTTCTTTTGATGATGGGCATTTGCTTCGGGTGTCTGGGTAGCATAGTAGCTAACGTTCTGCTCTGCCAGTCTAGATTACGTAACCTATATTGGATCCTGCTTGAACAAAATTGTGATGATCGTTAAAATTTTTACTTATTTTACCAACAAAAACAAATTTCGCTCAAACTAGAAATCTCTTCTGATATGAAAATAGGGCTGATGTTATTTACAATCATTTAATTATATGTGTTTCCATTAATTTATACAATGTAGTAGAAACACAGGAAATCTACAGGAGTCTACAGACAGTACAATTCAGTTGAATTCATTGAAAATGATTATGTATGTTATGTTCAGACTGGGTTGTTCAATATACTGTACAATAGAAATTTTCTTTATTTGAATACTTCAGTATTCTATAATTCTGATTAAAAGTAATATCGGTGTGATATATATTACAAGTCATGACTTTGATGCAAATTGGGCAAACTATGGGGAAAAGTTAGCAATTTCATTTATCTTATGCATTAACCCATTATTCTACTTCGTGCATTTTGAATACCATACCATTTGAATCAAAGTTTAAGTTGATGTTAGGATAGCCATTCGACTCACATTTTGTTTTGTGTTTTATTTGTCATCATGAATTGAATAGGATTTTTCTTTCACAAGAATGAGCCACAGATAAACCATGTTGTTTCATGATTAATCAGTACCAAATCCCGACCGATTATGAAATTTAAGGCGGTATCGACCATAATGAGGACTGATACTTCGACTTTCACTAAGATATCTATTTATGATATAAGCAAGACTATATTATAAGGTACCACAAAGCGTATGACAAGAATAATTAAGAATAATCAATTAAAAATAAAGAAACAGTGAACCACTTTACCAAAAAAACACAGTAAACGTTGTCAGAAATGTACTGGTCAATTTTAATTGTTTAGAATACACACCACACTGCTGATGACAATTTCATACAGCTGCTTTCATCACTCCACATGGCCATCACCTAAATTTCCTGCACTGAAAGTACTATTACTTGCAATTTTGGTCGTGTTTGTCGTGACTGTGTGTGAATGTATTTTAGGTTTAGAAATGTTATGGTTACCAGGTATTTCAATCAAATTGGAATTATGAGGAAAATTTGTTAGTTGTGCATGCTTAAGTACCGTACATCAAATTTTTTACGTTGGTAATGATAAATTATTTTTTCGTTATAGAGGGGAAAAAACTGAAAATTCCATCATAAAATACGTTATGATTTGAAACTGTTTAATAGAGATATTATTATAGATATATATGATGCAAGTGACATGCTTGTCAGTGACCTCCATTGCAATATCGAAAACTGAAAAATTGAAAGACAAAATGATAATTTGAATGTTATCGAAGTAGTAAAATATTCAATTTTGGCTATCCTAGCTTAATGGATTCATAGCACATCAAGATGACACACAAGATTTAAGGGTGCTGTTCCAAAGTTTTTTTTTTACTATTTCTTTATTTTTCTTTTGTTCACTTACTGTTTTTTGCATTATTTTACAGAATTTTTTAATTATAAAATGTATTGACTGTGTTTATTATGTCATGAAAAGTAACATTATTTTCTGAGAGAAAAGTCAATAATTCAACAGATTTAATGAAAATCTCGACACCTCTTTACAACCATGTTTATGATTATGAGGATGTTTATGAACCTGCAGAAGACACTTTCTTGTTTCTTGATGCCCTCGAAGATGACGCCAACGCAATACAAGGAATCAAACCTGAGATTGTGCTTGAAATAGGATCTGGATCTGGCTTGGTTACCACATTCATTGCCCAAATCATTGGTAATTCAGCATCTTATTATTGTACAGACAGAAATCCATCAGCAAGCTTGTGCACACAGGAAACAGGAAGGATTAATTCAGTCCACTTGTCATCAATTACGACAAATTTTGTTGATGGTCTTTTACCAAGAATCAAAAATGGAGTCGATATTCTACTTTTTAACCCACCCTACGTTGTTACCCCAACAAAAGAAATCAGTGATGGAGGCATTGCTTATGCATGGGCTGGTGGAACAAGTGGCCGAGAAGTTATGGACATGTTTTTTCCGCTTGTGTCTGAGCTTCTTTCATCAAAAGGCATTTTCTACTTGGTTGTAATTGAGCAAAACAATCCTTGTGATATAATAAAAAAATTGAATGAATTTGGTATGAAAGGAGAGATCTTTAAAACCAGAAAAGCTGGCGTGGAAGTATTGTCAATTTTAAAATTCACAAATAGATGACACAAGCTTTATTTTTACTCTTGATTGAAGAAGGCCAGGCCGGTCAAATGTAAAATTTGTTGAACTTCTGAATTTGTACAAAATATGTGGATGTCATATTTTTTTGAGAATCCAGAAGCTTTGAATGAACCAAAAAGTTATTTATCCAACACTGTCCTATTTTAAGCTTTTGCTCAATATTATTGCTACTTGGGGCTTTTTAATAACTTTTGTTATTTGGAATATTGGTAATGTCTTGGAATATTTCTTCATGGATTCGGATGATTTATTATTTCAAATCGCAATTATTGCTATCTGAGCTGTGGTAAGAAAGTCGTGCATATATTAAAGGTTCTATAACTTCTAAAATATCATGGTTTATTTCTGTTTTGTGAAAAAATGGCTGAATTTGAAACATTCAATGATCATAATTGTTTTCAAGAGGATTGCAAAATGTCAAGCTTGGGAAACAAAACATGATTTGTAAGTCAAAACTTAGCTTTTATATGATGACATTGTGCCTGAAACAGTGCGAACTCCTGCAAATTCTTTCACATTCCCAACAATTTTGCCATATTACTTGCCTAGTTGATCTTCTGTATGACACTACCATAAGCACTTTATGTGCCTGTGGAGGAATGAGTGGATGAATTGAGGTCTGCAGGGCTCTCAACACTGGTTTAATAAATTTTGGGAAACTTTGCTGAAATTTTCATTCTACAAATGAATGAGTTTCATTTCTTTTCTATATAAGCTTGTATAGATTTCCAGTGATCTACTGCATGCTGTGTTCTCTACCAGTTGATAAACTATTTTTGGAATATCCTATTAGTGTATTCAAAAGCTTGGGTCAGTCTGTAGTGCGTGCATATGCAGCAAAATAGGTTCTGATAAAAATTTCTTTGGCATTTACAGCATACACAAGACTATATTTTTTTTTAAATTTTGCAGTTAAGATACTGTAAAAAACTTAGACAGTTGCCTTATAATACTGCTGTGAATACATAAAATATTCAAATTTTTTTCATTAACTACAACGATACTACACCGATGGTTGTTTCAACAATAAGGTGAGACTACCTGATTTTTAGTTCTCAGAGGTCATTCTTTAATTTGAAACCAGTGAAACAGTACTTGGAATCTTATTTTCAGCGATTTACACAATCTTGGTGTTTTCCTACTCTGAAGTACAATAATGTATAATTTCTCATTAATGAAGCGAGCCATGATCGATGCAACTCGATATTTGTCTATCTTTAAAACCTACAGGCAATTTTGGTGACTGTGCATACTTCTACATAGCATTCTTAGTTTGTATTGCTACCAGTACCTGTGTCAAATTTTGATTAGTTTTTGAATCCTGTTTTTATATCATTATTATGTTATACAGTACTTCAAAGATTGTCATTTTGGCAGTAGCATAGCAAGTTAATTTGCAAAACTTCTAACTCTATAATGTAACTTTTTTAACTTTTTTTTTCGTTTTCTATTCTTTCTTCATCAGGTTAGGGGTGAAGGCTGGATTGATAGGAGGTGCTGTTTACTTGTCAACAAAATCTGGGATATGGTCAAAAGACACGACACAAAATGTAGTGGCTTTGAAAGGATTCACAGACACAGTTGATGAAAAACTTGGTGGGGAATATTTTGCAAAAGTAAGATACATCTGGGATATCTCTACTGTACTATACCTATTTACACTGTATTTGGTATTGGCTACTGGTGCAACTTTGCTGTGGAGTGATTTTGGAAATCGCAGGGAAAAGGAATATGCCTTTGGAGAATTTATTCTGTGTTCCAGTTGTGGCTAAGGTGGTAATATATTATTTTTCTTCAGGTGTCTGAAATGTTCATGTCATTTTGTTTGGAAACACGAAAGTGCTTCAAAACCATCAACACTGAAAGTTCATAGCAGTATTGATAATTTGACTTTTTTCTACCAGATACTGGAAAAAAGCATTTTTATTTTCAATCAAAAAAGGTATCATGAAATATTGATTTGATGAAGTTTCTTCTGATGGAACCCATTTTTTTTTTTGGATATCTGAGTAGCAGGGTAACTGACATTCTACCAGTCTGATTGAAGCCCAACTCTGTCCTATGGTTTTTTGATTTCAATGGATATATACTTTAAAATACC
Source organism: Styela plicata (assembly GCA_963675895.2). Lineage (NCBI taxonomy): Eukaryota > Metazoa > Chordata > Ascidiacea > Stolidobranchia > Styelidae > Styela > Styela plicata. Next base: position 21,801,643 of record OZ023145.1, read on the forward strand.
CTTTGTCAATGGAATGGTTTTTTAGTTCCTAGTGATTTAAATTGCTGCAGATCCTGTTAACGAGAAAATGTTATGTGAATATCAAAGGCGTCCATAATAGTAGTTCAAATCGCACCATAGCCATTCAACTTGCTTCCAGCCATGGCATGTAAAAAAATTGGAAATGTTCAACAGATGATAGTAGTAACCCTGTACATGTGGACTTTTAATTTTCCCCAAATTATTTTTTCCTTACTGAATAAAATTCACTCTTGAGCAAGACCGGAAGCAGTGCCTAAAAGTGACCAACTAACAGCCACTTAATAGCAATGAGCTACGAAATGTAGTACCAGCAATAACTGAACCATTGTGTACTGGCGAGGTTTCTAGCAAACCTTTGGCATAAAGTCGTTCCTCACAGAATTTGAATCTGTGCCAAGATGTGTAATTTTGCGGGTGAATTGTAGCTATGTTTCAGCTTTCATCTTATTGTTCATTTCTCAGGTTGGCCTGCCTTCATCAGATACATTCGTTAGGGCTTGGAATAATGGTGTTTCATACAGTATTAATGCCGCATCTAACTTACCGGACTCTGTGACACAGCAAGCTTCCAATATTAAGAAATATTTCATGGATGATAATAAATGACCTCCCCATCAGCTATACGAACATCGCCTTATTTTTTTGTTTCTATATTTTTAATGGAATTCCATGGCCACAATACTAAAGTCTCACATGCTCCGGCCATTGTGGAAAGGAAAATTTATAGTTTCTCTGCAGTCTTATCCAACACATGTCACGAGCAAGTCTGTGATTTTATTTAAGCTGGGGTGTTTCTGGTTAATCCTGACAAATAATGAGTTTAGGTGAATTCTACAAAACTGAAGACATTTCCTCCCAATTATCGCAGTTGGAGTATAATTTTTATACATTTCAATGTCATTTTATTGTGATTATTTCTCAAACTGATTTAAGCTCGGGTGTTTCTGGATAATCCTGACAAATAATGAGTTTAGGTGAATTCTACAAAACTGAAGACATTTCCTCCCAATTATCGCAGTTGGAGTATAATTTTTATACATTTCAATGTCATTTTATTGTGATTATTTCTCAAACTGGGATGTCGATTGTGTCCTTATCTTTTATCATTTTATTGTGAATATAAACTTAAGTCTTTTGGTGGATTGATGTTATTTGCCCGGAATTGTTAACCCATTAGTGTGAAAAGAGTTTGACCTTAGCGTAAATGTTGGTAGATGACAAAAAAGAAATGATGATGTAACTGCATGTTCACGGGACAGAGAGTGGTGATTGCTCACTGGAATGTCTAAAAGGATGTATATGCTCTATTGACACATTTAGGGGAAGCAATTTTCAGATTGGGTAGCTAACTTAGGCCTGGTCCACTGGACGGCACAGAGGACCTTTTGCATATTAGATTCAAAAACTCACAAATCCCATTATTTCAGGTGAAATAGTGCACTGCGGAGGCGTCTTATATTTTTCTCTATTGCTATTATACTAAATGAAAATGTCACATTCAATCAAACTGTCACGATTTCGGTCATCTGGTCTACCGGCACATAGTATGACTACCAACGAAAGCCGTCTATCGATACAAGTTAGGACATAGGAACAAAGATTTGTGACAAAGTGAATCAAATTTTATCGATAAAAACTTGGGCGAATTCTGAATTAATCTGTGGTGTTTATGCGTTAAGTTGATTTCACGCTATCATCAGTCCTTGACCAGGCACTGTAACCCACAGCCGTTGGGCGATGCTCTATAACGTTTCCGGTTCATCATTGGGTCCGCGCTGGATGAACTGACAAGACGAGAGATAAATCTCGTAGCCAGATATAATTGTAAATGTTAAATGCATACTATGGAATAAAGTTCATTTCATCTCGGTGCTGACATATTTATCCTTTTCCTCTTGCCGGTTTTATTTTGCCTAGTCATTTTTTTGAATTTTGATAGGGTACCACTGATATTTATCTTTATAACTAATTCACCATTTAAACGGTTTATTGCACAGTTTAGATAATATTTCATTGAATGGACGATAAAAGTTTTCTAAAGAGTCGCGGATTTTAGATGAAAGTGGCGGATAGGGAGTTTTGTTTACACTTGTCAATGAACGCGTCCTCCCCTTTCCACTACCCATGCACTGGTCAATGCAATAAAATCCCTTCTTTTCGTCCATTACAAAATTATCCTTCTTTAGTACTCTGCTGATACCCAAGAAGTTTTGAACGCGGTCGATTGCAACCCACGGTTCTTTTATCAATATTTCACCGCTAACGACAAGAATTTGTTCTGGAGTAAAATACGTGTACCACCTCTCCATATGAAAAGCGTATATTCCATTTGTAATAAGCGATATTTCATATTTATCACGTATGAACTTTTCAAAAGCGGGATTTCCTCCGGTTCGTACGATGTCATCTACTCTTTTAAAATTTGATGATGTGATGTTGTGAAGCAAAACCTCGGCAAGATGTGACACCGAACTATATTTTGCTACCTAGAAAAATGGTAAATTGCATTATATAAAAGATGTAGATTGGATTATTCAAGCCTCCTTGAAAACTAAAACTGTCATAAAGTATATGGATCTCTAGCAGAAGAGTTCTGTTGCTTTTTAATAGGTGTAGGGGGAAATTGCCGAGGCGTTTAGCTGATTTGTTCCCTTGTTCTTTTTTTTTTTTAATATATTTTAAACTGAGAAATCAAGGGTTTGGTGTTCTTGTATACTTGCTCGTTAAGAAACAATTGGGAATTCTGTTCAATAGAACAATATTACAAACAATGAAGTTTAATTCGAGGATAGGATGTAATTTAAGGACAGGCCAGGCGAATATAGACTAACAAAAACGGCGTTAAGCCGATTTTGAGCGGAGTCGGACTAACTTCAGCAGTTACGGATTAGAACGTACGCTCTATATTTCATTACCTGGTTCTCCAAGTAATATCTTCCCTTGGATATCTGACTTGACGTTCTTGTATGTACGTATTCTGAATATATTCTATCGACAGGGTTGCACAGAACAACAACGAGCTTTAATGTTTTTGATGCTTCGTCGTATAGTTTTTGGATTCTCCCAGGTACCCATTCAGTAACGTAATATTTAGGCGTAATTTCCATTGTTATTTCGTGTTCTCTCGTGGGTGGCATCATCAACCTTATTAATAAAAGTTAAAAAAAAATTTTATTGTCAAATATTTCTTAATTACTTCCGTTTTAAATTTTCTCCGAAATTTTTGGTCATCCCCTTCAAAAATAGACTATGGCAAGCAAATGGCAAACTGATGACTAACCTCATTGGCGCTATCCTTCTGTGGCTCATGCTTGACAAAATAAGGTATCTAATAGGGATTTTGGCAGTTGCAAAATGCTATAAATGGGAATAGTTAAGCATCGTAATATCGAATTCGTTACGTAGTTTTCTTTGATGGCTTAGCCGCAATCCAATAGCCAAATAATAATCCAATGTTAGTCACATATGCATTAAAACTGTCCGTCCATCAGTATTCGCTCCTTCAGAGGCGTATTTTGAACCTTGAAAAGGAAGCAGGGGCAAATCTGGAAAGAAATTCAAAGTGAAATTATGACGTCATGATCGGCTTCGCAGGCAAAATTTGTTAAATAGGGTTTTTATTGAATATCACCATAAGTAGTCGAGAAATCGGTCGCGAGAATTCCCGGAAAATAGGATTTGAAGTGGCTACTGGTTATTTTTATTACTATGACCACTACGGATGTTGTATCATATCTGTTTTTAATGTATTATACCTGTAATGTTCTTGGCCTTTATTGTACGACGAGTTATTATCGAAAAAGTGGGGTTCGGTGATCACTGGAAATTTGATGTTTGGATGATTGCTTAGAAAATTTCTCAAAGCTCCTGTCCCACATTTTTTCACACCAATTCCTATTACCTAAAAGAGATATTCATTGTTAAATGTACAATTAGTATAAAGTAGGTCCTTACTTCTGAACGTATTACCAATGTTGGGAGACCAGTCAATGACTCGACTCGAGTCACCCTTTTCAATGACTTGACTCGGACTTAACAAATTGCAGACGCTACTTGACTCGGGACTTGGTAAAAATTTTGACCGAGTATGCAATCCCCTCATGAAAAAAATGCGTTGACTGCCATTACGTGACTCGTCACGGAAAAATACCGCCTCCCAGAAGGATATAAAAAACATGCGATGTACCCTTCTATTTGGGGATTTTTGACGGGTACGGGTTATTTGATGGAGTTAAATTATTGGTTGTGCGTTCCATCATTTACCCGTAATTGGCAAAAAATTCGATTTTTAGTTTTATCGTGGGCATTGCCACCAAGCATAATTATTCCTAACAAACGGCGAGTTTTTACTGCATTTCTGTTACACCTCATAATGATTGGCGAAATACTGCACATGGGGGGAACGTAGTCCTAACGAATAAATATATTAACTTCGTTTTACCAATTTCTCTCAAACGATTTGGTGTGTTACAATATCATCAAATGTCCAGAAGCGTTGGAATTTTTCTAATCAAGATTTTTTTTTCTTCAATGGGCAGAAATGTTAATACCTCAATAATATTCCTAGCATTGTATAGACTACATTCTTTCGATATTTTCCTTGTTTCAATAGATTTTTCATTTTTACCTGAGGCAATCTCCGTTGTACCACTGATCCAGATGCCTTCTTTTCCAATTTGTTCGGGGAAATTTTCTTCTGTAAATTTAACAACAATGAAAGTCTTTTTCATAATGTTGAGCACAACGATAAAAAGATTGATCAAACAGTGTCTATCCCTTCCCACTGCCCCATCAGTAATGAGTGTTTTTTTATCCGCTCTGAGCTAGGTCAGAGGAAACGCCTAATACCAACCAACTAACGGCGATTTCTACTTGTAAAGAGCTACTGTAAAATGTAGTACCAACAACTGCATTCAAACGGAAAACATCCAAACAGTACGTACAAGGCAATCGACATGAAAAATCAATCTATGTCAAGGTAAAAATATACATGATTATTTCGACACAGAAATCAGGAGGTTAACGGTACTTCACTAGTAAGCTTGGACATCCGGCACTACAGTCGTGGTTCTCTACGCATGCAGACAAAAAAACTTGAACACAACCTTGTTTTGTTAAGTATGAGTCGCTGATGCGCCGTGCCGTCGAGGCGCGGTCCGTCAGTGACGCATGCTTGACGAAAAGAAAATTTCTGATAAGGCATCCTTCCTTCAAATTAGGTGTTTAACAGTTCACACAATTGATCTGTGCTGTGTGGGAAAGTTTGTTACATTTCCTCATAAAATCAACAAATAAAGTATCAACATACCCGAACTACCCCCGGGTTCTGCTCTCTGCCATGATTACCGCCTTTCGTAATATAGGTGTCAAATACATTCGAACTTAAGTAAGTGAAAGCAACAACGAAGCAGGCAAAGCATAATATTGACAACTTGATAAATCTCATTTCTGGCTATTTTAGATTACTGACAAGAACATATCATGTAGCTCTGTATAAGGTATTGTATTGATTACTACAGTCATCCGCAAACGAATAATAAATTATTTAAGCACGAACGACGTTTAAAAATAATTTCGAAGGTTTCGAATAGTACAAAGCGTTGGTAATGTCTCGTGTTTTTGAAGTTTAAATATGGGTTAAACCTTAGGTTTTTTCACTTCTTGAAACTAAAAATCAATTATTCTTCTGGCAATTATAAGCCAAGGAAAACAGATAGTGGCGCGGCCCTGTAGCCAAGTCATACAAGTTGGCAAGTAGCAGCGTTAGCTGCCGGATTTGAATTTGTATTTCTTGGTAAATGGTTTTGCCTTCGCTCAGGGCAGATAACACTCTCTGCACCTTATGGTATTTGTTCAGTGTGTGCTAAGTGCAGTTGCTGAGACAAATTTCGTAGTATCTCTTTTCAATTGAAGTGGAGCTGTTATTTGAATTCATTTTCGGGTCTTGCTTAGAGAAAATTTCAATAAAAAAGGCTTGCTTTTATCTGGCAGCCATTGGATTTCGACTAGTGCCAGATTTGAATCGAATATTCGAATCAGTGTAAACGTATTTTTCAATTTACGGTTCTCGATTTGCTTGGTAACCACGAGTAAAATATATTGAGCCAAAGAAATAAATATCTTTTCAACGGTAACGTCGTTTTAAATTACGTCATCATTTCCCTTCGTAAATAGCGTTAGTGCAGAACCAGTTTAACATTTTAATTACACTGTCTCCTCCAATCTGATCCTTGAAAATAAAATATTTGATTTTCAATTTGTATTCGTTAATACCTTGCAATTGTTATTTTTTTTTATAGCCACTTCTTAGAGGGGATAACCCTGCCCACGGCCCTGTAACAGCGTCCCCTTGTAGACGGATAGGGTTTAATAAACTTATTTTTCGAGTAAAACAAGAATTTCTCTTTTCGAATCATATATTTAATATAGATTTATGCATATCAACTATTTTTTATAACTTTGTGTAATCTGACAGCAGCAAAAAGCATGATAGGTCTCAAGAAATTGCACTGTGATAGAATACATTAAATTTAGCGTTCGTTTACAGTAACTCAGGAATCTCCAAAATTACAAACCGTCGAGTTAATGCTTTGTAGGCCAAATATATACTGTTGAAGGACCGCACCTCGAACCATAATTGACTTAACGATTGACGTTTTTATAGTTTTATTACAATATCACCTAGTGTAATTGCCGTGAAAAAACGTCGATTTTACAGCATTTTGTATGAGTGCGCGCTCAATCACGACATGTTTTCATAATGTCATGCAGTATGTCATCTTGGTGTCGAATTTTCAGTCAGAAGATATTGAAACTTTGTTGCAATCAAATAATATACGGTAACGAAATTGAAAGAAATTTCAGTATAATTGCAGTCAAGATTCAAATTTCAAAATTTATTCCAAAGTAAGGCCATAATCGACAGAAGAAAGTTATTCAAAAGTTTCATTTCATTATCACCAAGTATAATAATTGCCAAAGAACGACCATCTTTCTACATTCTTGTTACAATATACAGAAGTAGCTATAACTTAATTAATGCATATTCATTCCATCAATTCACTCCATTTGTTATACTAACTCACTTGAAATATCAGGGTATATGAAGGATCTATAAACTGACTATACCTTCGTTGGCCCTATAACCATAAATAGCGTCTGAATCCTTTTCTATTGCTGTCGAATAATGTTAATAATATTAATTTCCTGAGAATTTCCTCAGAAAGCATATGACTGACAATTATTACACGCTTGCTGACTAGCGAACGGCAAATAAAAAATAATTTGTTATGATAGTTTTCAGCTCGAAAAAAACGAGCTTTAAGGCATTCTACATTGTATGAGAGGATTACTTTTATATTCAACGTGTTGAAACATCAACTTATTTCAATTTGAAGTCGTATTTTATCAAGCATGAGCCACCGATGGATCGCGCTGCTGAAGTGCGATCCATCAGTGGCTCACACACAAAACATGTTTAAACAGAGTGTTCTCACTGAGATATAAATTACTGTGCCTGCCCTGAGAAAAGCTGAATAGCTAATATTTCTATCGTTATAATACATTCTGGAAAGTTTTTTCTTAAGCAATTTTTATAAAGAGCTTATAAACTCGTTACGTAGACCAAATTGATTCAAATACAAAGTTGTTCAAAATAATCTTATGAAATTCGATATTAATGGGTGAATCAGGGTAATGCTGTTGTGACTTGCTCTTCTCTAACACTGACTGACTAAGGCTGTCTGTTTATCGAGGTCTTAAACCTTCTAATAAGTGTTCCTAAGCCTGAATTTCCTGTACTGGACAGACAATAGGAGGAAGCTATTTATTATCAACCGCGGTTAATATACACAATCCTCACATACCACTAACCTGTAGCTTCCACACTACTATATTATTCTGAGTTTTTAGCAATGGGGAAATTTCTTTTTAATGGATTCAAGATCGCACAACGCCAGCTAGGCATTAAATCTACATTCTATTAGTATTACGTCACGCTTTGAATACTTCGAATAAACGGCGAAGACATATCTGACATGACTTCAACGTAATTTGTAACGTTGTTTAAATCCGATTGAACCGCATAATCATTAGCTTACCCTTTTAGGTGCAGACTCAAGAACTACATTACCGTATTTTCTTACTGTAGTAAGAGGCGACTAAAACGAAAAGGGGAAAGCAGTTCAAAAGAGTAATTCAAGCCATATTTTGTACTAGCTTTTTGCCCTTTAGGTGGCCGTTAGTTGATTTCTTCTAGGCGATGCTTTTGGCTTGACTCAGAGCGAATTTCAATAAAAAGTTTATTCAATTAAAAAAAGAAAAACAGTAGCTCCATCAAAGTATTATCAGGGGATATATATATATATATATATATTAAGATATATATTACTCTTTGCTTCAAAATATCATTTTTTAATATACCAGTTCGGCTTTCTGTATTAAAAGTTGCCCTGTTTTTCTCTAAATTGTTTCTCCGATTCCGATTTTTTTTCAAGCATTAGCCTCAGATGGACCTAGGCGATATGGCCCATTCTTTACAAAAACGGACGGAATTTTTTTGACTTAGTTTTTCTACAACCGACGTCGGTTCGGGACATGATTGCGTACTGCGCAATACACAACCACACTAACTCGTGGTAACGTGAAAACAACGAAATTGTGGCCTCAAGCTCCCTAACTTTTTTTTTAATTGCTCAGAGCAAAGTAGTAAGGTAATTTCAATATGAGTCTCTCCCACTATTGTGTAAAGAGGTATGAAACAATGCAAAGTGTTTCTTGAAAAAAAAAATAATTATAATATTATATGGACTAAATAAACTATTAAAATAGATCTTTATAGCGAAAACGGTTTATGCTCAAAGGGAAAATTTTGGAATCCTACCAATTTAGCATATAGAAATTTATTTTAAAAAAAATATTTTAGGTTTATTATTTCGTCATGCCATTCGTCAAACACGCCTTTTAAACAATATAGATTCGTTATATACCATTTTCTAATCTTCAGAAGGTATTACGCTGAGATTTAACATCATTTCAAGGCGATTTCAAGTGTGTTATGATTTGTTTGTAATTCAACTGTGTAATCTAATGTGCCTTTTGTTTAAAAAATATTATTTTCGATCCCGATAATTCTTTTCTACAAAACAATCGAAATTACGCGCCTTCACTGAACCGTACAACACAAACCGCGCGTTCACTGAACCGTTAATCTGTAATACGCGACATGGCAAAGTGCAGTCCTGTTTAGTTGGTTGAAGTTTATAATATCACTCATCCTAAGTCCATGTTTGCTACAAATAGGAAATCGGTCTGATTGGACGGTGTGGGTGTGTAGGTGAGGGAGTCCAAATATTCAATTGCATTAGACTTTGGGGTTACGAATAAAATGAAACTAATATTTAGACAAGTTGAAATAATTTTGCTATTTTTGAAATCAAGAATCGTAAAATGATTCTGAGAAAAGTCGCAGACAATAAATCAGTTTGTTAAAATGACCTGCTCCTATACATTTTCATATAAGAAAGTGATATACAAATGCGATAGATATATATACAATATCATACAAGCCAATTTGAATCTAAACTAAATTCAGTAACAAATTTGAAAGTGTTACAAATGAATGATTTTATCTTGAATAATTTATTTCAGATTACCTTTTATTTCTAGAATGACTAGTTTAAAACGGCGATGCGACAAGCTTTGCAGACGGACGAAAGTTTTGGACCAAACATATACGTTGCTGAATACGATAAAGCATGTTTAGGACTGTAGCACCCAATATATTACAACAATACTCCATGCAGTGTCGAAACAGAGACTTGTATTAATGAAGTATATTTTCAGGTGAAAGATAACAACGACACGATATAGAGAACCGACTTTCATAGAAGCCCTATTAATGAGCAAATATTAATGATAAAAATGGGTCTATTGTCATTCAGAAGGAATGGGTGATTCGAAAAAAATATCCGAATCGGAATTCAAATTATAAATGATCAGGTCCTGCCCAGCTTATTTACAACATATATTTACCTCCTATTGAACTCTTCAATACAAGCTGCGCTATAGCGCTAATTAGGCTTCTATGTGTTTTTCGGCCATTCCCAGATAAACCCATTTTGCACAAATCACTTTGTCAACATTATACCACTACTTCCTCTGAGCGCAAAAACAACTACATCCGATTTTATCCATGTTACTGAACAGCAACAATGTATAATCGCGCCTAATCAACTGACCCAACAGATTAGCAAGGGCTCATTTTGCACATAGTGCCACGGTGTGGTACTATTAGCATTTCTCTGATCCGATATTCGTAAGTCCATTGCCACAATGTTCTATTCTTATTGCGATTATATGTTTATGAGCTGTCATCTGACGAGATTACGCGCTCAACTCATGTAACAAAATAATCGATCCTGCAGTAAACTGGAAAAAAGCGCAATGAAAATCCTTCAAAAAAAACACTGATAAAGACTAGTTTGTTAACATTTGATCCTAGATGGAGACCGGCAAAGGACAGAATAAGTACACAATTAGAAAATTTATTTTACCAGTTATCATGGGTCACTCTATGGACAGCATTTCGACGGCGTTATTGATCCGCTTCAATCGCGAGAGTTATAATGCCAGAAGTGCTTGGCACCACTTAAAAGCTTAAAGTAAAGGTAAAGTTTAAAACTCAATCAGTTCCAACGTTTCGCATTGCTAATTTATACTAGCCACTTAGATAAACTAGCCCTGCCGGTACCTTGAAGACGCAAGCGGACGCTTGAAAATTCCGTTATTCAGAGTAAAAGGCACTAATTTTAATTAATACCAACATCAAGCGTGATAGCTTAAAAGAATCATTGGGCCGGATTTGGCAAGCGAGCTGTAGTTTGCCCATATCTGTTCTAGATACAAGATGAGTGTTCTTTCTAGAATATTTTATGAAAACTGCAACATTGATCCAATCTCTAAAAAAAAACGTTATAAGTATCACCTGCATCGACTTGGCCAGTGTATGTTGTAACGGACCTCTGTAGTTAAGATGTATCTGTTTTATGTTGCATCTAACCGCGAACAGCACGCTCGCTGGTGAAACGATAAAGCATCGAATCATCGCTCTATCGGAAAATACGATCGCGCCTAATCAACTGACCCACCAGATTAGTAAGGGCTCATTTCGCACATAGTGCCACGGTGTGGTACTATTGGTATTTATCTGCTCCGATATTCGTAAGTCCATTGTCACAATGCGAATATAGGTTTCCAGACAAGAAAAGTTGCAAGATATATTTTCCTCGTTTTTTTTCATTATTTATGGTGCTGGATCATCTACAATTGCTAAATATATTTACTTGCATATTTTTGAATAATTGTTGGATAATCGACTTTTAAAAACAAAATATACATACGAAAATATGATTTGAAACACAAACTATGATTTAGAAAACAAATTATATATCAGGAAAAGGTCGTAACAAGTGACATATTTTGTACTTCAAATCGATTCAAATCACAAATGTAAATTGCTGCCTGGATTTAAAAAATATTGAGGTCTGTGTATTTCTCTCATTGCATATAGGGCTGGGCAAATCGTTTTCATAATTCGGATCTGATTCGGATATTTTTGGATCGACTTCCACTTTCAACATTGACATTTTCCAACAAATGCATAATCACCAAATTTATAATCACGAATTCATTTAAGATTGATTTAAACAAGACATAATTTTCTATCCATAGATCTCTGAAATAAATTTGAGATAAGTTCAATCAACATTATTCGGATTGTATTTTGTAGTTAAAATAGGATAACTCAGTCTCATTTTTCTAATATCCGTTCCTGAAGACTGAATCGAATATTTTGCGCTCCGAATTCGAATCACCGAATCTAATTGACCAGTCTAATCGCATTTGATGAGGTAAGGCATATGAGGTAGGTATATATTTTCGTTGAAAATTATAATTATTATTTTGTCTAAAACGGGAGAAAAGCGAATTCCAGTGTATGAAAAATTTTATAGGATTGGATTTATTGTAATAAAAATAATTAAGAATTCCAATTGAAACGTTGACCAATTAAGGAAAACAATTCATCATTTTCAGGTGCAAAGAATTTTTTTAGCATTTCATGATTCCATTTATGTTCGGCATGACGTGATCTTCCTTTGGATTTATCCATGCAAATTTTTTGTGTATTTTGTAATTCCGGTACCCATGGACGTATGCAATAGTATCCAGACTTTATTTGCTCAAAATCTTTTTCTGTTAGCAACTTGGGGATTTCCAAAAAGTCCTGTAACTTTGTAAATGTTTTCCAAGGTTCCAGAAGAAACTCCTCTCCGTCAAGAATGATCAAGTTTTTGTTGATTTCCCATATATCCAACCAGTCTTTAACGAAATGATAATAAATTCCATGATAAAGAATATGACTCATGTCGATTGAAGATCGAATAATTTTTGAGCGCACCGACTCCTGCAAATTTCTATATACCCTATTGTAATTTGATATATAGCTTTCAACCAGTTCGTCGAAGTTTTCTCTTTCGCCAATTTCTTTTCTTATAATCTGAAACAAACATCGAATGTTCAGACAAATACTACCGTACTGTGATAAAAGTAACATAGATTCAACGTTCGTTCGTCATTATTTTTTTTAATTCCAATCGCCATGTTGGGGAGATATAATTTAAGGGTGCCCCGTTAGCCCGTTCTGTATAGCGTTTTGAATTACGCTTCGGTAAACGCAACTCTGATCGTTCTGGCATAGGTTCGAATTCCGTGAGGGATGATGATCATACGCGAGAGGACTTCTGGGCGGCTCGCCGGTATATGCATGGTCGTATACGCAGCCACTGCCACCAACTAGATAGATATATTAATCCAAAAACCCTGATTCGGAATTGATGTTTGCACGAGAGGTCGTGGTTTGCTATATTATTAAGCCGCATTTTCAGGTTTCGTCTCACTCAAGATAAAATGATAAACTATTTATAGTGAATGATATGATACATACAATTATGGTTGAGAAGTCCCGTAATTAAATAAACTCTATTTCACTTTTTTCTTTCATTTTTTTGTCATATATTTAAAACTAAGCACGAGTGGTGACAGCTTGGTTATTTCTTTAACTAGGAAAAGTAAAAACAAATTACCACAAATCTAGGTAGAGTATTCCCAGGTAACCTAGTTTCACTGTCAAAACTAGGTAGCACCCAGATTAAAAACAGGGTTACTGTCGTTTGGATTTGAAGGAAATAATCTTCAAATAGTCTATTTTGAAAGCCCCTTTCCTAATGAAAACATTGCTTACCTGCTTTCTTATATTATGTACCTAATTTTTTCTACCAGGTACTTAGTTGTAAAATAGGTAAAGTTACTGCACTGTAATAAAAAATTCATCGAAATCACTGGTCTTTGACAGTAATATTACTTGGCGGTATTAAAATATTTAAAACTGACTTTTTTTCCCAAATATGGGGTGTTGATGGAACGCACCGCGAAGTCGCGGTCCATCAACAGCCCATATTTGACATGAATCTTATCAACATAGCGTTTTTTTTATCTTTGGAAATATGCAATTACTGGAAATGGCCAATAAATTTACTGCACCCTCGTTACAGTTTGTTTAAAAGGGCGGAGATTCTGATAATCCACCAAATACTTTACTTCAGCAACTTAAAGCGAAATGTAATCCTAATAAAATCATCTAAAGCATAATACTTACTGTTGAGCAAAAACAATATCTGACTTCACTACGTATTACTCACATGTTGGATGAAATCTGAATATGTTCTGTTGACAGGATTACAGAGAAGAAGTATAATTTTAACATCAGGTATTGCTTTGTAGATTCGTTCAGCTGTACCACGTGTAGTAAAGTATGCTGGAGTTTTCTCAATCAAAATTTCGTAATCTTTCACAGGTGGCATTGAGTTTCTTAATTAGAAAGATACAACATGGTTCGGTAGTAATTAATCCACTGATGTAAAACAATGAAATAAAAAAATGTTATGCCATATTTTGTCCAATTACTTTTGCTTAAACATTCCACTTTTAAAGCGCTTTTCCCCTCAAAACCAATGTTTTTGTGAATTTTGAAATGCAATAATTTTAGCGCTTTTCAATTTATTGTTTATGAAATTTATGAAGTATTCGCTACAGTTTGGGCAACTGTTGGCTGAGGAATAAATAGAAGACAAGAAAGCGATGTTGATATCTCGACCACGATATCTCTATGTATTTAAAAATTGTTTTCCAATCATAACCCACAGGTGGACCGCGCCTTGGCGGGTACCCATGTTTAAAAATGCGTGTTTTTATCTATTTTTTTTCTCTACTCCCCTTTCCAGAATGAGGTTTACATTAAGAAGGAAACGCAATTTTGTTATAAACTAGGTAAAGTAAAACTAATTCGCCACAGGAAGACTAGACAAAGTATTACTAGATGACCTAGCATTACTTTCAAAACTAGGTAGTGCCGAGATTAAAACCGGGTGGCTGCATTTACGGCAATTTTGATACATTCTTGATACAATAGTCTCTCTTAAACACTTTTGATGATGAAAATATAATTCACTTATATATACTTGTTTTTTTGAACCAGTTACTTAGTTGAAAACCAGGCAAATTTACCTAATTTACTTAATAATTTACTAGGTAAAGTTTCAGAAAGAAACTCGGCAAACGCTAAATCAGGGGCAAATCAGATATTAGTGAAACTAGGTTGAAGTAATAAATGAAAAGAAACTCCATAAACTTGGTAATTTTACCTCAAATTGCCAACAAGTCTACATACACGGTTCGTCTTTATGCAATGATGCGTATCATCCTAATATAGGGATAATGCGGAAACCGTTTTGATATAATTTTATAGTTTTTAGTTTGTTGGACATAACGAATTTATCGACCAGAAATGGCTTATTTACGACGGAGCAATGTATTTGCCTAGGTTCCTTGCAACACAGCGACAAAAGTACAGTAAATTTACCGTGCATTTGCAATTATTTTATATTTCCAAAATTTGTAAGCGCGTCGTAGGTGATATTTATGTCTAATACGGGCTGTTCATGAACGCACCTCTGCGGTGCTTTCAATCAACAGTCCATTTTTGGCCGGGAAAATGAGAATGTTAACATTTCTAATTCAATAATACCAAGTAAAATTACGGTCGAAGAGCATTGCTTTTGCTGCAGTTTTGTTACAGAGCACATAATTAGCTTAATTATATTCCATCATTAAAATATCGTCGGATACATACATATATTGCTCTAAGTTATTTTTGAAATCCGGCTTGTTGAAGAAAAACATTTCCATTATTCTTGGTGCTTTTACTAAGGGGTGTGTAGTAAAAAACCATGATAATGCACCAGTTCCACACTTTTCAGCTCCTATGATGATAGCATTTGGTAATCTCTGCCTGCTTTTCTGAAATCATAATGAACTGATGAAGAAATAGGGAAATAGATATTTTCTAGTATTGAAGTTCGCGAGCAAGGCCGGAATCGGTGCCCTTGAAACCAACTAAAGGAAACTTAAATTATGAGCTATTACGAAGTGGTGCACACGTAACTGCGCTCTAAGCCGAAAGCCCTAGCGTAACTGAACAGTCACGGCAAAGTGCATGAGTTGTATCTGCCCTGGGTGATAATAATACCACCTATCTCTTCCATATATAACCCGTAAAAGCATCGTGGCTATCATTTTGATATTCTAACTTAATGATTTTGGATTCAAGCGTACCTGTTTGACACAACAAACAAAATTTTACTCTTTTTTATTGAAATTCACTCTGAGCCGGAAGGCAGAGAGGCCGGAACCAGTGCCTAAAAATTACTAGCTTACGGTCACTTGATAGCAAAGAGTTATTACAAATTGTTGTACCAGCAACTGCACTCCAAACAGAATAATCCCAAACGGAACTGAACTGCTACACTAAAGTGCATTGAGTGATATCTGCCCTGGGTGATGGTAAAACCATCTACCACTTCGTTGTTTTCTTTTAGTCGCCTCTTACGGACACGCAGGAAATACGTTAGAACAATTCTAAAGCCTCCACCTGAGGGGCAACTGTATAAAGCATGAGGTACAGATGGATCGCGTTTCTTCGACGCGATTAACCAGTGACCTATGATCCACGGAACATTCTTGGCTAAATTATTTTGCCCGTGTATATGCCAATAACCTATCCAACCTAAGTTGAACTTATTAATCTGAATAAGCCCGATCAAGCCTGAACAAGCCTTTCTTTCCAACATACACTGTCACAAAAGTACAGTAAATTTACTGGTAAATTACAGTAATTGCATATTTCCAAAGATAAAAAAATTATGAGTTTGTATTATAAAAACTTGCTTTGTCAAATTTGTTACTGATAGATTCAAAACGACTTGTTTTGGTCTATTTTTCATATCAAAATTTTTCTGCGAGGATATAAATTCAATTCCCTGTGATTAAGAGTGTTTTTTGAACATCGAAGTAAGAAATATTTTGCGCTAACGTGTTTTGTTAAGTTTGAGTCATTGACGGATCGCGCCGAAGAGGTTCAGATTTTTTAAAACGTAAATAAAGATGCATGTTATCATTATTTTTTCAAGTTTGCTTAAATTAAGTCTAAATGGGGAAGTGACATTTGGATTCTAAGCGAAAACCTTAATAACTAGAACTGCTAATAGAGTTCTTCTGATATAAGCTTCCGAGCAGACATTTTTCAATATGACACTAACTTATACCTATACTTGACACTCGGCCCAAGTTTGACTGCGATACCGTCAACAGTTAAGCATTTTTCGATGAATCACTAATTTATCTATGGAACATGCTTGGAACTCGTATGACACTAACTTAAATCCATTCTTGACACTCGGCCTAAGTTTGACTTGGATATCTTCAACAGTTAAGCGTTTTTTGATGAATCAGTAATTTATCTAGTGGCCATGCTTGGAACTGATGTGACACTAACTTATACCTATACTTGACACATGGCCCAATTTTGACTTGGATAACTTCAACAGTTAAGCGTTTTTTGATGAATCAGTAATTTATCTAAGGGCCATGCTTGGAACTCATATAACACTAACTTATACCCATTCTTGACACTCGGCCTAAGTTTGACTTGGATACCTTCAACAGTTGAACGTTTATCGATGAACCAGTAATTTATCTAGTGGCCATGCTTGGAACTAATATGACACTAACCTATACCTATACTCGACATAGGGCTCGAGTTTGCCTTTGATACCTTCAACAGTTGAGCGGTTTTTCGCAAAAATTGATAATTTATCTATGGGCCATGTTTGGGACTGATATGATACTAACTTATACCTATACTGGACACTCGGCCCAAGTTTGACCGGGATACCTTCAACAGTTAAGCCTTTTTTGATGAATTGGTAAATCATCTATGGGCCATGCTTGGGGATGATATGACACTATATTATACCTATACTCGACATTCGGCCCAAGTTTGACCGAGATACCTTCAACAGTTAACCGTTTTTCGAAAAATCCATGCCATGCTGGGAATAGACAAGACAACACTAAAACTTGAATCTTCGAATTTTATCTGAGACTCGGTCCAAGTTTGATCAGTGCACCTTTTATTTAATTTTTTGGTAAACGGCAATACTTATTTTATACAAATCTATGGTTTATCTATGGACCACTCATGAAACTGACTCCATTTTATCAAGCTTTCGTCTATTACTCATACCTGATACTCGGTCCAAGTTTGACTGGTATACCTTTTATAATTTACGACGGGAAGAGAGGGAAGAGAATAATAATAATTAGCTTGGAAGCCTAATGAACTTATATGTTGTAATAAGGTGCATCTGCCCTGTCCTGGGGGTGATATTTCCTTATTATCCGAATACGGCTATTACGACCATATGGCATTTCCATTTTCACAAGAATTTCTACTGTAAATATATTATTAATGAAATGCTCGCCTGAAGTTTGTCAGCTCCCACTCTTTCCAAATAATCGTTGTATAATTTCAATTTTTCTTCATGAGCTGTATAAATATGGTTTATAAATTGCAATCTGGTCGATATGGTGGAATTGAAAATATTATATTCATGACGTGGTGCATCATCTTGATAAATTGATAGAAATCCTGTTGCAAAAACTATTTTCCTTCACTTGTCTACTACTGACCTAAGTTGGAATCAGTTTGGGATACCTCCGCTTATGGAGTACAGTTTTTGTAATAACTCTTCACCATAGAAGTAGTAGTCAGTTTATTCCTTTTAATTGCTGTTTCCGACTTAGAGTGGCTTAAAAAATAATCGTACTGTAGTAATCAATTACTTTCCGAAAAGAATTCCCAATTCTAAGATTGTTTGCAAATATCGACAAAATGAACACATTTCCAAAAATAATTCGCAATTTTTCACGTTTTTTAATCAGTCTGTCGATTTCACTATTTTAACACCCCTCCCCCATTAAAACTGACATTGGTTTTGAATTTACCCTCGGCCCAGTCAAATTTCTGTTTTTGACATTGATCTTCAGGCCAGTAAAGTCTCACACCACTATTGTTGTGAGAGAAATCGAGAAATTTAGGTCAAATCACAGAAAACGTGGGTCAATGGCTCGAGTCATCCTAGCCCTTGCATCTAAATTGTCCCGGAACTTGTCTATTTATATTTTTAAAAAGACTTACCTAAACGATTCGAACAATATCTTCTGATGGTTTGGAAATTGCCGAAAATGCAGAAAACAACTACCAATACAGCTACAAACAACAAATGCACAGTTTTACAACGCTTCATAATTCATAACTATAAAAACTTTGAGGTGTAGATTGACATCAAGCAAAGAATCACTTGGCAGGGAACACCCGAGGCTATTTTTGTGAATACGCCAATGGCGATATTGCCTTTCTGACTAAGTAATTCTCTGGCATCAAAATATAACGCATATTCTTACCATGTTATCATTTTCAAATCATGAAAGATGTGGCTTCGTGTCGCAAAATAATTACAAGGTATGGCAACTTTAAACATTATTTAAAACGCGAATATCTATCTATTCAGTGCTGGGATGGATGGAGAAATGGCTCGTTTTTTTTCAGAAAGATACATTTCATAGATCTAAAGCAAAACCAAGACTTTTTTGCACTAAATTAGCCTTTATAACTTTTTTCTCTTTTCATTTTTTGTTCAATTTATTTTTTTTATTTTCAGGTATTTTCTTTTGATTTTTTATTTACTCTTTTTTTGACAAAATGAATTAAAGCGTAATATTTTTAATTTTATCACGTGACAATGATGGGGAACCATTCATGTCCCTTTAAATAAAGCCAAGCACACTGTAACAAAAGTACAGTGAATTTATTGGGCATTTGGAGTAATTGCCTATTTTCTAAGTAAAAAAAGCCATATTGATGAGATTTATGCCAATTATGGGCTGTTGATGGACCGCAGCTTCACGGTGAGTTCAATCAATACTCCATATTTGGCCAAAAAAGTCAATTTTGAATTTTTTTGAAATCGTCAAGTAAAATTACTGTCAAAGACCAGTGATTTTGATGCATTTTTTGTTGCAGTGTACACACTCTGAAGACTTGATAATTTATAAATGAAATATGGTATTTGAAAACTCGGTTTCCAATAAATTAATATTTCGATATTATATACATGAATTTGGGATTTTCTTAGAAATGAACTTACATTACTGGTAATTGCGTAAATATTGTCCTTTTTTGATCATTCTGTATATGAAACAAGCATGTGTTTAGATCATAATTATGGTCATTAAATCAAAATATACAATTCTATATCACCTTCAGTACATAGTGTATTGATTACATGCACACGGCGATATTAATTGAATGTATAAGAAACACTTGCATTGAACGAACTTTAACAAATTCAATTGCGAATTTGTCAACAATTCACCACAACAAAGCGATCTATTTTTGACAGATTATTGCATACAATTTTATCGCAATTCATAGCAAAAATTCTTATTACCAATTAAATCGTTGACCAATTAGGGAAAAAAGCTTTTCATTGAAAGGTGCAAAAAAATTTCGTAAAATCTTCGGTTTCCAATTATGTTCAGCAAAACGAGTTCTTCCTTTATTTTTGCTGTTCATACACATTTCCTGTTTATTTTGTAAGTCTGGTTGCCAAGGATTAATGCAATAGAATCCAGATGGCAATTGTACAAAATCCTCTTCTGTTAGCAACTTGGGGATTTCCAGAAAGTCTTGTAACTTTCTGAATGTGTTCCAAGGTTTTTGAAGCAATTCTTCTCCGTCAACAATAAGAAAGTCTTTGTTGATTTGCCAAATGTTTAAATAGTCTTGAATAAAATTAACATAAATCCCTTTATAAAGTATATGATACATATTTCCCATATATATTCCAGATGGCTTCATTTTTAGATCGTCATGTTTGTTGTAATATTGTATATAGCTTTCAATCAATCGATCAAAGTTTTCTTTTTCATCAATTTCTTTTGTCGTCACCTAAAATAAAATATAGTACACTTTTAATAAATGAGGAATAGTTGCTGTAACAGTCATAAACAGACATGATTGGTACACCACACGATATGTCGATGACTGGGTGTTTAACAACCGGACTTGCTTTCAGCAAACTCCTCCACGAGCGACTGAAACGAACAATACACAGTAATACAAGTTTTTCTTATATAGCACATTATATTTTATATTTTGATATATTGAACATAAATATATTTATCACACACGTGTTGAATGAAATCTGAATATGTTCTGTTGACAGGATCACAGAGAAGAAGTATAATTTTAACATCAGGTATTGTTTTGTAGATTCTTTCAGCTGTACCACGTGCGGTAAAGTATGCTGGAGTTTTCTCGAACAAAATTTTGTAATCCTTCACAGCTGGCAATGAGTTTCTTAAGAAAATAAAAATAAAAATAATATCTAAAATCATAAATATATAATTGTTCTCGGACAGCGGTTTGAAACTATTTCGGTTATTTGTAAACAAAGCTTTTTTTCAAAATTCCCAGTTTCTAAAAATCATTTGAAAAGATCCAAATTTTTGATTTTTCTTTATTACATTATTCTAAAACTTTTTGAGTTATCCCGTTCTACTTTCTACCAACTGTCGCAAAATCTTATCTGTTTTACCTAATCTATTTTGAAAAGCGATTCACTCGTTACGCATTCGCAACAATACTTCGAACATTACTTAGACACATTCGCAACATCACTTGGACACATTTGCAACATCACTTGGACACATTTGCAACATCACTTGGATACATTTGCAACATCACTTGGATACATTTGCAACATCACATGAACACATTTGCAACATCACTTGGACACATTTGCAACATCACTTGGATGCATTTGCAACATCACTCGAACACATCTGCAACATCACTTGGACACATTTGCAGCATCACTTGAACACATTTGCAAAATCATTTTGACACATTTGCAACATCACTTGAACACACTTGCAACATCACTTGGACACATTTGCAACATCACTTTAAAACATTTGCAACATCAGTTGACAACATTTGCAAATGCACTTGGACACCTTTGCAACATCACTCGGACACATTTGCAACATCACTTGGACACATTTGCAACATCACTTGGACACATTTGCAACATTAATTGGACACATTTGTAGCATCACTTGGACACATTTGCAACATCACTCGGACACATTTACAACATCACTTGAACACATTGGTAACATTACTTGGACCCATTTGCAACATCACTTGGACACATTTGCAACATTATTTGGACACATTTGCAACACCACTTGGACACATTAATTGGACACATTTGCAACACCACTTGGACACATTTGCCACAGCACTTGAACACATTTGCAACCTCAATCGAACACATTTGCAACATCACTTGAACACATCCGCAACATCGCTTGGATACATTTGCAACATCACTTGGACACATTTGAAACATTAATTGGACACATTTGCAACATCACTTGGACACATTTGCAACATTAATTGGACACATTTGCAACAGCACTTGGACACATTTGCCACATCACTTGGACAAATTTGCAACATCACTTGGATACATTTGCAACAGCACTTGAACACATTTGCAACCTCAATCAAACGCATTTGCAACATCACTTGAACACATTTGAAACATTAATTGGACACATTTGCAACATCACTGGGACACATTCGCAACATCACTTGGACACATTTGCAATATCACTTTTACACAGTTGTAACATCACTTGGACACATTTGCAACATTAATTGGACACATTTGCAACATCACTTGGACACATTTGCAACATCAAACGCACACATTTGCAACATCACTTGAACATATTTGCAACATCACTTGGACACCTTTGCAACATCACTCGAACACATCTGCAACATCGCTTGGATACATTTGCAACATCACTTGGACACATTTGCAACATTAATTGGACACATTTGCAACACCACTTGGACACATTTGCCACATCACTTGGATACATTTGCAACATCACTTGAACACATTTGCAACATCAATCGAACACATTTGCAACATCACTTGAACACATTTGAAACATTAATTGGACACATTTGCAACATCACTTGAACACATTCGCAACATCACTTGGACACAGTTGCAATATCACTTTTACACATTTGCAACATCACTTGGACACATTCGCAACGTCACTTGGACGCATTTGCAGCATCACTTGGACACATCTGCAACATTACTTGGACACATTCGCAACATCTCTTGGACACATTTGCAACATCACTTTACCAACCCCTAGTCCCAAATAAATTGTATTGGATTTGATCGGATTGGACATGGGTTGTCCAACAAGGCAATATTTTATTTTTATGTTTGCAATAAATGAAACAGAAACAAAGTATGTTAATTAAACCTGCGATATATGGGAATTTTACCTCTTCATTTTAATAATTATAATGTAACTTTAATAATCATTAAAACGTACACATATTCATTTAAGTTCTCAGCGTAAATCCGGTGATCAAAGAAAAAACTTCCTAGAGGTGGACCATTCACCAGTGGATGTTGAGACAGGAAATATCCTAATGCAGTAGTTCCACACTTCTCAATTCCTATGATGATGGCATTGGGTAATCTGTGTTTTTTCTCCTGAAATCAGAAGCAATCGTTAATAAATATGTATACATAAGTTTAAGCCTGTATATTGGCAGTTTGGCGTAGTGACTAGCAGCCTGATGAAATCACAAGTTATAGTAGATAACAGCCATATTCGTGTTAAAATTCCAATACTTGTAATAAATTCAATCCCTACGGCTAATCCCCTATTTATGTTTATTGGTTATTGTGAATCTCATGCCTTCAATATTTTTCTTATATTCCAATTTCAAATATTCATTGTGTCCCAAACCCCAACTTCACAGATAACTGAACCCGACACTGCAATGTTGATTTTTGAGGAAAAAAAAACCACTTTTTTAATTTTGCTTTAACATTCTTTGCAAGAAATGTACGATGTGGTTGGTACGTAGCTAGTGGGAGGTCGGTGTCTCCGAGATTTCTTATACCACGTATTCGTTTTTTTTTTGCGGGAGAGACGACAGCCGATAATACTATATATGGTGAACCACGACCTCTCGTGCAGACACCAGTTCCGAATCGGGAAGGTTTTTGGCTTAGCATATTCACTTATTTTTCCCGTGCATGGACCTGGAACTGTGCAGCAGACTTCATCTCTCGCGGGACGGGACCTGTGTCAGGACGACCAGAGATGCGGAGCTGGAAGGGTATTCCTAACGCTTCACCGATTGAGCTAAGCCGGGCACGTATTTCCCGATGTTACCGAAATGGCTTCAAAATTCTTGTCCCAATAATCCTAAATATATAATTTATTAAATAATCTAACTAAAAAAAATTTTAGATTTAGTTTTGCATTCCCTTGTTGACTCAATTTTGAATATTCATATAGGATGCAGAAGCCCATTCCGAAAAGATTGGGGTTAAAAGTAACTTGCAAAAAAACTCCATACACTGTAACAAAAAATGCAATAAAATCACTCGTCTTTGACCGAAATTTTACTCGGGGTTATTGAAAAAATTCAAAACTGACTTTTTTTGGCCAAATATGGGGTGTTCTTGAACCCAATGCGAAGGTACGGTCCATCAACAGTCCATATTTGGAATAAATCTCACCAACATGTCGTTGTTTTTAAATTTGGAAATATGCAAATACTGCAAATAACCAGTAAATTTACTGTGCTTTCGTTACCGTGTATACTAAAACATAGTAAATTATTAAAGTAAAATTATTGTCAAAGAACAGTGATTCTACTGCATTTTTGTTACAGTGTGCCTTAGATATTTTGGAACTGAAGTTACAAAGTCGAAAATAAAAATGAGATGAACGTACAAATTCTAAATTTTCTTACTTAATATTCCTTATGTAGCCTTACTAAGGCTTGGTTTGTTTTAGTCAAATCAAGCTATTAGGCAGATCATCAATACGATAAACACATCGCCGTTAACATAGAATAACGATTATAATTTTTGTTTTTTGACGCTTAAGGTGTGCTTCAAAAATATAAGAGAACCTCAACAGCAATTGCTTGAATGCAGAAACTGCTCTGAAAATCGAATGGGCGAATAGGGAACAGGATGGGAGAGTAAAATTTAAATGACAACAGAGACTCTGAAGCTTTTTTTCGATTAAATTGGGTAAAAAAAGTTATTTTTGAAAATTAAAAATGATTTGATTTATATTTATAGAGTTGATATATATTCATTAGACACATCGGTCCAATGCGCATCATATAGATACGCAATACGCATAGTCTTCCCGGGGAAATTACTGCTTCACTTACAACGCAAAAAACGTTTAATTGTCATCAACGATTGTACGAAACACTCTTTCCTAATATCACAGAGAGCAGTGAGTTTCATTCAAATTCAAATTACCCAAACAATAATGAAAACATTCTCTAAAGCATTTCCTTTCTTACCTCTTTTTCAAAGGTATGCATATTCGTACAGTTTTTAGGCACGAGACTTCAAGCGTTTTTTAAACATGAACCACTCTCTGAAGTGAGAGTTAATATACATTCATCTTATAGTAAAAATTTTAAACACATCCAATTAGCCTTGCCGATATAACGTACATTTTACCCCGTTCTCTGTTTTAATTAAGAGAATCGAAACAGTCCAAACAACAGAGAAGCATTCCCCTGTGCAGGTCCGAAGTAAGGGTAAAGAAAACATCCTTTGTAATATTTTCCGAAAGCAAATTAGGGCGTCATAGTAAGCATTCTGTAGTTGCAACCCCGCAGTGTGCAATTTTGTGGACAATCGGTTGCAGTAGTTCATATCCGCACCATAATTTCTTATGCATATTCTTGATTGATCTTGCCTGTCGTATGGGTGGCAATCTAGCGATATCGATCATTTGCATAAAATATAAAAATTGCCGAGTGTCTTGATTATGTCTAACCGCCTATGTGTAATACTATCTATGTTGATAGATAGGTTGATAAGCTGCATGAAGCATGCGTCTGTATAAACATTAGGAACGTAAATAAAACACCGTTTGCACATCATCGGTTGAATCACTATGAATATCCCAGGTGGCAATACTCGATCATTACACCAGGCTCGTCCAAATTGTCGGCTAAATTGTCTCTTTCTATTTTCCTTTCCAACGCGAGAGAATCTTGCTCGGTTAGCTCAACCGGCAAAGGCCTACTGGATAATATGAGGCGATATGCCCATATCTGTTTGTTCTACTCATGGTGATAATATGTGAGAGGATTGCTAGACCATTTTCTTATCGAAACTCTATTAGAGCAGAGCTGCAAAAGACACATCATGCTCGAAGTCTCCAGAAACCACTAGTGTGCAAAGAGCTATCATAAAATGCAGGGATGGTAACTAAGAAGTACGGAGCCCTCCTTCCGGTCACATGTCTGGTTGAATAAATGCTAGTTATGGCTTCCACCACCAACCATGTCCATGCACGATACAAACCAGTAAAGTATGCTACGTTATACCGATTTGGAACTACGGGACTGCACGGCAGATTGTGAAAAAGTGCATCATTGAATCTTATACCATTTTCGGCACCATCATCTAACATCAGTTAAATATCTAAACGAGTATCTTAATCCCTACAAGCATTTCTACTCTTTATTTGAAATATGTATAATTAATAAAGTGCTTGCCTGATGTTCGTTCGCTCCCATCCTCCTCAGATTCGTTATATAAGTTCATTTTTTCATTATTAGCTATATTAAAAGAAAATATGTGTTATAACCTAGCAGCTAGACAATGTATTTTTGGATGGGAATGACGGTTCAGCAAGGCTAATTCAATTGCATTCTTAAAAACCAGATTGGCGCCTAGCTTTTATCCCAAGTAGTTGCATGCTTGTTGCATGATTTGAAAATATAGGTTTGCCTGGTTTAAGTTGTGGTGTGTACCTTTTGTTTTCTTTTCCTCTATTTCTTGTTTTCTTGGCTGTATACACAGGAGACAATTTTTGCAAGAGATTGGAGTACACACCACATTTGTCTTGTCAACGACATTTGCTGTACAATGAGATGAATACCTGCCTACTTCTTTTTTGAGCCTTGTATTCGCTCATCTCTATCTCAACATTTACTCACCCACACGAGTTTCATAATATCTTCTGGTTCTGGGGTGGTTGATGAGAAAATACAAAGCAACTGCCGTTACAGCTATGAAAGAAAAACCGACACGGTATGACACCATCGTAATTTCTATACATTCATAACTCTAAAAAACTCTGCATACAATTGAAAAATAGTGACGAATCAGTTGTGGTTGCGTAAAATAGGAGAGGCAAATATATTTTTTTCACTTAAGCAATTATATTTTACGCAAAGATATGTAGTCGAAAAATAAGATAAAAAAATTGAAAATTTCGTTACTAAAATTGGTGACTACGCCAGAACTGGGACGATTATATACAATTTTTCTTTTTTATTTAAATCTGCTCTAAGCAGGGCTAAAAACAGCATCAAAAATAATCTACAATCCGGCACTCAAATATCAAATAACTTTTTCAAAAAGGTAGTAACAACAACTGCATTCTGAGGGGGAAATTCCTTATAGTAACGAACCGATACAGCGCGCAGTTAGTGGTATCCGCCTTGGTCGATGGTAAAGCCTTCTACCATTTCTTTACAACCTATTGATATGAATAGTCGTAATAGTATTTGCTATAGATAGATCGGTGCGCTAAAACGCATTAAATCTATGGTCCATGGTTTCGCAAGCCATGATACAAAAAGATCTACCAAATTTATTCTACAACGAACGATTTTCATAAGTATGTAAATCTTGTAAAGAAAAGTTTGCAAATGTGTACAATAATATTTGTGTAAGCGTTTTGACACTTATAATATATTTTGTTAAGTTCACTCTCAAAGCCATGACCAGCTACAGTATTTACAAATTACCTTTTTGTCAACAAAATACCGCATTCGGCCACTATAGCTGATCACGCTCGAATATGGCTTAGTAGATATAGAAAACAGTCTTCGAAGGACGTCACCAAGACACGAATTGTTACATTAGCATCATGTAGGATTGAGCTTTGTCGGGAGCTTGGCACTTGATACGTGAGCGATCTACACTGATAAATATACAGTGAATTTACAGTTTCATATGCAGCCATTGTTTATTTCTAGATATTGCAAACGCGTTTTTGATGAGATTTCAACAAAAGTCCATCGCTGGCCTGCGGAAAAGCCGTTCTGGAGTATTATTTTAATATTGCCAATCATAACTACTGTCAAAAAGCAACGATTTTACTGCATTTTTTGGTGTAGTAAGACCCTAGTCTAGACCTTAGTCTAGCAAGCCGCTTAGCTAACAACTATATTTCAGCGCCTGAGACATGCTCGACATATCACCTGCTTGTAACCTAGTTTGACAACCTAGTTTTGTCTTAAACTAGGTAAAAAAAACTAAAACTAGGTGAAGGATTACCAGATAATCTAGTTTCACTTTTAGAACTAGATAGTAGCCCGGTTAAAATCAGGCAAACTTGGCATTCGTCATTGTTTGGCTGCATTTAGGGCATTTTAATGGATTCGAAGGTTAAAATATTCGGAGAGTCTATATCAAAAGCGTTTTGACAAGGAAAATAAAAGTTACCATCTTTTTAATACCAGGTACCTTGAGAACCGGGCAAGTTTACCTATTCTACCTATTAAATTTACTAGGTAAAACTTAGAAATAGAAGATTAGAAACAAATAGAAAACTCGATAAAATTTTAAGTTTAAAACTAGGTAAAAGTATTTTTTAAATAAACTCCAGATTTAGGTGTACTAGGCAAACTCAAGAGTACTTTTAACGTCGTTCGCGGACCATAAGTTTTGAATCACCACACTTATTTTCAAGTTGTATGACGTCATAACTTACAGCAAGGTTAGACAAAACCTACTTAAAACCTTTCTTCCTGACGTACTCCAATCTCAACAGAACGAAAGTAATTTGATTTCTAAACGGATAGATTTAAGTGAGCAAATGTCGAAACATCTTTTTAATCTAATCAGCTGCCGAAATTTTTTCACACCTTAGCATTACAGTATATCTCATAATAGGTCGGGATTGGAAAAATGCGAAAATTCCACTTCGTTTTTTAAGTTTGATAAAAAGCTTCAAGTCTCAAATTTCGGCACTCTCGACCCCCCTCTTTTTGTTCTAAATATATCTGTACTACGAATCTACCTGGTGGCAATCTACCAAGCGGCACGGCAAATATACTAAACCGTAATTGAATCGAGCAGGGAGTAACCAAACAGACGGCGCCGCAGGCTATCTGCATGGCATTGAGAGATAATAGTGACGTTAACAGCATGGGCATAACGCTAGGGGGATAAACACAATTGTCGTGGTGGCTTAGTGGTTATCATGTTGGCATCGAAGTTTGAATATGATCTTGGGTTCGAACCCCAGCAAGTTGGACTTGTTAAAGCATGCTCGACTTTTAACCCATGCAAAAATATGCAATACATGGTTGAGTTTCCTAGAGGCACATGACGTACACAATTTCTTTCACAACCTGGATTAAAAAATAAATAAAATGAAGTTTCAGGCTTGATTAAGCTTATTCTAATTTATAAGTGCAATTTAGGTTGGTTAGATTATTGGCATATACTCAGTCAAAAATGAATTGGCCAAGCATTTCCTGTGAACTATGGGTCACTGGTTAATCACGTCGACGTAACGCGCTCCATCTGTACGTTTCTTTGTCCGTCTGTACCACACAGTTTTGTGTAAAACAATCATGCTTAAGCACAAGATCATTGAGGTAGGATGTCAAAATGGTAGCCACAACACCATCGCAGGTTATATTTAGGAGTAGATAAAATATACTTATACATACATACATATATCATATATTTTAATGAAGGAATATAACTAAGATAAAAATGTGCATTGTAATAAAATTGCAGTTAAAACAATGCTCTTTTGACAGTAATTTTGTTTGGTGATATAGAATTAGAATTGTTGAAATTCCCATGTTTTGGTCAATTATGGACTGTTGATGTCGAGGTGACCCATCGAGGTGATCAGGAACTCACACTTAACAAAAGATGCTCCGACAAAATTTTCTAGATTTGGATAGGCAAACGGGTGTCTTTAGGTAATTTTAGGACAAAATTTGCCATCCTGGTTCCCCAGAGGTAAAAATTATCTTAAATTCGGCTTCTTGTTATTTGATTTATTCATCCCGCAAGGTATAAATTTTATCGTCGTAATTAGAATGACTAGCAGCGATGCCTCCGGGCCACAGTAGTGTTTACCAAGTAGGAAGTTAAACTTGTTATGCAACGCAACATATATATTTTCTTTTAGAAGTTATAAACATGGGCGGCGTAGGGTGTTAAATACTGGGGGAGAGGGCAAAAAATGAAACTGACACGCCTTTAACTCAAACTTGCTGCACAGGCGCGCGAAAATTTTCTTGGATTCTTTGCTGGGAAAATACACTCCTTCAAGGGCCGAAGCTATGAAAATATAATATATGATATGCTATTTCGCCTCGGGAGAGCAAAAATTTGTTCATTTTGAAGATATTTTGAGCATCAAATCTGTATGTGTTTCAACATGTTTCTTTTTTTCCCGGTTTAGCCGAGTGGAGTGAAATTCAGTGAATCTCCAACATGCGAGTTGAAATTGTATACCGCCAAGTTCAATATTGTAAAACAGAAATATAATAAATTAACATGTAATAAATATCTTAGAACCAGCAAGAGAGCCGTCCTGCTTCCATACCCACAAACTGAAAATAAGACCTTTTTGATTCGGACACACGTGGTCACGATGGTCTCAGAGTAGACAGACAACCTTTCAAGCGTAACCTAATAATACCAGATACATTTAACACAACAATCGCCATATATTATTTACTGTTTTTGATTTACTAATATGGCCGGAAGCAGTCATTTCCTCCAAACCACAGGTTTCAACTCCCGAGTCTTCTGTAACTGCTTTGGTTGAATTCAAAGTTCCTATAAGTGATTTAATTGGTTAATACTGAGTGACCAATTTAACGAAGATATCCAATTTTAATTTTCTGACAAACGTGATTTATCGAGCATTTCTGTTAAAACAGCATTATGACGCTCAGCCATTGCTCCAGGGACCGTTCTGTGGAATCTCTCGAGTTATCTGCGAAAACCCTCCTCTAGCTCCAAATATAGAAAGTCAGCTAAATCGCGTAGAAATATCTCTGATCGTCATGACGCAGCTTCGGATCATTATGGTTATATGCGAGAGGTCTGCCGGACGCCTCGCCGGTTCACAGTGGTTGATGTAAGCACTGCTTACGGTTCCTCCACCAACCAAGTCCATGCACAGGAAAGCTGAGAAACGATAATCCAAAAAAGCTTCATCCCGATTCGGAACTGGTATCTGCACGAGATGTCGTGGTTCGCCATATGGCCAAGCTGTATTCTCGGCTTTCCTCTCCCGCAGGATAAAAATGATATACTATCTGATCCTAACGACTGTTCCATTGAACTCAGATGCAAGTGGAAGACCCGCGGCTTGTAGGCAACGACATATGTTTCGTAAGCATTCACAGCAGATTATCACAGTTTCGACTCGCTTGAGAGAATCTTTACTTAACAGCAAAGGCAAGGCCCCATCAACAACTTCACGTCTTATTATAGAATTAACTCTTTTGATTTCAGTCGGTAAAGTAACATAAAACATCGATGGAACTTTACCACTATCAACAAATCTCTTTAATCTATGTGGGCAATCTCGAACCCAATGAAAACAAGAATTGAATTGCACTTGTGGTAACCTATAGCTGTATACAATTGAAATTAAACCTCTAGAATCAAGGCTAGGCTTTAATCAACTCTTTCACAGCTAAGCGCAAAGTGAATTGAATAGTAAATACCAGAGGCAAGGCAACAAGTGAGCCAGACGTAAACAAAGTAATCCACCAATTTAGGATCACGTTATCATGGCGGTAGCTTAGCAATTACCAACTAACAGATAAGATTCAAATTCACATAAACAGTATTGGAAATTAGATACATCACAATTATGTACAGAATTAATTTTTACCACACAACTTCAGCAGCGACTTACATTTCCATCATTCCATTTGGGATTTATCTCATTTGTCCCTGTGTCATAATTTTGTCTGTTTTTTTTTGGTGAGAAACGATGAGTTTTCTTTTCTTATTTCAATGGGAAGTTGATTGCTGCTCGCCAAAAGATGCTGCTGAAAATATGCTTTTCGTCGCGGAAGACATAGCGCTGTGTTATAACTTAATGTTAACGCTCGTTAATAGCAATAGCTTTTCTTTTTGTGGTAATTAAGCCCCGCTAAGAATTTTAGAAGCAATTCCGGGAGAATCATGACATATTGCTTGGCTTTAGCGTATAAACCTTCAAATCACGTGATTTATGAACGTATATCGTCAGACGTAGATTCCTCTACCGTTTCAAGAAAGCAATATGTATTACAAGCTTAGTCAACTTTTTCCTTGTCAAATATACGATCAAGGGTTACCAATAACGTTTCAATGCTGTTTCTTTGTTTAGTTCCGTCGCCCCAATTGCAAGTGCTGCCTCCCTAGCGTCGCCGTATAAAGCTAGGGTTACTACAATCGCTTGTTTAACTCAGAATTGTAGCATGCGTTACTTGGAAATAACATAAAATTCAAAAGGATGATTAAACATTGTCAACATTGTCAGAAAGTCCGTCAAAAGCAACAAAATCCTTCAAATCAGACTGCAGGGGATAAATGAGCAAGTGAAATGATAGGATGACGTCAAAATGCCGCCTCGTCGATTTTATTTTTATTCCACTTATGTCCGTTTTTTCACACCAGAAACGCCCTATCAGGTTCTTGTTTACATGACGAAATTAATAGAGAAGAATGTGGTTTATTGTTTGGACGACTTTTAATTGCCACAAATAATGCATGTATACGGTATTTTTTGTCGTATATAAGCCTCTTCATTAATTTTGTCCGGTATGGGCCACGGACTTGACCGCGAGTCGACAGCGCGATCCATCAGTATCCCATAATCGGTAAAATGTATTTGGACGAAATTTTTCTGCCAGACTGACGAGACCGCACATAGACGACGCTTCATAAAACTCTCATTCTATCCGTGATGAGGAGGGGATGAAAAACATCAACATCAACACGTGTTAGACGTGGTAGACCTTAATTTTGAGTAGCCTCAGTAGGTCAGGCATAGGCCGCGCATGTCGGACATGGATTATGAATGGATCCTACATGTTGTATCTATCTAAAATCGATGTTGCCATTGACCCAATATTTAATTAGTAGCTTCCTGTATTTCATTTCAAATATGAATGGTTCTTTGGTGGTATATTTATGGACCCTTGGTTGCATCTATTTAACGCATACACGAATAATTTTTATTTAGCTTGATATATACGCGCGACAAATATGTAAGGGCCAACTATGATGTACAGGTTTGTGGTAATTGATTTTTCCCTCTCCTGCTTGTTGACACAATTCTTACTTATGGGTTGTATGCTATTGCTGGTTTAATATTATATAGTTCACCAAGTCCTGTAGACACGGGCTTCAGAATAGTCCTGACGTATTACCTGCGTGTCGTAAGAGGTGACTAAAAGGAAGCAAAGAAGTGGTGAAAGTCTTTATCATCGCCCAGGCCAGATACCACTCACTTCACTTTACCATAGAAGTTCAGTTCCGTTTTGGATGCTTTCCGCTTAAAGTGCCGTTGCTGGTACTAGATCTTGTAATAGCTCTTTGGTACGGTGTGGGTGTTAATCGGTTCCTTTTCGGCACTGCTTCCAGCATGCTCGGCATACTTTTCGAGGCCTTTGCGTGATATTGTTCATAGTTCATCTTATCGGACTCAAGCATATTATACAGCCATTTAGTATTTTTTCATTCATTCATGTTTGCCTCAGAAAAGATGCGGCCTAACGTTTATCCAGAATGTCGTTAATGATTCACACTTGATTTACATTCCATAAACAGATCAAACAAAAAGCTTAGCAAAAATAGGGGTGACTCCAAATACTGATGGTGCAATTAAACGATATAAATGCATTACTTCACTTTTTTTGATAGCTCAACAATTAGGGAATGAACAGACACAATCTGCGAAATGCTCTCGTATATATGGCATATAATATAACAAAGAAACACTTTTGACATATACTGCCTTGAAGTTTTTCGTCAATATTTTAAATTCTCTATTCAATGACAAAATGTTTTTTTTTAATCGACGAGATCACCATATGGCGTCTATTCACATGACCGAACAAAGCATGACAGATTGAAGGTTGCAATTTGGCAGCCCGTCAAGTCCTTTACGATGTAACTATATATGAGTATGCTTTTTTACTTATTTACTTATTCAGAAATCCGAAAGCAGCGCTTGAAAGAGACCGACTAACGGACACTTAACGGCAATAAGGTGCTACAAAATGAAAAACCAACAATTGCACTACAAGCAGAAAACACCCCAAACAAAATATAACTACTATAGTAAATTATAGTGAGTTGTGTCTGCCCTGGACAGGTGGAAGCTACGGTATAGGTATTGTCCAGTGTAACACTCGACTATTCGACTGGATTCATGATTCGGCGAACCATAAATTATGTTTCCTTCAGTGATTTAAATCAACAAAAGGAAAATATGCACAAATTTTCACAAAATAGGTTCAACTCTTGAAGTATTTGTGCCTTTGTTTGATTATTGTAAGATATTCGATTCGAAAAAATATTCAGTTATTCAGTTGTATTCTCAAATCAAAAAATATTCGATTTTTTCACCATGCCCAAGACCCATTCCATTTGTGGCTTTTTCTCAAAAATACGAAAGAATAAAACATTTTTTTTCTGGTTTGAAGTAAGTTTAATTGAGTTTCGATCGAATTGTTTTGAGCGAACAATTCAGCGGATTCACTAATTGCTTATTTCGCTAATCTAGCGGACAAAGACCCCTATACATTTCAAATATCGATCAAGGTAGATTAATTTGGATAAAAGATATTAGTCTGTTTGTTAAGCATGGGCCACAGATGGATCGCGCCGTTAAGGCGCGGTCCATCTATGCCTCATGCTTAGAAAATTCAAATACAGAACAGCGGGCGTTTAATCACGACTACATTAGACTCCAAAGCTTGGTCGTATCAAACTAAAATTGTTCGAAAAATTGCTAATTTATCGCTTTTTGTCAATTTTCTTACCATCGATTTTATCTGACGTGCGTTTGAATTTAACACGGGTCTCGTATGGAAAAAAGTGCCATGTGGCTTGACGTTTTGCCAGTACATAAGATGCTACTTAATGCATGGCTCACTTTTAATCCGATTTCTATTGAACCATTGATGCAAATTTAGAAACTTCGATGTATTTTGGATATCCAATTTATAGCGCGAACTCTTATGCAAAAAATCCTATCGCTGATTTGAATTACTCCTATAGTGCGATGTAACGTATGGTATCTGCATTGGGAGAAAGTGAGAACCCCCTCCTCTTAAACTTCGGCTAGCTTAGACATCGAATCTCCACCAGTACCGAAATAGCAATACATATTAACTCTTAGACGATTTTTGCCAGAGGTACGAAAAACGTCATAGGCACAATCCTGAATTTCACGGTTGCACTCTTTTATCAAAATTCTATACTGTACTAGTTTGCTGCGCACTCCATTTCTGATAATGAATAGTTCCTATGGAGTGTTTGTGGAAGAGTAGTTAGACAGTTTGAGGTGTATTTTTGAATGAACACAATACTGGCCAGCGATTAAGACAGGCTCATGAAAACCTCGTTTTGAGTTGGATAAAAGTGGCGTCTACCTAAGAAATGTACTGAATAATAATAATGATGATAACTTTAATAATTTAAAAAATAACTTTGAAAAAAATTTAACTATGTAATAGGCAGGGCTGGGCAAAACCGAAATTTCTCTAATTCGAATCGGATCGAATCTTGAATCGCAAATAAGTAGAAAATATCCATTTTTGTACATTTCATTCCAGAATTTTCATCCAGGATTACAATCACCAAATTTAAAATCACAAACTCACTCAAGGTTGTTATAAACATGGTATTCGAGACAATATAAATACTTTGTGCTGTTATTTTTTCAAAAGAACAACTAAATTCGACAAAGTTTACCATATTTTAATGATATTCTGCCGGTTAAACATAGCAAATCAGCCTTGTTTTATAAATATTTGTTCTTATGGCTCATTCGCGACTGATTTGAAGAGTTTTAGTTTCAAATCGATTCGAATCACCGAATTGAATTGTCCACCCCTACTAATAAGACCCTGATTCCGAGTGGACAGTAGTTCATTTTCAAGTGGTCAAAGGTAAGAAGGTTTTCATCAATATTAAACTGACCAACAACAATAATACAAAATACCAAAATTTTCCTCACATACAAGTTTACGGTTCACGCACAATTTACTAGACAAGAGGTACGTGACTTGCAACCCAAATATTTAGTTGAGTTTGATTTTTTTGACCGGACATCAAAAACAATATCCTGATCAAAATTGACCAAACATCTTTGTTGAGTATGAGCAAACATCTTTGTTGACCGCGGAGGCGCGGCCTATCCGCGGCTTGTCCTTAACAAAATTAAATTTCTGACTGGAATTCTAGAGAAATTGGATATATTTTTGTCTGAATTTTTGGTACGTTACGGTTGATATTATTATAAATACTATTATGTTGGATTTACGTTAAACTTATCTACCCGTATTAACTGGAGGATGGTAATTATGAATGTAGATTTTTTTCTCGATTCGACATAACAATTTAAAATATAATTTGAGTTTTTCTGCGATAAACATATTTTTACATATTTTTTCAGCGCTGTTAGTTGTTTCAAAAAAGCTTTAAAAATCACGGAAAATTCATTATAGATTTAGCTCTTGCAAAGATTCGATTCGAAAATTATATATTCCTTTCGTTTCAAAAACTAACCCACCAAGCAGTGACAATTATGTTACTTACGTTAAACCAGTGCCTTTTTTGAATATGGGGCGATATTAGAGCCTTACTTTCAGGTAGAAATTAATAAATATTTTTAGAATTATATAATTTATGTGCCTACACCTGGCAAGTAATATCCATAAAATTGAAATAACCATGAAATTGAACCTGTATACATCGTAGGGATTCAAACCTAAAAAATAAAGCGACAATATTTATGAGATTGTGAATCAGATTAACGAACTGTGAAAATTCAAGAATTTTGTGATGTTTTGAGTTCTAAGTCATT
This sequence comes from Styela plicata, assembly GCA_963675895.2. Taxonomy (NCBI): domain Eukaryota; kingdom Metazoa; phylum Chordata; class Ascidiacea; order Stolidobranchia; family Styelidae; genus Styela; species Styela plicata. Next base: position 21,838,423 of record OZ023145.1, read on the forward strand.
AAGATGAATTTGTCATCTATAACCTTGAGTCAATAAATAATGGAGCTATAAATTCAGCAAACGTTGAGCAGTCATTATACAAGATGCACGCTTGAAGGAATATGATGATAAATGCTAGGTACAGAGGCAAAATTATGTGTACAAAATTTTCTTTGGGTGTTCAGGTAGTTGGTGATGAGTGCTTAATATCATGCCAAGTTCGACGTGCGCTGCGTTAGAAGTTAATGTTTGTAATCGTGCGAAGCAAATGTACAGTCCAATAAGAACGTTTCTTTTGTCAAGCATGAGTCACAGATGGACCGCGTCTTGTTTACGCGGTCTATCAATGGCCCATACTTGACAAAGCATTTTTGGGTAATTTTTTTTGAATGGGTAGGACGTGACTAATTTGAGTAGAAGGGAATTATAAATTCTTTCGTGTTTGATGGATAGCGGTGACCTTCCCAAAGATTTCAAAAGGGTCAGTGATTTTTAAATAAAGTGAATCTACCTAGAGTTTATGGATTACAACTGCCGCACAACCACAATGTCTGCAGGAAATGCGCCTCATAAAATGATCAAGATTACTATCGCAGTTTTGTAAACGAGTTTATGGTTTGCATGTACAAATCTCCACAGTTTAGGGAGGCACTACATCCAATTTTTGTACATAATACGAAGGTGGCAGTATATAAGTTAATATGCAACCCGTGTAAGAGTTTTGTGAAGCCTTAGTCATAGTCGGAACGCGCCTTGTCGGCGCGATTTCTCAGTGGGACATACTTAATAGGGTAAGGAAAAAGGTAGGACCTTCAATAACACATACATAATTAAGTTATGTTTAGGTAAGTTGTAATACTACATTGCAACCATCTTCAGAAAAGAAAAAAACACACATATATATAAATATATACACTTATGTGTGTGTGTAAGTATATGAATAATTTGCAATAATCGCGTATAGTGTGAAATTGACTTTCGTGCGTTATTTATTGGTTATTTATAATTCAGTGTCACGGATTCGCGTATTGACGTGTTTTACGTTCCCTGGATGGGCATTCAACTATAAACGCAAATACAAGCGTGCTATTTATAAATAAATAATAACAAATTAACAACCGTAAAATGCTGTTATTCGGTTTTATTTACTTAACAACTCCCTGTTTGTGAAATACGGTTGAATATTTTTTAATCAAACTTTTTCGAACTGCGCAGTGTTCATAATTCGAACCTGTCAAAACAATCAACGTGACCGAGTTGCGCAGATGCAAACTTAACGAACCAAGGCATCTGGATGGATCAGTCCGCCAAGGAGCGGTGATCCACGATTAGCAAAATAAAATGCTGTTGTTTGGATAAAGGAACAGTAAATTCATAACACGATGAACTGAATAAAACGGTAATATTAATAATAATAATAATAATAATTTGTGTGCAACATTTCAACTAAATCGAACCGTTATGATGTTGGGTCGTTTAAGCGCGATGAATCTGCGAATCTGCGCCCTGCCTAAGTTGTTATAAAGAGGTCAAATTATATCGATTTTAGAAAATATCGTCGAAGGCCAATTTCCCAAAACATTATTATAAATATCAGGCAGAGAGAGATTGACTGACAACAAACTTTGAAAATGATTTTATCGTTCTTTGCGATATTCGCTTCATCAATCGATATTTTGCGGAACAGAAGTTTGTACCAGTAACTCAAACTCTATTTGTGAGATTCATTCAGATCGCGGACGATTAGTGAGAGGGTTGTTGTGAAATGTGGGAAGAAAAACCAGTACTAAAAAATTTGTCTACATATCGTTTGCTAAGTATGAGTCACTGACGGATCGCGCCTTTGAGGCGCGTTCCATCTGTGGCTCATGGTTTGCGAAACGAAAGTGAGAGTGTGTGAATAATCCAGTCATAAAAATTTCATCTATGTATCTTTTGTTGCGTATGAGTTAATGATGAATCATGTGCTCACATCCGTGGCCAACGCTTGATTAAACGAAATCAAATTTCGACCTCTATATGACGATTAAGCGTTGATTTAATTGAGTAACTGACAAATTTATCAAAAATAAGTATAAATTCGGTACCACAGTAGAAAAATTTACAGGTTATGCAAGTTTCATTCAAATTTGCTTTTATTAAAATTTATATCAGATTCTATGTGTGTTCAGTCTTAATTTACAGAGTCACAGAAATGTAGGGTTTGCTCGCTGCATTTTATATAAACTGCACGTGACTTTACGTAGATTTTGTGCTCGTATTCATTTTTGAAGATCTAAGCAGACACGATCGGAAAAAAGGTACCCAGAAAGAGAGAGAGGGGGGTAGGGGAAGAGTTCTTAAATTCCGTTGAGATAATGATTAATAGCTTATGTTTTTTTGACTCGTGTAGTTGGCGTTTTCGCGAAGGAATGAACATGGTTTTATGCACGGCGGTGCTAAGTAAGGTTAATATTTGAAAACAGCGATTTTTTGTTTTGCATGAAAATTCAGTACATATATTTATTTTCAATAGTCTTATAAAATTATAATTAAAATTCATTGTCTTTAGGTACTTTTTATATTTTAAGTGAATTTCTTTCACGGGTAAGCATTTTAAGTTGAGGCAAGTAAGCTAAATTAAAAAATGTATCAAATGCGATTACTTTGGAACCACTCTCGATATTAATATTCTGGTTTAAAATATTCCGATATATATATTTCCATATTTTTACTTATAGATGAAGTGCTCAAAGGCAATAATTTTGACACCAGGCACAAATTTATATTTTTCTACCCTAGAATAACTTTTGAATATAGTTTTTTATGGAATTTCATACTAAAATTCAAACAAAAATCTTCGAAGCTGTACTTGAATTTTGAAGCTAAAAGAGATAGACAGTGATAAATTCTATTTTGTCAAGCATGTGTCATTGATAGGCAGCGCGATCCATCAGAGACGCGTACCTGACATAACTCGTTTAAAATAAAAATTTCTAAATACGCCGTCGGTATCAATCCCGCTTACCCTTGCTGACAACGTTTTAAGTTTGCATCAATTTGAGGGGCAACGAATTTAAAGCTTAGTAAGGCGCCAAGAAAACTGGGCGGAAAATATTCTTTCATGTTTATTTGCAAACAGAAATAATGATTTGTATGATTTTCTGCAAATTCCAGAATTGTTAGTAAATATGTTTATGGAAACACATTAACTAATTCATAATCAGATTACCCTGCGTAGGTATACCCATTAAGCGATAAATAGTTCAATATAATAAAACTTCATGGTTTGAACTTTTGAAAATTTGCAGAATAGGTCGATGTGTAGCGAGCGAGATGCTATTTTGCTAGGATTGGGTTAGTCTGACCAAGGAAAAAATACAGCTATATCAATTTCGTAGTTAAGATTTAAGTTTTATGTAAGTTGTAGAAAAGGCAATTATAAATTGTAGTATGAAGTTTTCTTTTAGGAGACAATTACCATATTAACGGTATACTATATATTACTCAGCATTTTTTGCTGTTTTTTTACTAGGATCGCGGCATTAGGAGTATTGAATCGTAAAACAAGATTACATGCACGCAGAACATACTTCAACCCATTGACTGTTTTGGCTGTGCACTTCAAAAATTGCGTGTAATTGTAATGTGATTTGTTTACTTCCTGAATATCAGGATCAAGAAAACAAGCAGGATATTTAGATCGTCTGCTACAACAGTTTCTTGTAAGCAGTGCAGAGCTGCACGGAATTAAAGGGAGCGTTGTGCAATGTTTGAAAGTAAGTTTACCCACGTCGACAAAGTCAGTTCATCATGAAGTTTGTATTTTGTTCGATATTTCATGTCCGCAAGTGGTACATATTGAAACTTGATGAGGATACCCAAAGTGTGCACAATGGTCATATTACAACCATTAGAACAGCGCTGATAAATTGTTTATGGCGAACCCCGCATTTTACCTCATTCACTTTTAATTTTCTTCTCGATGTAACATGAAATTGCGATTGTTGCCAATATTTTTTACAGTCCCTTATGCGTTGAACCACTTCCATCGTGGACCTGTGCAAGCGGACACTAGGCTAACAGGGTGAGTGTTGCGGTACACAGGTTGTGTTGTGGGAATGGATTGGGGGTAATTGGAACTAGAAAATGTAGGATGAAATATCAATGCGCGCTACCCATTTCTGTAACCTTCAGTAATAGAAACACTGACTATAAAACCAGATACATGAACAACAAGTTTCTTTTAAATTTTGGACACTTGCCTCGAAACGCAAAATTTTCAAGAGCCTTCTGCGCGTTGTCGTCGCCACTGAACAGAAACACGGAATAATACCACTGCGTGATTTGTATACAGTTCCGGCGTTGCTGATCAATATTTCACTTCGTCCAATTTGCGGCTAATAATATTTGTTATTATTTGGTATTAGAATGATCCAAAAAGTAGGTCATTGGTTATTTTGCCATTGTATAAAAATGGGTCATTGGGGATGGATGGAATGAACTATTTATATTTTGTCATTTTTTGTTTGCACAGCGGGGACGCACCTTCGTTTATGCTTCAAATTTATTCATTTATGGTGACCATATGGACATTTTTATTGTCAAATATGAGCCACAGCTGGATCGTACTTCGTCGGCGTGACCCATCAGTGGCACATACTCAACAATATATAATGCGGAAAAATTTTCTAGTTGAAATTGCATCGGACAATATCTTGTCCCTGTCGTGTTTTCAAGTTTTGTTCAATGGCTTGGACCGATAATATTCAGCTTTTGAAAGAACTCAGCAACAAGTCAGGATTTTCCTATTACTTAAATATCGCAAAATTAGTTCATCAAGTTTAATCAGTATTGAACTAGGTTGTCCATTGTTCGCGATTCTACCATCTCGAATCGATAATGAATCGAAAGCTACGCGTGACGCTCGTGCGAATACAATGAACTGATCTGTAGTGTTTGTAGTCAATCTGTCAGTCGGAAAAAAGCAATTTAGTTTTTCCCAGGTGTCTTTCAATTTTTCCTCAAGAGACCATTGATTTTTAAATATGTTTTTTTTTCAACAAATTGACTTCGACACCGAACGTACTGGTACAATAGCCGAAGATCAAGTTAATTGTCTAGTAGAGTTTGTACCAGTACCGGTAGCAATCAGATTATTGATCCTAGTGTTTTTTACATTATAGTTTGGATTACGACTACAACGTGGGTATTTTGTTAGTTAAGTATGTCCATTCAAGCTTTAATTATTGGATCGCCGATGGCCCGAGTTAAATAACACGGCAACCGCTAAACATCCGTAGAATTTGAAGGTGTTAGATGTGCTGATAAATAAAGACATGGTGCGTGGCTTTGTTACACATTTTTTGCTGTTATCAGAAACTCATAATACCGGTACTGTAATATGCGTTACGAACCTGAATGCAGAAGGTAACTTTCACTGATCAAGGTTTGAGCATTATGGTTAAAGGCAGAGTTGCTTTCCAAAATTGTATCTATAGCATCACTACGAGGTAATTTTATTATTATTTTATATACAGAACTTTATGTGGCAGTTATCATTAGTTATATTAGAAAAATGACGAGTGGACCGGTGAACATGAGAACTTTTAACGCTGGAAACGTCCGTGTATATGCCGACCCACGGGCGTTAAGCAACTCCTCGCGATTACCTGAGCACTCGAAATACCATCAAGAGTCCACATCATTTGCAACACATTCCAATGGTGGAATGGAAAACAATCGTTTAGCCATGACTAATGTGAACTATGAACAGTCCTATCCGATCCAATCTTCATTCAAAAGTCCAGAAAAACCAACATCCAAACGCAAGGTATCATGTGGAGATGTACCCACTACGCAACCGAAACAAACATGCAGTACGTTTCGTCCATCGTCTTCGCGAAAATCTGGAGTAATCCGGATAGATGCTCGAGGATATTCTGACAGCACTGATGCAGAAGTTCCGGTGACGGCAATGACGTTACCACGTGCTATGAACCCAATAACCAATTATTCAAACACGACAAGTACCATGACTCAGAAGCAAACAACTGCTCCTGGTTATATACAACGGAACGCGAGTAAAACTTCACTTTACGCGCCATCGTCAATCTGTCATATGATTGCTACCACAACCCCGCCTCCTGTAACATCAACTGCATTGAGTGATATTCCATCACCACCACCACCGGCTTGCACCAACGGGATGAGCAGCCCTGCCTTGCGTAGACAACATTCAACAAATAGTTTTGGAGTCCAGGGAACTTACGAATACACTTCGGCAGGTACTAATGGTACATTGCGTCGGTCACAACCAGCAACTACAGCTTCTGACGAACCTGCGTATGCACCGAATTACTCTGACAGACCAACGTTACTTTATCCAGGTCATACGAAGCATGCTCACGCAACATCTGCCGAAGATCCTGTTCGTAGTCATGAGGGATATAATACAGGAACCTATGTGAGTTCAACAGCATCCGTTGGTACTAGAGACATTAACACAACGAATGGGGTTTCCCAGCATGTCACATTCGCTGCTCCAGCACAATACTCCGACCCGAAGAAACTAAAGAAGTCTAACAGTTCTGAAGGAAAACCTGTCAGATCAAACTCTGGAACAAAAATTAAAGATGCTGCTACTTACAAATATACATCGGGAAAAACTGGAAAAAATATTCCCCAGTTTGATGAAAAGCGCAAAGGAAGAAAATTGGACAGAAAATCTCTTTGGTGCATGATAGCCATGCTTTTCATTTTACTATTTGCGGCAATTATCTTTTTAATTTACTTCGCATCGAACTATAACAAACTACGAGTCGAATCTGTTAAAAACGAAGATGGGAACGAATTTGCACAGGTTTCACCGAGTCCTGTATTCCCAACATTCACTGCACCAAAACGACTAACAAAAGTCACGACCACTGTCATCCCACCCCCGAAGCCGACATCCGGAAACGATAAGTATTGCGCCACTGAAGATTGTATTCAATCAGCTAGTATGGTATCAATGAAAATGAATAAAACAGCCGACCCGTGTGTAGGTGAGTAACTATATTTATAGCAGTTATGTTACCATGACTACAGATTTTAAATCGATTCAAAGAATTTGTCAAAATATTTTTGAAAGACATTTTTGAAAGACATTCCATAAAAACAAATGTGAATTTCAAAAACTTGGCAGATAATTTTGTCGAATCGAAAATTCGAGGCGAAAACGAATGTTGGTGAGAAGTATTGAGGGGTAGTTAGCGTACATAATTGTTATTCGATATACGATCATATTGAAACGTATTGGAATACCTAATCATTCGGTGCTTACCAGTTGCACTCGAAGCACCACATTACTTTTATATTATATCTATTTTAAATAGATTTTTACGAATTTTCCTGTGGAGGTTGGATAAGCAACAACTACATGCCAGCAGACAAAAGCAATTACGGCGTGGTTTCAGAAATTACAACTTCGAATGAAAGGCAATTATACGAGGCTTTGATAAAATCGGATGAAGATACTGAATTAGAGACTGACTTACGTGGACGAAACTCTCGGCAAAATATCTCTGGTGCAGAAAGAAAGGTAAGCCGAGTACAAGTAGAACTTTAGCCATTTCTATTTAATTTAATTTTATCGTGGTTTGGAGCATCTTTGTACCGCATGTTCGTTAACGGACCGCGCGCATGCAGTAAACTATTCCTATAAGAAAAATTTCACCGAAGCACTTCGAGCCACATGCGTCTCATCGACGCGATCAATCAGTGACTGATGCTTAACAAAACATTATTTATTATTTTCAACAGACCGAAATCAGCAAAATCATGGAAATATGTTATTTGGCCAAATTTCATTTTGTCATTTTCATTTTTTTTAAAATTACTAAAAAATTTCTTGCCAGTCTTCCGCGCGCATTTCCGTTAGTTTAAATCTTTCTAATTCACCTCCTTCGGCGAGTTGGACGCGAATAGATACACTTTTCCATCATACACATTTTTCACTAATATTCAAATATATTATATATGGGATATAGAAGGAAGTATTTGACGCCTACCAATATAGCGAAGATAAAGGTTGAAAATGCGCCCTAAATGTAAACCAGTCCAGGATATAAAACTGGACCGGTATTGTAGGTTCAATTGTTATATAGTCATACGAACTTTGAAGAGGGGGGGGGGATATTTTCGAGGTCACATTATCACGACGCGAGTGGCGCATTCAAAAAATTTCGCTGAAAAATGGCGTTTCTATATCGTTTTCTAATGTGAACATTTACCGCGAAAATTTTTTGAACAAGGATTTCGGGACTTGAAATAGGATATACAGATGTAATCTACTTTGCGCGCCAAAAAATTGAGAATTTTACGTTCTGAAGCACTAAATGGTGCTTTTTCCAAAACTTTTCAGTCGGCGAAGGAAGGCCTTTTTTCACTTTTTAGATGGCTTGTAAAATATCTGGTAACGTGAGCGCCCGAATTTGCCCATATCTACAAGGTGGATTTTTCATATTGGATTGATCCCTCAAGTATTCTAAGCACGCATCAAACCAATTCTTTCAACTTTCTATGTTGTGATCTAGGGTGGAACGTTTTTGAAGTCCGTTATCAATGCCAGATATCAATTAGCAAACGCATTTTTTTAAGTCGACCCATTTTTCTTGAATACAGAACGGAAAATTAAAACATAGAGAAAAATACATAAATAACTGGTGGACTTACGAGAACTTAGTTAAATATGCACGAGGGCGAGGGGGGAATAACAGCGCTTAACAAGAAAACTATTCGAAAATATTTCATAAGGTTGCCGACACTTGTGAGCCAAACAAGCGTCAGTGGACTATGTGAAAAATTTTGACTGGAATCGAGTTTAAACGGGTTTTGAGATATTGTTGAATAGAAATATGTATCAAACGTTTCGGTGTTTCACAATATCTAAAAACAAAGTTGTACGTGTCTATCTACCGGCATTCGGAGATATACTTGGAAATCACATTACCAAGGTCTCATTTCCTCGATCAGGAGAGCGTGACATCATATTCGATTCTTGGAACCCTAATTACCCACCCTGTTTTACTTGACAAAAATTAGAATCTCTAAAGTTCATACAAAGGCTCGAAGATCTGCATTATAAATTTGATCTCGAGTATCGTTTGTGTTAGCGACTTCCGGACACAGATGCACCGCGCCTCAATGGCGTGGACAAAATTGAAATTGTTATCTGGCGTTCCTGAGATGTTTATTTACAAATTCCCCGTCGTTGAAAACAAAACAAAGTAAACATCCTGTTGGCATTGGTAACACTAATTTAATCACGACCAAATCTAACCACAAGCACATGATGAAGATCAAATTGCTCAAACCTAGAATCCCAAATTGAATTTAATGGTGTATTCAAAGCCAAAGTGTGGTTTCAGCAAAACAAAAGTATGGATTGAATTTCAGGACGCCCAGTTTGAATTTTACAATTTGTAAATTTATTTTTGCCGATACCGATACTTTAAAACGAGTCCATAGCAATACAATGAGTAACCAGAAATACTATTCCCGTCGACCCCGTTATCTATCAGTTCTTATGCGTGTCACAATGCACCTATATACCAAAAATCAGGAAGACAAATAGCGAAAGTGCTGCACGACATGCTGTTGTTTTAACTTCTTTCTTGTGTCCATTGGCCAAGTTTGCATGCATCATAAGTTGTTGACTAAATAGATTTGTTAGTATATTTGTCGCTATTGCGAAAATGCGCTTTCTGTTACCTAACGTTTACTGTTCAATCGTACAAGCCCTATACCCGTATTAGAACGGTGACGATCATCCGCATGTTCGTTGATAATGTAGTTCAGAGCATTTTAAGTGTTCATTTTAAATTTTAACCTAAGACATCCGCACACAAACAACACATCTTCAATATCGAGAATTGATTTGATCAAATCTGCCGATACCATAACATTAAAAGTATTCTCTCCGTACACTTTCATAGAATATATAATATATATAATATATAATAATATACTAGTAGACTACGTCTTTGTCATATTCAACGCAACATTCGAAAGACCTAAGTAAAATATTATAATGATGATTAATACTTCAGTCCAGCGAGCTTGACGAATCTTGTCAGTCTTTATAAAAATTCCCCATGTTTAGATATTTTGTCACAAAGAAATGTGTAATCAAGCTGACAAGTGAGGAACAACTCGAAACAAAGTAAACATTTGCGTGCTTTTCTGCGGTCGGGAAAGAGATCCATGCATGCTTGAACTTTCGCTCCTCTTTCTCCTTGCTGAAACAGCGCGAATCAGCAATTTGAAGCGAATTTTACGGTATAATTTGCATACACCAATCGAGATAAATTCTGCTCGGTGTAAATTGAAAGTTCCCATTCAGAAATTTTAATTCGTTAACCAAGAGTCATTGGCGGCCTGCACTTCGGCAGCGCAATCCATCAGCGACTCTTAGCTAAATCTATTTGGGCGAATGATTTTTGAACAAAATTCATAAACGAAATTCCAGTAAATCACCTAAAACCGAAATGAACGCTTAAAACACAAATTTTCTACCAAATCTCTTGGTTTAGTGAAAAAGTTACTCATGAAACTGAAGAAGTCTTCATGAACACCCGAGATCTCGAACTTGTTAAACTATACTCATAATTATATATTCTACTTCCAAAAGTATACTCGGACAAGTAATGACTGTATGTATTCTTCGCATTCTTCAGCAGTCCCATGTTTACCCAAATTAATTCATGTAGAACGTAGCAAATATGCAATCAAGCAGCTACTGATACAAAATAGTAATTTTTACTAAGACTTTTTTACAGCAAAACGGTGAATAATTCTGATAAAAAATATATCAATACACGGGCTGCGTCAAAGTTGAAACGTCAGTCTCGATGAATCAAAATATACATCACGGTCGGCTGAGCATGAAATTGGGGGCAGAATTAAGATATTATTAATTTTTCTGCCGGGGAAATTATTTCATATTTTCGGGAAATATTTGTATGCAAACGTACTGCGGGGAGAGAAATTTACCAAAAATGACGCAAATCACTTTGGACATCGGCATATTAAACCGGGTTGCACCACTGTTTTGCTGACAACTTGGAAACATTCGACAGGATTGCCAAATCTGAAAAATGCTGGCAAAACACAATATTAACTCATAGTATATTATATGGAGGTTCTGAATACATGAATCGTCAATAATGAACAAGGAAATTTTTTTCTAGTTAATGGTGTTGCATAATATAATACTTTAATTTTAGAGATGTCCCAAACTTTCGATATTCTATTCGTTTTTCTCAGTAGTTATAAATCCAGAGATTTAAAAAAACTCGGGTTGGAGTCCCAGCGAGCCCGGCTCGTCCATTCCACGCCCACCACCCAACCCAGAGTGTAATAACTTCGGCAGGCTAAGCAGAACTGGACTTGCATCTTCTTTACAACAACACTAACCATGCCAGTGTATAAGGTCCGCTAGTACTGGGCCTCGGTAAGGATTTTCCACCCCTACCCAAAAAGAGTGTCTATATAAAACGTTTTCTTGAGAACGAGTCGCAGACTTACACACATCATATATGACAAAATATAATTTCTGACCGAGAGTCTACATTTTCAAAAATATAAGTAACTATTGATGTCTTAAACATATTTCTGAAAAATGCTTTTGTTTGTTAATTATAATATTTTTAAATCGAATATTCGATTCGAAAATCATTCGATTCTGAATTCAACATATAATCAATTTTTCAAATCTTCGTGAATCTAGGTAACTATCTGGCAAACATACTTTACAGCAGCTGGCTAACTCTGTAAATTCAACTTTTCTGAAGCAAGAATTTGAAAATTAGAAAAATCAAATCAGAACGCTGATTTAAAAAAAAAAATGTGGAAAGGAACAGTTAGAATATTACACTATTTTTGAAGCAATTGAAATTTTTCAATCCAGAAAATCTAAAAAAAAAAATACATCGGCGCATTGAAAACGATTTTTTCTCACAATTGAGAATATGTTGAGCTTCGAAAGTATATTCTAAAACATAAAGTTTCTGTTATTCGGAATAACTACTCATCAACAATGCGCGTCAAGTGCCTCGCTGAATAACATGACAGGATAATTAAATTGAAATTATTGAAATAAAATTATACAAGGCTAGCAAACAAAAGACAAAAGTAAAATTTTGTAGTTCTTACATATTGCTCGCAAATCTTTTTTTAATTAATCGTCATTTGTTTAGAAAATTTTAAAGAGTATTCTGATGAATCAATATTCATGTGGTTATTGTAATCCAAACGTATTATTTCATCCATTTTCAGGCGAAAGCATTCTTCAAATCTTGTCTGAACATCGGTTACATTAACGCTCTTGGAGCTCAACCAATGTTGGACATGATAACAAAAATGGGAGGATGGGATGCACTAGGTACCTGGGACGCAACAACGTGGAACTTAGATGAATTATTATACGTCATACAAGGCGAACAAAGCATCAGCGTTTTCTTTTCAATGAGCATTCAACCAGATGATGCAAATGAAACGAGAAATATCTTAAGGGTAAAATCTTAATCGAAAATCTACTTTCTAAAATTAACTTTACCAAGTATGAGACACTGATGATAAAATTAAATCACTTCCTGACTGTTTAGCATTTGTATAGTCTGTTTATCTCTTATGCTTTCAATTCAATTTTCAAAACTAATGTACGAATAAATCACGACATGTATTTAAACTTTTGTGAAAACGCCGGACAATTTAATCACAATGCAGTATGATCTAGATGCCAAGTAGGCTGATACCAAGTGCTTATGGGCGGAGGTTCCAAATTTGATGTAAATATTATCATTCTAGTAAACTGTAATTGTATTAGAAACCGATTAAATCAGATGCCACCCAATATTTTTATATATTGTGAAAAATCGCGTTATATATTAGTTTTACGGTGAAAAAAATATGCGGGAATTTTTATTTTCGCATCAAATCGATTCAAATAACATAAAAATCAAAATGACAGCTGAATTTTAGAACACTCAACTGTCCAGTATAACAGTCCAGATCACTCAGCTGTCCAGTATAACAGTCCTGAACACTCAGCTGTCCAGTATAACAGTCCAGAACATTCAGCTGTCCAGTATAACAGTCCAGTAGTGATATACGGTCAATGTTAATAGATACTAAAAGAGCCGGGTGATATAAAATTGATTATCTTTTGAAGCTAAATCATTCTTTAACTTTTCAATGAGAAATTGAACATACATTGCCATTTTACCACATTGGATAGATTCGATTAAAAAATGAAAAGAATTTGACAATGGATTATTGAAACTCTCGGATATTTATTAAACATTTTCAAATTGAAAGGTCAAAACATTTATTGTTAAGACTATATTAAACGAATTTCGTTTATATTTTGTATATTATTTCACAGCTGGATGCAGACGGAATCACAATACCCGACGCTCTTTTTTATGTTTACGATGGAATGCAAACGGTGAGTAGAACTATCGGTTTGGGTTGGCGTCAGCGGATCCGTATGAGCTATTGTATAGGAGAGACTCAAAATTTTCCTTTTTGTGCACAAAAAAAAAATCATTGCTGAAAAAATACAGAGAAACAAATCGTAAGGAAAGACTCTCCAAGAATTTCTAAGCAACTTCTTATTTCTGTTTTGTTCAGAGCAAAAACTTATAACTGTATAATTATTTAGTTAAACCCTTCAAGTGGCTGTTAGTAGATTCATTATAGTTTCTGCATCTGTTTTTTCCTGGAACTGGGTTTAGATAAAGATATACATAACTTTATTAACTGCTGTTAGCAGTAGCAAAAAAGGAACAATTTCTGCCATCATAGATCACTAACAGCTAACGTATGGACGCCTCTTATCAGTCGAGGCGCGTCCAATAGATCGTACATCTTAATACAAAAACCCATGTCAACGATTTTGTATTTTTTGTAATTTACTCATCATTTATAATCAATTTTCAAAACATGTGCCACAGATCATATTTTATTTAAAAATGAATTGCCAAGGTTTGTACCTCGAACGATATTGTTAGAAAGCCTAAATAAAGTTAACTTACATTTTTACCGTAGCGTTTAATTGCACTATGATCCTCTTTCACTCAACGGAGAATCATCCATTTGATAGAATTTTCTTGCAATAAGATACATCCTCTTGTGAAAATCTTTCAGTTGTTCTTCATTTTCTATGTTTTTCAGGATGCACGAGTAGTTGTTCCCGCTTATAAACGATTGATCAAGAATCTTTTAACGTTGCTGGGTGCTGCAGATATTGATAAAGTTGTTGACGACATATACACTTTCGAGAAAAAACTTGCAAGGGTATGAAATTATCAATTAACTTTTTTTTGCAATTTATTACCTTTGAAACGACTTTTCAGTTTATTTCGGCGCTGGAGGAGAGCGTTTTTTATCGTAAATGTATCGTAAATCACGCAATCTATTCGTCTCATTAAAAAGTCCTTTTTAAATTTGAGAAATATACAAATACTGGAATTGAACAGTTAATTCACTGCTCATTGTTGACAGTCTACGTCTGCAGATTTGCTATAGGTTTTTATATCAGATATATTATTCAAAAAATATTGCTTTTTTTATTTTTCCAAGATTATATCAGTTGAAGCTGCTTCCTCACAAATTGATGGATCCGTTAATCTTGTTACTATCAGAGAACTGAGAGATTTATGTCCAGAGGTACTAATTTTTTTTTAATTTTTGATGAAACAAATCGTTTTACTGTTAATAATAATAAAAAAGATAAATTGTAGTTCAAAATATCACCAAAACAACTTTTTCTGAAAAATAAACACAAAAAGGTAAGACTATTGGTAAGCACTTTAAAATACATTACCTATTTTGATGAATACGGTGTTTGGTCGGTATATCTAAATCGATAACGTTTATCTACCCGATATAAATTTATTTATACCGAGTAAATAAATTTATTTCGGCTTGGCGTCAAAAACTACATCGATTTTGAAAATTTGATTATATTGTATTAAAAAAATTACCTTCGTGTAGGGATTATAGACTGTGAGATGAATATTTTTAATAGTCACTTCTTGGAGTGGATCACCCTGCCCAAGGCCCTGTACAAGCAGCCACTTGTAGACAAGCAGGGTTAGTATTGTTGGAAAGATATAATCTTTCCCTGTTCGACTTGGCGTAATAGTCAGGTATTCTGATTAAAAACCAGATTTACTTTTTGATTCGTTCCTGCAAAATAAAAATTGTTATCGAGGCTGGCGGTGCGCTAGTATTAGGATGAACACGTAACATTTCTTTTAAGCGAAATAACACTTCTTAAATAAAACAACACCGGATACGTTAAAACATTTGCAAATTTACAAAATTTTTACGATTAAAATCATGAGCTCAAAGCGGTTCAGCGAAAACATTTCGCCATCAAATCCCATTGGTCAGTGATACGAAATTAGCAGACAATGCAACTTCACCTAAATGTAATAGACTGTACCCTCGGGATTTTAACCGGTCCTATCTCAAAACTCACTTAAAATTTGATCGATCGGATAATTCCAGGACTCGCAACATTATTGATTCACACTCCTGGTGAAAAGCGTGTCGCCGACGAACTGCTACAATTGGCGACATCTATCACGCTCTAAGTGAAAACCGTCGCCGTTTAATATACTCTGTACCGTTTTTCGAGAATCGTTGCCACGATGTATCTCCAGATAAGCAACGTAGATGATATCTGTATAAACTCAAAGCCGGACTTAACTTATCAGGAAGTTTCACTTGTCAATATTATTAGGGATCGCGCCACCGATAAGTCTTTGCGAAACAAAATTTTCTCTGAGGATTGTTTAAAAAAAATTCAGAAAGAATATTTTTTTTTATTTTAAATTTATAAATTACTATAATTATACACTTGGCATATACTGACATCGATTTATTTTGACAAGAAAAACTTGCAATTTGCATCCATTATATATAGTTCCATCGTCCATTGATCAAGATTTTTTTTCAAATCGATCCGAATTACTCCTCCGAATATTCGAAAATTTCTAACTTCTAAACAACGCACAGATATGATTATGATATAAGAATTAGTGACAGAGGCCGAACGATCTGCTATTAAATTATTCGAAACGGTGCAAGCGCGTTTTCAATCGTCGCAATGATGGAACTGGTTTAACACATTAGATGAACAGCTGAAGATTTTGTTGCATATTGACCACAGTTGAATACAATTTTTCACAGAAATTATGTGTTTGTCAAGTATGGGTCACAGATCAGTAGCCCACACTCGACAGAGCATAACTGAGTAGAAAATTTCTGATTGGGATTGGCAGGAAACAGTAGTACTAGTCGTTAATATATATATATATATATATATTGTCAATTTTTTTGGTCTTTGAAGTTGTGGTTTTGTCAATGTAATACATTAAGTGTCAAGGGAATATTTGCGCTACAATAGCTAAAATCAATGAATAATTGCTATAATTACAACTTGGCGTTCAAAAATAAATCTGCCGACTTTCATCCCCGTAAAATTTATTCGAGAATTCAAGAATCGGAGAAAATATTTTATAATATTTAAAAAGTGGGCTCTCAGTAACTATATTAGTCCGAAAAAATTAGTGAATTTGATAATAAATTATTTTCTGCGTGTCGCACGTGGTTTCAAACAGTCTAGAGCAGATATTACTATACGTACTCTGCTGTAACGGTTCACTTCTGTATAGAGTTTAGTAAGTAGTTATAATCTCAAGAATGCCGGTATCATGATATCCCCCCTACTGAAAGTGATATGCAAATAAAGACAAAGGATGTAGCTGGACTATGACCTGGAGAAAACTCAAGTAACAAACTTGTTTGAAAATATGCAATAAGATTCCAGCTCTCTGTTTTATCGCAAGTTAAGAAGTCTACTTCATTAGAGAATGAAAAAAATTAGGGAGAATTGAGCAACATCTTACAAATACATACTGTAGTCATCTTGTGAAAGCATGGCGGCCTAATTGCTTAATTGACAGATTGTATGAAGGTTTGTGTCAAACGAGATTACAACAGATGGTTTTGAATGACTTGGAAAGTAAAAATATGTCAAACGTAACACACTCGCGCTTTTGCATGGTTTTTTTTTATCCAGCACAATCATATAAAACAATGTAAGAACCTTTTAACCCAGATGGTATCTAAAATTTAAAAAGGTATTACATACAAATTCAATCTCGTTCATTTCTCTCACGAGATGTTCTGAAATGAAATGAAAAAGACGGGCTTTCCGAATCAGAAATTTTATTTTGTCAAGCATGCGCCACCGGTAGACCGCCGTCTTATTGACGCGATCTATCCGTGACACATACTCAACAAAAAATGCTTTGAAAAAGCTCTGAATTGGAAGTTTTGTGAAGTATAGGTCACTAATAGACTGCGGCTAATCGGCGCGATCCATCAGTGACCAATGCTCTTCAAACGAGAAGGACATCTTTCGACAAGATTGGCATAGGATTTAATTTTATTCTGCATGACAGAAAAGCCGACAAGGGTTTGAACCATATATATGTCAATGACCTTAAATACGCACATCTATTCCGAGTCGGGATTGGCCTATGCGATTGTTATCAAAATGGAAAAAAAATTTGTCCCAATTTAGTCTTTTGAATAGATATACATATTTAAACTTATTTATAAATTTACATAATTTAAAATTCATCCAATTATCCTTTATATGATTTAATAATTCATAAGGAATATTATATAATAGTTATAAAATATCGGACACCAATCTGCCAAATTACACAAAAACTAGGTCATAAAAGAAATCGCGAATAACGAACAAAAACTAACCTTATTAATCTTTAAGAACTTAAAAGCAAATGAAACCAAAAAAGTTACTTACAACAATAAGGAAAAAAGTGCTGAGAGAAAAAGAGGACTAAATGATATCACCCTCAATTAGGCCTTTTATCCATATCGATAAAATTAATTGGTGTCCGTTTGGGCCTATTAGTATCGACTCGCGTCGTGAGCCGGACGGATTTTAAGTGACTAATGTAATTTTCTAATTAAATAAAATGTACCGGATAAAAGGTGATCTGATGTACCAAAAACGAGACTAAAACTCGCGCCAAAACAAAAAAGGTTTTGAGAACCCTAAAGGTGGAGATTCGAATTATGACATACCTTATATTGGACGGGAATATTAATATGTATGTGCACAAACATGGACCGTAGCTAAATCACGCCTTCCAGGCGTGACCTATTTATGGTGCATGCTTGTGCAATATGCTTTAAAAAATATGACATTATGTCAATCGAAGTTCGTTGTAGTCATTTTTTTAAATTTAAAAAGGATTTCTGATTTGCAAGTTCGTGTTATTGATTGAACGAAATTTATTTTATTCCGTTTTAATCCGGAATCTGATTGAAAACTGATTTTTTTCGAAAATATTTATTCGGTCATTGATAGTCACGGAGGAAAACAAATCCAATTATCGACTTTTGTGCATTGTCGATATTTTTTAGTCTGGAAAGCGAAAAACAGAAAAGACCTTCTCGTCTCAGCCCAAATTTCATATTCAATCAAGAGTCAAGTTATGAGGGCAGCTGAAAATATTTGATTCGCTTCGTGATTCATGGATTCACAAATTATTCGATTTTATTTTTCCAGCGGTTCGAAATCAACAGATTCTAAACAGTATTTTTTTTTTCAGAAAATCTTTGAAAATTTGGGTGTGTTTAATTACAGTTTTGGTGAACGAAAAATTTGTTTGTTTGTTATAATACTTTTAATTCAAATATTTTATTTAATTTATTAAATGTATTCGAATTTGGCCACCCTAGTCGCCACTTCAAACCGTACCATTTCGAATCGAATCGTTTCGAATCTGAATATATTAAAAAAAATAGGGGAATTCAATAAATAACCAAGTTTTTCATTACCTACGTGAAATTCTCAGAAAATATGAACGAAATGACGAATTCTGACGAAATTTTCAGAAACGCAACATAACAGGTTACATTTTTGCTCAAATTTGATATGAAATCACAACAAATCGCAAAACTGAGTATTAGAATCATCCGAACAAGAGTAATGCAAGGATTCAGATTTAGTATTTCTCAATCCAACTAAAAAAACACTGCCGTCCTGACATTTAATTTACAAACCTTGTTGCAATGTAAAAAAGCTAATATGACGTAAACCACAAAAGCTGGCTGACACTATCTCAATCTTCCTCCTTTTTGTGAAGTATTCCATTGCCGGAGAGAATTCTTGATGCAATTTCTCTCGACCAGAAAATTTTGCCACGAATGCGCCAAAGATGGACCGCACCTCATCAAAGCGATTCAAAGCCAAAGATGCCAAACTTCTTCAGATTGGGCTAACTGCGACTGATTTTTATTTAAAATCAAATTAGTTATACTCAATGAGATTTTTTTTCGTTGCATTTATTAAGATGGAGTATTAAGTCCTGAAGATACGGGCTGTATGTAATAGTCCTAGCGTATTTCCTGCTTTTCGTAAGAGGCAACTAAAAGTAAGCAAATAAGTGGTAGCTAGTTTTTCCATCGCCCAGGGCAGATACCACTCACTACACTTTATACCATGGCGGTTCAGTTCCCTTTTGGAAGTTTTTCGTTTAGAGTGCAGTTGCCAGTACTAAATCTTTCAGTAGTACTTCGCTATTAAGTGGCCGATAGTTGGTTCATTTTAGGTAGTGCTTCCGGCCTTGCTCAGAGTGAATTTCAATAAAAAAAAGAAGTATTGCAAAGACACCAAATCTTATTACCCATAGACATCATCATATTTCCAGGATGTCGTTTGTCGTGATATTTGGTATAATGTCCCATGAGATATCCAGCATTGTAATATTCCACTATAACTCTATAAAATGTATAATAATCCTGGTATATTTGACAGGTAAGAGCATGTAACTCGCAAATCAGATTAATAAGTAACTTTTCTAAATTATCCTTACAGTATAGTACAAATTGCTTACCTCAATCTAATATTATTACTGTTCATGGCCAAATTATTCAGAAGGCATCATTGTTTCTAAGAAAACAAACAAACAAATACACCTTCTATTGACCTTGCATATTTCTAAACACTGTCGCAGTCCAGCAAAAGAAAAATGTAAACAAACACACGAACTGTAAACATCCACAAAGTCCACGTTAATTAATTAAATGATAATTAGCAGAGACGATTGGAGACTGCTTGCTTATCGACGAACAGTAATCTCGTCCTCTCAAGAATAGAAATAGATGAAATATATGATTCAAAAACACACAGAAAATTTGTGACGTATTAAACGACGATCACGTCGTGTTTTGGCCTGGGCAATTTTCTTAAGCATGAGTAACGGATGACCGTCGCCTGGACGGCGCGATGCATCGTGATTTTTTTTTTAAATCAAATTCTTTATCGGGATCAGAAAAAAATTGGAAAGTAAAATGGAACTTTTAAATTTCACCAATAAAATGCAAGCTATTTACTTCAATAGTTAGATTAATGAAGGAATAGGTTTTCGATCCGATTCGATAAAATTACCCCATGTGGTTAAGTGGTTTCTGACAGAGGGCCTCGCTCAAGACGACCCATTCAAATGATAGAATATGAAAAATAGCATCCCATTCCAAACTTATAAGAATTAACACAAGAAAATGAACTGTTGAATTATACCCTTTGATTTTGTTTTGTTCAGATTGACTGGTATCGCTTACTTCAGAGGATAATAACAAAGAAATCATTGACTTACGATACACAAGTTTTGGTCGATTCAAAGAATTATATGTCGAATTTATCATCATTGTTGTCACAGACGAAGCCAAGGTAATACTGGAATATGAAATATTGTGTTGTATCAGCTGGGGAGGGGGATTAACTTGAATGTTTACGGGAGGAGCTTTGACTGTACGTTACTTAGTTTTTCTCATATTTAGAATCAAATGTAATCAGGGTTACTTTAACTTTTAAAAAATTGATTGTAGTCCATTTTATTGGATCTTTCATTGTTTTGTTGAGCATTTAGGGTTGGGCAAATTCGAATGATTTAGAATTCGAATCTGATTCGAACAATTTTTTTCGAATCGGATCGGATCACTTATTCCATGTACATAACAAATATCCTATTATTGCTATTACAACTTGTCTCCGTTGTGAAAAATAAGAAATTTATAGTTTAAAGTTTATTTGCAATTCACACCACGTGTCTAAAAATGAAAATTCAAGTTTAGTAAGTAAGTTTTTGTTCCTATGATCGATTCACGATTGATTCGAATTAAATTGTGCCTGAATTAATTTGAATCACCGAATCGAATTGCCTAGCCCTACATTTGATGTTCTTACATGACGCTATCTATCTGTATAATGGTCCATACTAAGTATATCACAATTTGTCCTCATTCTCACGATAAAGCAGCGGTTTAAAATTACATGTTAGCTTATTTGAATGCGTTCGAATCAAACACTCCAAGCCTTTATCTGTGGTTTCGCAAGTTTGAAAATGCAACGACGTTAAGGATATGGCGTCAGTGACGATTCTCTCCTTTGAAATTCACTCTGAGCAAACCCCGAAGCATAGCCTAAAAGCAACTAACTAACTAACGGCCACATAACATTGAACTTCTACAAAATGTAATGCTGGCTACTGTAGTCTGAGCAGTAAACATCCAAATTAAAATTGAACCGCTAAAATGATGTGCAGTGAGATGTATCTGCCGTAAGCAATGGAAAAATCATCTGTCACTTCTTTAGAAAATGATATATAATAACTCCAAATTATTCACCTTAGGCATTTAGGCACTCTGCGATGTTTGTCCCTTAATAACACGATTTATTCTTCCACGTAAGAGGCAATCAATCGTGGATCGTTCATAGGAACAAATATTTACAAAATGAACTAGAGTTCTCATTCTCCACGACGAAATGCAATCGATTTCGGTCAAATTCGGTCAAAATCGAAACCAAAATCGATTATATTTTGTCCTTAAAATATAAAAATTGTTGCTCTTAGATATGAAATGGGAATTTAACACACACTATCAACTATAAATGTTTTGATTTTCACAATGAAATAAGTTTTGATAGTGAAAGGGGGATATTTGTTATCGGCATCGAGTTCGCGATTCGATCCGATTCGAAAAAATATTTGAATCAAATTCCAAATTATTCGGTTTTGCCCAGCCCTAGTCCGTACTTGACAAAATCTAGTCTTCGTAACTTTAGCTTTAACTTTTCTTAACATCTTAGAACCCTCCACAACTACATGCTCTGGAGATCAGTTGTTACAAAAGCAAACTATTTATCAACACCGTTTCGTAAAGCAATGCTAGAATTTTCAACAGCTCTTCTTGGACCTAGGGTAAGATGTTCCAATGATAATTTAAATTTTGTCTGAAAAGAACATCAAATAGGAGAGGTTCACGATCTTGATGCACTGTAACAAAAGTACAGTGAATTTACTGGTCATTTGCAGTAATTACATATTCCCAAAGTCAAAAAACGCCATTTTGATGAGATTTATGACAATTATGGGCTGTTGATGGACCGCACCTTTCAAAAAAGTCAATTTTTAATTTTTTTTCAATAACGCCGGATAAAATTACTGTCAAAGACTAGTGATTTTGTTGCATTTTTGTTACAGTGTGACAATTAAAATTGTTCTTTTTTCATGATGCATCTCATATATACTTATCTGCCGAAAATTAGCTCAAAACTAATGATTTTTATAAAATATTTGAAGACAAATGAAAATGTCCCTCACGCTTGATGAAGTTTTGGATATTGTTGTAATTTTTTACTGTACATATTCGCCGACGCTTTCTCAGCTTTCCACCAAGCAAATTTGGAGTTTGTTACTGATGGATCGCGCCTTAGGGATGCAATCCATGTATGGCACACGCTCGAGAAGTCATTTTGGAGTAATTCTTCTGAACGAGAATACCCCGCTATATCACATCTCAGTAGCACCCATCGGAGAAATCGACATGTGCACTCTGCGGCCTTAATCCGAGTGCAGTGGTTTTAACTGCATCCAATTAAAAAACTAATGTCCATAAACGTTTTGTCAGGCACATCTCATAGTTGGATCGCATCTGTGGTTCATGCTTCACAAAATAAAATTTGTGATTGAGATGCGCACTGTTTTCTTTTATCTCTTGCGAAACAACCACGATGTTTTTTTAAAAAAATGTTTTTAGTTCATTAGTAGCAAATGGGTAGCACAAGGGTCGAGGCAATCCTATTATGTCTTCGAGTAATCTGAAAATCCGTTTAGACAAAAAATTTTGGTCCACAAACAAACTTTTAAACTGTTGCCCTGTGTTTACGTGTTTTTCTTTCCACAAAATTCTCTATTAAATCTGATTAAAACGAAACAACATCTACCCAATCAAAAAAACAGCTATCTATTTTTTAAGTATATGAGTCACTGATTGGCGGATCGCGTCCGCTGAGGCCGTTCATCTATGGCTTATGCTTGACAAAATCTAAATTACTGCGTATATCGCCGCCGATATGCATAAAACATTTGCTATGTCGGTATACTGTTTGTGCGTATTACATGTATACTCACACCTGTGTACTTTATATAAGCCGGCAAAATTACTCTTGGATAATAGTGAAATTGCACGTGAATAAACAGGTATTTTACTCCTGCTTTTTTAAAAAAATACTGGTTATATGGGATGAAATTTTACAGTTGTTCTGGCTGTAAATATTACTGCTTTTCGGCCGTGTTTTATTGGCAGGTCAAGTACGAGTGAATATTTTTCACAGTGTACTACCGCCACTAATTAAACTACTACGTCTACTTGCATCATTACTCCTAGATTATTCTGAAAAAGAAGTTAGCAAAAAGCATAATTTTTTCTTCAATTCAGTATAAAAGATGGTTATGATTGGATATATAGCAAGTGTAGTTTGCTTCGGGCGCAGCCGGGGACCCGAACCCCGGTCGATCCGAATGATCCAGGACCGTTAATAGCGTTGAGCCACCCCTAGCGATTACGAACACGTTTATTCGAAAAACATGAATAAAACCTTTTGGAATTCCGCGTAAAGCAAAACGGGTTGAAGAGCGGGGCCTATCTGCCTATCAGGCAGCTTGGTGTGAGAAAACGTGCCGAAGAGGAAGAAGTCTGAACGGGGTGCGTGATGTGAAAAAGGTGCCCGAAGTGAAGGTTGAACGGAGGTAATCAGAGAGGAAAGAAGTAAGTCATCCTGGGATTCGAAGGAGGTCAGGGATGGATACAGCTCAGTATAAAGGATGAGTGGGCAGTTAGGACTGTCGAGACACATTCGAAGCGAACTAAAAGGCAATAGGTGCAAAAATCAGAGGTGCAGACAAGCGAAAAGTGAAAAAAAGGAAAAACGGTCGGACCACGAGTGGAGGAGGGAGCGGGCACAAAAAAAAAACTAAAGAAAACAACCAGCGTGTTTGGATGAAAAAGTCACACGGAGATAGGCAGCTTGATGTGAGACAAACGTGCGTAAGGATGAACGAAGGTAGCACGGGGAAGGGAAGCATGAGCAGGGTGCGTGGTGTGAAAAAGGTGTCCGATGGGAAGGTTGAAGTGAGGTAGTCAGAGAGGAAGGGGGATGAACAGAAGAAGGTCGGGGATACAGCTTAGTGTAAAGGATGAACGGGCAGGTAGGACTGCCGAGAGCAGCACCCAGAGGCGCACCCAGGGAAAATCAAAATTCGTCGAGGAGGTCACAGTACGAGTGCAGAGTGCAAAGTGGAGAAGAGGAAAAGGACTCGAATTAACAAAAAACACGAAGTGTAAAAAAGAGCAGCGTGTTCGAATGAGAATGTTGTAAGAAAGGAGACTCAGATATCGTATCGTAACCCAGGGAAAAACAAAAGTCGTCGAGGAGGCCAAAGTACGAGGACAGAGTGCAAAGTGGTCGGACCGCCAGTAGAGGAAGAAAATTACTCGAATTAACAAAAAATACGAAGTGTAAAAACGAGCAGAGTGTTCGAATGAGAATGTTGTAAGAAAGGAGACTCAGATATCGTATCGTAACCCAGGGAAAAACAAAAGTCGTCGAGAAGGTCACAGTGCTTGGGCAGAGTGCAAAGTGCTCGGACCGCCAGTAGAGGAGGAATATTACTCGAATTAACAAAAAATACGAAGTGTAAAAACGAGCAGAGTGTTCGAATGAGAATGTTGTAAGGAAGGAGACTCAGATATCGAATCTGGAAATGAGTGATCTCAAACGTAGATAAAAAAGGTGGACCGAATCGACCGAAAAAAGTTAATGCGGATTAGGAAGAATCAGGAAAGTCGAGGGGAGTGGAAAAAAGTGTTATTGGGGGCGCGGAAAAAATAATTTCCTCACCCGCAGCTTTATTTTTTTGTGTGCTTTTTTCCCTTTTTTATGTGCTTTTTTCTCCCACTGTCCCTGGGAGAAAATAGCACATAAAAAATAGCGTGGGTGAGAGAATACGGAGGATGTGGAAGTAAGTCCGTGTTAGGCGTCATTTGGAGGTAAAAATTAAGAGCTCGAGCATGAAAAAAAGTTTGAATCATAGAAGAAAAAAACATGACATCACATTTTTTTCAAACAATGATATAGCGATAATATATAAAACTTAATCAATAAACTGACTAAAAATAAGCTAAATCCACATTCTGTTTTCAGCAAGAGCGTCCTCTCTGGCGAGAATGTTTGGGAAAAGTCAACAAGCATTTTGGAATTGCAACGGGTGCCATGTTTGTAAGAGAAGCATTTCCGCTTCGTTCAAAAAGAAACGTAAGAAAATGTCCCTATTTGAACAATGAGTTATTATGATTTTACTGGAGAATGAGCAAAATAATATTAAATACCAGCAATTTCGTCTATCTTGATTGTTAGAAACATTATTTTCTATTTACTCAGTAGTTTTTCGATATCGTCTAAACTAAACTATGGGACTGTATTAGACCATTGAACTATATTTTACAGCTCGGAGAGCCATTCTTTTTTCCGTTGGTCATACAAGTTAAAATACTTTACTAATTGGTGCAATGACCGTGTTATGTTTAGATTGAAAGTATGGTAAAGAACATAAAAGACGCGTTTAGAAGAAACTTGGGAAATGTTAAATGGATGGATGAAAATACAAGAAGAACGGCGGTTGGGAAGGTAAAGGATATTCGGCGTAGTATAATTATATAGCTAATATAGTCAAAAAAAAAGATTTCCATATTTTTTTTTTCTAAATCGGCTTCTAAATGTGAAAACGGATCACAGAATTTTTATTTCGTGCTTGTATGAAATGTTATTTTTGTCTTTGATTGCTCCGAAGGTATAAGTATTTCCATTCTTATTTAATATTTGCTGAATGATAAATAAGAGCAGTGTAAAATACTCACATTGAAGATTAACCACGAAGCTGTTGTGTCGGAATTTAAAAAAAGACTTGAATAAAACATGTTTTGGCTCGGTGGCTCAGTCGGTTAAGCGTGATCGGCCACACAATCTATACAAAAGTACGTGAATAACGGTTGTGGGATTTAATTTTCCCCGCAGGTTTACACGCAATAGCAAAAAACTCGACCCCCACGCAAAAAAAAAATCTTCTGCGAAATATCAGTCACTGAAGGACTACGACACGGCACATCTAGTATGGCTCTTATTTGACGAAGCGATTTAAACGATTAATTTGTTTACTGACATAAAGCTATATTATTGTTTGTTGCAGCTCAACGATATGACTGTAGAAGTTGGATATCAGGAAGAATTGCTTAAAAATCCTCAGTATTTGAACAAAGAATATATGGTGATTATATTATGATCAATTCTTTTAACAAAAGTACTTTTTATTATATTATGATATAAATATGCCACATATAGTTTCCAGGTGTCTTACAAAAAGTACTAGTAAACTAGTTTGCATTGATATCAGTGTTGCACATGTTTTTTCGTACTGATTGGAAGGCTCTTTCGTTTCCGCGAATACTCATCGGGAATTATTGGCACGCATGTGACACAGTTGGACCGCGCCATAAGTGACACATAGCTAACAAAAGACATATATATGTATATATTGTTGAAATTCACTCTGAGCAAGCCCGGAGCAGTGCCTAAAATCGACCAACTCTAACGGTCACTTAACAGCAAGGAGCTACTAAAAGATGTAGTACCAGCAACTGCACTCCAAACGGAAAACATCCCAAACGGAACTGACACATGTATTGAGTGGTATCTGCCCTAATGATTCAGTCCTTTTTGAGATATTTCCAACTTAGAGTGCATCCCAAACGGAACTGACACATGTATTGAGTGGTATCTGCCCTAATGATTCAGTCCTTTTTGAGATATTTCCAACTTAGAGTGCAGTTGCTTGGATGTTAGATGAAAGCTTATTTCTAAATATCCAGTAAGTAATGATTAAAAAAGTTCTCTTTTTTTTTAGTTTGAAGTTGACGAAGTCTCATTTTTCACGAATATTTTGAACAGTGTCAAATTTAAAATTTCACAAAGGGTTGATACATTGTTCGTTTCTCCTGAAGCAAAAGAGTGAGTAATGAAGTATCTAATTTTATTTTTTGAAAACTAGAAAAAGTCGCATTACACGATATTGGAATATTGGTGCAGTAGCCCAACATTAGTCAATTGGCGTTGCCTAAAAAATCGTATAACTACCGTTTATGCGTTTATATCTATGAATAGGCTCAGGAAAATAAATTCCATTATTGAAGACTTAAGTAGATATAACATCCATAACCGGATATTTTATTTTTTTTAAACATGATGTACAGATTGATTGCGTCTTCTAGTCGCAATATATGAAAAATTCTAAAGTCCGGTTTTATTATTATATCCAAGTATTTTTTTCTGGTACATATTCGAATTTTCATCATGTTTCATCATTTTTATTTGGATGAGGAAAGATTCATAACACTCTACCAATCCATCGGTTGCAAAAGAAGCATTGCGAGAGGTGGAAATACCCATTGTACTTTACAGTATAACATAAATCATTTGTTTTGTGGAGCACGAACCATTCGCAATTTAACACCTGTCCGTGCTCGCCAATCCAGGATTGGCAGTCCAGTGTTCTATTTAAACTACAATCTCAGATTTGATTTTAAATTGGAAAAAAAAATATATTATGTGAAGAATTAATTCTTGGACACTTGTGCCTGTGATGCGATCCATATTTCCATATTTTAAAAAAAAAATTTTATTAAATTTTTATCCCGATGGCGATATAATTTGTGTCGCCTAAAAGACGTCGTTTACCTTTAATATTTTTTTGCGATTCTAACATGAGATGAGCTAGACCACATTGGAGTGCACATATCATTTGCTAAAATTAAAAGCTATATATTAGACGTTGCGCTTATTTTTAATTTAATGTTCATTGATCTTGACAGTGATCTGACAATGATGCCATTTATTTATGTTTTACACATGTATATTGTTTCAGATGGAATTTATCTCCTCAAACAATGAATGCTTATTATTCTCCTGCAATAAATCAAGTGTTTTTTCCTGCTGGTCTTCTACAATCTCCATTGTATGATACCAAGTTTCCTGCGTGAGTTGATGAATTTCTATTGATTACTCTAACATTGTTGAAAAGGAACATACATTTTGTTTTCTATAGAACAAGTCTGTATACTTTTTGAATGAACTGAGGCAATAATCCACTAATCAAATCGAGTAAACTTTTGTAATCTTCTTTCAACTTTCAAGTCGCGAGGTAGTTCTCACTATACTCGTCATCCATCTTTAATTGAAATTCCCTCGAGGTAAAACGCCACATATATACAAAACGTAGTACCAAAATATACATTCCAGGTGAAAAACAATCCAAACATACCTAAACTGTGGGGTGAGTGCGATCTGCCCTTGACGATGGTAAAAATATCTGATCGTCTCCTACGATCCGCAAGAAATACGTCAGGGAGATTCCAAAACCCGCAGCTAAATAGCTGAAATATATAGGCAAACCGCACTATTGACTCGTTATAGTTTCCCTAGTTTGGGGATGCTCCAACGATTCGTTCTCAAATCAATGACTCATACATAACAAAACAAGTAAGGAAAGATTTTTTCTGACAGTAATGACAAGCGTGAGAAATTAAATCCCTTCAATGTCTAATTGAGAAACAGCATATTTATTAATAATTTTTTTGTTAATTTTACCTCCAGGGCTCTAAACTACGGAGGAATTGGCTCTATGATCGGACACGAAGTAACTCATGGTTATGATTCTCTCGGTAAGGCTATTTCCCCTATTGGCAATATAGATTATTTTCAACCAAGGATTTCAGAATCCTAATTCGCCTGACTATAGGAAAACTTTGTTGATAAAAAGTTAGTCATACTACTATGGTGAGTTCAGCTCATATCATGTACTTCGAATGCGATACAAATTGTTTGAATCAAAACGGGCACGTTTTTCGAATTGATACTTTATCGGGTTTTGTTCACCTCGATATAAATGGGTCAAAATAGACTTTGTTCTGTTTGACAGCCGCTCTGATTCCATCTCCTAGAAGTTGTTGTACCTGTATCAGTAAGACTTGCCCATGAAACTGACAAATATTGTGAAAATGCGAAACAATTCTCGAAAAGCGTAGAATATCAAATTATATGATTTTGAATCGTATCCAAATCTTATTCGATATACAAATTCAATATGAAAATTTTCTCATTTTTCCCATTATTTCATTATATTGACAAAAATTTCCCGCTCAAATAATAAATTATGAAACGATGTAGCCCGAATTCCATGGCGATCAAATTAAAAGACTTGTTATTATAGTGTATGCCCCATACACTCAAACAGGCGAGAAATACGACAGAGGCGGCAACTACAATCCATGGTGGTCGAAACCATCATCCATTCGATACAAACAAAGATCACAATGTCTTATCAATCAATATTCAAAGTTTTCAATCGGAGATCTATACGTGAGTATTGAAGACAAATAAATCATCAGGGACATATTACAAATATCTTGGTTTCAATTTTTATATGCCTAAAAAGCTGAATACCATTTATAAAACACTAATATTACTCTGATCCAATTCATCATCAATACTTGGAAATAGGCTTATCATTTTCAAGTACAGTTCTTATCGAATTGGTATCAAAACATATCGCGAAGAATCGAATGTTTCCAAATCCCATTTGAATATACAAATTAAGCAAGATATTCAAAAAATGCAGAATTCGTATTTTTGTATTGGTGAAATAACAACAAATGTGACAAAATATTTACTTATAACATACTGGTAATCATATCAAATAACGATTACGGTTATTCGAATTGTTAGAGTGGGGCACAAGAGATAAATTATGATAAATTATTCTCGACATGGCGAATGTTGGATGCAGATTTTGCGTTTTGGTGTTTACTTGTTACTAATTGACATGTTCTTCGATCTTCAGTACACAGTAACGTTATCGATTGTTCACATATAAACTAATATCAGCATGCGGGGTCAAATAATTCTTGTGTGTGAGTTGTTCTGTGCACGCGGTGAATGGATGATGGACTTTTATACGCATAAGCCAATTTCATATCCTTGTAACCTCATTAAGGATCACAAATTTGTGCGTGATTAAAGTTCTGTCGAAATGTTCGCGTTTTGTCGTTACGTCAGAATAGTCCCTGTGTGTCGTGAGGGGCGACTAAAAGGAAACAAAAAAGTGGCAGATGTTTATTTTATGCAATTTCACTATGAGTAAGGCCGGAAGCAGTGGCTAGAAGAACCAAAAAAAGACCACTTAATAGCAGAGAGCTACTAAAAGATGTAGTACCAGCAACTGCACTCTGAACGAGGAATATCACAAGTGGAGCTGAACCGCTGAGGTAAAGGGACAGTGCGTGGTCTATGCTCTAGGCGATGGTAAAACCATCTACCACTACTTTGCTTCCTTTTCGTCGCCTATTACGACACGCAGGAAATACGTTGGGACTATTCTAAATACACAAAGGCCAGATACCACTTACTGCACTTTACCATAGTGGTTCAGTTCCGTTTGGAATGTTTTACGCTTAGTGTGCAGTTTCCGGTAGTAAATCTTTTAGTAGCTCTTTGCTATTAAGTGGCCATTAGTTGATTCCTATTAGGCACTTCTTCCGGCTTTGCTCAGAGTGAATTTCAATAGGAAAAACATTATCATGATACCCTAAAAGTTTTAAGATCGACTTTTTCGAAGTTCTCGAGTACCCCACTATGAGCTACCCTGTATGCTTCAGACAATTACGTTAAAATTCCACTGGTAATGATTATTTCTACAATATATTTATTCTTTACGTTTGTAACAATCGTCATCCGGGATTAAAACTTTCACAAAATGGACGATCAAACATCTTGAATAGGAAACGGTAGCACTCAAGTACTATATTGTCGAGTTGATCTAGCTACTCAAGTACTTCTCGTCAAATATTCGGTCACTCAACCTGTCATCGACAGCGACCATTTTGTCACAAGTTGATATTCTCACGAGATTATATTAAGCAGTGGGTGGTTTTTTTGTCCAGCATAGAAGATTAACACAATCACAAATTTGATTTTGTCAAGCCTCAGCGGCGCAGTCCATCTGTGGTTCATGCTTGACAAAAAAGATTTCGACATTTTTTTCGGCTGGGAATTGATTGATGCATAAAAACATAACATTTTTATTGGTGGTGAAGACCTAGTTATCGTTATTACATTTATACTATAACAAAACAAATGTGAACCTATTACTAAATTGTTGGTACCACATTATGCAATTGTTCTTTAACATTGTTGGACCGCTGGCTAGTTACTTAGTGTATTAAAACTCAAAATATGGCCAAGTAGTGCGCCGTATGGTTTTTTCAGAAATTTATTTTTGAGTTTGTGCTTAGAAAGTAATGATATTCACTTGGGCGAGAAAAAATTTGTTTCGTTATCAATTACGTGTAGTTCATCGACAGTCCAATGGTGAGAATGTCCGCACGAATTAAAACAAACAAATTAAAAATTATTAAAAACAACAATTTTTTATGTAATATTTTTGGACATTCAACTACATCGACTACTTTTCGGCTCGTTAATCCATGCCCACCACTCAACCCAGGGTGTAATAACTTGAGGATGGGGGTAGGCCGAACCAGAAAGATCACAAACCCTGTTCGTCTATATATGACCGCTTGGTCAAGGTAACCCACACCAAAAAAGTGGACTTTAAAAAATTAGATTATGTTTAAAATTATATAATCTCTTGCAGAACTTTGTTTGAATGGAAGAATTGTACTTTCTCATGCTTTAAGACCAAGCTTTACTATTTTGATAAAAATAAAAAAGATTTCAATAATTATAACGCCGTATGTACAATCTTAGTACCGTTAGACGTCAAAAAACTTTTTTGCATGCAATATATCTTGAAATTTTACCTTCATGGTAAATTTTCTTTTTATATTTTATAACAGCCAAGAAGGTGCCAGAAGGTGAGTATGTCACGTTCTTCTTCACTCACCGTTACTTTTATTTTTCTTAGAAAAAATAATGGCATTGAAGTATTATTATGAATTCTTTTACAGGTGAACGGAGCAAATACATTGAACGAAAACATTGCAGATATTGCTGGTTTGAAAGTTGCTTATATGGTGATTATTATAACATTATGAAACTAAATTTTACAAAATGCGTTAAGTCAGAAAAGTCAGAAAATCTTATCCGAACATGTCTTGTTGGGTGTGGCTTACTGAGGAAGCGCACCTTCGTGTTTCACAACAGGGTACTCTAAAAAAACATACTGGTGATAAAAAGTATGATTAAATCAACTCATATAGAGCGACACTATACGCATACTATACAATTAACTGCTGTGGAAAATTTTTTGTGTTGCACACAAGTGCTACTAGAAAACAGTATAATATTATTTTTCTTTATGCTATACAGATAGAAATTTTTATTTTTATTGTGTGTATTGTATAGTGTTAGAAATAGGGCGAGAGAAAACCGATTCATTTGAAATTCGAACTATTTTGGATTGGAATTGGATCGAATCACTATTCCATTTGAATATCGAATAACCCGTTTTTATTCTTACGGCTTGTCTTCATTGGGAAACTCAAGAAAATTATATTTACCAATTAATAACATTATAACGAACAGACGTGGAAGCAATGTATTTACAATCAGTCCATGTCTAAGAGCAGAAATTTTCATATTTTAATGAATAAAATACAATCGATGTTCGTCGGATCTGACCAAGGCCGATTGCATTTTGTCGAAAAATGAACGATTGATTCGAATCATTTGTGCTTCGGATCGATTCGACACACCGAATCAAACTGCCTAGCCTTAGTTGTATAGCAACTTTTGATTATCGAAGATTAAACCGGTCATTTTATTATTTACCCAGGCATATAAATATTGGTCTGAGACGAATCCAAACGATGAAACAAATAGGAAAGTGTTGCCAGGTGTTGGACTGACGAACAACCAATTATTTTTTGTTGGATTTGCTCAAACATGGTGTATGAAACGCTTACCTTCTTCTTATCGTTTACAATTTTTACAAGATCAACATGCTCCAGAAAGATTCCGGTAAATTAACATTGATTCGAATCGATTCGATTCAAAATTCTAAAACTTACATTTCTAGGCACCTATATAGCCGAAAAGAATATTCAGATTTCTTTTTATATTTCAAAATGAACAGGAAGTGCTTCTGTATGTTAAAACTTGAACTGAAAAAAAAAATTCGTATTACAGTAATATTAATTTTAAAAGGAATTTTCTACTCTACTAAATAAGAAAGTACGTCTTATTTCATGTTTAGAGTTCTCGGGGGAGTGAGTCAATACAAAGAGTTTGCAAAAGCTTTTAACTGTCCAACAAGAACACCAATGAATCCGGATAAAAGATGTTTAGTCTGGTAAAAGAACTCGACGCTGAGAGACTCGTGTCACATTTAAATAAAGAGGGTCTAGCATGCCACAATATCAAAAATTCTGTAATTATCCCAATTCTATTATAGAACAACTAAGAGTCATGGTTATCTGGCCATTCAGACGCATCTCTGATGCACTTTGATATGCATGGCGTTTTCGAGTCACCCGAAACTACACAACATGCTGCTCTTCAATGCGTGCTTAATCAGAAACTTAATTTTGTCAAGCATGGGTCCCAGAATTATTCTCACTGTGTGGGCATCCATTAAACCGTCGCAATATTTTGACTTTAATGCGAACACGGTAACCCCCCCGTCAAAACTTTTCCGAAAGAAAAAAGAACAAATATCTTGTGAGGACGCGCAATTCATCTTTGACTAATAAAAAAAATACAATTTCTGATTCGGTGGGCTATTTAGAACAAAAATACTTATTGGAAATTGGAATTACATTTCTCTTATAAGACTTATCACTCGACGAAAGTATTTAACGTCACTTTTATTTCCTATCTAGTCCAGTTTTCTAGTCTATTGAATATAAACTTCATCGAAACTGATTTTAAACGACGTCGTGGGTCGTTTGGATTTGGATTAACTTAAATTTATTGCAAATATATAATGCATGATTATTTTGTTGAGTGATGTTTTTTCTGACTTTGCGCCTTAATTGTTCTACGTTTAAAAATGATGCGTGTACATTTTTATTGTAAATTATTTCCAAATCTATGAATATTCATTTTAGAATAATATAATGGAAACGAATATGTTAATATTGATCAATACAAAGAATATGTAAATGTTAGTAGATCGGTCTACCTTCAGCTGTGTAGTATAAGAATAGGATTACCAGTAGAAGTGACGTATTTGAGAAGGGGAGATAAAAAATAATAAAATGTGACCAAAATATGATGTCATAACGGGCCCAGTAGGCCAAAATGTGAAAAAACACCAGCGATCATTTGAAAACTCTTTCTTCCTGTCGTAATCTAATTCTAAACGCCATTAAAATCTCACAAATTACTCTTCTCTTAAATGCCGCTAAACGTGCACCACTGATGAAGGCATCTGTCAAGCAACGAATTACTCAAAGAATCAATAGCTCGAAAGATAATCAACGCACTTCGGATAGATCTTGCCAAGTCTAAATCTGTAACTCTCTCGCTTTTTGATGGAATAAAAGAGTTCCAAACAATTTATATAAAACTACGATATAATATAAGGATTATACAAGAATACTAAATAAAATGTGAAGATGAATATTATTGATGTAATAGGAAAAGAATGATATTTGCAGTAAATATTGTATATATATATTATAATTTAGCCTCTATAGTTGCAAAATGATATCGGATGTAGAAATGTGTCTAAATTTTAGAAACTTGTGACCATTGAAAAATATCCTTAAAACTGGTACACGGCTCCGACAACTAATTTTTCATCGAAATACAACGATTATTTTATTGTTAAAATGTAAGCAGGTTTGATCAGTGGCGCCTTGAAAGAGGTCATATTTATGCGCCCAAATTATGAGGTCATAATAGACAGCGCTTGTAAACAAAGCGTTTTCATTGCGCAAGGCAAGCATTTTTGAAAAATGTGCGTTGAAGCAAATACTTTTAGTAAATCGGACAACATGTAAGGATGACACATTCAATTTCTAAATCCAGAATTCTATTTATCAAGAGCAATCCATAAAGAAATATTAATTACCAAAAAGCGCGACAAATGATATCACTGATAAGACAAATCAAACTAATATCAAGCATTTCCTATATATCTTCTCGATGCTTATTTTTGGAAAATATATTAGCTATTTCTAATATACAGTCCGCTTATAAAAACCTGAGGATACATATACCTATAAAAACTATTTCGGCACGGTAAAATCTCTAAATGTACGTTCCTAATTTACATCGCCGATTGCTACGGCATTCATGTCCGCAGTGGGTTCCGTTTTGTATTTTCCTTTACCTTCGTGTTCGTTGACGTTTTGCTGACTCCGCATTTTATCCAAACTATTGTGATTTTTCGATTGTTGTACTGCGCGCATGTCACCTGGTCGAACGGTATTCTTGAGTCTGTTCTTTATGCAGTAAATTGTGGTTCCAACTACGTATATGAGCATGGAAGCCACGAACACCAAGAAGGCGATAACAAGAGGATCGCTGAGAACGAGAAGTTTAAGATTTGTGTTAGCTTGCAAAGGATCTTCTTTAAATCAGAAATGAATTTTACCTATCAACTCTAAGCGCAAATTATTCGAACCGTCAAAAACCGGTCATATGAACACAAAGCTACAAAATATATAATTCAAATATTTTTACTCTTTGGTATGCAATTAAATGAGCTGGATTTTAAGCTGGATGAATAAGACGTGAGTCACTCAATCACAAATTAATTAAATTTTGTCAAGCGTAAGTTACCGATGAGCCGCGTCTTGGCGACTCGATCCAACAGTGACTGATACTTAACAAAACCTAGTAACTCAGAAATTCTCTGACAGGGCAATGTATGAATTGCAATTATCTCAAGAGGCAAATTCGTATTTCGTAGTGATTTTAAAAGAATAAAATTTGTTGGTTATGATATTGAGGTGAGATGTAGTTCCGACACCAAGCTCGAAGATTACCGACCTCGGTCTTACTTGAACCTCTCTTTTCATATTACAAGCGTTTATCTTTACAAGACTCACATTTATTACAAATATACGCATTGGAGAAATATGAAAATGATATTTACTTAAATCGATTTCTGGTCGAGTTGTCTCCTGGCGCTCTAGTAGAATGTGCGGTGTCTGAAAATGAACAAATTATCACAAAATGTATATAGTTGCCATTATTTGCACAAAAGTCTTCAATTTAGGGCAAATTGACAAATAATCCGCTTTTTCAAATATAATGTATATGAAATATATAATAATATGTGCTGGAAATATTATTTTCATATCTTTGAAAAAATCGGTAAGATTTTCAAATCGAATTCGCCCCAAAATCTAGTTGCTATCTTTACTGATGCACCGTTCTTGCTACAATGTTTAATTTATTGTTTACGCCAGGGAGTTTTATATTTCTCAAAGTACGACTTAGGCATGAGATCATTTGTCT
Organism: Styela plicata; assembly: GCA_963675895.2. NCBI lineage: Eukaryota > Metazoa > Chordata > Ascidiacea > Stolidobranchia > Styelidae > Styela > Styela plicata. The sequence goes on from OZ023145.1 coordinate 21,875,354, forward strand.
TCTAACTTACACCAATTGCAAGCATAAATTTCACGAATTCATAATTCGAAAATACGCATCCGATTAAACAGATTTTCAATTTCCATTTATGAGGCACCTGCTATTTAACTGTGACGGTAGTTTCGACTTATTTTACCTGTATTGAATATAGTCGTTGCCATTATTTCCGTTGTTGTGTATCCACAAAGAGCGTTAATTTCGTCTGATTGGTCGTCACAACTCACAATGTCGTTGCAGAGATTTTTCTCAGGGAAGCAATACGATCTATCGCGACACACGTAATCTCTGGAAATTAAGTGAAACCAAGGATTGGTACTCGAATTTTTATAATAGTTATTAATTATTTTAAGTTTTTTTGTTCGATGTTTGGAGTCGATGTGGAGTGAAAACCAGCAAATATTCCATCTTCGAGTTTATATTGAGCAACTTTTGCTTAAGAAATAAAAATCGAATTCAAAATGTTTAGTATAGTTATGTATTGGGAATTGTCTATACCATTTCACTAGCTTATTCCAGATATCCCAAAACGCCCTCGGCAGACTCTGCTTTACACTTAAAAGTTAGCAGAGCATAAGATATTTTTATACCGAAGAGGGATGAAAGAAATTACCACAAGAAAATGCTGGTTTTGAAATATTGACTGCAGACAAATCGATAAAATAACGCGTTCAAAGTTTGCTCCAGATTTGATGCTAGTTTCCCTTTTTCTTATAGCAATGATTGTACAGCAAAGCTTACCGTGGGGGGCAGCTTCTACTTATTCGTGGTATCCAACCATATAAAGATTCGTCAATGGTTTCGAAATTCACGGCACCTTCTTCTCGTTTTCCGCTTCGTTGTCGATTCTGACGCTTAACACGAATCAGTGCTGTCCCTTGAATTTTATTGAATATTAAAAAATTCAATTACGGCTATTTTGATTTTAAGAAATGAGTACAAAAGTTAATAGACCCTAAATTATCTTATAGATCAAAGCTTGTTAAAACAGAAGAATATCTATAATACCTCACGAACGGTCGTTGCAGTTTGGCGATGAAAAAATACCTCTTGACTTGGTAAAACAAACCATGATTATGAGTAGAAAAACATGTGAATAAAACGAAATTACCCTTTCGTGATTCAAGCAAAAATTAGAGGATAGTTTTTCACACGGTAAGTAAAAATGTAATATTGATATGACGCCGAAAAATAGGAAGTCTACTGTTTTAATTGGCCCCAATTGAGCGAAAAATCACCCGGCCATCGCCGACAGGTGGCCTAATAAAAATTGTCCAAAAATTTCTCGCCCAAAAGTGCGTGGTGACAGTTGTTGTCCTGTTATCCTTAATGTTATGTTCTCCCTTAAATGTCATTTTTGTATTTCAATATGTTCAGAAAATCGAGCGATGACAAAAGTGAAAACCCCTTTCTGCGCTGATGCTTGGATTAGTAATAATTTATTGTAACACAAACTCAATTATTACCTGAAACTGTCGACATCCACTGGCAGAAAACAAAATATCCGACTGTTATAGAAATAAATGCTGTTATTACACTCCCTCTCATCGCAGCAGAATTGACGATCGTTGTTTGGAAATAAATCCAATGAAGGACTGTTCTTAAATGTTTAGTGTCGTTAATCTATGTTTGCACAAGTATTCAAGTTTTACAATTGTTTCACAATCCGAGATGTATCTAATTTTGAGTCCCATTCAACTGAATAAATTAAGAAAATACTCATGAAAACACTTAAGGCCACAATACACGTGAAGTTCTCTTACCGATGCGTTGCATGACGTTTTGTGTAATAAAATAAAAACGGCAACACACGCCTGCATTGCTTTGCGTTAATCGCGTCCACATGCCTACAAAGAACAAACGCACGTAACGAAATGAGCACTTTCCGTTAGCTTTTATAGCAAACGGTTCGGTTTTGTAGGAAAACGCAAGTAAATGCATGTAGAGCATTGCGCTTGCGTGAAACGCAATATTAAAATAAAACAAACCTGAAAAAAATGCAACCTTCGCAAACGTGTAGTGCGGCCTTTAGACTCATTTACTATTCACAATTATGACTATTCGAGAAAGAAGGAAAATATATTACGGGAAATTCGGTTCTAACATTTCTAAAGGATTGTTGCTGAGTATCCAAATACTGCTTTTAATGGAATCACATGCCCTCTGCGCAATAAAGGTATAAATCCATCTTAAATTAATGTTGTATAATATTTTCGTCCTTCATTTCATCTTCTTTTTACTGCATCGAATATAAATTAATTTCTGTCATTCAAATAAAATTATGTGAAATTTAAGTAAAATTGACATTAAATGCGATTGAAATCCTGAAACATAAGAGTAATCTGATCAATACATTTCATAAATCTCATATTATTACTCAATCATTCTTTTTGTAGTCCAAGTAGTTTTACCTCTATTCACTGCGTATATTCGTCATTCAAACATTTTGTTTTGTTCATTAATCTTTTTGAAGAAAAAAGGAACTTATATTATCGTTACAGAATTTTTTTCCCAGATAAAAAAAGTATTAGCCCAATAATGTTTTGTTGGGCGTGAGTTTCTGATGGATCACGCCTCGCCGTGGCGCGGTCCATCTGTTACTCAAGCTTGACAAAATGAAATAATTTTCGACTCGGTTATCACCTTGACGCATTACCGACTAACCAATGCCGTGAAAATAATATATCGGAGATTATAAGAACCCACGTGTACAAAAACGCGGAAGTTGGTACTACTTGACTCCTAGCTTCATAGAGCTTGAAGAGTTTTAAATATTGTGGACAGCAATACAGCATTGTCGCGATTCTTATAAATGATTTCAATGTAATAACTAAATAATATTATTATGCTAAGTGCTATTATTGTACTTCAGTCGGGACAAGTTGTGGCTAGACTATTTTTCTTGTCGCTACGAAGCATTTCAAGATGATTTATTATACATAATATTTGTTATTGTTATTAGGCTTATATATATATATATATAAAAAGATGACGAAACGGAAAACCAATTTACATCTTAACGATGAGTAATCGTCATAAAAGTCCTCAAGTTTTTGGACAATTAGCCAACTAGAAAGCCGTGAAATAAATCCCATAGAATGATCTCAATGAAAAGGTCACAAGTACAATGTATTAAAAACGCCGTTGATGGCATTCTTAATTCTCGAGGGCCTGAGAAAACCATGAAATAAACCTGCTCCTAAAAAAACCTTTGTGACGTTATTATTCACCTATTTTTTTGCGATTATTTCATTCAAAAAAGAAATATTTATAGTTTTTTATTACTTAGTGCGTTGCAGTGATTACTCCCCGAAATGAATTTTGACAAAAAAGAGTTCATATGAATCGAAGAGTCTACAACTCCATAAGAAATTATAAAAGTGAAGAAAATACAACAGATTCCGTAAAATGCGCACAAATACGCGCCGAAATGTGGTTTTGAACGCGTTTTGTAGTCAGCTGGTTTATGAGTTTGTTGCAATTAGCTATGGATAGTTTACGAAAATGGTATCTGCATTTGTTGAATGTAAAGTAAACGAAACACGAGAATAGAATTGGTTTGACTTTCACATGGCTAATAGGTTGAATTGTTAATATTGATGAGATGATTCTGCAACAATGACGTATTGAATGAAAGCAAATATAATTACACATACTGAATTCGACTGCCGACTTGACGGCATATAGCCCAGGTCCTATTAAATGTTGCGGTCAACACCAACGTCACTTGCAAATCCTGTAAAATAATATGTCCCTTACTTTCGTTAAAGGATTATTTATTGATACTTATATAGTATTATAATTTTATTTGGTTTGAATAATTAAAGTTTATTTTTAATTTTTCATCGTACATATACCAAAAAATGAAATATTGCGTGGAAATTAGTTCAAAACCAGGGCTCAAATTCGAATATTAGTTGAAGACAACGCACATCGTATCCACGATTTACAGTCAAGTTTGTTTGAACTAATTTCCTGCCATCCCGAAGCGCAGAAAACCCTTTCCACACAGATAAGTGATCGAAAAAGGTGGTAGAGTATACAGTTTGCATTCATCAATTGCTGTTCTAACTGCAACTTAGTGACATATTATCCGGCATACTCGGAACTACAGGTTACGCATCTGTTGCCGACGTGTCATTGCAGAATGCTACAAAAACCGATTTTGTTTTATGCTTTTGCAATCAATTTTAACTGGAATTTTTTACTTTTCGTATAAAAAACGACAAAAGAAAACCCTTTCAAATGTCACGCGGTCCAGTCCAGTATGCGAATTGGACTGCGTTCTGACTGCCAAATTATTCTGCACTAGGCCACCCCACCCAATGGAATTCAACAAATGGAATGTACAAAATGTAGGCCATGATTGCAATGAGTAGTAGTTTTATATGACTGACAATGGTGTAAAGTCGGGCAGTGTTAAGATTAAACAAAAAGTACATTATGTCGTTGAATCAGTAGGTAATTCGGTCTTCATCGCTTTCACATTCTCGTGAGCGTTCATCTAACCGAAGTACAGTAAGCAAAAATATATGGTTAATGGACGATTATCAGAATACATTACGGCATAAAATCCATCACGATTTCTTCGTCGAATATCAATAATGATCTCCAAACTATGTCGGGAATATTCCACCAATTTTTATGTGCCTTTTGTAACATTGTTATAGGGAGTCTGTTAGTGTTTTACTAAGCTTGAGTCAGTGATGGATCGCGCCGCGAAGGCGCGGTCCATTAGTGGCTCATGCTTGATAAAATAATATAACTGGTCAATGAAGAGTATCTCAGCCCATATATCCATAATTTCCGTGTTTGGATAAAAAAGCTACTGGCGAAGCAATGAACGTTATTATGCATGTTGCCCATGCCATCCAAAGTGAGTAACCAAATTCTTCACCGATCGGCAAGGTTTCTCTCGTTTTGGCCGTGTACACTGAGCAGCCGATGAGGAAGAAGGTACCTAAAAATATGAAAACATATTATGAGAACTTGTAATCATGATGTTGAGGTGGATGATCGGGCGAAACTGAATCTATTCATCGAGAGTGCCTTAAAAAAATTATTTCACGGGGTTATCAGAAAATATACGAAATTATAACAAAACAGCGGTTTGTAAAAATATAATCCCAGTTTTTAGTGAAACATGTTCTTGATTAATATTAACCTGCGCCATCCTTCTCGATGGGCACGGAACAGGTGCGCGAAGATGGTGATTTATATAAAAAAATATTGAATATTATTGAATGACATTGACGACTCGCTAAGTTAACCTTAAAATTGGATCTGACTGGTTGCTAAAAAGGTGCTCTCAATTTGTTGTACCGTAATTCGCCAGCAGGGCAGGTAACTGATCTATCACGCCTCTGTTTCCTTTTAGTCGCCTCCTACGACAAATTGAAAATACGCTAAGTTTAGTCAACCTGGCTCGAACTAGTGCTGAAAAGGGTGTTCGCAATTGAAGGCATCTTCATTCCCCAGGCCAACCGGTCCTGGTTTAATTATCCTTATTTTGTCTCAGGAATATCTGTCTAATATATCAAATGTATGATATACTTACATGAAAGCAGGAGTGTGACACCAAGTATCACATGTCCTCGTTTCTTCATCTTACCTAGGGCATGAAATATTGAAAGAAAAAGACTCAGAACAACTGCAAAGATGCCGAGAATTATAAAAGCTCGTGTTGCATTGATGTAGTCAGGAACTAAAAGAAAATGAAGAAGAATAGTATCTGACTATTAAAACGAAAAATAAGTAACATGTATTGATAAATTTGGCGAATGTTAACGTTTAATATTTATCAAATATACAAATTGGATAGGATGAGAATTTGTAGTTTTCGCTGTGCAATAACTTTACTCGCAATTAGAGCTGGGCAAGTTGAATCGATTCAAAGCAATTAATCAAATTATTTGAATCATTCACGAATCGTTCACAGGGAAAAATACTTACTAAATGGACTGGAATTTTCATTTTTAACGACAAAATGCAATCGGTTTTGGTCAAGTTTGACCAAAATCGAATATATTTTGTTGTTAAAATATGAAAATTGTTGCTCTTAGATATGTAGTGTGAATTGAATATACAGTAGAAACCACAATTTTTTTTTATTTTCATAATAGAGACAATTTGTAATACAAAAAATGGGATATTTGTTATCTGCATAGAATATTCTAGAAAATTATTCCAATCCGATTCGGATTCTAAATGATTCGGTTTTGCCCAGCCCTGCTTACACTATACCGTAATATACCCCTTTATAATTTGCAAAATAAAATAAAAAGGGATGACATGAGAATATCGCAGTAGGAATGCAAACATTGTGCCGAATTCAGTCACTGATCGCTAAACACAAGAATACGAATAGTGACAAACGACGGCGCAAGATGTGAGATGCTAACTGATTTGAACTCAAACACAGATAGTGGAACCCAATATCTTCGGGTGTTTGAGTAGCAGAATCGCAAGCATTCTGCCAGTCCGCGTGACGGCAGGATGACTTCGGTCAAACACATTCATATCATGATGTTCTGATTTTAAATTTTTCTCAGGATAAAGCTGTATCTAAATTCCTAATATATACATTGGTTTTTAGTCCTTTCTATCAGCTTGGGTTGGTAAAAATAATTCAAGGGTAGGCTTATGCTCAAAATGAAAAATAAAACGTATCGTTTTACTTTGTTATATCAAGGTTTAAGTTTCACCTACAAAAAATACAGAAAAAAACATTTTTGACGCCTCATTAATACATTCAAAAAAATATGTTCCGAAACAGTTTATTTAAATAAAAAACTATGTTTTCAAAATAATGCCATGTAAAATGCCTAACTGTAAGAGAATTGCTTGCCAATGCAGCCAGGTACATCATTACCTATACTTTTAAGAGACACTAAAAGGGGATAGAGTTAGACAAAAAAGTTTGAACTATGCATTTTGTAACTTGCCCAATACACATGCCCAAAATAGAATTTCGGATCGACAATCAAATTTTAGTTCCATTGCCATTTTTATTCTGACTTATGTATTCGCGCCATGATTTTCGAGCTTATGCAATCAGATATTCTTATTCTTAGAAGGTTAGAATTGCTGTTGAGACACATTTTATCTGCTACAAAACTAGAAACACATGACCAATATCATGTTTTGCTGATATCAGTGTCTTTACGAGAAAAAGCATTCATAGCAATCGAATAATGTGAAAAGTACATCTACCATCATCACCATGTTCGAACTAAAGTTGGATAAGCGAAACAGAACAATTGAATCTATATTCTATTGCTAAATTACTATTCTACGACAAAACGCGTCAAGCAAGATTCATAACGTTGCTACAGAATAATACATCGGTCTACGTGCAATACTAACAGTTTTCAAAACCTTCATAGCTAATATTCTGGAATATAGAAATGATTCACAATAATAAATCTATTACAGAAAGATTCCAATCTTACAAAAAAACTTGCCATTTATAAAAAGGGCACAATCTTCATCGGTTGACCGCAGTTTGCAGCTTTCAAAAATACCATATTCTATCCCAGAAGACGTCGAAATTTTCCACGACGGTGTAGCCAAAGTAATGGCGCTCAGAAGAGTAGCAGCCAGACATAGCAAAATCGCTATACATTGAAGCAAACGATAACTCTTCAATTCCATGGCAGTCAGTTTTGTCTCATATTCGCAGAGAAATTAAATCTACATATTTGAACTAACATTTTCAGGCGGTTCAATAGAAAAGTTGAGGATGAGGAAATTAATTGTATTAACCATAACGCAATATTCGGTTATTTATTTATTGTATTAATGACTCTTTACAGACATCGTGCGGAAATAAATTTCTGGAAAAAATCAGCTCACATTGAAATAGATCGGAAAAGTTAATTTTAAAAGTGTTATATTTTATATAGTTAGTTACAAATTTTCCCACAGTTAGTTGTTTGATTTAGATATACGTAACCTGGCTTCAAAAGGTATCAGTCACTCATGGATTGCGATGTCAAAGTAATGTTTATCTGCGTCTCATGCCAGACAAAATAATCTTCTTAGTTTAACTTGGAGTGATGTCAATCGAGTTTTATATTTATTCGACAATAATGTGTAGGAACCATATTAGTCGTTTTCATTCTCTTTAGGACTCCTGATTCAGAAGTGAGTGTGAAATCAAACGCGACTTCAAATCGGTTTCGATAGAATCACTTACATGGGTCGACTTGGAATAACATGGCAAATACCTGAAAGACCGTTATGTCATTAAGTAATATTACCAACACCCTTTAGCTATCAAAGGCTCTCAAAATATTCCACTCATTTTTGAATACTTTCAACTGCTTTTTAAAACAAACTTTTTTCAGATCCTTCACTAAACCATTGTTTCTGTGTTTAGTCAATTCAGTCGACAATGGTTAGTTATATTATTACCTTTATCAATCGTTTTGGAGATAGGTATGGTCTGAATTATATCTATTATATGTACAACTTATTCTGGAAAAATCGATGTGTGTAGCTTACATAATATCTCAGGTTTGCTCGCCAGAAAACCCTTACGCACCTTTTGTCAAGTATTAGTCTCAGGTGGATGGCGCCTCGAAGCACGGTTCCTCTATGGCTTATGCTTGACAAAATTAAAATTCAAACTGCTGTGTTAATACAAAATAGAAGCAATAAATTGAAAAAAACTACCCTTCTGACTTGTTTATACAACTTCTTACACTAATATTCGTGACAAAACTCCGGATCCGTCCAATTATTGCCCCAGATGAACAAATCAAAGACACAAATTGAAAAAAAAAACTTGCCTTCTGATCGATTTACACACGTTCTTACACTGAGAATCGTGACACAACTCCGGAACAGTCCAATTTCTACCCCGGATGAAGAAATCACAATGGACCTGCTCCAAGCGACAGTAATTGTTGCAATTATTGATAACGCAGCAGCAGCTGTGGCTAAGGTACCGGCAGTAAGTGAAAGAATTACAAACGTCTTCATGCTTTCTGTGACTGAGTGTATTAGTTAGCTGACGAGTTGTTATGAGTAAATAGAATTAAAAATGCACAAGAGTGAGTATAAGCAGGTTCAGTGAGCAACAGTAGAACTAATCGTATAATATTTTTTAGCATGTGGTTAAGATAATATTATGGTGCAACTAGGGCAGGGCAATAAGTTTCGGCGATTCGAAATGATTTGAAGCACAAATTATTCGAATTAATGGTGAATCCAAACAAAAATTGTTAAATTAGGTGGAATTTCCATTTTTTGCAACAGAATACAATTGATTATAGTCATTTTGACCGAAATCGATTGTTTTCTGTCGTTAAATGAAAATTGTCGCTTCTAATTCGTAACTATAACTTTTTTTGGTTATGGAAATGGAAACGAAATGTCAACATTAAAAACTGGGCTTTTGTTACTTACATGATATAAGTGATTCGATCCGATTCGAAACTATTATTCGAAACGCATTCGAAGTTTAAATGCTTCGGTTTGGCCCATTCTTAGGTGCAACACAGAAAATGTTCAATTATCAGTCACACAAAAATTAATCAAGATATGTTTTATCAAACAGGTGTTCCTGAAGGACTTGCACTGGGATGGTGGAATACGGGAAGTCAGTGGACGATTTACTTCATACAAATTGTTTAAAATTAAAACGCACGTCAGAGAAAACGAAAAATGCGGCGCGATCCATCAGTGAACCATGTTTAATCATGTATGTTTGAATTTTTCTGACCAGGATAGCGTGCAATAATTCATTATTCTGGTGACAACGTAGACAGCGTGATTGCTTGTCAAAGGCGTGCAAAAAGTTTGTATATATTGAGAAATGTTACGTAAGAAGTTCCGAAATGCCCACTTTAAAAACGTATAGGTCTCCTTCCTGACTCCGATTCTATCGCCAGTGACCCATGCAAACATGCATTTTCTATCAAGTCCAGCCTATTCCTTTTGATCAACAGAATTTTTAACCGCAATTAATTAAAATAAGAGGGAAATCTCGTTAAAAAAAGTACTCTGTTAAATTTAAAAATTCAATCTGTACATGTCTCATTTAGGTATTTTCAGATCAGATAATTCCTTGAGTATTGTAAGGTAACAGAGTGTTGCATTATACTGTGCTTAGGCTGGAAATACCTTGTAAGAAAAATGCTGATGAAACATGTTTTGTTAAGCGTGGGTCACTGATGGATCGCGCCTTCGAGGCGCGATCTATCTGTGGCTCATGCTGTACAAAATACAATGTTTTATCTATAGTACGAATATTCTATTCGAAAAACACTTTATTTTTTTTACGAATATATTTTATAGTATTCTCTAAATTCGCTCGTGTTGAGATATTTTGAAGAAGAAAAAATATAATAAAAGAAACCACATTTCATGAATTCGCCACTTTTTGCTCTGGAGTCGGATTTGGAAAAATTAGATAAAAAGGCAGATTCAACTGAGATTTAATGATCAAATTAAATTCAAACTGTTATATGTAAGAAAAACACGTGGTTATCAGGAAAACATGCAAAATAATTTTTATGAAAGATTACAGTGCTTTTAACAAATAAAAACTGAATAGAATTAATTCAATTCTTGGACTTACCATAGCCCAATTTTGAGATTATTTTTATATATATAAATTTCCATGCATAATACAGGACGATTCTCGACTAAAAGCGACGTGAGTCACCAACACACAAATATAAGTCAGATATTATGTCTCGAGGCATATAATTTCGTCGCAAAGCTTTATCTCTACATCATTTCAAGCTATACGCATGACTGATATTTGGAACTGCTCAATAAATTCATACTGCTACAATTGGCTTGAAATCCTAAGTAGATGTGTCATTCATGTATAATTTTTACATTTATTACAACACTATGTAAAAACTTATAAAAACTTATTCTCGACTTGGAACTTTGCGAGGGTATTAGTTCACACTATATTTAAGCCTTAACCCTTTTCTAGCGCAAGATAAATTCATACCTGTCCTATTTATATTGCGTTCAACTCTCTGACTATTTTCATAACAAACCTTGGCGACCGTGACGTAATCAAACGAGCAATAATAAACAATCCTATTTGAATACTCGACTAAACCGTGTCAGTAACGTTCCTGTCAGCATAACTCATCACTATGATCAATACGCTACCTTCCTATCACGTGAAATATCGATATAATTTGTACAAAAAATCTCTTTCGCAATGGAATATCACAATAAATGGTCGATGGTGATATTACTTACTCCTATAATGTAACTCAACTAGAAATTTTATGCCTTTTCGACACCATCAATCTCCGACATATAGTTGACAATATATGTCTAGTTTTTTGGTTTTCTCACCCTCGCCCTGATCCAATCTCATGCTTTTGAATACTATGATTTACACAATATCAGGTTGTTAAACACCACTAAGTTATAAACTCTTCACGCTTTATAGCGATAAAAAGCGTCAATACTGAAAGCGTATCTCCGATCGGTTGTCACGCCTTGCCCAAAACTACCCTGTAAATCATAATTGGTGTTACCCTCCCTATTAGTGGGTGAGCCTAAACGCTCATATGAAGCGATGCGTATCACACCATCTGAAAGCTTTTGTTCTCATTCTCCGTCTGCCCAATATAATCAGCAACGCTGTAACTTCTATGGCAGACGAAAACCAATGTGAGTTAATCTTTGTATTGCTGAAATACTGCCAGTGCGATGCCATACATCTGCGTCATGCGTTTTTTACACACTGTCATAATCTTATGAGTGAATAGTTTGTCTATGGACCATGTGATCTATGGACCATGTGATCTTGTTTGGCGAGAAACTCTTTCAGACAACGTGTTCAATAGCTTGGTATTTCTCAAAATATTTTGTCCAAACATTTTGGCAAGTATGCATGGATCGTGTCACCAAGGCGACACGTTCTGTGACACATGCTTGGATAGATTTTCAATTGGGCCTCGGTCAATTTATTGTTAACCAACTCTCACATTTTAAAATGAGCCAATACTGATATCCAGAATTGCCGATATCAATACTAACCACAAAATGTCTACTAAAGTGTATAAAAATACAACCGGCTCGACACTTCTCGGATTCAGAAATCAGCCATACTTTACTATAAAATGAATGCAACCATCATTATGTCGTCATCGCAGTCAGATTGTGGTATGAGTAGTTGGTTGTGCTACAATGAAATGCATGTGCAATCTGTTTCTAGACTTATCTACTTGCTAGTGAAAATTTGATTATTCTGTAATTTTTGAAGGTGTTTTAAATATATTTTATCGAATCACAAAAAAGGTCGAACGAACTTGAAACTATAAAAGTTTATCGCGGAAGGCAGATGAAAAATGATAATATTTTCTGTAAAAAACAGAAACGATACGAATGTTTTTTGTTTTGCAGAAATTTATTGTGATCAGGAAATTCGGCCCCAATAGGCCTATTTTTTGTAACGAATATACCAGGCTACTTGGTTTGACACGATTTACTACGTCACGGCTGAATCATATACTAAATGGAATATCGGATAATTTTGAAACCTTTCTTACCAGTCACAGCCTAGCCCACATAGTGTTTTGGAGGGCCAACGATATAAAATTCATCAAGTGTTGTCAGGAGTGCCCAGTGACAAAATTACAGTGCTTACCTTTCTTTGTTATATTGCCGAAAAGCTGCGATGAAAGATTGATCCTCGTAATAATCGCAAATCCAAATCTCTGAAATGAAATTAGATTCTGCGCGCACTTTTCATGTCATTGCATTGAAATATTATAGTTTGATGTTTTATTTATAGTCAAACTCCATGTTTCATCCATCTTATGCAATTTATATATTGTATATACCACTGCCTCCTTCAATACCTGACAAATACTTCTTGTCAATAATGTTCTGTCTGTTCTCGTCTCCGATATTATCAATCCACTATTTGTAATATGTGGATTATACATCAGCTTTTGAGCATACAAGTCCCATCATATTCCATGCTGGATTTTTCACCGGTATTATGTGTCCAATAGACTTTTTCGTTAATGTTAGAATAAGAGCGCCAGGTAATGGCCATTTGTTGACGCACAAGTGGGAACTATAACTATTATATTGGTGGAATATAGATGTCTTTTAAAATATACGGACCATGAGGAGCCTTCTATAATAAAAAAAAACTCACTGCTTGTTAACTCGTTATATTTGTTGGGGTGACTGCCAGAGATATCTTAAAAACAACGTTAACAGAACTGTTTTAGTGTCCAAGTTGTGACGTAATGCATTAGAATTCGACCGTGACATACCCGAAAACGAGATAAGTTAGCGCAATTCGAGAGTGTGAGCAAGCTGTATATTTTAGTAAACTATGTTTGAAAAATGTGATTTTTGAACAAATAGTTTAGGGGCTTATAGTAACAACCGATTCGTGTCGAAGTTTTATCATTGCTTGAGGAAATCGTGCCCTATCGACGGTATCCGAAATTAATTCTGTTGCAATTTTGTTTAGGTCATGGTCATAACTTAGATTGACTAGAATACATCTGCGCCGATACTCCTGCTGTATTGCTCGACCTACTTGAGCATATTACCGGTAGTGCTTCAGTGATTTTTGGGATATCCGTATGCTACCTATAGCGGATCGACTTTGAGCATCTTGAACCTACGTCCTACGCTTGCCCAGAAATAAGGCGACGTCGCAATGCTACCGTTCATGCGTGCCAATCATATCTTTACAGCAATTCTAACCATGCCCGTTTGGCAGGGTGATCCACTCCAAGAAGTGGCTGTAAAAAACTTCGACAGAAATACAACAACCAGTCAAATATATAAATCTCACAGAAGTCAACATTCAATTTTGCATATGATTAAATAAATTTCTTGGATTTGTGTCAAATTTCTATATCTGACATGAGTTGACTGGAAATGAAGCTGATTTTTATTATATATATATATATACATACAAGGATTTTATAATATAAAAAAGGATAAAAGAAGAAACTCTCATGAAATGGCATTGTTACGTCATTTCACGTGACTTTACTTCGCCCGCCTAACGCTTGAGAGCATTGACAAAAACATAGCTTTTCTTGGCTGGTTTTCCCAGTCTGAAATGCTGTGTTGATGGTTATCTTTGATGGCATAGTCGTTTCAATAAGGATATAGCGGACATAGCCTATTCAGTAGGGGCATAAAAAAAAACTTTCCAACCCAAACCGGAATGAAGTCAGTTAGCAGGAATATAGGAGACATAGCTTACACATATTGGCAAGTAGGCACAACAAAAACTCTTAAGTAAAATTATCCCAAATTACAACTAGTGCACTAGCGTGGTTATCGCGCGGGGAAGCCTATGACCCCACTCGGCGACCGAAAATAATATCAGAATGTCCTTCTAAGCGCTATTATAACGTAGGAACTCCAAAATATTTTCGCGCGCATTATGCGTTTACACTTATTCACAAGGCTATTTTAGGCACCCAAATTTTAGTTTCTAACTTACAATAACCGAAAAAGACTATTAGTTAATAAGTCAGCAATGAAAAAACATGTATGATATCGTTCTGAAAAAATTAATTTGAATCGCGACTGTCTAAAATTTTGTTGAACATGAACCAAAGATGAGTTATAGTAGTTAGAAATAAGTGGTCTATCCTCCACAAAAATGCATCTATGTGCAAGCCAATTTTACAAACTTAGTACTTGATTGGTTTGAGAGTATTCGGAAACTTTTTAATTGAATATTCGAACCTAAGCCTAATTTCCCAATTAACGTACCAATATTTTATAATATATTTAAAGTTCACATCACCTTTTGATAAGGGTTCAGATTTCAAAAAGGCTTAAAGGGGGTTGCAAATTTGTAAAATCAAATGTTACTAATGATTGTGGTGATCAAAGATAAGTATTCAACAAGTTCAATTGTGAAACGGAACTTGTCCGACCTGTGAAGAAAAAGCAGTCTGAGGTAATGCAGCGTTTGCTTTTGGATGTATTCCAACAGAATTCAACCACTTCTTTAAGAGATATTCTTTTTTTTTCTTTTTTTAATTCAAAAACGTTATTGTAGGCTTAGTTTCAATACTCGGCGTGGTTTAGTGCCAAGTCGACAATCTCAACTTATTAACAGGGTCATCCCTTTGTAAGTAGTTGTTGATTTAACATATGTAACTCGTTCTCATATGAGTGGCCATTGTTTAGGTTCTTTGAATGCTGCCTCGAATATTCCCGTAAATTTTATCGAAATACTATGTTTTAAACCAAAAACAGTTATATTCCCATACATGCAATATTCCAAAATATTCGTGCAGTGTTTCATTATTAATTTCAAATATAATTATCTTGCGATAATATTTCCTTTTTAATGATAAATTTATTCTGTAAATATACATCAATTTATCATAAGTATGCGACCTTGAGAACTGGATTTGCAAAAAACTTTCCTGGGAAAAAACATTCAAAATTATTTATATACCAGCTAGGGCAATATGCCAAAACTCAATATTCTAAAATTGACATAGATAGTGGTTTCGCTGCACTACAAAACAAAAATTAGCACAATTCATTTCGATTATCTGATGTTTTCAAGCTTTCTTCAAATCAAATCTTTTATCCGGGAGTTATTCAACAGAAATTTATGAATGTCTATCGAACGAGTTTTTATGGAACTCAATTTCACACCTCACCATGACCAAGACCCGTATCGGCGGCCACTTATAGACAGACAGGGTTAGAAATTGCTGGAAATATATATAATCTTTTCCTGTTCGGCTTAGCCTACCGAGTTACTACACCCTGGATTGAGAGGTGAGCATGCATTAACGTGCGATGCCATCATTTTTAACCAACAGGCCATCGCGGAATTTGGTTTGTTTTCAATATTTCACTGATTTGTGAAACCTCACGTTTTTTATGGGATGACGTGGCTGTCGTACTGATCAACAGTGACGTAGACTTTTACTGGTTGTTTTTTAATGAACCTTATTCCTCGGGATTTCGATTTCCTATGCCACATACAGTCAGAATGTAACCCACTCAGCAAATCATGGACTTTTCTGGCCCTCTATGATGGTATGGCCGGATAATATCGTATCTATAACTCTGAGCTAATCAGTGTATTTGTGGGGAAGATATTTTTTATATTACATGCTTCATGGGGGAATTTCAATGAATAGCTACCAGTTGCCATATATAAATATATCCAATCTAAATTGCCATAACACCCAATACCTTTTTAGCAACGAACCCTTCTTCCAGACTCATAATTTTATTTAGCTGAATGATGGTTAAGACCTTGAAGGATACTAACGCTTAGTGTTTTAAGAATTGATTTTATTTATCACTCATTTTAATATTGAATCAGATTTGTCGCAACTGTTTTGTCATTCCGAAATTGTACGTACGTTTTGGCACTTCTTTATTTGAGTCGATTTCAGAGTGATATTACTTTTTTTTTGTTCATAGACTTCCGGATGTACACGCACAGAATGTTTCTCATTTACAGTAGGTGTATATATCGTGTCATGTTTTTATCGTGTCATACATATTTTTTGACCAACTAACTCATCCCATGGCATCTCTTGTAGTAGACATAAGTATGGTACCACCTCCATATTGACACGATTTTAATTCATTTAACCTTAATTTTTATTTTGAGGTATCTTGTTTCAACAATATATCATTAGTGATCTGACAGTTTTGATCAATTTCATGTCACCGTATGTGCTTTCTTCATGCATTGTTGACTGTCTACACCCTCATTTTATTTCTGTTTAATTTTTGCTGTCGCAACTTTTGTCTATTCCATGCAATATGCTTGAAGCAATTCAATATTTCTGTGATAGAAGCCACTTGCTTTCTTTTAACTGAGAATAGTCAGACTAGTTCAGTTCACACAAATTTGACACTATAGTTCGCATGAAAAACTATATCCTAGTTCTTATAATGTTTACAGATTGTTGTAGTTTCATTTTTATTATCCTGATAGCATTCAATCTTACTGTTTTTCATGATCATTTTTTATCACTCCGCCCAATAATAGATTATTAATCCGCCTAGTCAGCAATGTACAATAGAAATTTTTTGTATCAAATTATCTTTTGTCCCAGTTTTTTGCAAAATCTGATTAATTTTTTCCTGTTTCAATTCAGGAGATAATTGAAATTTTTCCAACCTGTCTTGAGGAATAGCTTATATCGATAGACTATCCTTGAGTAGCCCATCTCAAATGTCACCCAGTCAGCTCAATTTCGCTATTTGTCTTGACATGGCAGTATATTGATTTGTCAGATTCATATGTTATTATGCAACCCTTCCTTAGTTGTTTTTTGTTCTAATATCACGGAACAACACCAATGATTTCTTTTAAAGGGGGAAAGAAGGAATGCGCCAGTGTTTTGTGTTGTTGATTCTGGCAACGTTCGTTGTGTTCTTTATGACACGGTTAATTGTGACTTGTCCATCGCAACATGTGCTTGTTGTTGATTGTTTAATAAAGGTCAGTCTGGACTGGACCTCGAAGAGGTTGTTTGTGGTTCCGTTGTCTGATTAGAATGGGGAGTCTTGGCTATTTTACTGGCGCAGCGTTGCAGTTGACTTGTTTGGTTTTTTAAAAAATTTTTTTACTTTCGGTGACCTAAGAACACAAATTTAATACACGAATTTAGATGATCGACCATCAATCAGGATGTATGTAATCATGTAAAATGATCCCAGAACACGCAAAAACATTCAAATTGCTACAGCGGCCATACCGTTGTGCCAAGCTATCTGTGTCTGAGTCAGTACTGGTTTATCTTATCCGCAAAACGGTTATGTCAATGATTTAATAATCGTTGATCGATGCTAACGATTCCTAAAATTTGTGTTAAAATTCTATTGCAATACTGCATTCAATCGAAAAAGCCTCTTATGAAGCCAGCAAACAGGGAAGTGCACAATGTTTTTGACATGCACTCAACCGTGCACCGAGCCGATGATGTCACAATGACCAAATGGAATCTTTGAAACTGATCAGTAACGCTTCGAAATTGCTGAGATTCATTATCAAACTATAATGCGCCGCGGACGCTCGGAAATTTAGCTCAATGTAAAGACATTTCGGTACCGGTATAAAATGCCAAAATCCTGAGATGGGGTGAATTTCCCCAGCATTTTGAACCTTTACGGTAAGCGGTACGCCACCCAATTATGGAAGTCACGCATTGCCGTGTTCAGAACCGTAGAAGGGCTTAGGGGAAGGGGCATTGGAAAAACTTCGGTGAATAAATTGCTTAATGACTTTCTGAATGGCGATGCAGCAAATACGGTAGCCTGTAGGCCCTGCCTAATTTTGCTAAGACTAACTTAGCATTTTATATCATCATGCTCAACCCTTACGAGAAACCTGTCGAAATTTCGTGGCCGCGAAAAAATTCAAAAATAATATTTCTGGTTTGCAAATGGCTATATAATATGAAATAGCAACTGTACGCCGAAGTTGCGTGAAAGTTGTCATCTGATATGATAATGATAAACAAGATAGCGCAAGCACGTGTTTATTGCTAAGATACTCAATTTGAATCTTTCTTAAAAACTCGTTCTCTAACACGTTTTAAACATTATATGATACTGATAACCCCGTACTGATTCGATAATTATAGTAGCCGCTCGGTAATGTGATCTCTTTATGTGCTATACATGAGTTACATATATACATTTGTACCATCATCGCCTTTTGAGCAGTGGTCGACATTATTACATGCTCTTACCGCAGATAGGCCTGTAACGTAATCAGTTAGTAAGATCATGATTCATGGATCACTATTTTCTGATTTTTAAGCAGAACGAATGTTTTTTAATATTTAAAAATAAAAGATTTGGACTATACCGGTACTGTATATTAGAGGTTTACTGTTTAGACCAGATCATACATAAAATTATTTAGACACTGGATAAGGAAAACTCTGTCTAGTCGACAAAGAAGGCGAAAAGGGGTCTCGGGAAGTTAGTGCTATAATATTTCCCAATACCCTCAAAATTAAAACTGGCAGAATATTACTGGTATCATATGTCTTGAGCAGATAGGGTTGATGCTGCAGGAGTATGCATTCTGCATTACAGATTAGGATGAGTTGTTTCTTCCAACATAGAAAATTTTGCTGATATATAGATGCAGAACATGTAAACTGAATGGAACCCCAATACAAAATAGGGTGTATATACTGGAAGTTTGCCAGTCTTTACCAGTTTACTCACAGTATTGCAGGTACAGGAATGTTAATCAAACTGTGCTGCTTATGTAGCAGAAGAGTATTCAAATTTTAATTACATTTTAGAATTATGTTCTAACATTTATAATGATCAAAATTGCAATACAACTTTTTGCTGGTCAATCTTGCTACAAATTCTAATACCAAACTAAATATTTGGGTGAAACACTCCAGTTCTGAATCTTGCAATAAGTAACCAAATTATACGTTCAGTATGGAATGAAACTGAGTGCCTCTCAAGTTGCGACTTTAAGGTGCAATCATTTTTCAATCAAATATGAATTTCTCTGTCTTTTTCGATTCAAAAAAAAAAAAAAAAAAATTATATGAAACCAATAAATTGCTAACTTTTCAAATATTTAAGTTATATGTATAATGTACAATTGAAAGAAACTGGTGAAATATTTGATTAAAACTTAATCAAATCAGGAATTGCACGAAATTACAGAAATGAGAATTTGAATCTTGAATCTGACCCAGTGCCAATCTTTGTAATGTGGAAACATTTCAGACTGAACCTACTGATATAATGGTAAATTTCAGTCATAATTGTGACTTGGGCCAGGTTATTATTGCCAGCTTACTAATTATAATATAACTGAACTTTGATGAACAATATATTTATTTTTTGCTATCCAGTAACTGTATGTTTTTCATTTTTGTCATGTGTATGAATTGTATATATTATTTTAATGTCTAAAATGGTATTGTTTTTGATTGACACATTTTCAGGTAGGAATATTATTCTGACTTAATTCAATATATATATAGTCCTTTCAAAATGATGCGATCGGTATTGAAATACTTGAGACCGATAGGCCAAAGATCTCTGTCCACTTCAAGTTCAGAGCCAGCAATTGATCCTGTTACTTATGACAAACGAGAAAATGTGACTCTCATAGGTCTGAATCGTCCCCATTGTAAAAACGCAATGAATTCCATTATGGCTCAGCAGTTGAACATAGTCATGAAATCATTTGAAGAAGACCATTCTAGTAACGTTGCAATTCTACATGGAAATGGCACAGACTTTTGTTCAGGATATGATTTGAAAGAAGCATCTGAAGGTGGTTTGAGCGATGAGACCAAAGAAGTATTGAAACAACATGGACCCATGGGAATAACAAGAGAAGCGTTCAAAAAGCCTGTTATTGCTGCATTGAATGGTTACGTCATTGGTGGAGGATTGGAATTAGCTTTAGCATGTGATCTTCGAATAGCTACTAGTGACACTGTGTTGGGTGGTTTCAACAGAAAGCATGGTGTTCCCTTCATTGATGGATGTACGGTTCGACTACCGGCATTGATAGGTCTTTCTCGAGCGCTAGATCTCATTCTCACTGGCCGACCTGTTGATGTGAATGAGGCTTATTCAATGGGACTCGTTAACAGGATTACAGATGACAATGATTTAATCACCGAAGCCTTCAAACTTGCGAAACAAATATCTGACGATCCACAGTTTTGTATGCTCACTGATAGACACAATGCTTATTATTCAACATACAATGCCAAATCTTTACAAGATGCATTGAATCATGAGTTCGAAAATGGTTGGAAAGTTGTTAATGTTGAAAGCATCAAAGGTGCCAAAAAATTTATAAACAGGAAAAGATAACTTTTTGATGTCAGCCTGTCCCTCTTCATATTTATAACTGTATTATTTTGTAAAGGTGTATCGGGGCATAAACTACCTGATTGTGGTCAGACAGTTTTCTTATTTTGGAATATGGAGATGTGGCTGCAAATCAATTTCGTACCGGTGGTGTGGTTCGCAGGAGAGTCCTTTTTTGCTACCAAGTAGGAAATTTAGTCGAACTGATTTCTTCAGCACTCTGGTACCTAATCCGTATATTGCTGCTAAATATGTTTTTGCTGCATTGCACATGCTTAAATGAGTTTGAACAATTAAATGCAGGTAACTAAAGAGGTGCTACTGTAACTTAGAAAAACACGCATTTTCCACACCTTCTGGAGGGACATTATTTGTTTACGGATATTTTTTAAATTCCATGGCGAATAATTAATTTTTTTATAGCTCTAAAAACCCTTTCCCTATTACAATGTTTGCCAGCATGGAGTGGCCAATATTGCATAGAAACGACCGTCTTTCCAAAATGTTGTTTGGACATCCCTGGTTGTCAATCTCTGTCTTGCAAAATAAATTACAGCTGCAAGTAAGACTTCATTTGTTTTTTCATGACTGTATAATAGCTTCATAAGTATACTCATTGTGCTTACTAACATTTTTTGCTTCTGTTTTTTTTCCTTGCTTAATGTTTGTTTATTACTGTGATGCCAATTCCAGATTATCAGAGTTTTAATTACAACTGCAGATACTACTGACTATATTGAAAGTATTTGTATTCATGAGTTTATTATGCGTTTCCTCAAAATTTTAATTATTTCCTCACCAAAGTACGTTAAACTGCTTGCACCAAAGGAAAAATTCATCAAGAAAGCAATACTTCACGATCAGGCTTGCTCATGGTTTTCATATCTGTTAATTCATTTGAAGAAATTATAATGAATACTCATCCTGTCAGTTCACTCATATCTATATGTCCTATCTAAATGATATAAGGCAATTTAAAGTTTCGAATGTAGCTTTCGAGATTTTGTTGCTCAAATCCGATGGATTCAATATAGATATCTTTGTTGACGCACAGAATTTTAGTTTACACTAACTTTTCATTAGGACTGATTTTAAATCAAATGTCATTTTGATAGGTGAACTCCATATGTCTATGTCTATATATAATGTTGGGTTTCACGAAAAAATGTTGTATCTGATCACTTGATCAGTAAAAGAAACTGCAAAGCAAAGAACTTTTTTGCAAAGATTTTGTGGTCTGTGTGGAATTAAATATTTCTGCAATTAATGATTGCCGACATTAGCGATTTATTTCATTTATCTGTCGCAAGGTCATGTGGTTTTCTCTACTTGTTACTGAAGTTGCGATCTCGATCTATTTTTTACCAAGGTCATAAGTTGTATCGAGTTCAAGACACAGTTTGGCAAAACCATGTGTTCAGATCCTACAAGTCCTGTGTCAATTCGTGACAATTTTGAACGTTTTAGCATGCAGGAGGCAATTTAACTTACTCTGCGATGCATCGATGTACAACAATATGGAGGGTTTGCATAATATTATCTCGAACTGGCATATTTTTTTCGAAGAGTGGAGTTCGAGTTCACAACCCTGCTTGTTTCAATATCACCCAGGGGTGCTTTTTCACATCCAGGCAATATACTATGAAAAGCCTCTGAGAAATTCCACTATGAACATGAGCCACAAATGATCACGCATTAGCAGTTAAGTCATCTAACTTAGACGAAATAATTTCATACTCTTTTCTACGTTTTTTTTCGCTTGAGAATTTCTGTTTGAATCAGATCTCAATCCCAGAAATAGTATTTATTCAGCAGTAATTGTTGCATTGAGGTTTAAAATTGCGTGGTAAAAAGTAATAAAAAAGCAAACCCACTTGGGCGGTTTGACATAATGCCTGTATCTTCTTTGTCCAAATCCGTGTACTTTTTGGGTAAGGTGCACGCTAAACCAATATTTTGTTAAGATTGAATTGAGTGGTATTTTGCATGTCTCTGGTGCTCTCACTCATTGTCTACCGGTAAACAATAAAAGAATTGCGAGATTATATTTTAAAAAAAAAAACTTGATTGATTGATCACATTTAAGAAATTGTGAGTATGGCGAGCGAGAGCAAGACCTCAAGTTGGCGTTTATGTAGCAGGTGAGTGACCTCCACGGGTAGTCACGAAACGCACACAAATTATGATTACGAAACAAGAATTTGTTTGCTCGAAATCTCAGCTACCCGCCAGCCGGGGTTGATCAAATATATCAAGTTTAAAACAATATTGAACAGGTGGAATATTTCTAGTTTCAAGTAGTCGTAATTACCGAAAATTTATAAATAAATATATTGATAATTGGCACATTACAGATGAGTCATGATTGTAAACGAAGGCGAATGTGCCTTTGCCATATTGTCCATTATAGATTCAAGATCATTAACGAACTAATTTTTTTTTCATGGACTTACTTTTTATTAATCAAGCGTGGGTAAAACTAACATAAGTGTGGCGAAAAACTTATTTACCATTGTCTAATCATGAGGCAATTATCTTTTGCGAAGCGAGATAGACCAAAGGTCGATTTGGCGACTACATTAAGCAAACACATTTATCGAATTCTATCACCATCCCATTCAGTTCTCAAAAATGAACCGTCCCCCTTGTGGGTCCATTTGATCATTGTTACATACTTGACAAAACATAAGTGAACGAATGTTTTTTTTATTTATTGCGATGTTATGTGTATCTTTCGAACGACTAATTGCATAATACGTTTACTGATAGAACATATAAAAGGGTGGATGTCAACGTTGACAACATAGCCTACATGTACAAAGCACGGAGCTCAGTCAAGTTGCTTAGCAAGTAGCTTTCAATTTCGATCAGTAGCGCGCAATATTTTGATCAAGAGGGTATTAATACGGCAGCGCATAGCGAAAATCATTCTTTTGAATTATGTTTGGAATGGCATTTAATTTTTATTCTTCTGGGGAGGAAAACCGAGAATACGGTCATTTGGCAAACCACGGTCTCCCGTGCATAAGCTAGTTTCGAATCGAAGTAAAGGCTTTTGGTTTAATATATTTCCCATTTATTTTCACTGTGCATGGATCTGGTTGGTGGAGGAGGCCCTAAAGATGCTTACGCGAACCCCAGTGTGCCGGCGAGGCGGCCAGCAGACTTATTATGATATTACATGTCTGCAAATAGCAACGAAAGGGGATTAACTAAGCTTGAGTAGAAAAATGTTCTGTTCCGTTGGTAAACGTAAAGAAATGCCAGTGAGGTGTTGCGCGATCATAAAACGCCAAAAAAGCGATCTACGCTAACGCGTTTGAAGCATTACAATCTTGTCAGTTTACCTTTTAATTTTCAGAATTGGTGCCCAATATTGCAAAAACATATATAAATTTCAATTTATCGGGAATTTGCAACCGAAATTTGTAAATTGCACGTATCGAAAAATATGATATCATAATGAAAAATTGTTGTAATGAAGCATGGGTCACAGATTGACTGCCCCTCGACGACGCGATCTGTCAGTAACTCATTCAATAAAACAAGTTGAAGCAAAGAATTTGTGACTGATCATTGATAAAATAAATATTTGAACAACAGAACACGAGATGTTTGAATATTGAGTATATATTCGTTATTGAAACTTTTTTGAAATTTTTATGAAGAATTTAACCTTGTCTAGAGCTATCGGCGATTTGAGCACCCTTATCAACTAAGTGTACAAAATTATGATAAATCGATGTGATATTTCTTGTTACTATTCGTTTCAATATAATCACATCTGCTAAATTAAATATCGTCATGCAAAAACTGTGTATAAATTCATTCCAGGCGAATTTTCCCCCCGGGTCACCAAAATGCGCTACTGTTGAAAAATATTGGCTAGTGCAGGACTCCATTCAAAAATATTTATAGTGTTTCGAAGGTATTGGTTTGCAAACGGACCTCTATACCTGACAAGTGGCCAAGAACACAAACAAATGTCACCTAAATACAAGTACACAAACGCAGTATAACATATATATATGGTATTCAACTATATAATATCAGTTATAATCTTGCAGAATATATACATTTTATGCTAAAATTAAAGGACAGAAACAAGCATGAAGAAGACTGCAGTAATCATTTTATCTTTTGCTTTATTCGTAACAGTGAATGCTTCTATTTACGGTAAGTAAGACTTGTTGAATATGTCATATTTCTTTAGAAGGGATTTTTTTGCAATTACTCTCATCGTTTGTAAAGCTGAAGACAGTTTTCGAATATTTTTCGTAATATTGCTTCATCATTCAACTATATTATGACATTGGGAGGAAGCTCAAAATTGTAATTTTCCTTAATTTTCTCATTTGATTTATTTTAAACCGAAACGTCGATAAAAACTTTTTAATATAAAAAAGCTTCAGATACGAATTTAACGTTTTCGGAACAAGAAAAGTCTTGTCAAAAGTATTTTTGTCAAGCGTGAGTCACTGATGGATTGCGTCGACTGGCCGCAGTCAATCTGTGACTCGTTCTTGACGAAATAGGGTATTGGATTGTGCAAATCTCGCTTGGGACAAGATTCGAGCCCGGTCGCGTGTCGAATTCAACCGTATTTTTGATTTATATCCTATATCACTTCATCCGACTCCTCACGTTCTTTTCCCAATTTCCTTACCTCCCTCGTTCATTTTCTGCTTTATGCTTAAAATATGTAATTCAGGCTGCTATAGATGTTAGCAATGATATGTACAATTTTGATGGTAGCATGATTGCAGCTTGATTTAATTTTCATTAGCATATGCAATGCATCCAAATATCTTTCAAGATGGTATTTCTATAATATTCTCAAAATATAATGATATGGGGCCTGACAAAAATATGGATCAAGTGTCAACATCTGACGAGGTCGATCAATCGAAAAATAAACCACAATATCGGAAAGCACCCCGTGATTGGAGTAAACAACAAGAGAATAGAGCATTTGGTAATTGCTAGTCTTTTTGCTCTAGCATGTTCCGTCGTTTATGTGTCTCTTTGTTGTCGAGTTTGATGCATGACGAAATAAAAACTTCCATTGCGGGTTGCGGAACGTGAAGATTTATAACTTCGTTTGATATTTTAATTAACATGTAATTGTTATTTCTAAATGTAGCAATGAACGCATACTATTTTTTCCCCATCATCGCATGTACGTTGTTAGCTTATGGATAATGGAAGTATGGAAAATTCCGAAGCTACGGATTTCTTTTTATCGAAACAAAACGAGTTTCAAACGATTTGATAATGCCCATGTCCAATATCAACGCAAGTTTGACAATTCCCCTTTATTGAACTAGAATTCGTGAGATTACCTAAGTAGAATTGATCAGAAAGTTGATAAGCAAGTTACAGATATCAAATAATCAAAATTGTTATACTTTCTCCATTCGTAATGTAATTTCTGTCGTGTTGGGCTAACGGCATATGTGCAAAAACATATGCCATTTCGATCTGAAATTTTTGTTGCACCAGATAGTGGTAATGGAGACGTACGAACTGGTATTATAGTGATGCGATGTATGCGCTTATGGACCTTTCTGCGACCTTTGACCCCGACAATTTTAGCCTTTGCTCTATAATGAAAAAAGGTTTACGGTCTGTATTAGGAAAGTTAACAATTTTTGCTGCATGGACGTGCGCGAATGGGATTCTATGAAAAATTATTAAACTGAAAACACAACTTTCGGATTTCAACTCACTATTTTTGGCGAATTGCATACATTTTATTCTGTGAATTTTAGCCTCGATTTGAGGGCTTAGCAGCAAAACGAATAACCGCCCACTGAGTAAATCACTGTATATCAACTCAATTCCTGTATATCTTGAATATTAGAAAACAAAACTCCACAAACACAATACAAAAAATTAAAACGACGACTTGTTTGCAAAGTAGGTTGCTTGAAAATTCATCCGAATGAAAAACCTGCAAAGTTTCGTTGCAACGTCGACATAAACAATTCGATGACTACCTACTAACCTGGATGTAAACAAGGAAGTCAGCTATCGGGGAAAAGTCCATATCATGAGGTTCAACATATTACTTTGATGCCCATTTGGAGACGTCACAAAAACATGAAAAAGTGAAGATAATCTCAGACAGAAAATCTTCGTTCATGAATGTTATGTGTTAAATATGAGTCACTGATAGACTGCGCCTCCGAGGTGCGGTTCATTCGTGGATCATGCTTGGGAAATAATGGATTATTGATTACCAGTTAGTGAATAATTTCAACTTAGTTATTAAATTTTCGTCTAAAATATTCGTTCAATTTTTGCTTGCAACATCCTCAGTTAATGAACTTTTTTTTTCCTAATTCGACGTAATCTTATTGCTGATGTAGTCATATCGCATAATTGCGTTGCTGCTCTTCTTACACTAATAGTGAACTTGAGTTGACTCAGACCATTTTAGCGAGGAGAGAACATTATTTTCTGTTAAACTCATTCAAAGATGGCGTCAAAAGTGTGTTCAGTGGAAAATTTATCAACAAATGTGCAGAACTTCACAACGAATGTCCTGATTTGAATGCCATGTTAGACGAATCCGGCCGGTTTCCTGGTGTCTTGTGCAGCTATCGTCTCTATAAAAAATGTGGTAAGTCTGCTAAATATTAACACTCGATAGTTTGTTTCAACTATTTTCTACTGTAACCCTATCTTAGAAACACGGACGCAATGGCCAAAACTGAGAGCTGGGGGTCACGTAATGACAAGTGACTACAGGATCTAGTACGCGTAAGCGTCACATCCCGCATGAAACTTAGCCGATGTGGTAAGGTGCAGTGGGTGGTACTTGCCCCAGTCTATAGTAAAATCATCTACCACCTTATTGTTTCTATTTAGTCCCCTCTTGCGGTACGCGGGAAATAAGATAACTTTCGTGAACTTACTTTGATATCACTGGTACGATTTTTTTTATCCACCCATTACTGATAAATTTTCGAAATACAATAATATCGTTCATTCGTTCGTAAATAAAAATAGTTTTACGGCATAACACGACACCTGCTTTTATGCGATATCTTCTTTCTTTTCCAAAACTTATGCACAAAATGTACGGTTGCCAATCAGCTCAGTATTTTAAATAAATACTTTTCATTCATTTATTGTAAGCTGATTACAAGATCTATTGTCATTATCAACATCTCTCGATTTTCTATTTATTTTTTGTTTTCTTTAGGCTTCGATTTTGATTGCTTTATGGTTAGGTGGGGCGAGGTTGGTAGCTGCAATTCCGACGCTTTTGATGAGCTTCCTGACGTATGCCTAGATTGCGTGAAGAGACGTTTTTCTGCAGATAATGAGGTTGTGTTTTCTTTTTATACGGACCGTATTAAATATCATTTATTTATATCATATATTGTTTTTTGTTTTGTTATGTATATATATATATATATATATATATATAACATACTGCGAGTATTTATTAAACCAGTGAGTAAAAGTCACATTATATAAAACTGAAAATCTCGAATCGAAAGATTCTTTCTTGAGAAATAGGAAAAAGAAATTGTTGTCGCTGGAAATAACCGCGCTTCGTGATTTACAGAATATAATATTGCCTTTACATTCCACTATTTCAGAATTCCACTATAGAATCTTGCGCTCTTCAGATCGCTCTTATTCAGATTATTAGGTTGATAACTTCTCTTGGGTTTATAAATTCTGAACTAACTTCATGGCGAAACTTTATACAGTTAGTATAAATATTATTTAAATGTTCATCTTATTTTGTAGTGAACATTCCAGAATCGAAAGAGCATTCAAATATTGGATCAACTGAGGAACATACAAATGTCAAAATTCCAAGTTTCTATCGACGGTTATTTCGGAGATTAAATTAATATTATGGCAATTACGCTATATTGACACATTTTTATATTATATTAATCAGCCGTTTTCCATCAATTTATTTCCAGTGATAGAATTTTTACTTTCTCCAGATAAAAACTCCCCAAGCATCGGGTATCGGCGTTTGCCACCTTCAGAAAAAGTATGGGTATAGAGTCTGTCTATGGACTCATTTTGTAGCATCGGCATTGATATATCTTACAACTACATTTCCTTTTCAGAACCCAAAACCCGAAATTCATGCGGAACAAGAGGAAGGGCATTAATGATCACTTACAACCCCTGTTCACCGATAAACGATTATGTTATGGAGCACTCTTCTTTATATGATTTACAAATGATTGAACTATTCTTGCTAATATATAAAGTTTAAGTTTAAACATATCTGGCCGAATAATTGCTGTAAATATTAGCTTTTTGTCTACTTTCAAAATCGTGTTGTGCAAATTAAAGTTCGAATCTACTTGATCAATGTTCTTCGTAGCCACATGGACATGAAGATTATTTACTTTCTTGAATATGAATCACATCGATAAAAAAAATTATTTTGTCAAGCAAGAGCCACTGATGGACCGCGCTTTGGCAGCGCGATCCATCAGTGACTCATACTCAACAAAACATGTTTGGTCGAAAGATTTTTGACAGGATATGGATTGGTCATTGGTGCCTAGATCCATCAGCGATTCATGTTGACCAAAGCATACCAATCTTTTAATGGTGTTTAGAAGTTACGAATTAGTGCCTATTTAGTTTCTGGGTAAATTTAATTTAATAACTGTCTTTAACATCTTCATAATAATTTAGTTTTTGAAATATTACTCTCAGTAAATAAAATTAAGAATTTTAAAAACTCTATCTGTTTATGATATCTTTTGCATAAGTATAAATAATTTTTCTGATAGATAAGTAGACTTTGTGACAACGTGATTTCATATATAATTTTTCATTAATATGAATATTTCATAAATTCTTTTCATTTAAATAATGACTAGTAAAAAATACTAGCTCGCTTACTATGAAAAATTTTACTGCTGCTGCAATAGAAGATATCATGGAATACTATGTTTTCTTTATAATATTTATTGTGAAAGGAAATATAAAAGGATAGCGCAAACATATATTATTTAAAGTTTTCGTACTTACAAATTGAAGAACATTGTGTGAGACGAAGTTTAATATAACTGAGTGAATGAAAATACATAAATCGCGACTCGACTGCAAACGATATCGCCCAATAGAAATATAATGGGATTTAAATATTAATCGTTTAAGAGTTCAGATTATTTTATACGTCTGTATAAACCATGCGATCATTTATTTTCGACAGTAAATACACTCACTAATGTGTATGAGAATGACGTCATACTAATTTCCAACTTAGTTCGTAAAGCATGAGACAAATATCGACCGCGAGCAATTGGCGCGATCCAACAATGGTTCACACTTGGCAAAGTATGTCTAGGCAAAAAAAGAACTTTCTGTTTTCGCACAATTTGACCTAACAATGGTTTCAAAATACAAAATCATTTCCTTTCATTTTATTACAAAAAAAAAAAAATATTGCTTACGCCACACAATAGGAAAATAAAAATATAGGTACATTTTAAGTTTTTAGACGGACATTATGAAATCTAATACGAATTCATATGAAAACTAAATACCGTGCTCTAAATTAACAAACTCCGTTGCCAGATTTATAATATGTACAAAGTTCAAGAGTGTGAATGTTCAAAACTTTTTGATTCTATAAAAAGACAGAAGGGTTTGTGTTTTCCAACCACTCTCTTGAAATAAAAAAAAAACGTGGCTATGATTGCGGATTGATCTATTCCTTAGTATTCATCGAGATTTTGCAATCAATGCTGGTATTTTTAATATTTACCAAAAATTTGAGGTCAAATGGTTTTATCATTGTGGAGGAGTTACAAATACAAAAACGCGACCGACAACTGAGATATATAAGCGTAGCTATATATTTTATAGGTATAGTTGCTGATTATTGTCTATGCATAAAAAATGTTTTCACATTTATATTATTAACCTGTCGACTGAAAGAATTCTAGAAAAATAGACAAAGCAGGATCAAATCAGAAAAAAGAAAGCCCTCTCTCTTGTAAAGAAGCTTTCATCCGGAAACATTTTTAGATTGATTCAGGTAAATTGAAGGCGTGGCAGCAAACTCAATTTTAAGTCTTACAGAGTTAAATCCTATAAACAAATTTCCAGAAGAATCTGATTGCGTATTAAATGATGAATATTTCACATTTCAAACAATGCAGTCACAATCGTAGGGCTTGCTGATTCGAATCGATTTGAAGTTATTCGAATTTGTCGTGAATACGCCAAATTGCTAAATGAATATGGAATTTTATTTTCTTGACAAAATTATCCAAATCATATTCGAATTCTGAATGATCCAGTCGTCGTCGAGCTATAAAATCTGCGCACGCTAACTAAAAGCAGTCTTACTCATTTTAAACTTAATGTTCACTGAGCGACAAATGACAACAGCTATTGTTCACTTTTTTATTTATTCGAGCTTTCATCACTTTCGAATTTATCATGATCATTTTTCTTAGTTCTGAAATGCCTGTGAATAAATACAAAATTGAAGAGTTTTAAAGTAACAATCTGGCGAAATTTTATTTGAAAACAAACAAAATGGTAGAATAAACTGAACACTATATTATGAATATTATATGTGGATTATTGTTAAATGAAGTATGAAATATTTACCATGTCATCATTGCAAGCATCCCGATTAAAATGAATCCAAGCCCAAATCCTAGTACTATAATTATCACCACCCTTTGATCTATGCCAGAATCTGTAGTGGAATTTAGCACCAGTTAAAACATAAAATTGATTAGCTTTGATTGAATTTTTTTTTTAGTTTGTAAAAATTAAAGTATATAGGTGCATGTAAGTTTACTTGCTGACTATTCATAGATCCTGTTCAGCAAGGATTGATTACATGAGTGGTTATGAAAAAGTAAACATCTCATTATTTCAGATCACATGACACTAATTGATTGCAATCCATTTACTACTGTGAATAAAATAAAATAAATACAGGAACTAACTGTTGTGGACGCTTCCCTTGTGTTCTTTCAAAATGTATTTCATCTTGATGGCGTTTCCCATGGCGATGGAGTAGGAATCAATTTTAGTCAAATGGAAAGTTTTTTCCTTCTTTAAAATTTTTTCCAGCAACATGAATGACGTCGGTACAATCTTCTGGTATGATGTCATCAAATGACGTCACTGAGGGTTGAATGATGATGCAAGCACCTCTTGGGTAGTTGCTTATGTAAATTCCTACAAATCAAAAGCTTTTTCTTCGGTGTGTTTTTCATGTAAGTTTTAACTTATCAAACTGTCACATATATTTATTAAAAATTCGCTCTAAGCAAGGCCGAAATAGCGCCTGAAAAAACCAATTAGCATTAAATGTAGTAACAACAACTAAACTCCAAGCGGTGTTGACGCGTGAGGGCAATTCTGCATGTATATAAATATTTTTTGGGAGGAGGCTATGGATAGAACGTAAGTAAAGTACCATAATTATCTGAGCAAAGTAGCTGCGCTTTCGAAAATAGGTAGTTCTTTGACAATAAACAGCTAAGTAGGCAACTTTACTGGGTAATATTTCAGATAGAAAAGTCGATAAGAGCTTTCAGGCATGTAAATAACATATTCCAAACTGTATGTAAACACTAGGTAACAGTGAAATCTGTATATGTATCTAGAATTGCTAACGCCATAGGGCTCACTATAGAATGAAGAATGTTTTATGTGCATATTTTTTAAAGGATTTCGTGTACGCTGAATGCTGTATACAAGGAACATCGCAACGTCGATACCTTTTTATGTGGTTTTAGAGATAGCAATATCGAACCTGAGATCCTTACGACAGGCATGTTAAAATCATCGATGCCTTGGTCCTTATTTTGTTCATCATTATCTCCAGAAAATCTATCTCCATCTTCATCGTCTGCCCTAGAAGTTTTTGAGCTTTTTCGTTCACTTCAGCGTTGATTTGCAGAAGTAAACCATGTGTTTTAAGATTATATCCTTCTGGTAAATTCCACTGGATTTCCTCACAGGGATGAATACCTACGAACCTTTATTAATGGTGTTGAGTGGTAGGAATTAGAGTCAAATAATATTGAAAAATTTATTTTAAGGTTTATTTAATAATAAGTTTTTACATGTTTTTTTAAACATTCATAATTTTTTTCTTGAAAACACTGTAGAAACACGGGTAACTATTGGACACTATTTCTTTATTATTCATTGGTTTTTGGTTTAAAACAAGTCGAACAAACTGACGATTTAAACTTATTAATGAATATTCGGTGAAAGTTATTTTTAGTGCAAATACAATTTTTCACTTAAATTTTCTTTCCTTTTGTACCTCTCATGGAACTTTCACTCTTTTCGCGATATCAAAAACATGACTTCGTCAAACACAACCCATGATATGATCCACCAGTGACTTGTGTTCAAAGGAGCAAAAACTTTTAACAGTAAGCAAGCTAAGACAACTTGTATTTCTCTCAACTTACCATTTTGTGTCAGACTTGATAGTTCCCGATTCTTCTGTTAACTCTTTCCCCATGCATCCAATACCAATCACCGATTTACCTTCTGACAAAAATTGTGCATATTCATTATAAAGTCATTTTTGGACCCAATCAGAAATTTGTTTCGTTACGCACGTACCACAGATGGAACCCGTCTGATCGACGAGATCCATCATTGACCCGTACATAATTCATTTTGACAATTTTTTTTAATTCCGATTGGGCAGAGGATATACACTGTAAAAAAATGCAACAAAATCACTGTTTTTTGACAGTAATTTTACTTGGCTTCATTGAAAAAATTCAAAATTGACTTTCTTGACTAAATATGGGGTAGCCCATAATTGGCATAAATCACATCATCATGGCGTTTTTTCACTTTTGGAAATATGGATTTACTGTAAACAACCAGTAAATTTACTATACTTTTGTTACAGTGAATGATTGTATTCTTGTGTCGCGATATAACATGAAGTCAACTTACTTCTTTCCTTGCAAGGATCCCCTGCACTAAGAGAAGATTTTTTTCCTTGGCCAGGTTGAATTCCCCAGAAACAAACTGAAATTAAATTATTTTTTGGTGTCAGTGAACCATGACATTTTGATCAATAACTAATATTATAAGATTTTCCAAAAAGCGGAAGAATAAAGAGATCACTTAGGTGGCTGGGCAATTCGATTGGATTATTCGAATCGATTCGAAGTACAGATTATTCGAATTAATGTTGAATCGGTCACAGAAACAAAAACACTCTAAATAAAGTAGAATTTTTTCATTTTAACGACAGAATGCAATTGATTTTGGACAAATTTGACCAAAATCGATCGTATTTTGTCGTTAAAATAAATATTTTTGCTCTTGGACTTAAGTGCAATTGAATATTCACAACTGTAAATTTGCTAATTATATTTAATTTAGACAATAAAAGTATTAGTAAAAACAAGATATTGGTTATTTGTATGGAATCGACGGTTCGATCGGATTCGAAACAATTATCCGATTTCCATGCGTGATAAAACTGACGAAAGTGTTAATATATTATCATGGCCGCCCACTCGCGTATTTGGGGGGGGGGCGGGTGCCAATTCCCCCACGCCAATAATAAAAATTCGGAGAACGCCTTTTTGAGTGTTTTGAATGCAGGAAGTCACATCCTTTGAAACATTTTTGCGACTGTGTGCTAATTTTTGGGCTGTTCTCTCGTTATATGCAATATTTTTTGCTATTTTCTAGAAAAACTCAAGCACACGGTACCCATCATGACGTCATTATTTGACCACACAAATTTCCAAATTTGCCCCTACCCGTTTTCCTGGTTCTAAATTCTGGCGTCGCTTGTGATGAGTGTAAAATACGACATTTTAATATGTGCTGTTCATTTTAGCTCACCGAGAAATATTGTCAGCCAGAAGAAGAAAAAATTTTCCGTCACCATTGTACGATGCTATCCAGACTGGAACAAACTTAGACCACACGTTAGAATATTAATTGATGTCAATAAAATAACCTAGATAGAAACATTTTTTATTGGAAGTTCGTTCTAACCTATGCGATTCAGGAAGCAGCGTCCAAAAGAATCCAACTAGCGACCTCGCAAATTGCAGAGAGAATTATCAACATCTACACCCTAAGCGTAAAACATCCCAAACGGAAGTGAAATGTCACGGCGAAGCGCAATGAGTAGCATCTGCTTTGCGCGATGATAAAATGATCTACTACCAGTTTTTAAACTTTTTCCAAACAAAATCACCCAACCAAATATAACGTTAAATAGAAAAACTCTCGTCGCTTATTTCACCTCTAAAATGCTTGTTATAGGTAAGGACAAAATTAGTTCTGCTTTCTGAAAAACTGTCCAACTCCATGGCATATTAAAAGTAATGTTCAAAAAGATAAATTTTGCAAAATTGAATTTTTATCATAAATGCTCTTCAAATTTCAACCAACCTCATTACGTTCAACATCAAATACCAATAAGAAAGGTGTTTAATTGCTTTTATGTTGATCGTGTTTTGTGTCAATATTACAATGCGACTTCTCAAAGTGCACTTGTTCAATGATTACCATTTTTCAATTATCAAAAACATTCACCCTAAATGAAAACAGCCTTCTTTTAACTCTTGTTTCTGAATCGTATTTCCGAAAGATCACAATAAGCACGTAAATTTTATTTAGCCAATCATTAAAACAAAGATTGACTAAGCGGCGTTAGCCATCAGCGACACAGGACTGACAGAATAAAAAGTTTCGCCAATTTCTGAGTTGAAGTGAAAATGAAACATAGAACCAAGACCATGATATTACTTTTAAAATTATCATGTTTGCTGTTCCACAAATTTTACGCTACAATATCCAATTTTAGTTATTACCTGTAGGTAAATTTGCTGGTCATTTGCAATAATTTAATATTTCCAAAGTTAAAAAAAACGGCATGTTGATGAGATTCATGCCAATTATGGGCTGTAGATGGAAGGTGTGACCCCATATTTGGCTAAAAAAGTCAAATTAAAAAATTTTTCAAT
The DNA here is from genome assembly GCA_963675895.2 of Styela plicata. Taxonomy (NCBI): domain Eukaryota; kingdom Metazoa; phylum Chordata; class Ascidiacea; order Stolidobranchia; family Styelidae; genus Styela; species Styela plicata. The sequence goes on from OZ023145.1 coordinate 21,911,170, forward strand.
ACCGCCAGGTAAAATTACTGTGAAACACCAGTGATTGTTATAGTATAATATAAATATAATGTAAACCGAACAAAATATGTTTCTATATAGCAGGCAATTTACGAAGAAATGAAAGTTATCAGTATAGATGACGTCAATGAAAAATGTCATTCCACTTGTGTCGTGTAACTCACACAGCCAAAACACATTTTTTATCTGTTTCGCTGCATGGAGCCGTTTCGGAAACATCCTCAAAACAAAATTTTTGCAACGTGCGTCGTTCTTCGCAAAAAAATCATGTCACAGAAAGTTGATTGTGTTCTTGAAAAAATTTTTTCAAATTGAGTTTTCGAACAATTTTCCAATATTATTATCCTGATCGATTGAACCAAATATCAAAAACCAAACTTTGACATGTGGATGGTGGGTTACAAGACTACATACAGGGCGTTGTCGAACAATCTTGAACAATTTGAAATGATGAGTTATATCATGTTAATTAAAAAAGATAATTGGTTTACTACAAATCGGTCAGGTGTTGGGTCGTTCATGAGTTTGAGCATGTAGCACCTAATTATATACCGAGGTTATAACACGAAAGCCACTGGTATGGAACATATTAATACATATATGAAGATAAAAAGTTCATTTTAAATAAGCAAACAAATCAAAATGAAAAGACAATCTTTGCAACCTTTTGGTTACTCCCAAACTCAATAAATTTCAAATATGCAAGTCAGATACTAAGTGTAAATATTTTGATATGATCTCGGTATGTCCAAAGTATATTTACTCACGCTAGTGTTGGCTATAGCGACATTAGTTTGGTTGTACACGGCAGCGCAGACTCTTTAAAGAAGCAAACGCGATTGGCGCTCACACTCGTGCACTTGCAGCAGCTGAGTAGAACTAGTCGTTTATTGACTGAAATAATTTGACAACTGACGATTCAGCTTGGTTTCATGTCTAATCCGGTCAGGGATATTTTTACCAAGCATGTTTTGTTGAGCATGGGTCACTAATGGATTGCGCCGAATAGACGCGATCTATATGGGGTTTATGCTTGACAAAATAAATTTTCTGACTGGGCAATTTTTTCGGTCCCAGAATTACAACGGTACCACTGCCAAAACAGCCTTAGAATAATTGCAAACAAGGTTTATTGTTTACATGAAATAGGTGAGTGGGCGTGAGAACATTCTGCACCTCCAAAATATTTATTTTTTATATAGCCACTTCTTAGAGTGGATCACCCTGTCCAGGGCCCTATAAACACTATAACGGCAGCCACTTATAGACGGACAGGGTTACAATTACTGGAAAGATGTCTTAGCCTACCCAAGTTATTACACCCTGGGTTGAGTGGTGGGCATGGATAAGCGAGCCGGACTCGCCGGGGCTCGAACCCGAGATCTTTAACCTGCGATGCCAACATGTTTAACCACTAGGCCATCGTGCCTCTCTATTGAAAGCAAACACCACTTTTCTGCACTATACTCTTTATATCGGGAAGCCGACGTAATTTTACAACATCAAACCAAATGTATAATGATGCTTAATATTGCGCAAACGCTAAATCTCCAATTAATATAGTTTAAAATTCGTTTTGGTCAAACAACAAAAACCGCAATTAGGGATCATTTGGAAAGTGAAACAGACATGCATAACCTGAATGTGTTTTACCGCGAAATGAATTCGTTCAAGCGAATATAAATAAATATTAAAAAAGATTGAGATTTGGCAATTTACCTCATGAAAATGAGTATTTTACAAAATCAAAGAAAGAATTATAGGGGAACTAAAACCAATCACACGCACAAAAAAATAAAATAATGATTACGTTTTGTAATATATTGGGCCGCCCGACCGATCATTGAGTGACTCGTTTTTAACAAAATAAAATATCCTATTGGGACGTAGGGGATAGATAGGGTGGATATTGTGGCATGTTCATAAACTTTTTGCAAATTGAGATAAATCATCAAGAAAGTGCGACAAAGACCAGAGTATTTTGCGTAGTGGAATAATCTATTGTAATACGTGTCGTCGAAGGCGCGTTAAAAGATCTTGAGATTTTTCCGATTTATAGCATTTGAAGGCCCATTGTGATGATATCTTCGGTCGCAGGGGTAGCACCTTCCTCCACTTCTAAATACCTACGTTGCTGAATCCTATAAGTAATTTAATTTTGTCAAGCATAAGTCACAGACGAACAGCGCCTCTGCGGCGCGATCCATCAGTGATTTATATTTAACAAAAGATGCTTTGCCAGAATTATTCTGACTGGGAATAGATAAAATTACTTACATAGATCGCATATATGTACTGAAGGAAAACAAAAGGATTGCATCTAACTTTACTGAAACTGAGCGAAATAATTACCCGCGGCGTGAATTTGAATTAACTAAAACGCCGGTAATTAACGACAGCTACATTCTCGCGTTATTGGTACTTATGGACAGTATAGGTCGTTTACAAACAAATTGAGGGTGTTCGCGGAGAGTAGAGGTTTTTTACAAACGAATTGAGGGTGTTTGTGGACAGTAGAAGTCGTTTACAAACAAATTCAGGGTGTTCGTGGAGAGTAGAGGTTGTTTACAAACGAAGTGGGGGTGTTCGTGAAACGTAGAGGTTGTTCACAAACAAAGTGAGGGTGTTCGTGGACAGTAGAGGTTGTGTACCAGCGAAGTGAGAGTGTTAGTGGACAGTAGAGGTTGTTTACAAACAAAGTGAGTATATTTAACCGAGCAAAAATAAATCGACGAAAATGTAATGTGATGTGGCAAATAGAAATCGTCACAGAATATTCTATCCAAATTTGTATGATAGTTTCAGTATATTTTCAGTATATGATAGTATTATAATAACTGTTGTCTGAACTAGGACGAGAATCAGCTTGATGAAAAAAGATGCAATATGAGAATCGAGAGATCGCAGTGGCCCAGTAGGTACAGATTTATTCTAGCAATGTAATCCTTTCTACACTTTTCGGAAGAAATTGGATATTACACTGATAATAAACGCAACACTGGTGTGATTTCGGCATATCAAGTAATTTAAAATGTTTTGCAATCACATTTCTTTTACTATCTTTACCTTTGAGATCTTTTAAGGATATTCTGTACAATTTAAAAGAATGATAACGCCAATATTTTGTATCAGCGTTGTGCTGTTCGGATGCATTGCAAAAGCTTATGCAGGTAAGAACTCTTTACATTTGGCACGATAGACTAGTGTAAGATAAATATAACTGAATAGTGAGTGCTTGTTAACCGAATTTTCACGCCCCATACGCACAGTTTTTCGATTTTATAGTTCTAGTACCTCCTCTTAAAAAGTCGAGACCATTTCGGAATTGCAAACCACTGATTTGCAAATAACGGTGAGATAAAAGAGAACGCATCTCGAGCGGGCAACCCTCTCGTAAACTGAACTGCTATAATGTAGCTGTGTTGGGTAGACTCGAGCAAATGTTTCGACTCGAGTCATTTTTTTCAACGACTTGACTCGAGTTGTGTCAGCATAATAACTCGACTCGTACTCGACTTGACAAAATTCAGGTGCGACTTGATCACGTTGTCTACCGTTGCGCGACTCAGCAGAGAAGAAAACGCACCCTGAATTGTATATGACATGCCATGTACCCCGCTGTAAAATCCATGCTTGTATGTCCAATTATGATCAGGAGATGATTCTAAGTGGGTACGTATGAAGTGGGAGTGGCAAATTAATCTGTCATTGCTGTTGAATAGATTAAGAATTCGACTCGTTACTCGACCTGCGATTTGTAAATGTATGACTCGAATTGTCTTGCGGCTTGAAAGTACAGTGACTTGACTTGAGTCTCTTAATTTAAATTTTGGTAGGATTAGGACTCGGCTCGCAACTCGCGTGTTCTTCAACTTGACTCGACTCTGAATTTGAAGTGAAGTGACTCGTTTCCAACACTGCTATATAGTAGAGATTAAGGAATATTATCTATTGTGGGCGCATTTTACTCCATATTTCAAGTCAATGCTCATATGAAAAATTACATGCTTCGTCGAATATGGGTCATGAATGAACAGTGTTGTTGGCACGGTATTCATCTGTGAATTATACATACCAAAATAAAATTTCTGACTCAATTTTAAATTAAAAAAAAAAACAGAAAAACAAATTTGTGTTTTATGAAAACTTGTCGATGGTACAAATCTCTCATAGTGCATGATATACTAAAGTATCATTTTTGAGTTATAACTCAACAACGATACAATGGTGTATCATGTACCATGAAACTTGCGTTGAGATTCGGGAAGTTTGGGCGCTATACTTTGAAATCGACTTGGAATGGATAACGACATAGACTAATCTTCATAGATGGCCAGACTACAAGAGGTGATATTTGGTAATGAATATTCTTTAAGACACTTGTTTATCAGGCACAAAAATTCTTTATTTCAGTTGTCTCCTGCCGGAAAAATCAATTCATGTGCTCAGATGGATCAAAATGTATTAACGCAATGGATTTTTGTGACAAATTAACACATTGTTTGTGAGCTATATTATATATTCTACTTTTCTGCATCCAATGGTATTTTGTGATTAAATGTGTTCCAAACCTTGTCATCGATATATTTATGATATATGTATTTTACTCAACCATGTATTCATCAATATCGATCGGGAACATGTTAGTTAGCATTTAGTTAGAAATATTTGATCCAATCAACCATTTCTGAGACGCGATCCAGCTGTGACTTAACTGGATAAAACAAGAATTCTGATTGGTTGCAGTTGCTCAGTCGATTTAAAAAAAAAAAACCGTCAAAACCTTTGACGTAAAATTTTATAATGTGGGTGATTGAAACAATACAATCCTTTTTGGGACGTAGTGAATATTATAATACCAATATAAATATGTCTCGACGAAAGTCGTATCTCTGTATCGAGCTCTCCATTATCTCTCCCAAAATCCTTTTTCATTTGCATAAATCACTAGTTCGCCTCGAACGTCCTTCCAGTCTGCGAAGCTTGTCACATCGAAAGGTTGCCTCACTTCGTTCATTTTACAGATATTATAAGAGTCTTTGTTCAAGGGAGCTTTCTGCTCTCCCGTGCATCCGGAAAAAATGTTCAACCGGTCCAATCGATTGGATTCCAATGCATACGTATTCACTGTACCGAAACAGTTTTATGCAAGTTTTTCCAAGCACCCCCAATCTTTGGAATTCCTTGTATTCCCGCTGCTTTCCTGATCATGTTGATCTGCATGGCTTCGAAACTCGCATCTACAGATGTCTTCCATGGTTTGGCATTCCTCAGTTCCCACTCCTGCATTTCATGTGACTCGTTGCTGAATGCTGGTTTCGGGGCACTTTTCAAGTATATGTCTCTTGCAGCCGTTTTCTGAACGAATTTTGTTAAAAAATAAAATAAACAATTATAATTATATCTACTTGAAGTCAGAAGTGGTCGGAGATTCATTGATCTCTAAAATCCAAGGTTAGCACAGTCGTGGGCAAATTTGAAAAAAAAATAAACCATTTTATTCATTAAATCGTTTAAATATTTTCATGTGTGTGTATGTCAGGGATGGTAGCGATGAAATACGGTGGGTCAAGGGTTTGTATGAAGACTATGGAATACCCTGTCGTACAGAAAGAAATAATTGTCTTCTTCCAGCTGATCAGAAGTGGAAGAAGTCGAAACTGTGCTACGCAAGTAAGATAACGGGAGTGAGTGGTCAAGTACTTTTAACTCTAAAAGAATCCCATGAACAATCTCACGGCAAATTTGATATTGAATTGGCCATCGATTTGATAAATTAAGAAATTACTCCATCTCAATGATACTTTGATATACACATTGGTATACACTGAGTGAAACTTGCGTTACATGTCCAGTCGCGAACAAAACATACAAAAAGCGCTCGAAAATCTAGGCTAAGGCTAATCGCGCCACACAACGAAGAAGAATTTTTTTTCAAAATGTTACTGGTGTTTTTCCAATTCGTACCAAACCTTTCGGCATCTTCTGTTTTGTAAGAGACGTGAATCACTTTTTCTTATATTCTAAATATGCTGAAGACATGGCTTGGTTTTTGACTGTTGTTAGGATCAGTATTACTGGTTCATAATTGGGTTTAAATTTCAAAATACCACAGTCAATGCGGGCATTTCTTTTCAATTCTTTCCCTCTTTTTTTAAGATTCAAACTGCAGTCTCAATGAATTTAAATGCACTGACGAATCGGCCTGTGTTAAGGCACGTGAATTTTGTAGATATGAACCACAATGTTTGTAAGTGCTAAACAACTTTGTGAATAATGCTAGAAATAATATAGAAACTGTCGAACTAATATTCCTTGAAAAAAATATGCAATGTGTCCAGGATTTCAACGACTATCAAACGGTAGATCCTACGCCGTCGATTAAAATTCCTCTCACCGTACGGCGATTTTACTGCATTTTGTTACAGCGCAAGTGGTAACGATCCACACTTTTAAACTCAAAAGGCTTAGCAAATGTTGCTGCTTCCCTCTCTTTAACGAAATATTATCAGTAATCCAATACATCCGTTGTATCGTTCCCATATGCAGTATATAGCATTCAATTCATATTGGACGTTCCGAATGCAGCTGCGTTGTATGCAATGGATCACTTACCCGTGCATGCTATACATTCCGTACACCCAGTGCATACCGTGCATCCAGAACATCCCGTAATCTAGTAACCCCACTAAATCCCGCACGTCCAGTATATCATCCTTCCCTACATTCAGCACACCCCGTACATCCAGTATATCCAGCACATCCCGTAAATCCAGCACATCCCGCATTGAAATTATCTTGGGTGTAATATAACAACAAGACTGCAGTTCAACTTGTTGCAAACCATTGGTTGCAATCCACAACAATCATATTTAATTGTGCCTTGTGGATGCCAAACTATGGAATGTGGAATTGTTATTATCGATTGGCATTACCATCGAGAAACGGCGATTTTATTGCATTTTCGTTACAGTGTTAGTAATAAATAATCCAAACTTTTCAACCGATAATTCAATTCGCGATGCTTCAAAGGGTAATTTGCGCTAAAATTTTCAATACATCCAGTACATTCCGAACATCTAATACACTCAGTAAATGCAGTACACCCCGTACACCCGTTCACCCTGTATATCCCGTACATCTAATACATCCAGTGCATTCCGTACAGTCCCGTACAGAGACACTCAAAAATTATTGCATGACAGTGATTAAAAATTCCAAAGTGATCCCTGGCGCGGAACTGGGGGGGGGGGGGGGGGGGGGGGGGGCATGTCCATGACAGGGGGACATGTCAAGTTTGGAGAAGGACAGTCGCCTCTTCCGCAATATATCAATATATCATAATTGTAAACAAAAAGATCTTTAATTTAGGTAAAATCTTTTTCTACCCACGGTAAACTTTTGCGGCAAATCATGATATTTAGACCTGGTTTTAATTTGCCTCGTTAACAAATTCGTACAATTGAACGCAACTTGCGTCATTGACATGTATGATCATGTGCATTAGCATATTCTTGCCCAGAGTTATGGGGCGTCGTTTGCTCTTGTCTCCCTGCTTTATCCACTTGTACATCTTAGTTCAGTCACCGATGTGTTCACACCTACTTTCATACAGGGATGGGACTGACACCAGATGGTACAGCACCTATTTAAACAACACTCACCTAGGACTTCCATGTCGAAAAAATGACTACAACTGTCTTTTGCCAACCGATCAAGCAGGAAAGTATGGGAGGCTGTGCGATAAACGTAAGCAACCGCGATGCTCAATTACGGGCATTTTATCAATTTGAAAAAGTTTCTCGGCTATCTTTGGCTTTTTATTGTCTAATATATCGATGCCCCTCAATCCTTACCATCTCTGACAAAGCTTGTCGAGGAGTCACTAAAAATTACAATATTATTTTCATATTACCGAACCAAGTTAATTTCATTGTGTTACTTTCCAGAACTAGAATGCAGCAGCAACGAATTTTCTTGTCTGGATCGGTCAGGATGTATAAAACGGAACCGATTCTGCGATTCTTATTGGGATTGCGCGTGAGTTTTAAACAAACTTGCATAGTATAGTATATTATATCTGTAGTGTTGTGAATTTATATGACGTAATAATTCAATTTAATCATGCGTAAGATGTAAGAATGTTCTGGAAGCAGGGAAGGAATCTGGATCTGAGTTAGGTGCTGTTACTGTTATTATGTATTTGTATCTGTTGAATATAAACTGGAATTTCGTTCATAGCAAAGAGTCTGTTATGTATCTATCAATCAGTATCAGACAGAAGTATTAAGAGCACATTATAATCACCATATCGGCTACCCACAAACGTTATATTGGCGACGAGGAGAAGAAACGTTCCTGCACTGCCACATGATAGAAGTGAACTGGATGTGAGAAATTCTACGGTCAGTCTAGCTGTAGAAGCTTGACGGGGTGTGACCTTATGCACCCTGCTCACTACACAAAGACGAAGGGCGCAGAACAGTGCGCCAAATATTTTCCAGTCTAAACGCTCCCTTAGATGCTCCCCAGACTCCCTTATTTGAATATCTGACTGATCTCTGTCTTTGTCACCCCTTGATCAACAAGCACACAATTGAACAACAATATCAAAGGTTCTTCAAACACAGAAAATTCCAACATCCAAATATGAACACAGTAAATTACGACAAAAGTGACGGAGAGTGGAGAGAGGAGAGAGAGAGAGAGAGGTTTTCTAAATTAAACAAAGACAAGCATAAGCACAAAATATTTCTGCCAAATGTTCAATAAACCCAATAATAGCATTCAACCTTACCGACTGTTTTTAGCCAAGGTCAACCGAAACAATAAATCTTCAATTCAATGAAACTGCACAAACACTGAAAGAATAATACAAATTATGAGCATAATTGAATACTAATTGCAATAAATTCAAGCAGCAATATACTACAAAGCATCTATAATCTCATGCCCATCAGTTCATCCCAATACTACAAATTCGGGGAAAATTAACACTACAACATAAATTAACAACTCACCAGGAAATAAATTACACAATCAACACGAAAATATGTGTCCAAAACGGATTGAATGCAATTCAAGATCCAGTGTTCCGAAATGCAGCAAGTATTAAACTATTTAGCGAAAGCTAGAAAGATACACAAACAACAAATAACCTTAGTTAAACCATTGCAATATCAGGGCACTAATCCTCAGCTACAATAAGCGCGCTACTGATCAGCAGGCTATCAGCAAAGCAGTAATTCACAAATAAGATTCCCGGGGAAAACATATAATAAAGAAACACAGCACGCAGACAGCATCGAGCAGTCTCGATTCTGCGGTAACAAAGAGAGAGCTCTTGTCTGAGCAATAAAGTGAGACATTGTTACATTACAAACAAGCGAAATGGTGCAATCATGTGGCAATGAACTAGAGATCTCCCATCAGCTGATCAGCCAGTGAGATGACAGGCGCTGGAGATCTAACATTCCCCCCCACAAATTTATGTACATTGGAAATAAATTTCAACACAATAAAGAGATCCAAGACTGTCACAATAGTCACTTTTCTCCAACAACCAACACCAGCTTAGTAATAGGACGTTTCACCAAGCTGTTACGTATCTTAACAAGTACTGTACGTATAAGTCCCTTTTTATCCGGATAGACATCCACAATTCTTCCCATTGCCCATCTGGAACGTGGTTGAGAATCATCAACTACCAGGACAACATCTCCTTCTTTGAAATTCCTCTTCTTCTGAAACCATTTCTGTCTCTCGATAATAGTAGGAAGATATTCTCGAATCCATCTCCTCCAGAACTCGTTCGCAAGATATTGTGACTGTGCCCAACGACGTCTAACGTCTAACGTAGCAGTCCTTCTTGTCGAAGGTTCCGGGAGGCAGGTTCTGATTTGACCGAAGTAACAATAAATGATTCGGTGTCAAGGGCTCATCATCTCTTGGATCAAATGTTACCGGAACTAATGGGCGACTGTTCAAGCATGATTCACACTCGATCAAGGCAGTCACAAAAACTTCATCGGTCATAGTTTGACCCTGAGTGATGGCTGTAAATATTCGACGAATAGAACGGATCATGCGCTCCCAAGCTCCTCCATGATTCGAACCAGTTGGTGGGGATTTATGCCAAGTTATACCGTTCTGACGAAGATACCCATGTACTTGTGCATCATTCCACTTCTTCAGAGAATTTCCAAGTATCTTCTCTGATAACAAAAAATTTCCAGCATTATCGCTGTATATATCTGTACAATTTCCTCTTCTAGCAGTAAAACGCCTCAGAGCAGAAATAAAGGAGTCCGCTGACAAACTGTTCACAACTTCAATGTGGACCGCACGAGTTGTCATGCAAGAGAACACGCACCCCCATCTCTTCACATCACTGCGTCCTTGACGAATAAGAAAATGTCCAAACAAATCAACTCCAACATGACTAAACACAGGTTCATCTGATTTCAGACGACATGTCGGTAAATCTGCCATATATTGTGTTGCAGGACGACCATTTCGTTTCTTGCACGAAACACAATTACCAATTACTCTTCTAATTGCAACACCACCCTTGATTACCCAATATTTCTCTCGTAGAGAAGTCCATGTGTGGCCCATGCCAGAATGGCCAACTTTGGTATGATGCTCTCTTATAACAAGATCCGTAATATGAGAATTATGAGGCAAAATAATTGGGTGCTTCGAATCATGCTTGATCGATGCATTATTCAAGCGTCCACCAATTCTCATCAAACCATCTTCCAGGATCAGATTCAATTTCAACATCCTACGAGAGCAATCACCTTTATTCAGGAATCCTTTTTTCAACAAACATTTTGCTTCATCTTGAAATTTCTGTCTTTGAACATACTGGATAACATCACATTCAGCAATATTCAATTCTTCTGCAGTCAAACGCGGTGGCATTTCAAAAAGTTTGTCTGGTGACTTTTTATAAAAACGAAGATAATTTTTGAACCTTATGAGCCATGCAGCCGCTTTCTTTAAACGGTAAAATGTTGAGAATCTTTCAATCAGTCGATCCATAACAGTATTCTCATCATCAACTACAAATGTCATCTTCACCTCGGGAATAGGCTTCGGACAAAATTCCGCAGGTGGATCAGGAAAACAATCAGGCATCTTCGGCCACGAATCTTCTGAGTGCCACAAAAATTCTGGTCCTCTTATCCATCTTCCTGATTTTAATAATGCATCCACACGAAGTCCTCGTGAGGCATCATCAGCTGGGTTCATCTTTGTAGGAATGTGTCGCCATTGTGATACATCCGTGCTGCGATCAATTTTCGCCAAACGATTTGCAACAAATGTAGGAAAACGCTTCTTTGAATTTCTTATGCTCTGTAAGACAGCAGTTGAATCCGTCCAGAAAAATGAACTGCAACCATCCATTTTCAACTCATTCTTGAGTACAAGATCCAATTTAACAGCAAGAACTGCTGCTGTTAATTCAAGTCTTGGTATCGTTATACGAGAACAAGGTGCAAGTCTAGCTTTTCCTACCAAAAATGACACATGAATTTGACCATTTTCATCCACTAGTCGCATATATGAAACCGCTCCATATGCAATTTCTGAGCCATCGGCAAAATGATGCAACTCAGAAGCAACAACTTTTCCAAATCCTGGTGGTCTATAGCATCGCTGAATCTTGACTCTTTCCAATGTTGGCAGTTCATTCAGCCAGTTTTGCCAACACATCAGATCTCGATTTAAAATTTCTTGATCCCATCCCAAATTTTGCTTGCACAAATCTTGTAACAGAAGTTTTGCAAGTAACGTTACAGGAGCTGCTATTCCAAGTGGGTCAAAAACAGATGCGACAATCGAAAGTATACCTCTCCTGGTATTCGGCTTGTCCGCAATGTTAACCTTGAATCCAAACTCATCATTTGCCACATTCCACTGAATACCAAGAACTCTTTCCTTGACATCGCCATCTATGATGTGATCCTGTACACACTTGGCACGTTCCTTTTCTGGGATCGAAGACAATAATTCATCATTATTAGTGAGCCATTTCGTCAGATTGAACCCACCCTTTGACATCAATCGTGAGAGGCCGTTAACAATTTCTATGCCCTCTTCAACTGATTCAGCACTTGTGAGGCAATCATCAACATAGAAATCTTCCTTCACAATTTCTGAAATCCTGGGTTCAAACTCATTTCCAAATTTCACAGCTGTCTCCTTCAAGCAAAATGCAGCTGAAGAAGGACTTGATGCAGCACCAAAAATGTGAACCTGCATTAAATGTGGAACTGCTTCCTTACGCAGATCACCACCTTCCCACCATAAAAATCGCAGAGCATCTCTGTCAGGAGGTGACACTCTTACTTGGTGGAACATTGCTTCCACATCGGCTACCAAGGCAATCCGTCTCCTGCGAAATCTCATAATAACGCCAAGAAGAGACGATACTAAATCAGGCCCTGACATCAAGCAATCATTCAAAGACAAATTATCATGCTTGGCCGCAGCATCAAACACTACACGAACCTTCCCAGGCTTATGCGGATTGACAACAGGAAAATGTGGGAGGTACCAAACACGATTACATGAATTGATTTCAGCCATTGGGATTCTTTTTGCATATCCCGCAGAAATATAATTTTCAACAACCTCTACGTACCTTCGATGAAGATCAGTATCTTTCATTAGCCGATTCTTCAGAGATCTAAGTCTTTTCTCAGCCATCTCTCTGTTATCTGGCAAATCTTGCATTCCTGCTCTCCAAGGCAAGGGAAGTTGAAAATGTCCGTCAACATGTTCCACATATTTCTGCATCATTTCATAGACCATTCGATCTTCTCGCGAAGTTGGTATATCGAGAATCGAAGTTTCATTGCCAAAATCGGTGGTCCACAATGTGTCAATTTCACGCTGTGTATCAACATCAGTCGGATTGATAAAATTCACAAAAGGCTCAGATAGGAAGTGAGCTTCTCTAATACCAGATGATGAATCAAAACTTGAACCAAACAATGACCAGCCTAGCGCTGTCTTCACAGCTTTAGGCGCTTTCTTCGGCCCGCTCCGCACTTCTTGAAAACACACTAATCCAGCGTGATCAGCACCAATCAGTAAATTCACCGTTCCACCTTTCAGTGTGGGCAGCATTACATCCTGAAGATGCGGCATATCTTTCAAAACCTCTTGATCCAGCATTCCATTTGGTCTAGCAGGAATCTTTTCCACTGAGAGCACCTCGTTCAATTCTTGCTCCATACCACCATCTACCGGTGACACAATCAGATTTCCAGATATACCCTCATACTGGATAGGCCGCTGTCCGATTGTACGTAATGTTATGCTTCTCGAAGTTCCTGTAACGCCGAGATGCTTCATTAACCGGTCACTACAGAGAGTAACAGTTGATGCCGGATCTAGTAATGCATAAGTTTGCGCCACTCTATCACCATTACGAACATTAACAGGCACTACACATAAATACACACCTTGTGAAACATTTCTGCATTCCTGTGAGTTCGAAAGTGAATATACAGCTGGTCCTTGATCAGGTTTTGTCTTTGTTTCCTCACTTTCCAGAAGTCTATGCAGCAACGTATGATGACGATTTCCCTTGCAGCCTTGAACCGTACACTGACTGGGCTTCTTGCAATTGCGGGCATGATGACCATCAGACAGACACTTGAAACACAATTTTTTATCCTTCAAAAAGCCAACCTTTTCCTCATGCGACTTGCCTTTGAAGTCTTGGCAATTTGACAAATTGTGAAACTTATGACAACACGGACAACCAGAATCTTTCTTCGAATCTGTGTGTGTCGTTTTAGTATCCGCATCAATATTGTAGGCTGCAGCTCTAGTTTTCCTTGGTATGTTTGTTGGTCCTCGTTTGTGACGAATTTCATTGAGCTTCTTCCCATACATGGAATTTTTCACATCTGCCCAATCACAAACATATTCGACTAAATTACAAAATTTTGCCTGGTGTCCTGTTTTCCTTTGAACTCTGAGTGCTTCATGAGGCCAACCATCTTGAACATCTCCAGGTAATTTGGCAATAAGCAGACTCATTGTATCCAGAGTATTGACACTGGCAAAATCGTCAATATCTTCTAATGTTCCCAGGCATCGTTCCATAACCTGTGATATTCGCAGCAACTGCTCTGGTTTGTCATCGCGAACATTGGGAAATTCTTTCAAGACCTTTTCGCAAGCACTGGCAATAATATGAGGCTGACCATATTCTTCATACAATCTTTGCCGAGCAAGCTTGTATCCTGTCTCAGGCCTCTTCGTGTAGTATTCCAACTGCACACGAATTTTCTCTTCACAATGTTGCAGCAGACATACCAGCTTCTGACTTTCTGTCTCCAATTTCGGCACCAAATGAATATCAAAATTTGTGATAAATGACGTATACTTCAAAGGATCACCATTAAATTAAATGCAGTAAACTTTGGCCTCTGAAAGAAGAATTCTTCTCTTCCATGATAATGATGATGTTGCACAACGGGAGATGTTCCCCTTGTCCTCTGCGCAGAATGATATCTTAGACTGGGCTCACGATTCCCCAAATTATGATGCCGAAAATCCTCTGACTCACGGTTTTCTTGATGTGGCCTGTATCCACGATCCAATAAAACTATATCCGCATGTGAGCGGTCATGAGTCAGTCCATTTTCCGCCACAATTTCATACTGGCGATCGCGTCGCATTCCATGACTTGATGCCGCAGGAGGGCAATCATGAGCAAGTCTGTGATTTACAATATTTTCGTGCTGGGCCTCATACACCCGCTTCTCGTTCATGACCCCATTTGAGCGTTCAAAAGCCACACCACGATTTGTATACTGATAAGCAGAATCTAAATTCCCATCAACTACATTTACATATTTTGAGCCAGAAACACAAGAATTCACTCCTCTAGAATTGACTCTGTTCTCTTGAACATATGCATGAACAGTAGACAAAGGCGCAAATTGTACAAAGTCACGGCAAGAATCAGAAGCTGCATAGCCAGCAGCAGGATAACGAAATTCAGAATTGCGTTTCAAATCATTTTCACCTTGCAGCGAGGTCGCGCGAGGCTTGTTACTTGTGGTTTCGCTTTGCAAATTATTAGCAAAATCATGCACTGGTGCAGACATAAAATCAGCACGAACCTGAAGTGGGCTTGGAATCTTCGGTGAAGGAGATTTATCAACCAATGTAGTTATCTCTCTTCTGCTGCTTGACACCGGCGGTAAAACATCCTGCTCCAATGTCTGTTGCCTGCCAGAAGCTACAAATCTGTTGAGTTTCAAAACATCTCTATCACCAGCAGTTGAACCAATATTTGACTCCATTTCCCATGCCAATGCCTCCACTTCTGCTAATTCAACTTTGCGCTGTGCATCTTTAAGCTCTTTTTCGCGCTTCAATTCCTGAATTCTCGCCTCTTCTTCGAGTTTGTCTTTTGCTTGCCGAAGTTGAACAACTGCAAGTTCATGCTTCAATTTACTTCGAATTCGTCTTTTTACTGAGGCTCTGGAAGTATTGTCAGAAGAAATACTATCACTGCCATTTGAGAACATAGACAACGCATCATCAAATTTTTTGATGGGATGAGTTCTCAATTTATCAAACCATTCAGAGACACGCGAATCAAATTCACATTTTTCATGTCTCAGGTCAGCAATATCAGGAAAATTTGAAACATTTGAACGAGTATGAGGCATTAAATCAAGTAGAGAAATTAGTTGCTTGAATACTTCGTTTATATCTTGTCTCACTGATGACAGTTTTTCTGCATTCTCACGGTCCAACATCAAACGCTCAGAAACCAGATATTTCTCTTGCAGGTCCGCATGCAAACCGTCCAATTCCTCTTTTGTCTTCGAATCCATAATATTATTCACAAAAGCAATATTTTCAAATAAATGTCCCAGGGCTGGCCAAGAGTCAACTTGCAACCTGCCGAGGCTTTGAGTCGAAAACTTTTTATGTAGAAGCTTGACGGGGGGGTGTGACCTTATGCACCCTGCTCACTACACAAAGACGAAGGGCGCAGAACAGTGCGCCAAATATTTTCCAGTCTAAACGCTCCCTCAGATGCTCCCCAGACTCCCTTATTTGAATATCTGACTGATCTCTGTCTTTGTCACCCCTTGATCAACAAGCACACAATTGAACAACAATATCAAAGGTTCTTCAAACACAGAAAATTCCAACATCCAAATATGAACACAGTAAATTACGACAAAAGTGACGGAGAGTGGAGAGAGGAGAGAGAGAGAGAGAGAGGTTTTCTAAATTAAACAAAGACAAGCATAAGCACAAAATATTTCTGCCAAATGTTCAATAAACCCAATAATAGCATTCAACCTTACCGACTGTTTTTAGCCAAGGTCAACCGAAACAATAAATCTTCAATTCAATGAAACTGCACAAACACTGAAAGAATAATACAAATTATGAGCATAATTGAATACTAATTGCAATAAATTCAAGCAGCAATATACTACAAAGCATCTATAATCTCATGCCCATCAGTTCATCCCAATACTACAAATTCGGGGAAAATTAACACTACAACATAAATTAACAACTCACCAGGAAATAAAATTACACAATCAACACGAAAATATGTGTCCAAAACGGATTGAATGCAATTCAAGATCCAGTGTTCCGAAATGCAGCAAGTATTAAACTATTTAGCGAAAGCTAGAAAGATACACAAACAACAAATAACCTTAGTTAAACCATTGCAATATCAGGGCACTAATCCTCAGCTACAATAAGCGCGCTACTGATCAGCAGGCTATCAGCTAAGCAGTAATTCACAAATAAGATTCCCGGGGAAAACATATAATAAAGAAACACAGCACGCAGACAGCATCGAGCAGTCTCGATTCTGCGGTAACAAAGAGAGAGCTCTTGTCTGAGCAATAAAGTGAGACATTGTTACATTACAAACAAGCGAAATGGTGCAATCATGTGGCAATGAACTAGAGATCTCCCATCAGCTGATCAGCCAGTGAGATGACAGGCGCTGGAGATCTAACACTAGCAAACTTACCTGTTGTTACTTCATTCAGAACTGTAAAATGAGTGGCATATTTGAAAATATTACCCCATTCCAAGTTAATTCTGATCCAACATCAACTGGAATTAGGTGGAAAAAGTGGCTCAAAAGACTGGAAAATTTTTTCATAGTTAAAAAGATTACTGATGATAGAGAAAAACGTGCTGCATTACTACATTATTCTGGTGAAGATGTCTTTGATATTTTTGAAAGTATACCAGAAAATGGCAATCCAGATGAATATAATAAAGCTATTGAAGTTCTCAATGCTCATTTCATTCCGAAAACTAACCTGGATTATGAAAGATTAATGTTTAGAGATGCAATTCAAAGATCTGAAGAAACATTAGACCAATTTTACACAAGATTAAGAAAATTGGCAATGACATGTGAATTTCATGATGCAGATAGTGAAATCAAGTCTCAAATAATGGGTAGATGTAAAGACCGACGCCTAAGACAAAGAGCGCTGGAAGTGAAAAATCTCACTCTTAAAAAGCTACTGGATATAGGAAGATCCATGGAAACTGCAGAAACACAGGCAGAGAATATTGAACATCAAATCAAAACTGAAAAGTCAGAAAGAAGAGAAGAAACTCATGCAATGAGTTTATCAAAGGAGAGGAATTATCAAAGGAGAGGAAGATCTTTTGCACAAAAACCAAAATATAATAGTGAGTTGAAATGTTACTTTTGTGGAGGAAATTATCCGCATAGCAATGGGAGAAAATCTTGCCCAGCTTTTGGCAAAATTTGCAATAATTGTAAGAAGTTAAATCATTTTGCAAAATGCTGCAATGCAAGTGGAATCAAAATGGAACAAAAATCGTTTCAGAGAAAATATGTAAACAAAAGAAGTGTGAAAAACTGTCAGTCAAAAGAATGTAGAATTCCTAAAATTAAATTGAAGATAAATAACATCCAAATTGAATTCACTATTGACACTGGTTCGTCAGTCAATATTATTGATGAGAGAAATTTTCAGAAATTGAATTATTCACTTGACACACCAGATATCAAGGTATTTTCATATGCTTCGGATAAACCACTGAAAATAATTGGAACATTCAAAACTAATATCATGCTCAATGAACAGAATTTTATTGAAAAATTTTTATGTTGTTCCGGGTACTTCTGGATGTTTGCTGAGTTACAAAACTGCAACTGACATGAATATTATCAAGATAATTAATAAAGTTGATTCTGGAAGAGTTATGACAACTGATGAAATATTAAAAGAATATGCAGATAGATTCAAAGGTCTTGGCAAATTGAAAAATTTCAAAGCAAAACTCCATATTAATGAAGATGTGAAACCAATTTCATTACCACATAGAAGAATCCCGATACATACAAGAAAAAAAGTCGAAAAAGAACTAGACTATCTTTTAAAGAACGAGATTATTGAAGAAGTTAAAGGTCCAACAACATGGGTATCTCCAATTGTGGTGGCTCCAAAACCAGGCAAGCCTGATGAAATTAGAATTTGTGTAGACATGAGAAATGCTAACAAAGCAATAACAAGAGAGCGATATATCACACCAACAATAGACGATATTGTGCATGAATTAAATGGTGCTACGATGTTCTCAAAAATCGATCTCAAAATAGGATATCATCAGATCGAGCTTGATGAAAATAGTCGTTATATCACAACTTTTTCTACACACAAAGCGATATATAGATATCGAAGACTCAATTTTGGTACATGTTCCGCAGCTGAGATGTTTCAAAAATCGATACAGCAACTCATTCAAAACATTCCAATGACAATCAACATAAGTGATGACATTATAGTTGGAGGAAAAACAATAGAAGAACATAATCGTCATTTGGAAATGCTGATGAAAACACTGCGTGAAAAAGGTTTGACTGTAAATCCAGATAAATGTGAATTTAGCAAGAAAAAGCTTGAATTTTTTGGATTTGTTTTCTCAGACAAAGGTATATCGACTGCACAAAGTAAAGTTGATGCAATTAAGAATGCCAAAACTCCAAAATCAGTAAGTGAAATTAAAAGTTTACTTGGCTTGGCAAATTATTGTTCGAAATTTATCATGAATTTTTCAACAATTACTCATCCATTGAGAGAATTGACACATAAAAATGTACCTTGGAAATGGACTGATGTACATGAAAAAGCTCTAAATAAGCTTAAATCAAGCTTGACCAGTGATAAAGTTATGGCATACTTTCATCCAGAGTATGAAACAGAACTTGTGGTTGATGCGAGTCCAGTAGGACTTGGTGCTATACTTAGTCAAAGAAAATCATCGAACGATCCATACAAAATTGTGGCTTATGCAAGCAAAGTTTTAAGTCCAACAGAACAAAGATATTCACAGACAGAACGTGAGGCTTTGGCAATCGTTTGGGGTTGTGAACATTTTCATATATATCTTTTTGGATCTGAAAAACCATTTCATTTAATCACTGATCATCGTCCATTAGAATTGATTTTCAACAATCCAAAATCTAAACCACCAGCAAGAATAGAAAGATGGAATCTGAGATTGCAACCATACAATTTTATTGTGGAATACCGTCCAGGAAAGAATAATCCTGCGGATTATCTATCAAGACATTGTGAGAATTCAAACGAAATGGTAAATATATCACTTGATACTGAACGATATGTAAATCTTATTGCCATATCAGCAATACCAGATGCAATGAATCTTGAAGAGATTTGCGAAGCAACGTCTAAGGATGAGAATCTGCAAAAAGTAATTTATTTCATTAGATCAAACGAATGGCATGAATTCGACAAAAATAATGAAAATAAAAATCTGCTTCCATACAAACAAGTTAAAAATGATTTGACAATACTGGAAAATGGAATAATTTTGAAAAATGACAAAATAGTTCTTCCATCTAGTTTGAAAGAGAAGGCGATTAAATTGGCTCATGAAGGACATCAAGGCATTGTCAAAACAAAGAAGTTTATACGTGAATATATATGGTTCCCTGGCATTGATAAAGAAGTTGAAAATGCTGTGAAAAACTGCATTTACTGTCAAGCTGCTAATCATTCGAATACTCTAGAACCATTACAAATGACACCAATGCCAACAGAACAATGGTGTGAACTTTCAATTGATTTTGCCGGTCCATTCCCTAATGGTGAATACTTACTTGTGATCATTGATGAATATACTCGATATCCTGTGGTTGAGGTAATCAAATCATTATCGGCAGATAGTGTAATTCCTGTTATCGAGAAAGTGTTCTCTATGTTTGGAATTTGTAAAATACTGAAATCTGATAATGGCAGTCCGTTTCAAAGTTTTCAATTCAAGGATTTTGCGAAACAATATGGTTTTCACCATAGGAAAATTACTCCGTTATGGCCAAAAAGTAATGCTTCAGCTGAACGATTCATGAAAACATTGAACAAAGCTGTACGAATAATGCATGCTGAACATAAAAATTGGAAAACAAAATTGAATGAATTTTTAAGAAATTATAGAGCAACGCCACATAGTACAACAAATAGAAGTCCAGCAGAACTTTTATTTAGAAGAAAAATCAACACAAAACTTCCAAAATCACCAATTGAAGAAATTGACAAACATTTGGTGGAAACAGACAGATTAGCAAAAGAGAAAATGAAGAAATATGCTGATGAAACATCACATGCAAGGACATCTAAAATTGAAATAGGAGATATGGTCCTGCTGAAACAAAGAAAAGAAGGAAAATTGATGTTACCGTTCAATCCGAAACCATATAAAGTCATCCGAATAAAAGGATCAATGATGACTGCTCGAAACAGAAAGCATATGGTAACGAGAAATAACTCATTTTTCAAAGTTATCAACAAAGATTTTGAGATTTCTGAGGAGAATGATGAATATTATCCACTGATCGAGTATGATCATGACCAGCAGAACAATACTGGACAAAGGCCAATCATACAAAGAAGATATCCTCAACGTAACAACAGAAGGCCTCCAAGATATTTGATAGATGAAATGTGATATTGTATAGTTCATTCATAATTCCTATCATCTCATTCATAATAATATTACTATACTAATTCCGCTATGCCCATTCATAAAATATCTAAGGATGAAGTCTTTATGACATATCAATCAAATTATTCACTTGTTTACTATTAAGTTATGGAAAAGTATGTTAAAAGTAATGTGAATTTAATAGTTATTAGACAAATGTCAATGTGTATTTAGATGCTATCTATCATTATAAATTCAAGTGAATTTATTTTCTGAGGTGGGATGGGTTGTAGTGTTGTGAATTTATATGACGTAATAATTCAATTTAATCATGCGTAAGATGTAAGAATGTTCTGGAAGCAGGGAAGGAATCTGGATCTGAGTTAGGTGCTGTTACTGTTATTATGTGTTTGTATCTGTTGAATATAAACTGGAATTTCGTTCATAGCAAAGAGTCTGTTATGTATCTATCAATCAGTATCAGACAGAAGTATTAAGAGCACATTATAATCACCATATCGGCTACCCACAAACGTTATAATATCCTTTTTTGTCATACAGTAAAATAAATTATTTAAATCTGCTCGACGCTTTTTTGCAGTGACTCTCACATAAGGAAACAACACGGGTACGTTTGAACTTGGTCCATAATTCCTTCGGTGACCAAGGCTTTGTTTACTTTTCCATGGTTTTAAATCTATGGTAACGACGACCTTGTTTGCACCACAAAAATAATCACGCGATTGTCCAAAGCTTATTTTAGAGGAAAGTAATTTTGATTGGATAACGCTGAAGTTTGATGAACGACAGACTTGTCGGACAACACATTCATTATGAATATAATGAAAACAAAGAAAACTACGACTCTTTCGACATTGAATTGAAACACGCCTATATCAATAGCTTGATTTCGTCCCGGTATGGGGGTAGCTGTATCGGCGCAATTCGTAATCAAAATGAATCGAATTAGTTGAGACTGGAAAACGCCAAACAATAAAAATTATCTTACTCCGTATATGCGTATATATGTGGGGCAAGGCAAGTTATGCAAGGCAAAAATAACTAATGTATGTTAATGATAGTTTAAGTAAATTCTTAGCAGGAATATATATTATTTTAGGGACGGAAGCGACGAAATCATAGATCGAAATGATACAAACATTACAGGGATGCTTTGTAGAAACAAAGAATATATTTGTATTCTACCGGATAGTAATGCACATATGAGAAACTACTTGTGTAAAAAAGGTCAAGTTTGTTTTATGTCCATACAAGACCGGGGTGTTTTTCTTGTAGGATTTAGGCCTATTCTTTGAACAACGTGTTACTGAATAGGAGGCGTCCTATCGAAACGAAATTCTCCAAAACAGGGGCACGTAGAATTGTGCAACACGTTATCCATTTATACAAGTTAAATCAATATTGATTACCTCAAATTATTTTTTTTAATGAGTATCCGTTATGTAATGGCGAAAACTGGATTGAATTTGCAAACTCAAGATAAAATTGCGCTATGATGTAGACCGGTGTAACAACAGAAGTCACGTTGATGCATAAAATTTTGTGTTATAGTTAAAGTGCGTTTAATGTTTTTTTTAAGCAAAAATTTTGTGGTTCATGAAAGCTAAGCTGGCAAAATAAGGTGGCTCCAATTTCACAGGTTATCAGAGGTTAAGAACCACTTGTGTCCACTAGCATGTCTTATTTTGATGTAGAAACCCCGGTCAGAAATATTTTGTGATCACATATTGTTTGTGTCTCATGTTTGACAAAATAAAATCAATGATTGGGCTGAGACAATCAGTACTTCTAAATATATATATGATTACTAGAATACATCTTATCTTTGCCTGATTTTATATATGCCTGCTTTTAGAACTAACTTGTTCTAAGAAATCGTTTGCGTGTTTGGATGGGTCCGGATGTCTAACAGCTTCTAAGTTCTGTGATGGATCAATTGATTGTGGGTGAGTGCTGACTTGATTACTAGATATGATATAAATAATAAATATATCAAAAGCACCATACATAAAGTAGTTTATATGCAGCCAATAGTGTGAGAAAAGCATGAACGTGTACAAATGTACAAAATGGTGAAACAAAATTCCAAAGTATTTTGTATATTATTTTGTTTCCTAAACTTTTACCATTGGAGTAAAAAAGCAGCAACTAACGACCACTGATGCGACAAAGAGTTAAACAAAATCTGAGGCCAAAAACTACACCCCAAGGCCAAATATTTTATACAGAACTCTGTTAGGTTAAAGTTCGGTGACGATGGTGAGTTCATTTACCATGACATCGCTCTTTGCTCACTGCATTTTAGTAGCCTCTTGCGTCAAGCTAGAAAATACCTCGCAGCAATTTAATAGCCTACTGTTATGAGGTATATATACAAGCCCTTTTGAAGTGTCTATCTTAAAAATAAAGATGAGAAAATTAAAACAAAACTACATCACACCTCGTAATGTGTAAAAAAACGTAATTAAGATATATCTTATGGAATGACCTCTAGCTCTCTGAAATCTAGCATTAATCCAGGATCGCATTATAAAACGCCTTATAGATTGGAATGAACATAGGGTGACAGTCATTGGTTGCATCCAAAGCATAAAAATTATAAAAGGATTTTAAAGGTCTTCAAAGGCGTTCTGTAAAACCTTGGATGTAAGATATGTATACTTTTTTATGAAATGCAAACAAACTTCCAATTAAGCAGATCATCTTAACAAAAAAAATCATTAAAAAGTTGTGCACAGAAAGCAATTTTTTTTATAATTCTTGAATGCTTGAATTCAAGTTTTCCAATTTCAATACGGGTTTTGCCTTCAGGCCAAAATTTAAAAATATTAGTCTCACAATTTTGATTGAATCTAGTAGGGTGCCAAATATAACTTGGTTTATTTTGCAAACTAAAATTTTTTCTATTCCTCTACTTCAATATCTAAGAGACGGAAGTGATGAAACGCCTGTTAATTTTACGGATTATGGAATTCCGTGTCGTCAAATGGAATTCTTGTGCATTCTGCCATGGAATCAGATTGAAAAAAAGAATATTTTCTGCACAAAAAGTAAGAACTGAAGTGTGTATCCATGGTAAAGGTTTTTCTATATTTTTAGAACTCCCAGATCCGTCGACAAAATAAACAAATTGGACTGGTTCTCGTGTGAAATGATATTTCCAGACGTGCAAAGTTGCGCCATCAAAATTTTATTTATGAGCCACAGATGGACTACTCTCAGAGATAAGATCCGTCAGTCCTTCATTCAAATAGATTTATCCTCAACTGAATACTGAATTTAAAACTATTTTATCATTCATGGTAAGGCTACGAAGTCACTCTTTTCCTTCACTGCAGATCCCGAATGTGATGATGATGAATATCAATGTAGAGATAGATCAAAATGCTTACCGGCTTCATCATTTTGTTCGTGGTCAACACCGAAATGCAAGTATGAAACTCAGTAATGTACTACAGTTGCCAGCTATAAAGATAATTAATTTTCAAATGGTCCAAAT
The DNA here is from genome assembly GCA_963675895.2 of Styela plicata. NCBI lineage: Eukaryota > Metazoa > Chordata > Ascidiacea > Stolidobranchia > Styelidae > Styela > Styela plicata. The sequence goes on from OZ023145.1 coordinate 21,935,708, forward strand.
AAGAAATGTGTTTTAGATTTTTTAAATGGCTTAATGTTAATCATTCAAAATTACAATTTTACTCAAATATTGTTTTTGAATTTTTCATTGCTAGCTTTCAATATTATGTCCAAATGGTTCAATACCACGAATTTACTAAATCCATAGAATAAACTATCTCCGGATAATATTTTGTGAACTACACTTCAAATCAAAACGCACAAAAACTTCGATAAAATCTGGCAGCATTTTGTTGTAGGAAGATGTCAGTGACTTCCTTCTTTATATAATTACAGGGTGACTTGCTAAAAAGCAGGCTTGATTAGGGCGTATATCATAGTCACTCTAAACAGTTGAACATCACGGTGGATTGCTCGTCATATATAAGACAGGAATAAATATGCTGCAAACTAATTTTAAATCCGATAGAAAAAACACTATTTCCTCTAATATTTCTCAAAAAAACTCTTTAGGTGGTCCACTGTGGAGATTTTGTGAGACTGAAATTTTATTGTTGTCTCCTATTCTCACTTTTTAGTATCGGGCAATTATATCTTCAATATGTTTTTCTTTATTAAATCCTCGAGCGCAAATCGGTACAATATAAAGTAGCATACAACATAACAATATAAATTAACTCTTTGAAATGATTATTCTAGATCGGGAATATGTTCTTCCGATCTTCAGTAGAGAGCGTATCCAATATTGCTTATAGCTTTTTCCGATCACTCATTCTGTGACTGGAGAGGCAAACAAAATATTTCTGTTTTGGGTTGGTGACCACTTTTTGACAAACATTTCTAGCTTTGTTTAGAGGTTTATGTGGTTATTGCTTTTATCGAACGAGTCAGAATGATCTAAGCCAGGATCCATTTTAGATATCCATCGTTGAGTAGACAGACTGTCACCCAACGGACATGTCTACGAATTTTTTGCGGATGAAATCTACAAAGACTTTCTCTCGGGTCGGAGCAAGCCTCGCGTACGACGAAATAAAATATCTTGAACTTGACGCACTCTTGCCTCGTATAGAACTGATGAGAATACGCCCGTGCGGATTAGACTGTTCGATTTTGGGCTAGGATATCAACCTTGTCGCTTGGTTGGAGATCGCAAATGCATTAAATCAGCCCATCCAGAATTATGATTTTCTCTGACAAAATGAATATGCTATCATTATCAAGGATGGGGGTTCATTAGTTCCTATTCCTGCAAGTCATATAGCTCTTTGCACTGTAGTAGTTTGAGGAAACTTTTTAAGTATGATATTATGTCTCCTTGCAGCCTTGCTAAAAAAAACCTGTTGCACTATCCTATTAAATCTTGCTGTCTTTTATTCCGCACACATCAATTTATCTGACCAATATGATGCTACTTTCAAACTTTGCAAGAATGAATTTCGGTGATAAAAAGGAATTTGTTGATCATTTGTAACCTGTTGCACTGTTGCATTCAATCTTGTTGCCTTTTCTTCTGCAGACATCAATTTATCTGCCTAATATGATGCTAACAAGCGACCGTTTCTAAACTAAAGGCGCCAATTTCGTCCACGCTATTTTACTTGGGCCCTAATCATTTCTTCCTAATTTTATTTCAAGTATCGCTTTTCAGCTTTCTGCAAAAAAATCAGCACGTGGGTGCTTACCGTACGTCTTATGATAAATCAAAAACGCCCCTCTGGATCCTAGGGTTTTTTCTCTACCATGGACGTGCCACGTTGGGTCATTGTGTCTCCCAGTATGTTATGTACATTATATATAATAATTATATTTATGCAGAGACTCCAGCGACAAAATCGTACGAAATTTCAATGTCATACAAATTGACGGTATTCCATGCCGACGATCCAATTTGGTATGCATTTTACCTCGTGAACAAGTTCATAAAAATAAAACTATATGCTTGCTTGGTAAGTTCTGTATAGTATAGTCAAAACTAAAATTTGAAATTGGAAACGTGTCTGCTGCATATAATATTTTTAGTGGACTGAGAACAAACTTTTATTTGCAAGAACTGTTGAAATATATTGTCTTTTCATAGATGTATTTTTTCATAAAAAAACGATAATCAGATGTTGGTAAAGCCTTGCAGTTACGTAGTCTGTGGTAGGTTGCTTATATTTCGCGACGTGTTCCAAGTCTTTGTTGGAGCATGTGACATCATTTAAGTAACTTTTTTAAATATTTTTCAAAAAAAAAAATCTTTGCTGAGGCTGTTTCACGCAGGAGGCGACACGTCTCAAAACCTATCGAACATCGTCAAGTTAGAAGCGTCAGCGCATGCACACTGGAGCACCGAGCCCCTGAGCATCAACTTGCTTGATTCAATGTGTTACCTCTGCGGAATGTAACTAAAGAGAAATTGTAATAGACTGGTCATAAACTAAGATGGAAATGCCTCAGGTCAGTGAAAACAGATACTGAAGACAAAGCTGAACAGTAGAGAATGTACAAATATTATGTATGGCAAGTTGAAACCTGTAACAACTCACCGGTAACTGAAGCTTCATAATCGATCTGTTCCCAAACTGGTGTCAAATTTGCATTTGGATGTAACTTATCTGATTCTGAAAATAAAACGTTCGAAAATCAAACCCAGGCCAGATACCCCTCACTTTACTATAACGCTTCGGTTTTGTTTGGGAGGTTAGAGTGCAGCTGCCGTTGTTCTCGCTTTCTGTGTGAAACAGCCTTTAGTATCGTGATGTAACATAAACGAGAATTACCACAAACTGAGTGCGCAGCGCGGCTACTTATTTTTTTACTCCTGAAACCGATAGAGAAATGCCTCGTTAGTAGGGATACATGTTTTGAATATTATTTTTCGAATCGAATCTCTAATAAAATAATTTCGAATCGAATATTTTCGAAAATGAAATTTATTGAAATAAACTCATTCCCAAACTTTTTAAGATACTATATTACTTAAAAAAAAAATCAGTTGTTCAAATTCGAGCAATACAGTACCATAACGAAACGCTGTGTATTAATTTTGTGATTGGATAAAATAAAATTTGGTAAAAGTTGTCATAAAAAACAGCCAAATAATTTTAAAATGTTTGATTTCAAGGTCCGAGAACGATAGGACTTCACAAACGCGATGCAACAGGATCAGAAACACGACGATTTTTCTCGAAAGGCTTAGATTTGATTCGGATTAGCATTGATTCAAATCTATTCGATTTAAAATTGTAAAACTTGCGTCTCTACTAGTTAGCGCTTTTCAATATAGATGTGCGTATTTTCGACATGATTTCATACGGCGGTTAAAACGATATTCCTCAAAGGCTTCGATATTACCGGCGAGTTTTTGATGTGATTATAAGAAACAACGTAACGTGAAGAATATTCTCCACCCTGAAAGTTACGTTTTTGATTACGAACAGATCCAGATTGTGACGATGATGATTTTCAGTGCCTTGATGGATCTGCGTGCATATACGAAAGGTGGTTTTGTGACGGTAGGAACTCGTGCGGGTAAGAACTTCTTTGATTCTTCTTTTAGGCGGAAACGTTGTAAGTTTTCCGTGTTTCTCCTGTCTGTTCACGAACAACAGACTACTGTAAAGTTTCGCTTTTGAGTTTAGAGGCCCGTGGAAGAATGGCCCTCAAGAAATATTTAAGATTATAAGCATCCCCTTAGTAAAAATCAGAACCTCTTTTGGGTTTCTATTCAAGTCATTTGCATCCATGCTCGGATGTGTCAACTATCGAATGTTTATTTACCGGAATGTGTGAGCGTATATGCATTAACTCGATTTAATATATCTCCTTTTATTCAAACAATATAGTGACGGCAGTGATGAAACACGATGGAATGGAAGTTCTGATATCATGAAATCATCTGGTTTTCCATGTAGAAAATACTGGCATATTTGTTTCTTAAACAATGCCCAAGAGCATAGGGCACAAAAACTATGTTCTAAAGGTGAGGATATAATCATACCCATTAACTAATGTCCAGGTTATTCCTCTCTTGCTAACCTTTGTGTGTCATCCTCAGATCCTGAATGTACGGCGGATGAGTTCAAATGTACTGACAATACGGGATGTTTAGATGTTACCTCATTTTGTAATGGAGAAAAAGATTGCGTGTAAGTTTTAGACAACAATATATGCTAGTAAACGTGTCAATTATATTTCTTTTTTTGTCAAAATTCGATTACAGCAAGACTGGTATCATTATTACTATTATTATGTAAAATGTATTATACATACATTATTCTATACGTCGAATTGTCATAATTCAATCGTGTGCAGAGAGTTACATAAATGCAGCAATATATACCAACGAATCGTCTTCTTTTCAAAACGATGTTTGCACTCCATGAAGATCAACACAATCAGGATAGCATTGTAAAGGCAATACATTTCAAAGTTTACGAGTACAAAAACCTCTTACATAAAACTGGCTTAGAAAACCCCATAAATTGATGAAAATCACCTGGACCGGATAGATATTTTGTTCGAAGAAACTAAAGCAGAAGGCTCTATGTGAATAATAATTTTTCACACGGATTTTTTTTTTTTTTCAGGGACGGAAGTGACGAGATGGAGGACGACGGAAGAGAACTTGATGGTGGAATCATTTGTGAAGGAATGGATTGGCCAAGGACAAGTCGAAAATGCTTTTTACCAAAACGTCATGTGTGTAATGGCATGCCGCACTGCGTCGGAAGTAAATATGTCTAATAAATTATTGAAAAATCCGTGACATAACGTAACGGTTGTGTTTGGATAGAAATGCAAAATATTACAAGGCTTGGCTTGTTAGTTGCTTTCGCCAACGCAATACGTGAGCTATTCGCCAAAGATTTGATTATCCCGGTAGGTTCTGATCTTAGGATGAATAGAACTACTATATTGTCCTATTCTTACTTAGCACCGTACTGATAAATTCAGTTTGTAATGATACATTCGGATTAACAGTCAGATGGTGCTTTGGCTGGGGAGGGTAGAAGTCTCTCGTTGGAAAAAGAACCACCAAAACCACCGAAAAGGGATTGTAAAATCGGAAAGTTAAAATAGTCCATGCTTAATTTTATTGCAATATTCAAAATTAATCGGTAGTTTATCAGCGAGTTTATTTGTTGGCTAGTTCCTGAATTTTGGTAATAAAGTCTGTCTGCTGCCGGCACATAACGCGTTGCTATATTTTTGGACGCACGTTGAGGTTGCAGCAGCCACCTGGATAAAGTTGAGGTAATACAGAAGGGTGTTCTCTGCTGACTGACATCCCCAAATTTTAGTTTTACATCATCTCAGTAAATTTCAGCGTGTTGCACCCACACGATTGAACGCAGAAGTGATTACAGTCAATGTTATTATGGCAATCATTTCTATTATAATGATATATAATAGAAGGCAAATATCTTGGTTATATTCCCTGATATGTACTGATATATCAATGTTGGTGATATCGGTCAATTCCTGTGAGGCCAGGAGCCAGACACACCAGGAACAGACACCGAAGGAACGAAATGCACCAAAAACGTTGAAAAAATTCTACTGAAATGCCGGTCCCTATCAGCTAACTCGGATGTAACATTTAAATCATCATTCACGAAGTTAAAGCAAGTTTTACAATAGACCGTGTTTTTCTTATAATACTGGGACGCACTGGAACATCGCTTCACCAATACGGCCATCATACAGTAAAACTACCGATTGTTTTTTTACATTGACACCTTCCCGATTGGTCAAACATACGAAAGTGACACGAAAGCTGCCGAGTAGGGTGTATGAAATTATCGTTCTTCCGTATAACCCTATAATTTACCGCATATACCTGGAATATTCAATCGCTTTGCCGGGAATGCATTATTTTAATAAGAGTCGACAGTATTTGTTCACTTGCTTCATCGCAAACCTGCACTACATACAAAATTGATCGTTGTTCAGTCAAGTTCGCTACTTGATCACCTTTGTGAAATAATGCACATTGATGTATTGTAATGTTTTCCCCAGCGTACCGAACTGTTTAATTATGTACTATGTTTGTAAAATTGGAAAATGTAAAAGCTTACACTATGGTGTGTTTTTCACTGACAAAAATCTCAAAAACAGACAAATATTTCAGACCAAGTTGAATCGATTCAACTTGCGCACGCCTTAACTGACTGGTGGAGGACTAAATTACAGTGTTCTTGGTTTTTTTTTATACAAATTTGCATCATATTCATAATAAATATGATCCTAGTAAACAAATTTAATAAATCATGCAAAGAGATGCATTTTTTTACTAAAAGTGTTTTAGTTGATGCATGACATTGTTTATTTAGCGATAGATAGACAGAATATGGATCCATTTTGGGAAATTTTATGTGAGTTTTATAAATTTGTTAATTTTTCAGATGTTGATGAATGTTTCTGTGATGAGGAAAATTCTACAAACAGGAATGGTGAGATATTAGTTTCAGCTATCGGGTAAAACTCCTTATATATATTATCCGGATTAAACATGGTACGCGATCGTTTTAATAATGACGGACCATCGTCGCGAGTACCGAGTTTCGCTGAGGCGCAATAGAAACGATGGTGCATGGATTCTTTTGTCTAACAGAAGCCAACAGCAGGTGAGGAGCCCTGAGCCCCGTTTTCAGGAAATTCGAAAGGAAACAGGTAAAATTGCTGCGCTGGGCGATTGTTGCTAATATGTATGAAGTATTGATCATGTAACGTTACAACATATGGCTGGATGATAATACGGCAACACGAACAGCAGACCAACGCTAAAAATCTAGTCAGTGCATAGATGAATGTAGGAGTGGGCCGGGTTTCTGGAATCGGGAAATAATATAGATAGACCTAATTAAAAATCGAAACTTTAAATGTATGAACCTGTCCCTTTGAGATATTAAAAACAGTAATCCTGGTTTAAAACTAAAAACAGATTTCCTGGTTCCTCATAAGAGTTGTTCATGTATTGAGTAGGATTTTAAGCAGCGTACTCACATAACTTTATCAGACATTGAAATAAAAAGGAAAATTTACTTATGCAAATTAGTTGAAAACAGCAATGGTATTTTTTAAGTTTCCAGCCGTAGTTTTACGTTTTTTCAGCCTATGTGAACAACGAGTGTTTCCACTGTTTCAACAACAGATGGATAATACCAATTACACAATTATGTGATGGAATTCTACACTGTGATGATTTATCGGACGAATGTTTATGCAGAACAAAAGGAACGCTTCCCGAAATATGCAGTCTAGGTAAGAAGAGGTGGAATAAAATAAACAATGAATCAAAGTCAAAAATATGGTCATAAATGGACTTCAATTTCGATATTCTTCCGTTATCATGCGAGGTATATCAACACGAAAAACTTCGAGTCAACTTCGAAAATTTGCCCATTTTTGCGATCTTTTGTCCGCTGGACATCGCGAGTACTCATCTCGTTCTCATTTTTTTCTTTTTTCCATTCCTCGATTTGCACACAGGCTGTAAAATAATCTGTATCCTTTTTTTTATAAAAACTTCATCTTTTCGGGATCTTTTTTAGGTTTTCAAAAGACATTTCAATGCCGAGGAGAAACATTAACAATGCATCAGAGAATTTCGACAAAAATCATATGCAATGGAAAGTACTGAGTCGTTTTTATCATGGGGTTTTTCGTTTTTTATTATTCAAGTCTAGTATTACATGAGTAATAATAATTATCTAATACGATTTTCCCAGATCTGATTGTGAAGAATCGGTCGATGAAGTGGATTGCGATAACTCGAGTTGTCCTGGTATGGTTTGTATTTTGAAGTGAAATTTTACCAGATCAAGGTTTATTGGGCATGTGGGCATGTTTAGGTTTCCTTAAAATATGTCATAGAATTTCTCAATTTTAAGTCTCGAATTATCCAGAACATTGTGCGCAGAGATCAGGAATAATATAATTTTGGCATCGAGTCGACATGTTGACTATATACACACCCTCTAACTAGTGGTTGTCTAAAGAGCACGTGCTATTGCTCCATTGGTTTCATTTTTTTTTTTATTGAAACTCATTCATTTCACAAATCGAATCAAAGTCAGAATATCACCACAAAACCGAAAAACAGTAACTTTTGTGACAGATATTTAAAAAGATGAGAAGAAGAGATTCATAAAATACAGTACCGACTCGACTCCACCCCAAGTGAAAACGACTGTTATAGTACAACTCTCCATAATGGCTATCTTCCAGAGCCTGTTCTCCATCTAAATGAATGGAACGTTTTTAAAAAGCCCATTCGTTGAATCTCCTCTACTCTAAATGTTACCGAAATTGTCCTAGTATGCATGAGCACACCCGTACTAATTTCTGAGCCAGGTTGGTTGCCCGTATTCTCCAAATTAGCTTTTCTTATAAAAAAAAAAATGTAAATTCAAATCCTTTATGCAAACTTGTATCTATTAAAAAAAGACATATTTGTGGCTGACAACTCGCTGCGCTGAGATTGGTTGGAAGTTTTGTGCCTGACCCTGAGGGGACCAGATGGGCTCCAGATCAAATCTTGCTCCAAACCATGCCCCATAATATAAAACCTGCAAATGTTATGTGATCAAGTTTTGTAATTGCAAGGGATAGTAGTATAAATTGTGCCTGATTAGAAAACGTTTTTAATAATAACAACAGAATATGATCCAAGATTGTATAACACGGAAGTATTTGGTGGTGTATTTCAACGATTACTTGGAAGGCGGTGTAATCACGTGTGCTTCATGGACGGTAAATATGAGTTGCTGTTATTATTATCATTTACATCGTGACCAAAAACAAAATTTCACCAAAATGGTGCGTGAAAATCAGATATTACCAGGGCCATTATATTTGTCAAATAACTATATTCCAATATTTGCTTTCAAAAGGCTCAGGACCATCAACCAAAATTAACAATTCGTCGCCAGGAGACGATACTGATGACGACACGAATATAAAAATTGCAATTTTCGGACACCCTTGTTTGGGGAAGTCTGATACACTGGTGATTTAGCCTACTGACTCGCGTATTCGAACCGCCTGGATTTGGCATGTCTATGAACGCGCCATGTTGTTTACACCCATCTTATTTAAAATATGTTTATCTTCAATGAAATTCTTCGATTGAAAGCAAAATCACACGACTAAATCTGATTTGACAAACATGACCTGCAATCCACCAGATGTTCCATACAACAAATTTTCAGTTCAATAATTTTTCTGATAATAACTTATCAGTCTGCATTTCGTTGTCACATTTTCCAGATGTTTTGGCAACTCCTTGTGACGGCGTAATCACATGTAAAGAGCCTTATAGAGAAGAATGCAGAAACTGCCCTGACCCACCAACATATTGTTCGCGGATAGAGTATGTTGGATTTACTTTTGTAATATTTTCATTGTAGTAGTAGGGAATAAAAGCCTCATCAGTAACAAAATCAATCGAAAGGCATTTTATACTTTCCACTTTTGGCATCACTGAATTGTTGATATTCACTTCCCCGAAAGAAAGTTTTGTTTATGATGCAATTGTTGATCGTCCGGTCCATTTTCAATATATCTAATATATATACATATATTCCGCCTGAGGACCTTTGAGCGTAACGTAGCCTTTTTCATATCATTCGCAATTTTCATAGAAACATAATTGCTCTATATGCGAAGAGGTTACAAATTTCTCAGTCGCCCGTAATCAGTCTCGATGTATATAAAATATATAAAACACCACGTGATTGTTCTTAAAAAAGTATCTGAGGCAAATATGCATTAACGTATTTAGGGGGGGTGAGGCATGGCACCATGAAACACCCTCCCCACTCGCCAACGGAAAAATCGTAGAATTTTAAGCATTGAAATCCCACTTTCCAAATTTTTTTATTTCGTGACTGCTTCATCGCATTATATATTGAAAACACTATTTTTAACAAAATTGCCGGCAGCGCAGATTGTGGCGTTATAATTTCACTTGGAAAAAAATTCAAAATGCACCCTCTCCATTTTCAAGGTTTTAAATACGCCAGTGCACATAAGCATATCGTGACGTTTTCGTATTCCACAACGCCGATTTACAAAACTTTTACTATAGGTTGCCATGTTTTATTTGGTAAAATATAAACATAACATCTCGTCAGCCCAGTCGGAAAAATATTGTAAAACCATTGTTTATGAAGAATGGGCTGCCAAGAGACAAATTATATTTTAAGCCGATGTATTTATTCCTAAAGGAAGGAACATTTTGAATGTGAGGAAAGTGTTTTGAATCCTCCTACAATCGGGACAAGTGGAATATGTGATGGAGTGAAGCAATGTTTAAACGGTATCGACGAATTTAACTGTACACGAAGGTAATATAGCTTCAATATTGAGCACTCTCTGACCTTTCCTTGCATTCGTAGTAATGATTTGTTTGAAAACAGAGCCTTTTGAACAAGTTGGTTTGAAACATTTTTTATGTCCGTTTTGTTTTGATAATATATTCAAAGGATGTTGTGTCTAACACAGATCGATAAAAAGGCCAATATAGAAAGAGAATAACAGCGCAAAATAATTCGATTTTTTATCTTAACAGCTTAACATTTTGACCAAAACATATAGATTTTTAACAAGACAAATGCAATACCCAGCTTTAACATCTATGTATATGATCTTAGGAGATGTTATGTTTTTTTTTTCAGATTTTATTGTATGAATGAAGACCCATTCAATATACCTGATCAAAAAGTATGCGATGGTCAAAAAGTAAGCTAAACTTTGTCCGATTGGTCTGGGAGACATGGAGACATGCACTAACCACTCATCCCTCCTCTATGCCTCAGTTATAGCGGATCCCTATGCAGTAAATGCAATGATAAAGTAGCAAGAGTAACTATGACTAACTAGGAAGATTCAAAAACTTGCCTCACACTTACACAAATTATTATTTCTGTAACGTTTCGTCTGACAGAAGTCGGACCTCTTCAGACAACCATTTTCCACTGTCAGGAAATAAACTAACATACTCGTCGTTTATTAATGATAAAAATGACGAATAAAAATAAATAAGTTATTGGAATTCATAACCTCGCTAAGACTCAAAGCCCTCGACTTAAGCTTTAGCTTCACGAAACTGCCTCTGGAGAATTTAGTAAGATGTTAGATATTCCCTCTTAATCTTCATTGTATCAAGATAATTGTGGATCGTGGCCTTAATAAAAAAATCGGAATTTTGAGAATGACAGGTCTCTTGAACACAGGTTGTAATTCAATCGCGAACTGGCTTCAAGACTTTCAGTAAATTTTTTATTGCAGTTATAAAATTGTGTTGCCATATTTCCAGGACTGCAGTGATTCAAGTGATGAAATGAGTTGTAGTAACGAAACACATTTTTATTGTAACGACAGTGGAGAAGTCAAGTTTATACATGTTGGCCAGGTTTGAACTTAAAATACCAATATTAAGTGTTTCATATCATACAACATTGCGTCCATCCCATTTTGTTGAATGTACTGTTTACTATCATGTAATGTAATTCGCTCACAGAACACAAAAAGTTGTAAATATTCACAAATCATCAAATTTTGATTCTAAACTCTTACGTGGCCAGAGAAGTAAGACTGATTGGCCTGTCGGCTATCATCATAGTTCCAAACACAATTTGCAAGATGATCTCAAACTCCGATCTGGTCAATACCGCTCACAGAAAACTCCATTGTTATTCAAAATTATTCGGAAACTCTTCATTGAAAAATAATACTAAAATTTAAGGTCATATTGTAAACGCTATAGAGGAAGAAAAATATAATCTCGGATGGATATAATTTCGTAAATAAATGACAAGAATCATGTAATACTGGTGTATTACTGGCTCAGTGATGCAAGTTTTGTCTGAAATGAATATCTTTAATTTCAATATAATGGAATTATTGAGGCATCACAAAAATGAGGCAAAGTATTAGTGAACGATCCAGTCTCAACGTTTTACGATTTCAACTGATTTGAAATAATATTCGATTCAATATTAATTCCAAATTGTCTCTTGCGCAGTTTTTGCTCTCAAATACTATTTTTTAAATTTATATTTTGACGTTAAAATATGCTAATTATTACTCTTGTACATGGTGTATGATGTAATTAAAAATACTCAGTAAACCATGAATTTCTTAATTTTCATAATTGAGACAATTTGTAATGCTAGAAATTGGAAAACGTTTTTTACATTGGATCGGTGATTTGATCCAATTCAAAAAAATATTCTAATAAGAATCGAATACTGAATTATTCGGTTTCGTCCAGTCTTAATAAGAGCATTTAATCCACCTGCCATGCCTAAAAATATGACAGCCATTGTTATTTTATCAGACGTGTGACGGAAGTGAGGAATGCGCTTCAGGAAGTGATGAATGTCTTGATCGATGTATTACAAGTGTTTTCTCTGATGTGCACTCTATGATAAAAAGTGATTTCTTCGTTTCTATATCTTGGATTATCAGTGAGTTGAAATTCATTTCATGAAATAATAAAAATATACTTTGCAGAAATAGAACTAGAGGCGGAGTCTAATGATTGCATTGCTACTCTGACAACCAGTGCTTATCACTCTTGAATATTTAGAAGGAAAAAAAACATTGGCATTTGTATCACTAAACAGCAATTAAAATGTATATTGAAGATAGAGGAGAGAATACCAGCAGTTCAATCCTCATATCGCGAGAGAGACGTGCCGTATTCTTTCTTGGTTTTCTTTTTTCGTGTGGCGAATATTAAATCCTGTTTGATCCAGTGCTTATGCGATAGGATTGCTTGTCCCCGCGCCACCGCTCGATGATTCACGTAATCGATAGTTACGTCCTTGCACATGCAGGTAAAATCACCAAATGGTTTCACAAAAACTGAACCATCGGTTTTCCGTTAGCATAAGATAAAAATGACAGAGAATTCTATAAAGTAATTGGGCGCTACCTGACTACAAATTTTCATTCTAATACGATAATAATTTTTACAGTAGAGTGAAATCTGAAACTGTTGATATTTCAAAGTATAAATTTTGGTAACTGTATTTCTGAACCATGCGCAAATTTGTTTCGAGTTTTTCACATCCCGATTTAATGCGCGCAGTCACATTCCTCTTTTCATATGCAGTGGTTGTATTTATTCATCTAACCGGGAGTGCTATTTTGCCACGCATGCAACACAAAAGACGACGACACTTGTTACCTTATTTCTTGACAACATTTCTCTAAAAAAACTTTTTATTCTATATTGAATATATTTTCTTTTCCAGTAACGGCAAATATTTAACTAAATTTAACTGGGCACGATGGCCTAGTGGTCAAACATATTGGCATCATCGCAGGTTGAAGATCCCGGGTTCGAGTCCGACTCGCTTGTCCATGCCCACCACTAAACCCACGGTGTAATAACTTGGGTGGGCTAAGCCGAAGTGGAAAAGATTCATATCTTTCCAGCAATTGTAACCCTGTCCGTCTGTCTATAAGTGGCCGCTATTACAGGGCCTTGAACAGTGTGATCCACTCTAAGAAGTTGCTATAAAAACAAATGAAGCTATAAAAATGTATGAAGTATAACGACATTTTAGGCAAAAGGATATAGATACCCTAAAGGATTTTGAAAAATATTTACAGAATTGTCTATTTCAAAAGCGTCATTTCATATTGAATACACGCTATCTAATTTCTTTAGGTATACACCCGGTTTTTGAAACCAACTACCAATTTTGTTTGTGTATCTAGTTGATACAGGCAAACAGGTGAAACTACAGACGAAACGCTTCGTGACACTTGAACTAAGCAAAAAATAACTCATCTCTGACTTCTCCGCGTAGTTTTGAATCCCGTGCGAGATGTTTATTTGCAGGAGTGTTATTGGGCACCTCGCCGGCGCACGGCTTCTCGTTGCCGCTGGTTAGGTTTTCTTCACCAACGTGGTTCATGCACAGGGAATCGCTATTAGGGCTGGGCAAAACCTAATAACTTGGAATACGAATTTGGTCAAATTTGACTAAAATCGATTGCATTTCGTCGTTAAAAATGAAAATCCTAGTTCACTTAACAAGTTTTTGTTCCTATGAACGATTTACGGTTGATTCGAATTAATCGTGCTTCGAATAGATTCGAATCAGCGAATCGATTTGCCCAGCACTAAATTCGCTCTTAAGTTGTATTGTCACTGTTTCTACTTTTCTGGAGTTAATACTAACAATTATGGATGGATAGCACTTCCAAAATGAACTCGACAAACAATATATATCAGGTAACTTCAGTACAGATATTTAAAATTGCTGACACAAATCCAATCATTTCAGGTTTTTTCGCGGTTGTAGGAAACGTATCGGTTATTGCACTATCTACACGTGACTTTCTCGTCCACAGAAAAAGTTCATCGAATGCTTTGATGAATAAGTTGTTGATCTTTAATTTGTCTGTTTCCGACCTGCTAGTTGGGGTAAGTAGAAGAATGGAACAATGATTAATAGATCGCTCCTAAAAGGGCGGTTCATTAGCGGTCTTTATTTACTTATTTATCAGTGTCTGATAAAACTGTATTTGTTTTGCTTGGCATAAAAAGGTTTCATATTCTTTCCAGTAAAGCTGCGAATAAAAGCTACTGCGAAACAGAACTCTCTAAGCTATTAAGATCACGTCCGTGTGTTTAAAATCCAGAGAAGATGTCGATAAACTTAATCGATGGTACCATATTCGCTGTGCGGTTTTGAAAGATAGGATCATATATAAGTTCTATTCAACATTGAAATAATATTTCTGAAACGAACATAAAAATAAAACACATGAGGAAGCTTACTTCGCTTTTGGCCATCGACTAGTGGTTAAACATGTTGGCATCGCAGGTTGAAGATATCAAGTTCGAGTCCCGGCAATTCCGACTCGCTAATCCATGCCCACCACTCAACCCAGGGTGTAATAAGTTGGGTAGGCTATGCCGAACAGAAAAATATCATATCTTTCCAGCAATTCTAACCCTGTCCATCTATAAGAGTCTTGGGCAGGGTGATCCACTCCAAGGAGTGGCTATAAAAAAATCTACAGTCTGTACTGCAAATTTTCAGCGAATAGCAGCCGTAGTAATAGATTGTTGGATACTAACTTACTTAAGCAAGGCTGGAAGAAGCACCCAAAAAGAATAAATTATAACTGTCACCGATATGGCACAATGGTAGGCCTATTTGCTATGTGCGCTGATATTTACTGACAGACTCTTGATCTTGATCATAATTTATCATTCTATGTAGGTCTATACAACGTCAATATGTGTCCAGAACTTTATATCCGAGGGAAATTACTGCAGAAATGATCGAGAATGGAGAAGTTCAACAATATGTTCGATACTTGGAACGGTACTTTTAATCGGATCTGAAAACTCTGTTTTTACTCTTACAATATTGACATTCTTCAGACTGCTTTCAGTTTTAAGGTGTTCATAAGTTTATTTCTATGTTTACATACGTTCGTTTACATATCGAATTTGTTTATAGATCTAATCCAAAAGCTTCTAAACTTCCAAACTTAATAGATAGTTTTTACTCAAAGTAGGGGAATCAAAGACTTTATTGTACTTATAATAGTATAAAAAGAAGTTAAAGATCACTGAAAAGATAATGTCGGTCTCATAAATGACTAAATAATATGAACACATTCAAAAATGAGGTATTTTCATTAACCATCAGGGACTGCCGTCAATTGGTTGATATATTCGTGCCGCGAGTGTGAGGAATGCTACGGAATTATAAATTCGTTATTGAATGTTTCTGTTTATTGTGCATTTGCTTGCTTTTGGTCCTATTTAGCTCTTGGTACCTCGGTGATCCTTGGATAGCCTATTTCTTTTCAGGTACTGCTTTGCTGCAGTGTGAAATTTAATCCGAAAATTATATTCATTTCTTCAAAAAATGTTGAATTGTTAACAGGCCTTTCCACACCGTGTCAGGGAAAGTTATTTGTTTCCTGATTGCATCTTCATGGATAGTTTCTATATTTCTGGCTTCAATACCACTATTGCCTCAACTGCAGGACTATTTTGTCGATAGTGTTTGGTAAGCAGTAATGGCGATACAACGTATTTTACTTTTTTTAAAAGAATATTTCGTTAAAATCCGTTTGAAAAATTTGTCTGTTTTATTGACAAAGCACCCCAAAAATCTCAATTCAGTAAATTTATGAAATTAAACGAAAAAAGCCACGCAGAAGATGGAAGATGACCTTTCACTATTAAAATAATGATGGCTGTGATACCTTCCAGCTATCATTCTCTTTTTAAAGGCAACCAGAGATTTAAGTATTTATTTACGTTTTTACTTTGCTGTTTCTGAACGATACCAATCAAAAAATATTAATTTCAATATTTCCACGGTGCCTAATAAGGAATGATGTTAAATATGTAACACGGAGGTGGAATATATTATATATAGATTATGTAATAATAATGATTATTTTTAAAGGTATAAACAAAACCCATTATTTTCTTCAATTTATCGTGAAGAAGTTGATGATTTGGAATACTGGCTGAACGATATCTATCACTTGGGCAATAGCACGGATGATGATGGGTAATATATTTTACACTAAACTCTTTACACCCTGTGGCGTCGAAAGGGTTTTTGCTGTTTTTATGGGGGTTTGCCAATAATAAATGTACAATTTTACTGATATAGAATTTGGTAATAGTAATAATAATATAGTTAATATCATCAGACGTGATTATGCTTCAGTGTCGCGTCAAAATCTGATCTATAATCTATATTGGTCTTTGCCCTAGCGTTGATTTCCCTTTCACTTCCGGACTGGAAGCCTATCTCGGAACTATTTGCTCATGTAACAATGCAAATATAGAATCTCGCTCAGGCTGATTTGTCACTCCAACAGATTTTCAGGCTGCCTTGTAAATATCTTCGTTTTGCTATTTCTCTATACTTTTTGTAGGTTTTTGTTTGTAAGCATTTGAAGATATATGAATTAAGTTGATTTAGTCAATAATTGTTTGATTGTAAAATAAATTGCTTTGGTTGTAAAATACTTAAATCGAGGTAGAAATTACCAGAATAGGCTGGGTGTAAATAACAGACTTCGGGGACTGCTTAGTTGTTTTTCAGTTCAATTTTCTTGCTCAAAATCTGATTCGCAACAAGATAATAGTAGATATATTCTTAAATATCCCGTCAAACTTAGGTTGAAAATTGTTAGAGTCGAAGGTCGGGGAACGGTCCATATCCTTCCTAAGGCACAAAACTTGGTTTATGAACAAAAAAATATCAATATTTTTTAATATTTGAATTACCAGATACATAGGCAGTTGGAATAAGTTGGAGAAGACTGTTTTAAAACTCAACCCGACATACAAAATATCACGAAAATTTGGGTATTATTCAACACACGGAGTCTGTTTACCAACTTTATTTCCAAATCGATCTACGGACACAGCTTGGTTGTTCTCGATCACCATTATTATGATAAATTTCATTGCGTTTTTCGCCATTCTGCTTGGATATACAAAATTATATAGGCAAGTATAGCAATCTCTCTTTTCACTTTGATATAGTTGCATCACCTGAGGATCGAAACAATCGTTTGGCTTCAGAGCATTAATAATATGCAATAGGTATTTGAGCAAAGCTTTAGGTCGGAAATCTGTCTAGCCTACTTGCTTCAAAAACATTGTCTTTCACCGAAACGTGATAAATAAGTCACTACAATGAAACAAACTAAACTTCTACCAATTTGTACTCAGGGCGGCGATGAAACAATCGGTGGATGCAGTGAGAGAAAAAAGAAAGAGCGAGAGGGGGGAGGCAATGAGAAGGAAAATAACATACATCATTGTCACTGATTTATTTTGCTGGATGCCTGTATGTTTGATGGCATTCCTGCAAGTTGCTGGTTAGTTTTGTAGTTGTTGAAAATCTCTGGTAAGAATGTAAACGGAGATAAAAGTAAAATGTTTGGATACCATGTTGAATACAACATGCACGAAAGAGGCAAAATATGAAAATATGCATGTGTTTTAACAACCTTCAAGTCTTTAACAGTCAATTTGCGAACCACGTCAGGAACTTTTATTTCCGTCTATTTCAATAGCCTCAATATTCAAATTCCCCAACGGTAACTACCAAAGACCATTTTCGAGTACCTAATATTGTTATTTAAAATTCCAAGCTAATTAAAGAAAGGACATTGTTGTCTCTTATCTCTGGAAGTTTAGTCACTGCCCGTGTTTTATGTTTGTTTATTCCGAAGAGGCTTAGAGTTTAAAATACTTCAGTCGAAGAGCACAATCATAGGTAGAGGAAATTTATGTCCAATAAAAGATATTGCAATAACCACAAGTAGATGGATACTTGTGCAAATTAGACATGTACACAAATAATAAGGCATAAATTTAAAAATCCAAAACTTACGTGTTACACACTCAACACAGTATTTATATTTTTCTTACAGGATTTGATATACCGACCGACGTACATGTTCCTGTTGCCCTGGTTTTAATTCCCATTAACAGTGCGTTGAATCCATTCTTGTACTCCGATATTCCACGTCTAATTTGGAAAATAGCTGTTTCGGTTAAGAAGAAAGTCGGTAATATTGGCGAAGCGATCTCTACAAAGTATACATAAATTGAAGCAGTTTCTCAAGTTGATCACCTAAACATGTTCTAATTTCCATACAATAGTCAGTCGAGTCACACCTGCAAATACGAACATTAGAAACACATGGATCTAAATTCGTATCCCGAATGAATGTCAAAATGATAAGAAATTTTAATTACTAATATTATTTGTATTAATTACTAATAGGCACAACGTATCTACCTTTCGGTTATTAAGAATAAAACAGCACTAGAGGCGCCCATCGTTTTTTTATTTTTTGTTATTGGCATCGGAGCAATTCGAATTATCGATATTGTTCGTTTCGGATTTGTGTGACGGGACCAGAGATACTTTCTATGTTTTAAACTGAGAAGAAATGTTGAAAATCGTAATTGTTTTGATATGAAAAGATACTTGATATCTCGCTACTTGATTTCATTTAAGATTTAAATTTGAGAGATAGATGTGCGTTATTGAACGGGTTAATGAAGATACGGATAAAGAAAATCCGTAATTAAACTGCATATATATTTCCACGGCTAAGTATCCTTTTTTCACATTCTAAACTATAGATGAATAAAAACTATGTGATCAACATTTTGCTGTAATTAGGTAATATTTAATAACTTGGAAGAAGATAATATTCACTAACTTTAAAGAAAGAAATCCTCGAGCGACCTCGTTCGAACGCCCCTCATTTTATCCATTTTATCACTCAAAATGTTGTGAAAAAGAATGGAAAGCACAAAACAAAAGCGTGAAGCGTGGATTCTGATAATGCTCAGTTCATATCTCATAAACTCAAGATACGATATTCTCTCTCACCTTACTCTCATTGCCTTTGAACTTATTCCTTATCCCAAAACTTCGAGTGGAAATATACATGGGTGCAAAATATAGAGCCTCCCAAAAACGCAAGTGACTTTAATTTCTAATTTCACAAATCTGCGCACGTGTAATGTTTGCGAGCGCCTTTAGAAGAAGCGCGAAATTAACATGTTATATTGATACATGCATATGGTGGTCTGAATTCATACGATTCAAATATAATGAATTTCATGTTCAAACTTTTCTTTTACTAAATGGGGTATGTTTTTGAAAATATCGAGACTTATAGGACATGTCGTGATTGTGGCCAGGTTCCTGCCGAGGTCCAATTAGTAATTTTTCCAATAAAAACAAAAACTATAAAAATAGGTTTAAACATAACAACAGCTCAACTTCGCGCGCCTATGTTACACTTGAAAAACGTGCAAAAGCTATGAACTCCAAACTTCAGTATGCTTTACTCTGTCTTTCGTCATTTAATTTGTTTTTTGCCCGAAAATTCAAAACCTTTTTCTAATTTCCTTTATAGCCACTGTCATATACCCAACTAAAAACCCAGTTATGGATGACTAATATGCTACTATATTTACCACGAAAAACAAAACAATGTTTTGTTACTTCCACATTTATTATTCAAATGCTGATATCTGCAGGAAATGCGATTTAAAAGCTCAATAAAATAAATTTCAGACGAATTATCACATGTTGTTGTTTTCATAGCAATATATGTTCAAATATATAACATATCCTATGATTTATTTGACAAATCTTCTCCGCGATACACACACTGCCAGTTGCACACGAAGAAGTCCTATGTATACCATAACCATAAACAAAAATGACGAGACGTAAGTGCGAAAATGTAACATGTGTCACGATAAATTCTGCATCTGTGCCTCGTGTTTGACAAAAGAAGTTTCTGTCGGTTACCAATACTGCTAAAAGCATTAGAGATACCAAATATGCCCAAAAATCCTTCTTCCTTCACTGGCCTATACTCTGCAGAAACTCTTTTATAATCATTCTATCTTCTTTCAACCCCATAAAAAATGTAAGACATCAAGATATATCGGCATTTTGCCGGTTTATTCCTATAACCGAAACCTACTGTGCGATTACTGCGTAAGAACTGCGTCACTTTTACCCTGCCGAGGTGGTTTACCTTGCCGAACCGCAATGTTTTGGCCTAATCCATCCATAATGCGCCAAAATATTGCTGAAAAATTGGCTTTTGACAACCACCTCACTCATGCATAACTCGTATTCCAACTGCGAAGTTGCAAAGGAAAACAAAGTTTTGTTTACAAATTTGATCAGATTCAGCAACAAATTACATAATTAATATAAAGATGCTCCGTTTTACTAATTGCTTGTCTGCTTGACTTACCCCGCTTGTTTACTTCGTTCTCGCTTTTCCTGAGTTAGCAGTTTTTGTTAAAGTTTTGGTTTTCCAAGTATGAGTCGCGCACCAGGCGGTGCTTTATAACATATAGTAAGTGGTAATGGTAAGCACAATGGTAAGTGCAATTTCAATTTTTATCGTGCCCTTTATAATAAAATTAAGACTGCAAAATATTAAATTACGGTACAGGTTCGAATAGTGATATTCTCACCATTTCAGTTCTGATAGTTACTTTTTGTTGTGGATATTAACTTATCTGTATTCGGAAATAGTTCTCAAGAATTCTGAAGCTGGAGTACGCCTACCCCAAGGGTATACAAGAGAAACTTCGAGGGTACGTGAGCGCTTCAACTTTGCTGGTATTGTGAAGATTTTACGCAAAGGCTATTTAAAGGTACATGTTTATCAATATTGAAAAAGTTCTTGTTTTGCATGAGACCCATGGAATATAACTTTATGATTCCGAAAAACTGACTTATTCCCCCATCCATCCACGCATTGACAAGATATTAGCTTTTTAAAAAAATAATCATACCAAAAAATCTTTTTGAGGCACGGAATCACTCAATCATATAAATAGCAAGAATAACCGTTCAAGGATGCACGATTGAGCATAGCCTACCGGTAGAATACGGCGACATTTTTGCCTTCTTTATCGTCTAGCCCATGTTACAGGTACGTTTGTTTTTGATTACCTGTAATATTTTTCTGTAGTTAGTATCCAAACGTTTGCTCGATACAGTCTTACTTCCCGAGTTAGTTATGAGTTAGGCTACCGGAACCATTCCTAATGTATGAAAATTTCTAGACTGTATAACATCTTTACCTCAGTCAAACTAATCACACTATATTCGCCCATAGACAGTATATTATGGAGAACAAAATTTTCCTGAGATAAGTAGCAACGCAATTTGATTTGACCATAAAAAACTACTAGATGGATCTTGATGACTCCTGTACCAAAATGTTAAGCGTTGATTGAGCTATAATTTGATATTCTTGGAAAATATTAGTTAGGCGGCAAAGTCACATAGTTGTAATTTTGGGATCGAATAGAGTATGAAATTCTAAAAACGTATAACACATGGAGGCATTGCAATTTTTGACGTCATCAAGCCCTCTCCCCTGCCCCCCCAAAAATGTTTTTTTTATTGTATCACGGTTTTGTATCAAACGTTCTCACGAATCAGATAGTATTACCCTCTTTGGGTAATTCTTTATAAAAAAAGATAATACATTTCCACAATTCAAGCAAAAAATTATAATAAACAATGACAAATGTCGATAACGCGGAAGAGAAACATTCACAATTTCAAAAAGTATTACGCAACTGGTTTCATTATGACGCCATCACCCTTCTCCCTCGCCCCGATTTTTTTTTAGCATGTAATCATTTTGTTGGGAAACTAGAATCTCACAGGGTATAACTTTCCACCGTAATCTATTTTATTCAAATTTCAATTTTATCATACAAATGGAAAAATATAATAAAAGAACTGAAACTTTTCTCCGTTTTGAAGCTCGCTTAGGAATTAAAGACTTCTTTTTTGCACACTACACTTACCCTCGCGCCCAAATAATAGGCTGCATATAAATTTATTTTCTCAAATGTTTTTCTTTAGTCTCTAATCTGAATGAATCATTGTGATCGACGCCCTGTACAAGAGGCCACTTGTAGACGAACAGGGTCAGTGTTATTGAAAAGCTATTAACTTTCCATTCAGCCGAGCCTACCCAAGTTGTTACACCCCGCGTTGAGGAGTGGACATTGATTTTAGAACTTCTATGGCCATCGCTCCCTATTTCTATTACAATAGTTAAGGGAACTTGTGCATCAGCGAAAGACTTTGTGAGGAGAAACAATTCCGAAAAACAGACACCGTGAAAACACTTATAAATGTTTGAAACGGTCATATTGATCTCTCGTTTGTGAATATTATCCATCCTCTTCAGCCCACTGGCAGATGTACACGCTCAAATCTGACAGCAATACCCCATAACTCACCGTATCATATACTTACACGACTGCGACGACCTCCGAAGAAAGATACTGCTGAGCGCGGTGCGTAGGCCAGGCGGTGGAATTGGAGTTAAATCAGAATCAATATAACTGAATATAACAAATATGGAAAGAACGTTTGATGATCAGAAGGTTTTCCTATATCCACCCTTTCCATCAAAGCAAGAGTATAAACGTTGATCCTAGTGGGATACTAAATGCAACATGTTCGGGAGCTGACTGGCCAGCATCAAAAACAGACTTAACAATAGATTCATTCAGTCATGAAGACTGCTGGTAGTACTGCGTTGGGGGAGGAATGGTATAAGCCTTGAAAAAGTTTTGAATCTCTGTAAAGTCATCAAATACATTGTACGAAGATGCTTATTACGGTGTTACAATACAATGATGAAAGGAGCATAAAACACGACGTGTTAATCCATACCCACTAATCGACAGAGAATTTACTAACTTGGATAAAATCTGCCAAAGCGCTATAAGTAGCTGTTCAAAATAAGTGATTGTAAAGAAATGTGTAAAATTGAAATTGAGAAATTGTGTAAAGAAAATTAAAATCGCTTAAATTTATTTGTCACACATTTCTTTATTTATTCGATATATTAGATATTATTGCGATCACGACAATGAAAAGTTTTAGTTATTTTATTATATTTCCCCCAATTATATGGTCAAAATACAAAACATTCGAGCCGGGGAGAAGTGGAGATGACGTCATGATAGAATCTGTCACCTATTTATTTTCCACGCTATCCACAGTTGCCAGGCTCTGTCGTATTCCGAAAAAAACTTTCCTGTATACTACTTGCATTATAAATTCGAAGTTTCCCCAAGAGATAGAAATTTCTTCGTTTATAATAATTTTATTGTTTCGATTGTAGAAAAATAAAATTTTTATCCGGAAAGTGCCAGACTCATGAAAACTTTTGCAACATTGTTGCATTGGAACGGAAAATATCTCATTTTTTTAGAATTATTCTATGCGTTAAAAAAATGTCATTTTTTTCGAGAAAGGCTCAATTCGACCATTTTTTCGGTCTTAGATATTTTATGTGTCCCTTTAAAGAAATTGATGCTAACGTTATCGTAAGAAAGCAAAAAGTGTGGCAACTGAGCAGCATGCCGTATCTGCTAGGCGACAAATTTTTTCATCACCTATGTAAACCATAAAGCACAAATTGCGTGACGTTCACTTGAATATAATAGATTTACGGAGGGGCAGTCTGGTGCGAAGATTTTGGAATTTCGTGCGCTAACATTTTGAAAAGACGTAATTTCTGTGAGCAATGGTATCTTATTACAATGAATTTCAGAAAATAGTAGAATATAATATCTTTTTTATGGTAAACTATCGTACATTCGGGAAAGCGTAATCTATGTAAGTAAGAAGTCTTATACTGCTGTTAGAAGCGAAAGCAAACGAAAGCCCATCTAATGGTAAATATGAATTGGATAGTTCAACGTTAATATTACTGTGTAAACACAACGTATTTAATGGTACACCAATCCCCACCCCTCCCTCGGCTCGCGTTAACTATTCCGAATATTTAGCCGAACTTGCCCTCTTGTTTAAGGATATTTTACCTGGTTTGAGCGTCAATTTTTTTACACAACTCATCCGCCGTGTTTGCTGTATGAATGCAGCTTGAATCGAATAAGTTTTGGCCGTGGCACCCGTTACGATCTCATTCACTCATTGACACACACTTTATTTCTGGTATCGTTCTGGTTCAATTCCCTAGAATAATAATAGAATTTATGTTATTAAAATAAATCGCTTTCCTAAATGAATTGCATTCTCCGGATCGAGAAATAATATTTCTAACATATTTAATGAATTGTAAAATTAACATCAATACCTTGCGTCAATTATGATAGTGTGGAAAGTTGATTTGGCCAAACAAGAAAAGTTACAAATTCGGACAATTTGATAATTGAAACAAGCGTGCATTCCTTGAATGCACTCGAATTAACCATAAATCGCTTGTATCCAGTTTTTCTTGAAAGCCTGCTCTGATTGGACAACAAAGTTGCAATTTTGTAAAGTTTGAAAAGTGAAACAGATCGCTTCTTCTGAATGTTTTTGTGGACGTGTTTATATACGCAGTTGCATTCCAATTTTATTTTGTCCATTATGGTGACCAATCACGTAAAATATTAGATGCTGCAGAATTATTCATCATATTCATATATAAAAGGCGACAATATATGTAAGGCGTTTTTACAGTTAACGTTTAACTTTTTTTTTTATCTCTAACCGGGAACTGTTGTGCGTTATATGTTCATTATATGTCCCCAAATCAGAAATTTCGTTGTGTCAAGCGTGCGCCACAGATCCATCTCTCATCGACGCGATCCATCAGTGACGCGTATTTAACAAAAAAATGTTTGGACAAACTTTTTCAAAGAACGTCCTTTACCTCAAGTCAATACTTTTGTTCGGCGGTGGTATAGATTTTGCTTTGGTGCAGTCCATTAATAGCTCACACTTGCCGAAATATTATTGAAAAATTAAAGATCCCCGCGCCCTGGCTCTTAGGCAAGCCGGTAAAGAATTGGTTAACCCTGCTCTTTTTTATCAAAATTAGATTGAAGGATATTCATCCTTAAAAGATATTCATTGGCACGAGTTTTAAAGCCATTTAGGTCAACATAATTAGGAAAACAAGATGAATGCAATAAATTACAAACCTTAGAAGCTCGAGGAAAAAAGCTACTGGCATAAACTATTTGTGACACTGTGGAACTTCCACAGTGAATGAATGCGAAATGGCAGCCAAATGCGATAAAGATTTGTTTGAGGAAGTAGAGCAAAACCCTACTTTGAACAAAGTTCGTGGTAATATATGTAGAATAAACAAATCGAGGCAACGTTGCGACAATCTCTGCAGACCCTAATAAAAGTTTGGGACCAATCATATTTTATCACACGTCGTTGAACACGACCATGCATATTCAGAACTGAC
Source organism: Styela plicata (assembly GCA_963675895.2). NCBI lineage: Eukaryota > Metazoa > Chordata > Ascidiacea > Stolidobranchia > Styelidae > Styela > Styela plicata. Next base: position 21,961,447 of record OZ023145.1, read on the forward strand.
CCGAATACTCCACGCAGGGTCAAATAAGAGATTTGTACAAATGAACTATGATTTCGGGTTGAAGATAATGTTGAGCTCGATGTAAAGAACCGACCTTCATTGAAGCAATTGTAGCGGCACTACTGTCATAGCCCTTCAAACTCAAATCTTTCGAAATTGAGTCCAACGAAACGAAAGTGCGAAGATTCCTCAAGAGCACCGGAGTATTTGTGTTTCACTTGCCTTATTGTAACTAATAATCGACAAAACTTTCTTTGGTTTTTCCCGAGTTGAGAGTTACATACCAATTGTCATCCTACTCAGTTATTCTGGCTGGGTCGGACTCGAGCGACTTAACTAGAGCTAGACGTTGTTCCGTATTAGATTTTTAAGGGACAGTGAAAATAGTGTATCATCAGCGTAAATTGCCACATAATATCATGTTAGCAGGCAAGTCATTAATATATATATATATATATCAAGATTTCCGCAAGGAGGTTTTGTTTACAAATTTAGCAACTGATTAAGAAATTAGCACGAGCTCCGCCTTTAATTATTGCGTGGCCGAATATATGACATTCGTATAACCTTCTTTTTATATAATCTTACACTCGGACGAGTTGAGAGACGGAAACTAGGTAAACTGTACTTAGAAAGCAAATAACAAGATTAGAAACAGCGCTACAGGCGCTCGGTCGACATTGAATGCTTTCAAGATTAAAATAAGATGCGAACAATCCGAAGTCCGAATTGCTGTGTGAAGAAGGGACTTTGTGCTTCGGATTGTGTTACCTATTTGGAATATTAAGCACGACAGGTCCTATTTTTTTAGAAGGTTCTGCTTGCCTCAGCGACACTTAACGACTGTTTTACTCTGTTTACCATAGTAGTTACGCCATTTCCCCCATTTGCGGTACCGATAGGCCGTAGCGTCCAACTTAGTTAAGCTGACAGAAAAAACTAAAAATGGATATCAATAAATAGCAATTGAAAACTTCTGAGAACGCCTTCTATAAGAAATGTATTATAAAAAATGAAATTGCCTCGACACATCCGATTTTGAACGCGAACTAGTGGACACAACCACGATTTAGAGGGGAGAGAGCACAGTTCTATTAGTTCTTCGGAATCGCAAGTAATGAATCATTTTCCTTAAATAAACAATTTTCTTTAAATCTAGAAATCAATTTTATGACAACAAAAGTATATCTAATGACGCCTCAAATGAACCATAAATCGATTGTCCATTTTGATATCTTGAAAGGTCGTTTGTCTCGAACAACAAAGTCGTAATTTTGTAAAATTGGAGAAGTGAAACAGACTCGCTTCCTCTGAACATTTTTCTGTAGACAGGCTTTTTTCATCGAAATTCACTCCAAGCAAGGCCGGAAGCAGCTCCTAAAGGGGCCAACCAAAGGCACGTAGTCTCATTCCATTTGTCCATAATAATGACCAATCATGTGAAATACTCTCTAAGTGCTCTAGAATTATTTATCGTGTCCTTTTAGGGAAGGAACCATTCGTTCAGTTGTACATACAACTGGCCACAAGGTATGCCTGGTATGTAAGCAGATAGTTTTATTTAATTTGGAAGTAACAGTTAATACAAAAAAAAGTAAATTTTGAACAGTGAACTAAGTTGTACGGTATTTAATCCACATACTGGAAATCGAAGTAAAATACACTGAAATCGATGATAGCACTGTTTTTCACTGGTACCGGTTTCACTTTTTCCTCTTCGAACCAGATGCGTACAATGAGATGATGTTGATTTGTTTTAAAAATTGATATCTGTGAAAAATTATTAACAAATCGTCAACGTAAGCATTTTGTGATTTGGAAAACAATTAGGCCATAGGTAATCGACTCAATGTTTGTCTCGTCTTGTTTGCATTGTAGTAGTAGGTATTGAGTTCGACGAGCGTAAATGGAAAACCACTTTGGCGTCTCTATGAATTGTATACGTGAAATATAATCATAGGACATTTTACATTGTTTGGACATTTTACGATGGATGCAGCAGGTGAGCCCTGTTATCATCTCTTGCGACATACGGAATTAAGATGCATACATACAGGCAAAAAGTGGTTGATCCTCTTAATTCACTCGATGTTTTGTATGTCTATATCTCCAGAACACCGAGTTTGGTATTTGTGGAACTATTGTCGGGTTGTTGTTGATGCCGAATAAAATTTTTTTTTGCCAGCGTTAGGTAACAGATAGACTGCGCCTCGTGTGCGCCATCCACCAGTGACACACACTCACAAAAACATGTTTAGACAAAATTTAGTTTTATTTGATCGGTCCCTCTGTGTTCTATGCTGGCAAAACAAAATTCTTCACTGACCGACAGTTTCTCTATAACACGCTTTACCACGTTGACGGATGACAAATACTCTACGAATATATTTTAACGGAAAATAGTAAGACTTATATATTTCGGTTGTCTCCTGCCAGAAAAATCAGTTCATGTGCACAGATGGATCAAAATGCATCAAAGCATCAAGTTTTTGTAGCGGAAACACACACTTACAAAAGTGAGATAAAATAAAATAAATAAAGCTTATTTACAAACTAACAGGTTTCCAAAACTTTTATTGTATCTATAAATCTGAGATTATTCTATAATTTTTTCGTGTTTAAAGATTTTTTTAATTGTAACTGTGAAAATCGACAAAGAAAATCTTACATGAATCGCTGTTGCGGCGCGCGAGATCAGTTAGAGTTAGCCACTCGCCGAACAAAGTACACGAGCATCATAACAAATATAATTTTGTCAAGCATGGACCTCGACCTCAGCCTCTCGGCATGATGTTACACAAGTTAACCGTACTTGATCATATCAAAGCGAAATATTTCTTAGTTTGATATATAAACGAGTATCTCGGTCTGATCGAATTTGGGCAACTCACATTTAAAACCCGTTGTAGCTACATACAAAATATTTGTTATAACGATTTTCAAACTTGGCGTGTGTCATGGGCGCATTATATAAAAGTAATGCAACTTTCGCCATTCAACTTCGCGTGTCGCTGTTAGTAGTGAGCACCCTAGAAGTGGAATCACAACCACAGTCAATGTTTGCGATAGCTGTGGCTATGATCCTCATAATGATAACTAGAAATGTCCTGCACTAAGAAAGTTGTATAATAAGTGTGGTAGGCGTGGCCGTTTTGCGTTTCGTCGGAGCCGTCAGGATTATAGGAGGATACAGGCACACGAGTCTCAGTTGCTGGTTTATAATGGCACAACATTATCGCTCCCAAAGCTACGTTAAGCTTCCTCTTTCAGAATGCACAGTGTCAGTCAGGATATCATCCGTTGCATTGCCACTGCAGCTGCACAGATTTCAATAAATAAGAGAGAAACCGAAGATATCACATATTTCTGTTCAAACGTTCCAAATGATACATTGTTTTTGTCGTGTCGTGCTTGTCGGGAGCTGGGTATTGTGTACCCTCCATTCCCGTCGACAATATTTTCGGTGACCACTCAATCAAGTGATAATCCTACATGGATAATACAAGTATTCTCGCATGTATTAGGGTGTACATCTTTGGAGCCAATGGCAGGTGAGTCAATTAAATTTCATTGAAAGACAATTATGTACCAAGTGCTGTTCATTTCTGCCGCTATATACCATTTCCAATTAGAGACCAAGGCAAAACAGAGCTAGATCAGGTAAAGAGACGAGACGAGGTATAATAGAATCTGTAGGAGGTTGTCCTACATAGTTATTTCACCCGATTGTGATACCGAGAAAAAAAGATGGCATTGTGCGTCTAACTGTCGATTTCACTAATTTAAACCCATTAGTTAATCGCGTAGTGCATCCCGTTCCTACGCCATGGGAAGCGATTTCTCAAATTCCCCCGTCTGCTTGCGTTTTTACCGTATTGGACGGTTAAAAGGGATATTGGCAGCTTCATATTGAAGAATCGTCCGGCGATTACACAACATTTATCACTCCGTGGAGCCGCTATAGATATTGCCGCGCCCCAATGGGCTTTATTTGTACGGGAGACCATTAATCCACTTGAAGTTATTGCGTTACGAGGGTTGCGAAATGTCGCCAAAATTGTGGATGATATTTTAATTTGGTCGGACAATACAGATCAACACTGTAAGGATGTTAAAGAAGTATTAATGCGTTGCAAAAAGCAGGAATAAACCTGAATGCACAAAAATGTCGTTTTGCACGAAGTTCAGATATGTTTGCTGGTTACGTTATTTCAACCAACGTCATAATTCAACAACTCCCCGGGCGCGTGGGCGCAATTACCGAGTTTCCGGTACCTACAAACATATCAGAACCACGCTCTTACCCAGTTTCCGGTACCTACAAACATATCAGAACCACGCTCTTTTATAGGTCTTGCTAACTCAGTAGTTTGCTGCCGCCAAAACATGATTCTGTAAGGACACCAATTGAGCAAGATGCATTTCATAAAACCAAACAAATATTGGCATCTCCACCAATACTGTCGCAATTTGATCCCAAGCTTGAAACTATATTAAAAAAAATGCATCCAGGCTGCGTGGGCTGGGATTTTCTTTGCTTCAGAAACCTATTGATGGTTGGCATCCTGTGTAGTTTGGCAGCAGGTTTTTGCCTGATGCGGAATCGAGATACGCAATCATTGAGCTTAGCGCGGTGTATTTTTCGATATTGAAGTGTCGTCTCTACTTGTTTGGACTACCGCATTTCACTGTAGTTTCAGACCAGCACCCTCTGGTGCAAATTTTAATAAACAGTCGACTTAGAAAAGTACGTATAGTTTCAATGCGGAATGGCGAAAAGGGAAACAGAATTTCACAGCAAAGTCTTGACATTTCCGACGTTTTCGACATAGTTTGGCACCATGGGTTATTACAGAAAATGTAGTCATATTTTTTTTTAATAAAATTTGCTCAGAGCAAGGCTGCGGAAGAAAAATCATACTTGAAAAGTTTCCTGAAGCCACTAAAGTGCAAAGAGCTATGGGAAATGTAGGAATATGAACTAAGGAATCCCCATCCCTGATAGATGTCTATTGACGCAAGTTTTAAACCCATGCATCAATCATGCCATCAACGCGATCCGAAAAGCAGTGAGAAGGAAGGAATTTCAAAGTTTAGATATTTTGGAAAAAAAAATTTTCGCATACAACTGTTCACTTGAATATCACTTGATACAAATATTTAAATTGTGATCATCCCCATGATCGATTCATAGTGAACTACTGAGTGTATCATCTTTCATTTTCACAGAAATGTATTTCAATTTAGTTAGTTAAGTAAGATTTTAGCACGATTCGAGGCCGCAAAATCATCTCAGGGTTTTCGTTCAACCTCACAACATCACTTTATGATTTAACATAGCATACGAAGGCGTAGTGATGTGGTCAATGAATTCCTCTTGGTCGTCATCGGAGGACAATAAAAGGAAACGAAAATGCGATTGTGTTTCGCCATCATCCGGTTCAACTCTACTTTTGTAGCTCAAGTTCTGTATTTCACTGATGTCACTTTTTATGTAATTAACAGTTAGTTCGTTCCAACCTTACTTCCATCCGGAATTGGGAAATTTGGGAGTAATTTGGGTATAGAGACATATAGAGGCAGTCTGGAGGCAGTCTCGTCGTATGGAGGTAGTCCCGCGCGGGAGAAATATGGGGACAATTCCGTTTCTGCGGCCAATCACGTGTGAGGGCAATCGTGCGTGATGGCAATCCCACTTCGTCCGAAAAAATCGGTTAAATTAAACGCCGAGTGCTGTGCCCAAAGTGGGGCATAAATTACAAAATATTAATCCGTCATATTAAATGATAAAGATACCAATAACTACACTTTAGGTGGGGTGGTTATGCTTGTGAAACATATTCTAATTTGAAAATGAAATTTTGATATACAACCAAGCATTCTTAAATTTACATGTTTTTCCAGTAGTATACGCTTAATTTTCACCCTAAAATATCAGAAAAAAACTCAAGGTTAACGAAATAACGTTTTAAGATTGTTAAAGTGCACTGTCAGGACTACCGGACTATATTCATCGAGAATGGAATAGAAACGATTGTCATATCTAGGGAATTCGTCTGTGTGTTTGGAGGTAACGTGCAAATTGCAAAGTTATTATTCCGCGTGCTGAGTTGGGTATGACCCGCTTTGATAAATTTAAATTGGCATTACAATTTTTGTTTATAATATTAGAAACTAATACTTTGAATAAAAAATTGCAATTTCGATAATGTTGTATGCCGTCTGGGCTGCATACTCGATTTATCAATATTATTATTAGATTTGGGTGATGGGGACAGAAAATATGTCTCTGTTGAAGACTGAGAGCAAGCTTAAAAAATCGATCATAATTGCTTTATTTCACGCAGGATCTGAAAATCAATTCAATATCTACGCAATTCACGTCAAAACTAAAACAATACGATAGACGAGGACAGGATTTAGAATCAAGAACCCAATTAACATCGCCGGCTTATATTAAGACTCGTATAGAGATGTCTATTAAGGTATGGATAATGATAAAGTAACCGAGGAAACGTGATTTATAGAAAATATAGTCAGGAATTCAGTAAAAAAATATTGTTCAAATCATCAACATCCGATCGATAAAAGTTTCTTTCCCGTAAATTTTTCGAAAAGTAATTCGTAAAAGCAAATATAGATATTTGTTTTGAATTTCAAACTTAAACGACAGCTTCCTCTAGCTCTAGTATTAAGAAAATATCTACCGTGAAGGAATATGCGAGGTAATGACGGTAGATGAGGAAGGTCAAACTCAGCCCATGGGAACTATTACAGTCTGTCTGGTGAGGAGCCAAGAATTTTAAGTTGCATGAGTTTACGAGTGTAAAAGAGAAGATATTTAATGTCTTCTGATTTGTCCCTTTCATTACATTGATACACTGTAACAAAGGTACAGTGTAAATTTACTGGTTATTTGTAGTAATTGCATATTTCCATAGTTCCATCAACACCCATATTTGGCAAAAAAGTCGATTTTGAATTTTTCCAATACCGCCAAGTTAAATTACTGTCAAAGACCAGTAATTTTGTTGCATTTTTTGTTACAGTGCAGTAAAAATGCTATTTGGGCATGACCTGGATTCTTTTTTAAGCATTGCTTCGACTAAAAACCTTTTAAAGCTTGGTAGAAATTATTAATATTATATTTCCGCCATGCTAGGCATAATATATACTAAAGTATCACACAGAAATGTGATAGCTATAAAACCATAGGCGATCGCGGTTGACAGGGAATCGTTGCTAATAGTATAACTAATAACATCATCTACTATATTTTGTGGGTTTCACTCAATCGAAATCGTACAAAATATAAACCTTGTTAAGTTCGCCTGAGCACAATGTCACGAGATTATAATAACACTACTATCGAAATGGCGTACGATTGGGATTTAAGACTCCAACGCAGCGGTCATATAAAGAATTCAGAGCATGCTCCTATAGCGATGAGTATAATCTGTGGAGTAATATCACTTTCTATTATCCTGGGAATATTTATTGGAACCTTGGTGATGCTTAGACTGAAGCGTTGGCATAGTTCCAGGGATGAAGATCCTGTTACACCATCTCATCCTCCTGATGACACTTTGAAATGTCCTGTATGGTCAAACCACCGGTTCCAGTGGCAATACGGCAGATCAAGAGCAAATAGTCCCGGAGAAGAAAGACGAGCGTCCGAACCATACGCACACTCTACTGCTACCACGCATACTACGTTTATTCAATGCCGTATAGATCCACCAACGCCCGGTAGTGGAGACGAAATTTTAATCGAAAATGATGTTGACGAAAACTGCGACACAGATGAAAAAACTGGGGTTTTCGTATCTAGCGAGCCATTATAGTAATGATTTTAGTTTTTGGTATTTGTTTAGCAATTCTGTTTATTTCATGCTTTCTGAAGTCTCGTAAATAAATACTATACTGTGTATTTGAAATATATAAAAGTTAAGAAATTTTCGGGTCCTTTCGTAAAACATAGTAAAATGCAGCTGAATAACATATTCCGATTATAATATTAGGTCTCAAAATTTGAAAAAATGGAAATTGTCCCGATAATATTTGCTTAATTAGGGCAACTGATAAATGCAGAGAAGTTTAAATTCAATACATCATCTACATTTCAAAATTCATTGGTAGAGAAGGGTAACATTTCGAGAGGTCCGGTTATTTCCGGGCGAATTTTGTTCCGGGGACTTTTCCCGGGATCGTAATTACTGTGCAATGTTATTTTTAACAGTATTTTTTAATTGCAACAGTGCAGTCGGATTTAACGGATAATAATTCAATTACATATAATTTCATAGCGGACGGTAACCACTAATACGTCTTTTCTTAATCCCGATGATTTAAACGTCACAATAATTTGCGCGAAATGCGAGAATTTACGTAGCATTTCTCGGCTGCTGTTTGAGCAATGGGTGTGCTTTTTATACACATTGTTTGACATAGTATTAAAAAAGTAAAATATTAATCTGAATTTTCATTTAACCGATAGTTGCTTGGTTAATATGATACCCCCGTCAGTCTTTTCAAGCGATTTAAGAGAAAAATCGACAAATTTTTCAGGTAAAACGAAAAATATAAATAAAAAATGGAGACGCCAGATGCACAGACAGTTATCCTCTGTTCTCGATCCTTCGGGAAGAAAGAAAAAGTAATGTATTGCGACTTGGAATGCAGCTGAAATGGAAGCTTTAAATTTACTGATGCCTCACAAAAAGACGTCTAGACAAATTCAAGTTTTATTTCGCCATAAAGTTCACGTTTGGTAACGTTTCGCTGTAAAAATCTCAGGGTAGTTTTACAATTGCAAAATTTCGCCGCACTGTTCGCGGCTCTTGCGCCCAATGTAGGCAATGCATGCGAAACTACATGTTAAATTCCGGCATTTTTAAAAGTGGTCATCTATAAAGCACTTTCATGTAGAGTCCAAACCGTGGAGAGTAAATTACTTATTCTCAAGGGACAAATAACCCTATTTATAAAACAACACACAGCAGGGCTTTGTCGAAGAAAACTGCTCAGCCAAAAGCCAGGGCCAACTGTTCATGTTCTGACGAGTATGGTTTGTCAATGGTTTTCGCCGTTTATAAACGTTTTATCAGAAACCCACGCTCGACAATATGATATTTAAAATTGGGTAAAAATTGTACCTTTTCGATACATTATCGATTTGACAACTCACGAACATGGGTTGGGAGCCAAAACTAAAATCCATCAAAAATTCTTTTTCTGGTATTTCTCGACCACAACGGTTAGACGACATTTTCGATCAAAAATGTCAAATCTGCATCCCAATCGGAAATTTTTTATCAAAGCACCTTTTGATAAGTATGGCCACTGATGGATCGTGTCGATGAGACACGATCCATCTGTTGCTCATGCTTGACAAAATAAAATAATTCATGTTTCAACACTTATGAACCATCAATTACTATCTAAATTGGAAAAATATTTATGCATTGAAATATTCATCCATCATTCATTCACAATTAAAACATATGAAAAATAGCATTGTCCTTTTCCGGGAAACTTTTTGCCTCTCTTCCTTATAAGTATAAATTGAACGGTATTCCAAAATCCCTGTGTTGACACAGCAATATTTTAACATTTCAGATAAACGAACGGTATTTGATCATCATTTACCCATTTTATAGCAGAAGAGTAAATTTATGCCAAGCCTAAAATTTGGCAAATATTATGATTTTACTGCAAAATGAATAAATTTTATAATCATCGGAAAAATGGAGTGATTTAAATCAAAATTCTAGAATATTTCACTATTCGGGTGTGGGCATACTCATTAAAAACGTGTTTGGAAAACATTTTTAATAAATAATAATTAATTGAACATAAAATAAATCCGATAATCATCGAATTTTTTTATTCATTACTTTAATTTCTTTCTAAATTTCCAACAATTTTTCCAAATTTATATTTCTCCTTTGTCATCATCGGTTTAAATACTCCTAGTATTTCTACTCTTTCGCTTTAATGTGGTTAAAATTTGATTCACCAAAATTATTGATCGTTTTTGAACGTCATATCGCACTTATCAGGTTAATATTGGACGATAATTTTGCCATTTCCTGTAATTAAATACAATTATCTGATAAGAGAGAAACGGTAAGTATTAAACAGTTTAAAATTAGATTAAAATGGATATCATGTTAGCATTGAAAATTGAAGATCTCGGGTTCGAATCCAGGGCAGTGAGGCGCGCTAATAAATGCCCACCACTCTGCGCTCAATAATTCGGGTAGACTCGGCCGAACCGAGAATGTCATATCTTTCCGACATCACTAACCCTATATGGTATCTAATTCAAAAATGGTTGGAACAGTAACAGCGCAGACAAGGCGATAATTGTCTTCTAAAAAAACTGACAAGAGTATACAACGAGAAGTTACGTGCGAAATTCATTAGCTAGAGATATAATATATATATATTTATTTATATACATATATATAGAGCTGGGCAGTTCGAATCGGTTATTCGGCTAATTCGAATCAATCGTGAATCGTTTATAGTAACAAAAACTTGTTAAGTGAACTAGGATTTTCATTTTTAACGACGAAATGCAATCGATTTTGGTCAAATTGGACTAAAATCGATTCTATTTCGTCGTTATAAAATATGAAAAATATGCGATTAGTGCGAATTGAAATACACTACAAACTGTGAATTTCTTTATTTTCAAAAAATGGTGACAAGTTATAATAGAAAAAATGGGATAATTGTTATTTACAAAGAATTAGTGATTATTCGAATCATATTCGAATTCCAAATGATTCGGTTTAGCACAGCCCTACGTAACCATGTATACTTCGACCCACCACCGCCCCATGCTTGATAAAACGACCTTTTCATGAATATTTCATAGATGAAGCGTGTTTTGAAGAGAGATCAGTGGTCGAATATTTCAGAAGGATCAAAATTACCGATATAACAATCATGGATCAACGAAGGTCGAAACTATTCTGTCCTAGCCCAATCAGAAATTTTAATTTCCCAAGAAAGAAACACGAGTCACAGATGGACCGCACCTGCGCGGTGCGATCCATCAGTGACTCATACCTAACAAAACATGTTTGTACACTTTTTTCAGTCAGGAATAGCATATTTCAACAACTGAAAATTTTGCTGCTTTGTTCACAGTGCCTGTCAAGCCGGATCAGACAATATCTGAGTCAGGCCGATTAAAACGAGAAACGCCCACGACAGTTAAAAATAATTTCGGGTTTTCAAAGCACGTTTAATTTCGACGTAATTTAGAATTAGTTGCGTTTGCGTAGTAGAAATACCGGATATATTTAACGAATACGTGTAAATGTCATTTAAATAAGAAATATTACAATGGGCAAAGAGTACATTTAATTTTGAATTAGTTATCGTCAGCATCTCAAAACTGCCTCAGTTTCAGTGAGAAGTGACAGCATGGTCACAGAAACAAATAGAATCATATAGACAATGGATATTTGTGATGGCTGAAAAGAGACGTTATAAATAGAAAATATAATAAAACTAGAAAAATATGAAATGATTGCAGAAATACATGCATCATGCTTCACAAATATAGTTAACTAGCATAAGATTTCGCAAAGATAGCTAAATGCGCGATCATTTGTGGCACATCTATATGATCAGTTGTAGCTTGCCTTATATAACAAGATAGTACTAATCCGAATATCAGATACCTAAAGTTTAACTATGATTTCAATAGACGTTTCAACAATCTTCAACAAGTGTGTGCTGGGTAAAATCATTAAGTTACATTTTGCTAGTTTACCGTGAAACGAAATTAACTATGCAAGTTCGTCGCTTGTCTTCCGTAGATGCTTTTGTTAAGACTGTGCCAAAGATGATTTACATCGCTGTCGCGCGACCCATCGAAATGTCCGTTTCCCTGAATTTTGTGTGACTCCTAGTTCTCGGACTACAGTAGTACATAACTGTGTACGTAACCCGGGACCAGGAATTGCTAACCAAAGCAAGGCATCGTTTACAAAATTTATCTGATTCAACAATTATCGAGTAACTAATTACCACGAGCATATAGATCTTACTCTATTGACCTCTGTGATCGTTGCCAGGTACCAAAAACGGCAGACCGTTTTATAATGAAATATGACAAGTATGCCCATGAACGAAACCACTTTCTAGGCGGCCCAAATCGTACAGGTGCCTGTCCGATATTAAAATACTTGCTAATTGAATCCCAAAATGTTCCATTTATTATTGAATACGTTCTCCTGGCAAAAAGAACTATATAGTTCTTTGTCATTTGAGTTACTGTTAGTTGATTCCTTTCAGACACTGCTTTCGGCCTTGCTTAGAGCATACTTCTACGTAAAAATAAAACCAAAAAACACGATAGTGACGCCTGAAACCTCCAATGTATAAAAAGCTAACCAATTGGAAAAATGATATAATAATATATTAAGCGTAATAATACTGAATATACAAAGTTTTCGTAAACTTTTCGGGATATCGGCAGGCATGATAAGAAAAATTTCCAGTTATTTATAAACACCAATATTTTGAATGAGCAGCATTTTTTTATATAAATCTATGATAGAGTATCAAAATATGATTACATTTTCTTCGCCTAACCCCGTTTTTGGTGATACAAGGGATCAAAATTCAATAACGATACGATGAAATTATCTTTGACCGCTTCTCCCGATTCATTTATCGTCATTCCCCTCTTACATATGTGGGTGTTATTGTAACAGAAATTCACCTTACAAATTTCTGGTCAAACCAGTGACGTCACTGCACCTGCTAGATTGTGAGAAATTTCTCAAATATGAAACTGATCATTAAATCATTTTAAAATTTGTCATACTCAACTGAGCTTTGGCGCCCGCGGCTATTTTTACGATATTTTCAATTAGTGTCATTGAAGGGCCAAACATGCTTATGCGGATTCTAGGTCACCAAAATGTGACATCTGTTAAATATGGGTCATAGCTGAAAAATTGTGTTACTATCCTTGACCAGCTCCCAGCAACATAATGGTCCACGGCTAATCAGGCAATAGTAAAAGAGATCATTTTTGAAAAATCCAGAACGCATAGGACACATCCGTGACACGTGTTCGGTAAAATAAAATCCTTTATCACTTGAAATGCCAAATCATTAAATGAAATAAAAAGTTGATGACGTCGTAAATGAGACGTCGCAAATCCTAGAATTCCCACTGTTGTTATTACAACAGATTATTTTATCCAGAGGTAGCAACGTATTTCTATAAATTGTATCTGATGAGCAACCGCGTGCCCCTTCGCCAGTCGATTTATTTAACGAAGATCAGTTAAACAAAGTACGTAATTCTGTGCTCAAGAAATGCCTGCACTAGGAGATTTGTCGTCAGACGCACGATGCTCTCGTAAATTGGAAAATTTTATTTCAGTAAGCGCGAACATCAGAATTGCCCTATATAAAGTATTTCCTATGTGTCGTAAGAGATGACTGAAAGGAAATAAAGAAGTGGTATATGCTTTACGCTATCTCTCGGGACAGAAACCAACTGTTTTCCATTTAGTGTGCATTTACTAGTGCTTTTGTATTAGCGCTTTGTCGCATGAGTGGTTGTTAGTTGGGTCGTTCTTGGCGATGCCTACGGCCTTGCTTATAGCGGATTTCAGAAGAAAAAAAATTATATAACAATACATTGCATGCAAATTTATTAGGGCTGAATGTCAAGATTCCAAAGGGTTGACCTCACCCAAGTCTCCATAGTTACAGAACTCGTCCGCATGTACCGCTTTTTCGTATAAACAGTATAATACCTTCATTATTCATTATACTTCATTAATTTATAATAATACAGTATAAAACAAACTAATTTGCATAGGCTATCAACAATGAATAAAGAACAATTGGCGCGTTTGATATTACCACTGAATGCTCTCGTCATTATTCTGGTCATATACATAAACTCAGAAACTGATATAAATCCAGTGGCGTCTTCCAACGTAAAATATATCAAAAACGACGAAAAAACTTCAATAATAAGTAATATTAAAGGATTTGCAAAGTCGCAGAATTTTGAAATGGAAGAAAAAGGAAAATACTGGGAAAGATATTCTACAAAGAAGCATAAATACCTGCGACGAAATGAACCTACTTTGAAGGAGAATGAAACAATAATCTCAGTTCTGAGCGATGAAGATATCACCAACTTCTTAGGAGTTGAAATAGACGCAAAATTGCAGAAAGAAAAACATAAAAAACCAAAGCAATCAAAATTTAATATTCCTAAACTTAGCGTTAAAGACTTCAGTCGATTTAAAATGCTAGGTATTGCGAGTGGGCAATGGATAAGTTTTTTCCCACACATTTTAAAAATGATTAAAAAAATTGAATCTTTTGACAATTTTCCTAGTTTCGAAGAAACAACATCGGCCAACTATTCAACGGTGACATTGGCGAACGATCATTCAAATAATGAACAAAGTCTAAAATTCAATATTCAAGCAAAAGATTATAGAAATCGTAGAAAACGTTATGGTGGAGATTATTTCAGGGTGATTTTACGAAGATCCGCGGTGAACGGTGACGGGGTTAGTTGCACAGTCGCAGATAATAATGATGGGACTTACATGGCCGAATGCCCATTGCTATGGAGTGGAGAATCGCGTGTTCAGGTCACCATGGTCAATCCAAGTGAAATAACATATATATCAATAGCAACAACAAACGTTTACTCTGAAATTCGTCTCACTATGAATAGTTCATTCATAAACTCGAAAGGGGAAACGGAGTATGCGATATGTGACATGGATTTGTCTGACAGATTCAAGTATGTATTGAATGAGTTATTGATATTATTTTAAAAAGAAAAGTAAAATAGTATTCCCAGCACTAACATCACCATATTTAGAAATAAAAAACATACAATACTTCTAAATCTAAAAATCACAATCAAATTCTGTCCTAATTTATTCTGAGTTCGAGTAACAAACAAATGTAAAATAATAGATCAAATAACAAATTACTCAGTCGTGAATAGCCCATAGAAACCGAACTTGAGTGTATTTTCGTACAAAAAGAATAGTTTAAATTTCGACCTAATTAATTTATTTGTTCAGTAAGATATGGAGTGTGAATTTAAATTAGATTGCATCTAGAAGTTTGCTATTATTATTATTAGAGAATTCGTAGCCATAAATATAAAAATTTTGATAATGGAGGCAAAATGTGTTGAGCGAAACGGAAACTTTGTTTTTTTTTATGAAGAAATAGTGATATTTCCAATTCGATTCCCAATGGAATAGATATTTGCATAGTCCTAGCCAAAACCACGATAAGTTTTCAACTACATTAGGATCATCTAGATTTTTCTTCTATTTTAAATGAGGTACATTGTGATAAAAAATTCAACAAAATCACCAGTCTTTGACCGTAGTTTTGCTTGGCGGTATTAAAAAATTAAATTGACTTTTTTGGCCAAATATGTGGTGTTGATGGAACGCACCGGGAAGGTGCGGCCCATCAACAGCCCATAATTGGCATGAATTTCAAATAGCCAGTAAATTTACTGTAGTTTCTTTACAGTGTATGTTAGATATATATAAAAATAAAAAACATTTCTGACACCATTAAGTGCTAAAAACTATTTAAAATATTCAAATCTATTTATTCAGAAAATCGGAGATCTGCGATCATTCACATCCAAAGACTGGTGACCCGTGGTTCTGCGCTAAACCTCCGTCTGGCGAGTGTAATCCGATACATTTGCAACTACACAAGGTATTCAAGAAGATAGCATTGCCAGGAGGAAAATATTTGAACGCGAATTTAAATTCCGAGAAGAGCATCGGTAATTCCGGATTAAAAATAAACATCCAAAGAAATGAAAATAACCATATTCTAGCAAAGCGACCGTGTAGTGATCAACAAAGCAACACACCAGTTTCCCTAAATCTTGCTAAGGCGACTGGATATATTTACAATTCGGAATGGAAATCTCTCAGATGTGATAACAGCATTGAGGACCTTCGATGGTCTAAATGCCTCGCGCACAGCTCAATACATGTCATGGGAGATTCAACTATATTGGCAATATATCGCTTATTTCTCATCAAACTACATGCTCGACCTGGTGTGGGTGGGAAAATTAGCTGGGCAATGCCAAATGAGGCATATTCCAAACAAACAAATACCTCCCTTCATTTTACATCCCATGGACACCCTTTTCATGCAGAAGGCCCCCCAGCGGCTCGGACATACATTTATGACCATTTAGATAGCATTATTGACGAGAGTAGACCGACTAATATACTATTTGGAATAGGTGTACATTTTGGACTTTTGCACCCGGATATTTATAAGAAACGTATTAAAAATATCAAAAAATCAGTTGAGCGATTACGAAAACGAATTCCCAACGTAAAAGTATATGTTATTGGAATGCATTCTAATTGGCCGTGGATTTTTCACCCGTCAACTTTTATTCCTTATAGGCACGAAGTTTTACTTCGTAAAGAATTTCGAAATATGAGGGGCGTGACGTTCATACCTTTCTGGGACATGCTAGAGTTACTTGGTAATCGCGCGCCCCATCCCGAAGGAGATATTTTAAACAAACAAATGGATCTTTTATTATCTTATATGTGTAGTTGATAATGCGATGCTTTGTGTTTTCTCCCACATGAAAAACTCAGTTCAGAATCGTTATAGTGTCACACAATATTTATATAAGCGATTTTTTTAACTTCTTACTCTTTAAATCTAATTATTTATTATTTAATATTTAGCTGCTTTTAGTTTGAACGATGTTCGAACAGTGAATTATATTATATTGCAAAATATATTACTATTTATAAATCAGCTCTTTAAACAATAGATTTAGCATGGGAAATAAATGTTCAGAATGTTGACTACGCAACACCTCGACGGAAAAATGATCAATTACATGTTAAAATGTTCCATTACTGTTTTGAGAAATGTAAGTATTTAATTCATTTTTGAGAAATTCTTCAATTTTTATCATTATTTTTCTAAAAAAGGATGCAATAAAAAGCTGCAAAGGATGCAATATAAATCAATCCACTTTTCTGTCGATAGTTGAATGAAGCTTTGAGATCCGTTTAGTTCAGTTTTATCGCAATTTTTGTATGATAAACTCGCGGCGTAATTAAAAAAATGACGCACGGATTGCGTCATTTGAAATTACGCAAAGACGTCGTTGATATCATTAAACGTTGCGGCGTTACGCCGTGACCTTCGGGTAACGTAACGTCGTTACGTCGATATCAACGACACATCGGCTCCTCTTTGAGGAATCGAAAGGCGTTATTCAACGCCACCTCGTAATAAGTCATGTAGATTCGTGTCCATGTCACATAATATTTGTCTGTGTTTCGTTAAGTGAGTCACATTCTTCACAAAGCTGCACTGAACATTAATTGCAAAAATCGGATACCACGCCAACAAAAACGTAAACACACGTAAATTGTCAATAACGTCAAATTCGTAGTTTTCAAACAATCCCAAATTCCTTTTTACTAATTTTGATTGCTTTGGAAATTCGGTCCGTTAATTCATACTTTTCTGAATCCCGGATGGAATTTATTGGCGGTCCCTGTCCATAACTTGAGTAAGATTTACGCATTTCTGAAGATACATTCATGCATGAGTCATGGACAAATCAATTCCATTTTTTCTGCCGGTCAATGGTAATCATGTAATGTGTAACAAAACTGTATCACGATTTTTAATAGAAATCCAACCGTATTTGCAAAAAGTATGTCAAATATACCCCGTTTCCGATGAAATACAATAGACATATCGGCACCAACAAGACGCCGACTATTGCCTAATCTCTAACATATTATCTCTATTCTTCTCTAGCCGATCTACGACAAATTTTTTATAGAAGTTTAGTTCAGAAATGCACGCGTTTTTATTGCCTCATAATTGTTGTTACTCATACAACATTAGCTATCCAATTTACGACAGACTGATGAATTTGGCGAGGGTTAACAACATATGGTGCGGGGTCTATAGCTAATCACACTAGATAGACATCAGAAAAAGAAAACAGACTTGAAAATGCAGAATGTGAACGAGTAATTTATGGCCCAGGTTCAGTACACTTAAATAAATGAAATAAAAATTAGTTACGTTCTAAACGAGCTGCAGCAACCCATAGAATTTTTTACTTTTATTATGTTCACTGACTATTTTATCCATAGGCAAACAACGCTTGTGTATGAACTAGATGTGATGCGTTGCCCGTGCCCCAACTGTTTTAGTGATTCAAGAACAGTTAGACAAATTATGCGTGTCCGTGTCCGTGCTAAAGAAATACTTGTACTGGAAACATCAGGATCAGGCGACAGACGCGCGGCACTCTCGTAAATTAGAAATAGTTCCGTATATGTCAGTATTTTGCATGCAAATTTTGTGGTTCTGAATGTCATGCTTAATTACCTCTCCCAAACCACCATATAGTTGCAGAACTCTTGTCCACTCGTACCGTTTCTTAGCAGTCCGGATAATCGCTCAATTATTCGGCAAACTTCATTAATTATTAATATTTACATTTTAGAATGATACAAACCCGTAGACAAAGAACAGTTGGCGCGGTTGATATCACTACTAAATGTCCTCATGATTATTCTCGCCATTTACATATACCTGAAAAGTAATATAAATCCAAAGCGAGTTGAAATTGATGCAAACTTGTTATGGTGGAGATTATTCCAGAGTGTTTTTACGAAGATCCGCGGTTAAATGCTGATGGGGTTTGTTACACAGTCTTAGATAATGAAGATCGGATTCAGCCCATATGGCCAAATGTCCGTAACTATGGAGTGGAGAACCCCTTGTTCAGGTGAAAGGCTCAATCCGAGTGAAATAACATATATATTCAAGACAAATGTTTACTCATAATTTCGTCTCACCGGACCTCCTTAATAAACTCGAAAAGGGGAAACTGATTATATAGTAAGCAACATGGCTTTGTTCGACAGATTTAGGTAAGTGGCACCATGTTTAGAGTTGCATATGGGTTTAAAGTTTCCGGGAATTTTGGAAAGTTACCCGCAAAGTTTTTGTGAATTTTCGTACGATCTTTTTTTAGATTCCAATCACTCTAAATGATATTTTAAATCATCTTTATACGTTACCCCTTTATTATAATTTAATCTTATAGTTAGGTAGCAATTGTAGGTTCAAACTATGAATAGTCAGTCAACCTTGAACAAGTCCCAGATTACTTCATAACAAGTAGTACCGGGCAATTCAATTTGGTGTTTTTCTTTACAGTTTCTAACCTTGTGCTGCTTTTATCAGCAGATCATGAGGTATCATTTTTTTGTAATGAGTGCCAGGCCACAGCGACATCACAAAAAAGGTTTTTAACAACATTAAATTACAAATTTATTGAAAGTTCCTGAAAATTCTTAAAGTTCCCGTTAATTCCCGTTTTTTGCCTAAATTGCCGAAGGTAAATTACCTCCCCCGAAAATTCCTGATATTTCACAACCCTAATTACGTTATATATTATTCGTAAATATTGCTATTAATAATAGGAGGGTTTTATACGGGGCCGAAGTTTTTATATTCATTCGATTGCTCAGGGCCAGTGTTGAAAACGAGTCACTGCATTTCGAGTCCCAAGTCAAGCCGAGTCAATGAACTCATGAGTTGGGAGTCAAGTCCCGAGTCTTACCAAAAATTTAAATTTTGAGTCTCGAGACAAGTGAAGTCATACATTTACGAGTCGATTTCTAAACCTATTCAACAGCAATGACAGATTAATTTGCCACTTCTTACTTTCTAAGACCCCATTTAGAATCACCATATGATCAATATTGGGTGGACAAACACAGATTTCACAGCAGGTTACATTGCGTGATTTATATCCCTCTAAGAAGCGCGTTTGTTTTAATGAATCGTGCAGAGGCAGATAACCTGATTTTGATTGCAGATTCGGGCTAAATTTTTATCAAATTCCGAGTCAAGTCGCATCTACATTTTTCAAGTCGAGTACGAGCCGAGTAATTTAGCCAATACGAGTCAAGTCATTTAAAAGGGTGACTCGAATGGAGTCATTGACTCGGGTCTTTCCAACACTGCTCAGGACTAAGTTTTTCTTGACCTATCTCTGCATTCTGTAGCCGTGTCCTAATAAATCACACGCACCGTGTACTACTACCACATGTACGATCTGCTGTTCACTTATGTCACAAACATCATCGAAATGAGATGCATTGCACATATTCCTGATAAATGCACATATTGTATGAGGATGATCCACTTAGTGCCACTTAGTAATTAGTGATTTCGATATTGAGGAAATTTAGAAAACAAATACCATATTTTTATACCATCCCCATCCTGTATAAACCACTTCTTTGTTTCCTTTTAGTCGCCACTTGTAACGCACAGGGAAAAAGTCAGGACAAACAGAAAGTTGTTTTTTATGTATCTCGATTGTCACAGCTCTGATATACTCAATTTATTTCACCATGTGGTAACCACGCCTTGCTTCAAATTCGGCAGCATCTAAAGATCTGAGCTAGTATTTTTTGAAAATATTGTTTATATGTTGAAGCAAGACCAACTATTACAACAAAATGATAAATAGGCGAAAACGAAAAGAACAGAGACGTATCGCCATTGCGATATGAATTTCTCCAGGCAAATTCCCAAAAGGATGGAGAGAAGAAAAAAGTTGCAATGGGAAATCTTAGATAAAGGTGTTGGTAATATAGATATATTGGTACAAGGTTGGAGTTACTTATACCTTATTACTATTGGTGTATTACTTTTTGTCTTGTTATTATAATTATCTGTTTGCATGAAATGCTGTTGCGAAGTGCAATAACTTTTATGAAAATAAAAGTAAATTATGAAACAATTTCCAAAAAGACCATTAGATTTCAATTGAATTCCATAAGATATTTTAGGCCTAAAATTTCTCGCATTTATAACTTGAACAAGAAGTATACAAAGAGATGTTTAAGAAGTCGTTGCAAATAAAATACGCTTAGAATGACTAGCAAAAATCATAAAGAAGTGTAAAGTGGATATCGTATTGATGGGTCAGTGTAGAGAACGTAAAAATCATTCACCTATATTATCAGCTGATATCGATTCTCCGGATTCAATATTAAAGAGAAACGTATTGTTGAGACCGGTTTTGTGCGTGAATGTGATTTACAAAAGTTATGACAATATTCAGTGAAGAAGGATGCCTGTGGCAGGTGCCATTAATTGTCATTCAGGAGTTAATTGGGAGTGCATCAAAAGGTGGCATATAAAAAGCGAAAGATATTCTGCGAACGTGAAAATAAAAGAATTAAATTGTGGATATACAACGGAAAAACTCATACACACTATATCAAAAAAGGTTACAGCAATTTGTGGAATGTTTACAGATAGAAGCTATTGTGTTGTTATGGAGGTCTTGACCTTGGAGCGATTGTCACGGAGGCCATGAGCAAAATTAGTTTTATTTTGGAAAAGTTCGATGATACTGTTACGTGAATATTACACATATTTATTCAGCGATTGATATTTAACAAAAAACATGATTTGTTGATATTAAAAGGGAAGAAATAGAGTCTAATCTCACTATAGACCTCGATGGACAAATTTGATGTGTTTTGAACGATTCCGCTTGTTTAAAATACGGGAAATATACATGTGTGTTTTAAGACTCTAACTAAAGGGTGTTTTATCTGGATGTGACGAATAATTGAAAAAACATTCTAACAACCAAAATCGTTAAAAGAGGGTTTATGATTGCGTTGACAAAATGTAATGATGTCTCTGCGCTTGATTACATAACACCAGTTCATTGCGTATTTTATCAGGAACCTCGCGTGATGAGCACAATTTTGTTGCTGTTTCAGTTAATATTTCGGGAATTGATTTTTGAAGCTCGTAAAGTGTTGTTCAAAATTTACGCACTGAAAGCCAGGCCAATAACCTACGCAATATTTTTATTGATAATGCAAATCCCGGGTTTGGTCCACTATTCTCCAGAGCTGTGCCGCCGTTTTCGAGGTGGCGAGGTGGCGCAAGTTTAAAATTCTATAAAATTTTCCAGCGGCTTCTTTAATTTAATTATTAATTTTAATATTACTAACGGCGTTATAATTTTTTAGCGTTATTATTGGTCTTTCTTTATTAGAAAAACGATCGAGAAGCCGACTTCGTTTGAAAATTGCTTCAGGCGTTTGACCATATGTGTAGTTAAGCACGGGTGCATTTATCGCGTACATTGATTAAAATGAATAAAAACATTTAATTGTTATGTTGATGCAGACTAAATTTCGCTGGAGAGTCGTTCTACAGTTCAGTGTTTTCGTGATATTAGTATATGGAAGTGTCAAATATGTGAATTTATGGCAGCAAAAGAAAGTCGGGTTTTTTCAAAATAAACAATTTAAGTTGCCTTATATGACAAGTCAATTAAGCGATGTCACTTTGCATAAGGCTGGCTCAGATTTATACAAGGAATATCAAAACAAGGAAATAGCTCGGAAAGCAAAAGAACTTGACGAAAAAACTTCATTTGCAAATATGTCAATTGACTTAAAAAAAATTAATTTTACCGACGCAAAATGGATCAATTTATTCCCATCTGTCAGAAACATCATGGAACAAGCTAAAGATGGAAATTTTCCTTTGGGTAACATGACGTCAGCGGAACATACCAAAGTCGTTTCCAGTCCTAAAATAAAATACTTCGTGGGAAATGTTTGGAAAGGACGTATCATAGCTTACACCCGTGATAAATTTCCTCAAATACACGGCGGAGATTATTTTAAAGCTGCATTGTATCGCACGATTATATCAACGTATGACGGGGTGTCGTGTACTGTTCATGATAATCACAACGGCACGTACGAAGTTGAATGCCCGATTCCATGGCCTGGTCATGCCTATCTGCGCGTTTTTCTTGAATTCCCGAAAGAAACGATTTATTTGCATTCCCTGTTTACAAGTAAACCGTACGAATATTTTCTCATAAAGAACCATTCCTTCATCAACTCTCTTGGAAAACGTGAATATGGAATTTGTGATATTGGTTTACACGATCGTTACAAGTAAGTTGGTTCTGCATTTAAGCACCAATCCTATTTTTCATTGATATTCTTTCCAAAAAGGCCTGAAGCAGCGACTAGGGGGAATCAACTAACAGTCACTTACATCAGATACATTTGTCTACAAAAATAATCCCAAATCAATTCATTCGGAATCAAAACTTTCCCCTATTCGATTCATTTCTAAAATTTAATATTGAGAAGCGTGAATGAATGCCAAAGATTGTTTTTTTGGTTATATTGGCGGGAATTATTCAAATAAACAAAAAAGCCGCAAGACATGTATTTAAATAGTAGCTAAATACTAGTGACAAATATTTTATGCGCAGTAACTTTTTTCGATTGGAAAAAACCTTTGTCAAATCATAACGAGTCGTAGAAATAAGTAGGAATTCGAATAGAATATGTATCCGATTCGAATGTTCATTTTAAATGTTGCACCTCTAGTCGTCATATCCATAAAATTTGTTCAACGTGCAGCATGTAAGTTTATTTTGGAATGTTGTTTGTCAAAAATTTAATAGACATTCGTTTATAACATATTCACCTTCCGTTTTCAACATATTCTGAAACTAATTCATGCCTTGTCCTACAGCCAACAGCATGTTTAGAACCTTAAAAAGGGTGGACCAAAATTTTAAACATTTTCATGAATTATGACGCCTTGCACCTCGATGGATGTGATAAGTAAAAAAATATACGCAAAAATTGCGTTTTTATTGCATACACTGTAACCAAAAATGCAACAAAATCACTGGTGTTTGACTGTAATTTTACCTGGCGGTATTGAAAATATTCAGAATTGACTTTTTTGGCCATATATGGGGTGTTGATGGAACGCACCACGAAGGTACGGTCCAATAACAGCTCATAGCTGGCATAAATCCCATCAACATGGCAACATTGGAAATATGCAATTACTGCGAATGACCAGTTAATTTACTGTACTTTTGTGACAACGTATCGCAATAAAATAGCTCTGAAATTACAAACAAAAAAATAAAATAACTACTAACTACTGTACCATACACCTCTAAATGTGGCACACCTCTAAATGTGGTATATTGCTCACATCAGTGATAAAAATCCTTGACACTTTAATAATTTGCAGCGATTCCGAACTATGCAATCACACCAATCCTACCAACGGAGAACCGTGGTTTTGTGTTAAACTACCGTCCGGAGAATGTCCTGATATAGAGAAACAGTTGGAAAAAGTTATTTGCGATTTGGAAGAGCGGAAGGTTCGACGGCATAAATACAACAAATTACCAAAAGAGATTGGAGCCGGATACGCTCTAGATTTTCCGGTAGAAAAGTCACAGATAATCACAAAAAAACATGTTGGATTCCTGTTGTAAAAAGAACTATAAAGGCCCAGATATAAATCCAGCCAAAGCCACTGGTTGGCGGGGGAATAAAATTTGGAATTCTTTCGAATGCCGTCATCGAGCATTTGACGCGGCATATTTCAGTGAATGCATGAAAAATAAAACTATTTATATTGTCGGCGATTCTGTTGCTTTTCAGTGGTTTCAGTTTTTTGCTCAACGTAGTGAGACTAGGAGTGATGGAATTATCGTCCAGTGGTTGGTCAAAACCTTTGAGCCTGCATTCAAGAACTAAAAACGTAACACTGCACTATCGTGGTCACGGCCCACCATTTCACGCCATTGGGCCTCCTTCGTTCCGACCTTACATAACAGATACACTGGATTCCATAAAATCTACTGGTTCAGAAACTCTTTTTCTATTTACGATCGGAGTACACTTTGGAGGATATGACCCGGATATATTTATAAACAGACTTCAGCGAATTAAGAAATCAATCTTGAGATTGCTTTCTCGACATCCCAGAGTAAGTATTTACGTAATTGGCATGAATCCTCACGGCCTCCTTGCAACACAAAGGAGTGGGTGGGTCATGCTGAGGCAGGAAGTCATATCAAGAGAGGTATTCGGCAATATTAAAGGAGTAATATATTTGCAATTCTGGGATATGTCCAGCGTTTCTCAAAATAAGAAAGTACATGTTTTAAGTGATCACCTATTACTTGAAATGAGTATTTTTCAATCATATTTGTGCTCGTGAACATACTGATAATGTATAAAATCATGATTACAAGGATTTGAAATTTTATTTTCCGCATTATCAACTTCAAACGTTTTCTGTGACCATTCTTGCAATATTTTATCTTTCAGACTCCTTTTAATCACGTTCTCATGGATATATATCCAGAAAATTTTAAAAATTTCGTTATTCAATTATTTTGAGAAGAGTAGCAAAATAAATATGAATGTGACAGTGATTTGATTTCTGTGTATGAATAACAATAAAGGAGGTCATTGAAAAAACAATAATAAATCCTTATATTATTAGTATCAAAACGGTCACAGCGAAAGAATACCACTGGTCTCAAATCTCAATGGAGGAAATTTGCCATGGAAAATACGACTTCAAGATTGGACTAATTCAAGAGGGTTTCGTCAAATTGTATTACTTTCTATTTCATTGTCGTTAGCTGCGGAAAAGCTGTATTTGTTCATTTTTAAAGTAGAAAAGTGAAAATTAGCGAGGCTTAGGTAAGTGCAACCATCATGAGAAAAATGCTGTTTCAAATTCCGTCAGCGTATGTCATCACGAGTAGACAGACGCGATATCAATGACCATGGATAAGGACAAATAAACTCTATACAATATCAAATTACAAAATAAAGCTAGAACTGCGTAAACATTACTACGAAGCCTTTCGCCCGACCATGTTAAACAATGTCATCACTAGATCTTCCATGAGTACTCTGGACAGAGATTATAACTGACAAACAAAGTTAGGCAAATATCAAAGTTCACTTGCTATGATATTTTATCAGGTCATGCATACAGCTGCTATAATTTAAAGAAATCACATATGCACCATAGACCAACTGCTGCAAAAGTGCCTTTCTCTCAATCAGACAGACACAATGTGTGAAGTGTTGAAGCTATAAATGGATCAAACACGTCAAGTCTGTATCAAATCAGTCTTGAAGGTATATCTTTTCGATCAAATCAATAATATATTTATGGATCATACATGGAGCAAACAATCATGCCATGACGGTGTCAAATCAATCTCAAATCACACCTTTGTACGCTTTTTGACCGAATCAATGATATATGTGTGAGCCGTGTATGGGACAGACAAGATGTGGAGTTCTGAAATAACACTTGAATCATTTATATCAAGACCAAGTCATACCGTTTTTAGTTTTTTCAGACGGCACGTTTTTTGATCGATCCAATGATAATCAAAGTCCATATTCACGATCATTTTGGTCTATCCAATGATGTATGTATGGACCAAACATGAGACAGACACGATGCGTAGTCTTGAAATTATAATTAGACTATTTAGGTCAAAATCAGTTTCAGAGCATATATTTACACTCTTTTTTATATCCATTGATATATGTATGGACCATGCATGAGACAAATACCATGTGGAACCTTGAAATTATATCCGGGTCTTTTATATCAGGAATGTAGAAAGGAAATCTATCTATCTTGGAAAAACCCTATTATATGACAGAGGAATGATAATTGCACTCAAATTGTTAGCATATCTCAGCAGTTTTACGTCGTTAGATTTGGCAAAAGAGCAGTTAGGTCGTGTTAAAATATCAGACATATAATATGCACTCCAAAACATGTTTTACCATTGGAACGGTGCTTGCACTTGAATTGTAGAAATAACTCAGAAGTCGGGGTGAATTCAGCAGGCTTGGCAAGTAAGACTTTGATATTCGTAATCGATTTGCGAAACTCTCTCAGATGTGGTATTCAAACCTTTTGCACATTGTTGATATTAGGGGTGTCAGAGGAGGACCTACTAAGAAACATATAGATGGTTATTGTCAGGGATGACTAATAAACGAATGCTCAAACACATTTTAAAATATTAATCCGCTTATTATATATTTAATGGAGCCTACATTCAGCCACTTAGTTGATGCTAACATCATTACATCTTTTCTGAGAAAACATAATAATCGCAAAATCTTGAAAACTACTATCAGATGCCATAATTTCATAAAAAGTATATGAATTTAAAAAGCATTCTATAAGATTTTTAATATTTAAAAAATGTGACATTATCATAATTTTATGCATTACTCCTGTTGTATTACTTATTATACTTATCAGCATATTTTAAGTTTGTTTTTGGTGTGTTTTCTCAGAATTTTTCATATTCAGCAAAATAACTGACAGTTTACCAATCATTGTTATTGGCCACGTATGTCCCTCCCATTCTTATCAAGTGTCTGAAAAATCGATCAATTAGCCCGCTGTGAATAGTTAAGTAAGAATGGGGCAAAGGTGATAACTAAGCATTCATTCATTGATTTTCAGTTCAAAATTACAACATGAAATATACAATCTTACAAATTTATACTCAAAAATGCGATAGACTGAAGTTGAACAACCTATAGCTTCTGAGTTCAAAATGCAACACAATTACCGAATTTTAAGAAGGAACTTGAAAAACTTGTAAAATTGTATATTATATTAAATATTTTTACATCAACGTGAACTACTTTCAATATACACTTTACACTTCGTCGAACTGTGACTTATATAAGCCTACTCAGGATTTACTGAAAACAATCATATTTTGTTGTATTAATGTTGGTGATACAACATGTGCTTAAAGAACAACTGGCCACCAGTAAGGATGAAGACACCAAAACAATATCCTCATCGAATTACAATGTCGTAAGTGTTCAGTGTCCGCGATAGAATGCGTGTGATTATGCCGAAGACCCATATAAACACGACACAAAACAGAATGCTGCACACGTAGGACTTCAAGAGGAAGCCTCGGACGTGGTTTATTATATCATGAAATAATTTCTTGTGCACGTTCACTCACAACAATTAAAATTGGACATAAACCTACACGAAAACTAGATTGATAGGACACGGGCGTTAGAATCGAGTCATGCGCATTCTGGCTGTTCAATCAAGTAAGTCACGAAAATATGTGTCTAGGACGGGTCAGTAAAAAAAAAACTTTTAATCTCCACGCTTCGTCACAGCTATTCACCCTTTGCTTGCTTTTGTTAGCTCTCTCTCCACGTTTCTTCATTTAACCATCAGGCTTCGTCTTAACATTCCACGCTTCCTGCTGATTTTGGGTTAGGATTTCCCTTTGGTCACGAGTTCAGATATTCCCTCAATTAAAATAAACTTTACTTCACAGTATACTATTAAAATATTTACAATTACACCTGGCTACGAGATTTGTATTGCAATCTTGTCCTGTTATTCCACCCAGCGTGGAACTAATGCGGAACCCGTAAGGTTATCGAGCATCGTCCCAAGGAAGTAGGTAAGAGGTTCTCGTTCATTGATCTTGAACTTTGTTGGGGGTTCGAACCGACACTATTCATTCGATGTTACGTTAGGCAGCTATCGGCTCTTTCGTTATGCAATATCGTCAGCCATATTATAGCGTATAGGAATTCCAACATGTTTGACGCGCCTTTTTACCCGTCTCGTTTTTATATTGGTTGATACTTATGTTTGCCATGCTAACTGCTGGGTATATGTGCAATAAACGGTACCATTGTCAGTGTGTGTGTATTTTTCCGTTTATGCAAATTATATTGTTATATTTGTCTCTGCAAATTCGTAGATAAAAATTTAACAACAGGAGATTGGGTCTTAGTATTTCTTCCGATCGATGGTACATACTCGACAGAACAGACTAGATTCTTAGTTTCTTATTTTTCGACGAACCTGAGTATATCCGATTAAGATGATTACGTGATAATGATTAAGTGTGATCTTTCAATACAAACCAAATAATCTACTCATGCCAAAAACATTGATGATTGATATTCACGCTCTTGATATATTTGTTCTAATCTTTTTTTAATTGATGAATTAATTGCTGAAAAAAAACAGCCTGGCCCCCTTTCACGGCAAAGAAATATGGCAAAACGTAGTACCAGCAACTGGATTCTAAGCACCAAGCATATCTAACAGAAGAGAACAGCTATAATAAAACGCAGTATGTGGTACTACATCAGCTATGATTAGCTTCTAAGAATGATCGCTATGAATTGTCAATGTTAAATCCCCATCACATTAGCCATAAGAATATTTATAGGGCATACACCAAATAAATATGAATACACTAACGTATTCGAGTGGACGTATTTAAGCGTAGCCAGTTTTATGCCCTAACATTTCACTTTTGGATAATTTTCGCACCCATTTTTGGACTAGTTTACTCATCTTTTATGATCTAGAAATAAATGCAAATTCCAATTAAATGTTGGCCCACACCGCCCAATATGTCGTCGTATGCAATTTTGGCCCAATCGTTTCTAAGGTTTTAACTACGTTACTCATGTATATTGTACCTTGTATATGTGTAGCTGAATGTTTTCGATTGATCGACCTCTTATCGATTTGCGTCTATTCTTCCCTATTTTTGTAAATCCTTTTTTGGCGGTCAATTCGATATTGGCTTATGTACTTTTTTTAATTTATTAATTATTGTTTCTAATAAATGGAGATAATATATATAATATAATGACTTATATTTATTTATAAGACAAGTAATATAAGTACAAAGAAAAATCAATCAATATCATGTAAAATGTCTATTTTTGCGTGTATGGTGACAACATTTCTGTCTCCTCTATTCTTTTTTTGTTTTTTTTTATATAAGTATAAAGCAGCAATATATGTACTTTTCGATCCTTTCCAATATCAATTTTTTGAATTGTTTGTGAGTGAGGCATTTTCAGCCACGGTAGGTTAGCGGTCGTGGCTGAATAATTACGTTTAGGAGGGCCAAAGTTAATTCTTCCCCCTCCCACCTTGTCTCCTTTGGCGACTTTTCTGTTCCTTCCGGTATTTACCCCCTTGTCGGATCATTTATTAGGAAGTACAGCCGCGAGTAATGAAATATC
Source organism: Styela plicata (assembly GCA_963675895.2). Lineage (NCBI taxonomy): Eukaryota > Metazoa > Chordata > Ascidiacea > Stolidobranchia > Styelidae > Styela > Styela plicata. The sequence continues at coordinate 21,991,482 of OZ023145.1, forward strand.
AGGATTGATTTATATATTTTTGATAATAGGGAATTTTAAAGTCGTTCAAGTGCTCGGAGATTTTTGGTCGCGCTAAACTAGAGGTCGAGGTGGAAATTTATGTTTCAACACCCAATAAATTTGTTTCTGTAGTCATTTGGAGCCTGCTAGGTCACCTTTGGTTACTTTCGGGTATTTATCAGGACCGGAATAGCGATCCGTGGCCAATCCCGACACAAACCAAGAACTGAGAAGATTGGGATTATATTAACAGTTAAGCTAAAACGAAAATTAGTAAAAATTATGGATTGTCAGACAGTTGCGACGGGAGGTTTTAAAATGAAAGCTCAATTTTTAAACTCGAACTTCGATGTGATTTTGCAAATCGCATGCACAAAAAGACTACAAGTGTAACCCATAACTTGTAATAGCCTACCGTATCAATGGATTATCCACTCTGCACTGTATGATACAGCATACATATCATACCGATAATCAAGCCGGTGGTTGTTTACCGCGTCTGGAATTCAACTCTGTCAAACAAAACCCACTTCGCCACAGATGAACTCCAGCGGCACGATCCATCAGTCATGCAGCATGCTCAACCCACTCATGCATAACTTGTTACACCGGTAACAAAAGTTACAAATTTTTCTGACTACACTAGGTAACTACCGTTTACCGTACCAAAGTAGAAATCTCCGTGTTTTTATTGTATTCAACTGGAAGATTTCAATTTGTCAGGGTCAATTCATCTAACTGTCACTTGGCTCCTATCACGTGTGGAGTGTCGCAAGGCTCGGTCCTGCAGTCCTGGGCCCAACCTTTTTTAATTTACCCTAACGGTACGGTAATGTCATTGATAGGTGGTTTTCATCCTATTGCAGATTTAATTGAAAGGAATAGGGTGGTCTACCCAATTTGCGTCCTACGCTAGTTTGCGTCCAACACATTTGTGACGTCATTTCCTATCCTTAAACTTTGACAAATTTTCCGATATTTTGCATGGAGTTCGGCTGGCATGTCACCTACATGTCCTCCAAGTTTCATCTAAATCGACTAAAAATTACCGAAGTTAGACGTCATAAAGCAAAATTAGTGAAAAAAAAAAAGCGATTTTTTTTTCGCCTTGTTCCGTGCTCCATTTCCCTCTATGAGTAATAGCTCCTAACTCATAAAATAAAAAAGAGAAATAATTGAAACTTTTCACACTGTCGGAAGTCTCTTCTAACCAACTACGAAAATTCGCGGTCAAGGTATCAAAGAGAGAATAAAAATCGGGCGGGGAATCCGACGGTGTCGACAATTCATTACTCCATGATTCGCGGACAGGCTCTTTTTCAAACGATTTTGCGTCGGTCTTTCGTCAGATGCTTATTACGGCTCGCTCAGTCAAGTGCTTTTGTTGCAGCAGAGAAGTGCATTTTGAAGATTAAATTATGACAGGCAGATATCCTGCCATCGTATTCAAGGGTTGAGTTTAAATGGTTCCACGTCCTCTAAACTGTCAAGTATTTAAACTGTTAAATATTTTTCGTTGTTCTTATTCATTTCATATATGTGTAATCGTTTCGTTATTGCAATAAAAAAGATTATTGTTCACCATTTGTATTCCGTATGACTGGGGTCAAGGAAACACGTTTTTTTTTTGGGGGGGGGGCAGGCACAATTTTTTATTGGACAATCAACTGTTTAATTTTCTATGCGTAACTATCCACGCGCCGGAGGTGGGCAAGAATTTTGCTATTAGTAATTTCACCTGAATATCCATTCAAAATCGGAAGATTATTTTCCCCACATACCTCTGATTTTTTAGATTTTGCTAGTGCACGAAGAGTTTTTATTTAACAAAAATATTAGATAGGTTACCCAATTTTTCCAAAGGATTGCATAATATTATGAACAAACAAATCGCTGTTACAAGCGTTCGCTATTTGGTATGCAACAGTTGATTCTTTAATTGTGCAGGCCATGTTATTCATATTATTATTTAAAACACAGAAGTTGTGTCAGGTAAGTTATCACACCTTCATTTGAAAAACATGGCAAAATTGGTTTTCCGTCGATAAACTTAGTTGTGATGACGTCACTTTTAGTAGTCTCGAAGAAGCTGGCGGCAGACAACCAGCAAAAAAACACTGGTCGCATTTTGGTCGTGACACCGCAAACTCATCCCTGAAGTGTCTTTTTTCAGCGGCCTGTAGCTTTTTAACCCTTTGACGTAGCGTCGATTTTAGTTGTTGATTTGTCAAACATCTTCGTTTGTCGAATTGAAAAAAAATCAGTGGGTTAGGTTTATTAGTTTTCATTTTAGAAGCAATTTAGTGAAAGTGGTCGCAAATTGGGTAACTGACCCTAACTATTGGAGTCACATGAAGTTTAGTACCATATATCCGATTAGGATAAAAATTTCCCACGTTGGGTGCGACTCATCCTAACCCCCGAGACAATGCCAGAAGCTTGCAGCATTGGCGCCCCCTAGGCTAGTTAGGATAATAGTATTCTGCCAGTTTTTATTTTGATGACATTCGGGAATACTGAATATGATACTAAACTTCACTAGACCCAACCATTGAACTAAATATACTGCATTGTATAATCCTTCATATGACTTTTCCATAATGATGCCTAATTTTTTTGTGTCTAAAGGTGTGTATAGATATTACTATCCCTGATAGTATTAGTCATGATTCTGCTGCATTGTGAAATAGGTTTTTTTATGTGTTCGTAGAACTGGAATGTTCAGCATTTAGCTATTTTAAAACTGTTATCTACCGTATATAATGTATGTGAGTCTTAGTTCTACTCCAATATGGCTTGAAGACAAAAATTATATAAAATTAAATTGGTAATTAACTTCTCATTAAAATCAACGATAGAATTTAATTGAGTTACTAGGCTATTTTTACTTGAACTACTGTAGTTAACCAGCTTCGCTCCTTTATGTTTATTCTATTTTATTATATGCCTCGATTACCTCTTTTTTCTTCTCCTTGGCATGTTGGTGTCTGGGCCGTAATTTGGAATACGAGCACCAATGTGCTTGATGCTATGTAGTAAATCAGAGTATTAAAATAATTTCTTAATAAGGGTCATCATTTGTAAGTGCAAAGACTATTATTTTTTTTCGTGGCTCTCCGTATATTTGGCAGGAACGGGTAATGGTAGACTTAGATGACTAACTGGTCGTCACTGTCACTGGTTTAGTGTATTGTGTATTGCATTTCTGGTTGACAAAATTTCCATTCATCAGCCATCACCATCTTGATTATTGGTATGATATGCTGTATCGTATGGTACTGTGCAGAGTGTATGATCTCTTGATACCTGCACAATGTACAGTTGAGGCTTTTAGGGATATTTAATTTTTGATGGGCTCATAAACCTCCATTAACTACCGTAGTTGATTGTTTTGATCATATGTGAATAGACTTTTAAATTGCCAATATTTTTTTTTTGATGCCTGTTCATTCAGCAATGTTATAAAAGTTTTTGTTCGGGTAGATATACCTATTATATTATAACAATTCAGAATTATATTTTTTCATTTTCGATCTTCTTGATGATTACCAGTATATTCTGTTTTTATTAGGATAAAATCAATCAATTCCACTTCAAAATTGTGATTTACACACATATACGATTAGCATCTCATCTGCGATTGACCTGTGATTGGATGAACAAAGCAGATTGGACAGGAAAATTGAACTCTTTCTTGGCTCTCAGTTCAGAAAAAGTTTAGCAGTTTATAGAAGTTGCATATGATAACAGATGGACAATTCAAAAACTGCAGAATGCCAATAAGTTTCGATTGATGTGCATTCCCAGATTTAATTGTCAAACGGTCCGATATGTCTTTCGAAACGCCTTTACGAAAACCTATGCAACCGGGACAAATCAGTCCTGTTGTAAGAAGCGGACTTCGTTACAAAAAGGCACTTGCTGCATCAAGATTTCAGTTTGTTTGGGGACTGTTGAATGTTGTTTTCTTTCTGGGATTTCTTTTTGCAGTGTAAGTATCACTATTCAGTTAAGCACTGGTTTCTGTTAAAATTTTGAGTATAGTTGGTATTTCTAGTTTTATAGGATAGGATCTATTGACCACTGAAACTAAAAAAGATTCATAGGTTTGAAAATAGCAACTACACCTGCCTTGAATTTAAATAGTAAATGGAAATATCTCATACAAAAATGAACTCCGAGTTATTACCAATATCACCAGAAAATTACAGAAATGATCCTGATAGAAGTGGAAAATGTACCGAAATGGCCCTATAGTTATACTGTACCTAGATGAAATGAACTTGATTTCACTGTATGCAATGTTTAATGTTTATCAATGTTTCACAATTATATCTAGTTACAAGATCTTGCGTTTTGCCATTCCATTCCATGTGGAACATAAACCAGTGAAACGCCAGAGAAATTGGTGAGGTTATAGAGCATATTCCCAAGATTGTAGGTAACAGTACCTCTGCCGGGGGTACCCTGAATGTCTTGCTCATTGAAGCATTTTCTGTTTGTAGATTTTTATCATACTTCGGTGGGGTTTGAACGCGCGCTATTCATTAGATGTTACATTCGGAACCTATCGTCAGTTTTAACACACCACGGCGGCGCTGTCCACTCAAATATCATGCTGAAATCAAGGTTTTTAGATTAATTATCAATGGCCATAAATACAACTGGGGGGGGGACTCTCGTAAAAGTTTTATGAAACTATTAAAATATTTATTTGGAGGATAAGGGATTCATTCCTTGAGGTTGCTCTTGCCTATTTCCTGTGTAATCCATAATTGTTTCCTTCTAATCGAATATATTATTCTCCCTTTTGAAAGATAGAAAAGAGGGGAATCTTGTTAATTTCAAGGAATTTGCAAGCCTGGTGTTTGTTCCATATGCAGAATACTGAAGTTTTCGATTTATTGCCCTTTCTAATGTTTTGTAAAGGATGTGTCAATAATGGATCGCGTCGTCGAGGAACAAGCCATCTGTATCTTGTGCTTGACAAAATAAATTTTAACAGATTGGGTATATTTTACCCCATGTATTTTTCTTTAGTCTGTTTATATATATGGTTTTGAATAGATTGTAATTTTTTTCAGTAAGACTCAATATCTTCAGCTGCAATTCATCGGACAATACTCTATTTTAAATTATCTGTTGATCGGATTATGTGCATGTGCATTATTGAATGCTTTGTTGAACTTCAGTCAAGCATTGCAGTCCATATCTGGACGTCCTCCTGCTCTTTCTCCGAAGCAAAAACAACTTCTTGGACTCAAACAAGGTGTCAATATATTCAGTCATACTTGGTTTAGTTCAGTCTCTGTTCAGGTGTGACAAGATCTTGCTAAAATTTTTTGAATGGTAGAAATCCACAACAGGATAATTGTATTGTACAAACCTGTCACTCTCAGACATTCATAATTGGCATTTTCCATAGTTCCCCCTATTCTTGTCGTTTTGAACTGCCTCGAGATTTTTTATTGCCACTTCTTGGAGTGGCTCATCCTGACCAAGGCTCTGTACGATCAGGCACTAGAGATGGGGGAAAGATATGATTTTTTTCTGTTCGGCTTATCCTGCCCAAGTTATTACACCCTTGGTTAAGTGTTGGGCATGGGATTAACGAGTCTGATTCACCCGAACCCGAGGTCTACAACCTGCGATGCTGACATGTTTAACCACCAGACCATCGTCACTTTTATCATTCTTTTACTTTTATAGTTAAATTTTAAGAAAATATGCGCTGATTAAAAATTTCATGCGGAGTAAAAATTCCATTGTACTCTGTGAAATACTAGTATTGAAACGGCACAATAACACTTTTGTTAACAGAAAATAGCGTGGCGTACCGGAATATTGTCGGTAGTATGCTGGTTAAAAATAACCAATGCTGTACAGCTCGAATGTGGTATGTTTAATTTCCATAGCCTATTTTGCAACAATTTCATATTGCGGCAATAGACCACTAATGCTCATTATTTAATATTGCCTTGTTTCATTATAGATTGTACCACGGACATCAATATTCAACCCAATAAACAATCCAGTGGACTGATTAGACAACCATTCAATATACTTGCTCTAACATCATCAACACCCACTCAACAGCAACGCCTATCTCCACTATCTCATTCTCCTCACCTATCTCCTCTCACTCTTGGGTATGTTATTAATCACGTTTTTTCTGTGTCTAGTTTAGTGTTGTTCCAGGATATAATGCTTGGTTCATCTGTGGGCCTTGTTTGAATAGGTCTCTCTCTAGATGTCAGGTTTACACATATTTATTTATATTTTAGTTTAGTTTTTTTAATTATTCTGGAATCTTGGTGATTGCAAACAATGTTTTGATATATCGACCCATCTCTAACTGTGAGGTTTAAATATCACCCAAAGGGTGACAGGCCAGCTGGTATACAGGTTTTTTGCTATTTGATTTGGCAGCACTCGCGTAAAAATATGCACATATACGGTACACTGGCTTGCGTTCATTATGTATTTTTTTTCAGTCGACAATCCAACACTTCTCCAACTTCCAGTCCAAATTTATCTCAAAGTACGAATCAGAAATTACACACAAGTCAGAATGCTTCATTTATCACTTCACAGCGACGATTCTCTCCTAATGCACTGGTTAGCAAGTTTTTATTTTCATGATTTTTTTGGAATCTCTTGAACCCTCTTTTTTTTTATTGAAATTCACTCTTAGCAAGGTCGAAAACAGCGCCGAAAACTAATCGACTAACGTCCACTTAATAGCAAAGATGTTGTGGATAGATTTCCTGTAACAAGCAGGTGTATACCGAAAATTCGCTGCATGTGTAGCGGTTTCAAAATATATCATATGCTCAAGTGACTTATTGCGGTTATCAACAAACAAAAAATCTATTTCTTATTGGATCAGTTTCTTATCTCCATGAACAACCAATAAATGTAAGCTATTCTGCTACTCAACGTCCAAAGAAAATTACAAAGATTCATTTACCGTACTGATCTGATCATGTATCAATAGGTTGCTGTAAAATGGTGAAAATATATCTTGGTGCAGGGTGGCAAAATCTTGGCATTTTTTGTGTGTAAAAAAAGCTTCAAAACCATCAATGTTTCATAGAAGTATTAATAATTCCCAACCTTTCAATTTATACAGTTTGATTACAGCCAAACACTCAAAAAGAGTCATTTGAAACTTCTAGCCACATCATGAATTATTGCCTATTTGCTCAATTTTTTTTCTGATGGAACTCGTTTACTTTGGCTGCCTGAGTAGCTGACATTCAGCCAGGCTGTCTTGAACATCCTGATACACATTCTTTGGTAACATATTTTTTCAAAACATCTATTATCAGGGTAGTCCAGCTGGTATTGCTCTTGATGGAAGCACTTATTATGACTCGTCAGGAGGAGGAAGTCCATTTCTTAGACATAGAAGATCACCATTCCGGAATTCACCATGTGAAAGACATTTTTTTATTCTTTCAGTATTGTAATAAATTGATAACTCCACTATGAATTAAATAAGAATATTATTTGATAATATTTAACATAATTATAACCTTTTTTATGATTTGTCCAATCGGGCCTTCCTCCGAATCTTGATTCAAGATTTCATGCTATCTGCAGGGATGTCCTCATCTACATTTAGAATAACATATTCTACAATATGTTCTACATATTCATACAAGTATAGTACATAATGGTCAAATATCCTAGAATATAATAGTAATGGTCAAGTATCCTTGAATGTAAGTTAAAAAGTATTATTGTTTTTTTTTGATATTTTTTAAATTGATCCATTATGCAGTTAAATCATGATGTATGACACAAATCATATGAATTTAATGCAAAGTGAGGGGAAAATGGTCAATCAATGATGAAAGTAGTGCTAGAATGGAACCAACTATCACAAATTTTAATTTATTCCATTATGCCATTCATTTTTTCATTGAGATAGTTTCAAGGCCGAAAGTAGCGCCATAATCAAACCAAAAGTAGAGAAAATTTAATACATAACTAAAATACCATGGTAAAATGTTCAGTGATATCTGCCCTAGGTGTTGATAAAACCATTTACCAGTTCTTCGTTTTGTCGACATGCAAGAAATACGGTGGAACTATTCTAAAACCTGTACCTACAGTGGTCATACTGGTAAAGATCCTTAATATTCTGCACAATTATTAACCAGTCATGTGAAAATTGTTCACTGTGGGTAATTAGAAGTTCGAATCTCAAATTTTAAGCCACAGATGGACCACGCCTTGGCAGCGTGATCCATCAGTGACTCATGCTCAACTAAAAAATAGTTTGAAAAATTTTTACTTGGTAGTAGATCCTTGAAACCTTACTCATGCTAGATGTTGTGATTAAATATAAAGTTTCTCTTACAATTTTAAATTTTTACACTTTATGATTTTTTATTTTAGTGTCACCAGATGAGTTCATGGTCGATCAGAAAACATTAAACATGTACCTGCGATCTCATCATATCGAAAAAGAACAACAAAGACTTCAGATGTGTAAGTTTTCACAAAGAATCTTTAGGTTAAAAAATTGACTTGATTTTTAATAGGTATGGTAAGAAAATGTTGTCCTTTATGATATGTAATGGCTTTAGCTTGGCAGAAACGACAATATTTTGTTTTTCAGTATCCTTGGAGAATTCGTTCAACAGTTCGGGAGGAAAATGGGGATTTTCAAAATCTACAAGCTTTATGGAAGCAAGCCAGGAGTTGCTAAAAAATGTTTACCAGGTAACTATACAAAAAATGAATTCGAATATTGCAGAAATAAACATATATATATATATATATATATATATATATATATATATATATGAAATGTTATCTCCCCAAAAAAAAGTCTCGTTGCTTTTCGATCTAGAAATTTATGGAACAGATGAATTCTTGGTGGGTCAGAAGGGATGTTTCATAGTTCATTTTTCCTTTTGACAGGTTGCAACTCCATCACCAAAATCAACAACCTCTCGAAAGAATGACAAAGATGATGCAACTAAATATGCAGCTTTGGACGTAAGCAGATTATTCATTTTCCTATTGTGCATAATCTGAATTGAAATTAAGTCGAGCATAGTGCTGTTAATTTTCCAAACTATTCGTTTCGTGATCAATTCATAGGCTACAGTATTTGATCGGATATCTTCAGTGATTCCGAATGAAAGAAAACATATCTCCCAGAAGAATGTGTGAAATCCACATTCTGAATGGGTACTTAAAGAGTGAGAAGTGGCAAATTAATCTGTCATTTAGAAATCATTATTGACTCTACTTGCAACTCGTAAATGCACTATTTGGCTTGGGATTTGACGTGAAGTAAATAGTTCCTAACAATGCGTCAGTGCACACATAAGTCATACATAATAAAGATGTTTTTACAAAAATATCTTGATGAGGTTGGCTTCTACTAGTTAGGCAAGGGCCGCTCCTTGACTTACTATTGCTATTGTGTGTTCTTATAATATTGCCTCAGTGTTTATTTTTTATTGAAGTTTTTTCTTTTTTTTCATTTAGTATTGGAGAAAACATGGCATTAGTTCAGAACATCTTACTGAATGGACAGCAAGAACCAGACGATGGATTGCCGCTACATTATTATTACAACTTGTTGCAGAAATTCAAAAGATCAACAGTAACTTAAAGAAATTGGGATGCCCTGAAATACAGGTAAGCCCTGAGTGAGATCTTCTTGATCTTTGATGATTGTGTAGTCATTTAACAAGCGTGAGTAGTCATTGACAGGCGAGAGCTATAGAATTCTTTCGCATACTTAGTATTGTAAGGCGTAGGAATGGGTAAATCAGAATACTTTATTTTGGAATTGTAACGGAACAGTGAACCGGATCGAACCCAGAATACAGAATCCTATTTCTAAATGTCATCATTAGGCATTTAATCCGGCACCTTGCTTGTTCGGCCATCACACACATGCCAATAGTGCGATCAAGATGTTTTCATTGCATTGGGATAATTTAATATTCGAATCCAACCGGATTCGCTATTCTGAATTGTTCATCCCTAGTAAGACGTGAATGAAAGGAAACAAAGAAATAGAAATCTGGATGAATTTACTCTCGTCCTAAGCAAATAACCCTCACTGTATTTTATTATGGTTGTTCTGTCGTAAGTATTCTGAATATACATACAATTATTTCAAATAATATTATTTTATCACATCTGATCTGTTATTTATTTTATACCTATTCTTCATACCGAATGAAAATGAAAACAATAGCATAAGTAGTCCACGTTTTTCTGGCTACCAGTAATTTCAAAAATATATACTTTTAATAAGCTCGCCCCATTCAGTTTTGGTATTTGTAGTTTATATTTTCCAACTTATTAAATTTGATCATAAAATTATTTTTCCATTTGTCAGGTTGGTGATTCCAGCATAACAAGTTTGAAACAAATAATTGCATCAAGAGGAACTCAGATTCCTAATTTGACAAGACTTTTGCCCTATTTGGAAGTAACAAGTAATCAGGATTATCTGATATCAAGGCTAAAAAGTGAGAATGCTGCGTAGATTTTTTAATTTTTTGGAAATGAAGTCTATGTTTGTTTATTATTATAATGCTATGATTCCATGAATCAGAATATGAATCAAAAGATGTTCTGTTTCAGGCGCCGCTAGCCTAATAATGATGATACAATATTTACTTTGAGTAGGTAGAGGCCGATGTGTCCAGTTCTGAAGCAAGAGGGTGTTTTACTAAAGTTGGACAAGACTGCTTATGTCCTCATCCCTATTATCTACAATCCTTCATTCTAGAATGTAGTTTAAAGTAGCTATTTTGGTTATTTTCAAATTGATTCATTTTGCAGTGAAATCATGATATATGCCAAATTTTATCTTGAAATTTGACATATATTGTGGTTTTGCTGCAAAATGGGCATTATATGTACAGGAAAAACAGTTTTGGCTACTTTGTCCTCTTAAATGTATTTTTTATAAGCCACGGCCCATATTTGGCCAATTTTTCACATTTCATTAAAATTTGTCATAAGTGGCTTCTAAAAATCCCAATATTTTTCAAGTTTGTCTTTCTTTCAGCCAGAACATGTTTTTGGCAAACAATAAGTACAAATTGCAGACAAATTTGCTGTTTTTCGTGTGCGGGCAAATAGCAGCAATTTCGTTTTTTCTGAAATGTTGTAATTTCATTCTTTTTAAATAGTTTATTTCCAATACCAGGTTAAATTGAACTATAAGTACAGTTCCGATTGCGATCCTAGGATCCTGCTATTCAGTATATTCTTATCGACAATATAGTGCTTTGTCTCCATCTACTGAGTACAATAAGTCATAACAGGGATTGAATTTTAATTTACTTTTTAGAACTTGCATCTGGAGGATACATGAGTGAATTTAAATGGAGTTCTGGCGGTGAGGTCAAAGGTCGAAAGTGGGCCGATGACATGCCCACTGATTGTGATATCATCATGCATATATTTTGTGTATACATGGATTCCCACTTGCCTGCTGATCCAAGGTGGTTGTACAAATGTAACACAATAATAAAATTAATATTTTATTTGAATATAAATGGAGCTTAACAGGCAGTTAGAATTCTGTTAATCAAACACACAAAGAAAATGTGTTTTATAAGAAGAGTTGCAAGAAAATTGACCTGAGATGCAATTATTCAAGATATATAAGCACAGTAAAGCTATAATATCATCCAACTCCATTATCAGACTGGCAGAATGCCAGGTATTCTGCAACTCAGACACTCGAAGAAAATGACTACCATCAGAAGAAAATTTAGCAAATGGGCAATTTTTCATGGTCTATCTGTTGCTGAAAGATTAAAACGTCTCTTTGAGTGTCTGATAGTAACTAAACTATAGAAAAGAGTTCAAAATAATCAATACTGCTATGAAATAGCAGTGTTGATGGTTTTGAAGCTTTTTTTGTCCATCCAAAGAAAATGACAGACATGTTTTCCTAGATTCTAGCAATTGTTTTATGATGCAGCAAAATCATAATAAATGGAAAATTTTTAAATGTTCTAAAAATGTTGAACTATGATTTCAGATTTCCTGATGGAAAAACATTCACTTCAAAGTATTTTGTAAAAACACCGGACAAACCAAAACCAGTTACAGACAACAGATTGATAATTCATCAAAGCAAAATTAATCCCCCGCACTTTGAAGTCGTTGGACATGGCTCTGACTATAACATACCTCAAGTAAGTGTACCGGGCATTACCAGGAAAATGGTGTAGTAGTGAACAATTATGATTTTTTTATGTGTTTTTGTGATTACCTGCCAGAATGCTCTGCAGACTTTAATTTCTGAAGTGTAAATGAATACTCAATATAAAAATCTAACTCAAACTGGTTGTTCGAACTTGTTCTAGGTAGAGCTTAACCTTCAATTTTGATGTCTTTCTATTCTAGAACGAAAATTTCTACTCGTATATACAGGGGACCAGAAAAAAATAACCCATAGAAATGTGTATTGTTCCTACATAGTTCCATTAATTTTGTATATTGTAACTTTAGTCTGTGGATGAGTTCAACTGCAAAATTTCGGATATATTCTCCAGTTGACTTATTTGTTCTTTCCAAAATGTGCTTTTTGGGCAACATCGAGACTTTGATAGAGATGAACTGTTTTAAAACAAAATGAGGCTGCCCTTTGCACATCAAATATGTCTTTAGCTTAGTTAAAAAGGAATTTAATGACCATCCAAACGTGTGGCGTTGAATGGTCACCTCGTTCACAAAATCTTTTTGATTTTTATCTGTGGGGATACCTCAAGAATAGTGTGTATGAAATCAATCCTTAAACAAAAGAAGTGGTCAGTGATTTTACCATAATCAAGGCAGATACCACTCATTGCACTTTACCAATGGTGGTTAAGTTTTTTTGTATGTTGGACAGTTTAGAGTGCAATTGATGGTACTACATCCTTTAGTAGCTTAGTAGCTATTAAGCGGGTATTAGTTGCCTTCTTGCACAGCTTCGGCCTTGCTCTGAGTGAATTTCAATAAAAAAAATGAGGAACTGATGTCAGCGGTCACAGAAAAGATCAGGAGATTTCATTAAGAGAGATGCAAGAGTCGTCTGCATGACACATGCAAAGGAACCTATAAGGACGAAAACGCCATCTAGAGCTTCTGAAAAACCATATAAATTCTAAGCCGTCGGAAAATATAGCTGCAATTTTGCTGAAAATTCATCCAAAAACCAAAGATACAATCTTCAGAATTTGATGAATTTTACTTATGAAGGAATATTAAACATTGTTATGGGTTCTATCTCTTTGGGTCATCCTTTATTATTAATTAATTCAATTAGTCAAAGCCTACTTTGTAGATCATTTTTTGGTATCGTGCAATGAAATTGTGAATTATGTCAAAACCTAAAACATAGAATTTGGCATATATCCTGAGTTTACTGAAATTGATCAAGATTGTGATGCATGCTCTACAGTGTTTTTTGTGTTTTGTTCAGGGAAGAAATAATATGTTCCATGCACTAATATTGTTCCTGCATGACGTTAAAGAAGAAAAAGATGGGATGTTGGGGTAAGTTCATCAACAATCGGAGCATCTTCTGTCGAGTATGAGTTCGTTGATGGATCCGCGACGCCATGTTCATTAGCGACTCAACCTTGACTATATAGAATTTCTGATTTGATTGTTATTATATACACGTGTACAAGTTACCCAAAAACTGTGATTTTATGTCAGATGTCAAAAACAATACTAGGAATATGAGGCGGTCAATGCAGAACAGTCAGGTCAGCAGTTCATTGACCCTTACTTGAGGAAGTTTCTGAACAAAGCTTAACAATTTTATTAATAAATGAGTCATGGTGTCGGCAAAAGGGGGATGTACATGCTTCAATATGTTTGTTATAACAAAAGAAACTGATGACAAGCAAAAAGTATATCATATTATAGGCAATTTATTACGAGAATTGAAATTATATATCACAGTAATTTGATTTATTGATAAACGTCCTGACTTTAGAAACAAATGACGTATTTACTGTGTGTCTCAAAAGGTGACTGTAAGGAAAATGTGATACATAGTTGTACCTTTGCCCGAGGCTGAAACCACTCACCGGGGTGACAAAATCTTGTTTTTCTTCGTGTGTCCCAAAAAATTCATGTCAGTTTATTCCGATGGACAAAAAGCTTCAGGAATCATTGACATTGCTATTTTAAAGCAGCATTGATGATTTTAAACCCTTTTCTATAGTTTGGTTGTTACCAGACACTTGAAAAGATACATTTTAGTCTTCTGGCATGGAATGTTGGGCATTATGCTAAATTTTCTTCTGTTGCCATTCACTTGATGTCCAGCAAGCATTGATCCATGCCTTTTTTTGACAAACTGCTCCTATTCAGCACAAAGGGTTAAAGTCTATCAGCATCACACAGGACAAGTATCGCTTACTGTTATTCTGTGCTGCGAGGAATGTTTTCAGTTTGGGGCGCAACTGGTTTAACGCTTTATGTAGCTTCTTCCCAATTTGGTCTATTGTTGGTTCCCTTCTTGTATTGCTTCTGAACTTTTTTAGTTTAATGGAAAAAGGCTATATTTGAAAGCGAAAGCGTACCTTTCTGCTGCTTCTAGTACCCTGTGGTATTTCAGGCATTTTGTACACACCTTTTCATTTTTATTAAGTTAATCAGTTTTCAGAGTTTTTGTGTGGAAACATAATATGCTCTGTGTTGTACAGTTTACTGGACTCCACTGTATGTGAAGTTATTACCATAAAGATTCAAAAACAAAGAAACAGCAAAGTTATGTATACGTATTTTTAGAAAAATCTATATTATTCAGTCCTCCGAGGTACATGCAGGTTCATTTACTGTATAGTTGCTGACTGACGTTAACTTATCTCAAAAATTAATATTTTTTGCAGACAAGTCAACCTAGGTGCATCTGGTATAAATATATTGTGGATACTTGAAGATGAATGGGACACGAAGCGAAAATAAGGAAACAAGAATACAAAGTTTCTCGGGTTAATGAAATAGATTTATGCCGTCAATGTGGATCTGCTAAATGTTTGGTGGTCGAAGTACATTAGTTTAGACAAAATTTTGACGAATGGGCGATGGCGATGAGGAAAAATAATAAAGCTATTGTGAGGCTATTAAAAGTCCATGAACTCTGGAGAGAAGATGCCAGGCCTTCTTGAATGTTTTGGGACATGGTTCTGATGCCAATGGTGGCTTAATAATAGAGCAAATTGTGTTTGAGTACTATGAAAATCGGATGTTGTGCAGTTTTAATTCCAAATATTTTCTTATTCCAAATTACACCACAGCCCACTATGTTATATTCTTTTAATTACTATACTCTTTAAGCACTGTATTAACGGCAGAGTAATGGTAGTATTTTTGACTACTTGATCATTACTAGAAAGCATATTCTAGCAAATTACTGGTACTATGCAAATCTTGCGTTCTCCTGCCAAAAATGTTGATTTACTGTCCTTGGATTTCAACTTGCGTTTCATTTGATGATAATCATTCTTCTACAAGAGATGACAGATTGTAGACTTTTGTGCAAAGTCACTTGATAAAGATACATGCCAACACCATAAATTTTATCAGATGGGCTGTGTTTTAGGGTCATGGAAAGTTAAAAAGGCTATTTTGGATGTTTTGAAATCCTTGGCAATTCTGTGTAAAATCACTGATCAAGCTCAATCAAGCTTTTTTGAAGCATCCAAGTTAAATGTGGAAGTATTACATAACCAAAGGGAACCTGGTTCTGCTCCTACTCTTTTAGACCCATTGATATCGAGTTATTGAGTCAACAACTTGGTGCCTTGTGTTTTTGTACTTTTATAATGTTGCAATCCTAATAAGATTCGTGCCAATAACACTGATTCATGAAGTTCCAAAGATGAGACGGTTCTGCTGTTACTGTAAGGATAGAATAGGATTTCATTTTCATCTTGCAGGAAAGGAAGCCGAGAATACAGCTTAAATCTATGGCGAACCAAGGTCTCTGTTGCAGATACCAGTTCCAAATCGGGGCAAATTATTTTGGCTTGCCGTATTTCTCATTTTCCTGTACGTGGACCTGGTTGGGTAAGCCGTAAGTAAAATTTCGTTTAAGAATTTGTGAGGACGCTGGTTTTTAAGCTTCACATGTCCTAGGAGATGGAACTAATATTTGCCTTTGGTAAATGTTTATTATGGAATCTGTTTAGGTTATCTTTTAGAATACTTTGTAAAACGCTAATGTTGATGACCTGGTTTTCGAACGCAATACAGCCTTGTCCACGCAATGGCCTAATGGTTCGGTTCAGTCCTCGGTGACGTCGTAGGATTCATTTGTTAAGTTGGCTTCCATTGAAATCTACAACTTACGAAAATTGTGGAAAGGGCATGATTGGCGTGAGAACAAACGACAAAGGTGATTTTTTGCCTCTATATGGCCGTACCGTTTAATTCGGAGTGCGAATCACTCTAGTATCCGCCGTGAAGACGAATAAACTTGTGGGGCGGAGCTGGATTGAAATATCTAATACTTATATCTATCTAATACTAATAGTCTGATTAACAGCGGTCACTATTAACTTGTTACTGATAAATCGCCATATAGAACCCTTTTTCTTGGCTTTCCTCTCGCGTAACATAAAAAATGAAACTGTATTTTTCTAATGTCAAGTCATGATGTTTATTCTACAAACGTTTCAACAGTTCATGCGCGCCAGACCCTCCTTTTTTCAAATATTATAAATAAGCACTCTTCCCAATTGGTCATTTTAGATAACTAGTTATTTTTGGACGTATTTCTCTGTTTTAGTTCCAAAATCTGATTTACCTCATTTGACTGTTACCGATTTTTTCGGCTTTATGGAAAGTCTATCAAGTACAGTTATCTTACCCATCTTGAACTAAGCGGTCAGAATAATTTTCAAGGCTCCTGGTTCAAGAAAACTTTTACAAATAAAATATTTTAATGAGGAAGTGCCAAAAAAAATGTTCAAGATGACATTCGGAATCCTCAATACTCCCAATGTCTTCTAAAATCATTCGGATCGAAACAAAAGTACTATACTTTTCTTCACACTCTCCCGTTTGCAAATTGCATAACATTGAATCGTTATAACACCCACCACTGAAAATATCTAAATCAATCTTCTATTAAAGAAACGATGGAGATACTCACAAAAATTTTATTATCAATTTTGGCAACATGCATCTTGTGACGATCCAATATCCGAAACTGGATAAGAATTATCTTACATTGCCCTAGCCTCACACTATAAAAATGTTAGTAAATTACAAAACACACTATATACATTGGGTTAGAAAAATAAAAAAATGATTTCACACAAACACAAAGAAATTTGGCAAAAACGACGTTCCGAGGTAGAAATTAAATTCTGCTTTCATGCACCACTTAAAGAAAAATTCCACGTCATTTCTTCAAAATGAAATCATCGTAGTCGCCTATATAATTTTAAAACCAACTTTAGCGAGGTATGTCGATAAGTCGCGATCTCGGGCCGATGTGGCATGTGCTTGACGAAGCATAATTTCCCTGTAAGAGATCCTTTGACAACGAAAATAAATCACTAAGCTACGACTCATAATGATTTTAAAAATAAATGACTATTTTAAAGAATGCATGGTATCAGGACACAAAGATGCTACTTAATGCTATAAAAAAGATATTTACAAAATTATGAAAATTCCCCTCTCTTGCGACACTAGTCGCAACCCGATCAGCAAAATTTTTCCGAAATATATTTGTCAAGTATGGGGCATTGATGGATCGCGTCGATGAGACGCGGTCCATCTGTGCCTCATGTTTGACAAAATAAATTTTTGTTTAAGCTACTACTATAGACTACTACACAATATGTTCAGAAATCCTACTCTGGATATCTTCTGATTGCCAAGTTTGTTGTGAGCTCAATGCTCTCATCCTAACCCCTGATCGATTTCGATCAAGTTGTGCTGTGCAAAAAGTTTTTATTAGGCCTATATGGTATTGTTGAAACAAAAGTTGCGTATCAGACGGATTAAAATTTAGTATCTTGCAGTTCGACGCCTTCACAAGGATGTACTGGCTGAGGTTCCACGGTAATTCCGTTCGTAGGACTTTCCAATTCGTACGGTGTAATCGCCGTCTCGTATTCGGTACATTCGGTCATTTTGCCGAAAGTACTCATTTCGGGAGTAGGTGGCAATGGCGCCTGCTTCTTCTTTGGCGGACTCTGCTGCTCTTCACCGTTGATGTCTAACGCCGGATTGTCGTGTCCTGAGATCGTGCTCACAACCTCGGTACAACAAAGTTCGTCTGTGGTAGGAAGAGATATTCCTTTGTGTGTCTGAAAAAAATATAAATTGTAAAATCATTTTTCTTCGAAAAATAAAAAAATACAGACGAAAGGAATATGCAACCATAATTCCAAGATATCGCTCAGCAACGCTAAATTCCTGCGGAGTATTCGTCGTTGCGACATAATTTTTACCAAAATATTTTCTTGCTCATAGCTCATCAAAATGTTCCTATTAATACCCGTGTTTTGAGTGTGGTTTAAACTGATAATAGTCGTTTACCATGAAAGGTTTTGAGCAACAGATAAACCGTAGGTAACGGGATATGAAATATTCTGATACATAGACATAGCGTCGTTATTTAGTGATGTCATGTGATCTCGTTCAAACATGAAATAACGGCCTGAAGTTCCTAAAGACTCAAACCGAGGTATATTGCGCCATGTATTTTATCAATCAACATCAATGATTTTTGTATCAAATTGTTAGTCGACAATTCAGCTGCAGTTTCGTATTGTCATTTCTCACAGGAGGTGACATAATAGATATTTGTGCCTGCTCAGTTTGAAAATCATTGACTAAACGTGTTTTGTTAAACGTGTGTCACTGATGGACCGTGCCGCCAAGGCAAATGCTTTACAAAATAAAATATCTCGCTGGGTATGTATGGCCGCAACTGGATTGCGCAGTGCGCGAAACGTTTGAGTTAAATGAGTAATGCCTTGTTTCTGTCCTAACCCATATGGCGTCACTTAAAAGATTGAAAGCGGAAAGAGCGATTACAAAATCGGACACCGAAATCGATTTATTTTTTTTCTGATTCTATTAAACATCGATCGGATTAAAAACAGCTCTGCCCACCCTCACTTGCTGTTTATTTCCCGTGAGACGAAGAGAAAAAAGACGGCGGAAATCACCGAAACAAAGAAACGTGGAACCAAAGAGCGGGCAAGATTTGACGTCTTGCAGCATATAAATTATGCAGAGGTAGCGAGGATGGGGATGACGAAGGCATCAGATCGGTGACACGACACTGTAAAATTTGGGTAACCAAAAATATCATTGCATTGAAATTTTGAAAAATGATAATTTCAATCCCATATCCAGATTTTTTAACCAAAATACCCAAAATTTAAATATTGATTAACCAAGCATGTTTTTAATGTATCCAAACTACCTGCAAGAAAATCGAAAAAAATATACTGTTTAGGTATTTGCCAGTATAACGCATTGGAATATAACTGATACTCTTTTATGTTTATCAAGGCTACCCTACTACTAGCTATAACTGTTTAAACTTGCCTGGGCTTCGCGTAAATCTTTAATCATAGGCCAATTAATCAATTTTTAATCAAAGCAAAACTGGCCATGCGTTGCAAAACTAAATTTATGGTCGGGTATTGAAGTCGATACACATCACTGGTCCATTGTTAATCAGCAATATTCTTTCCTATGTATCTTTACAATTTCCTGTGCATGAATTTATTCCACGTCTGTCCATTAGACGGTGGAATGCATGCGTGGTCATTTGGGACATTCCGCGAGTGCGTCTAGGAATGATACAGCGCTTTAACAAATATGTGTGAAAAAATTGACATTTAGCCTAGAAAATGTGTCGACCTATGCGTTTGTGAGACTTTATCGAACAATTTTTCCTCTCATCCACAAAAATGTAGGAAGAGAATTAAAAAATTTCTTAAATATATTAGGAATAATATTAAATGTGTAAGCTAACTCAGTGCAGGTCGTTTATTGTGAAACGAACGACCTTTCGCAATACTTGTGAAATAAATGCCTCTCTTTGAGGAAGGCGATGGGAACATTATTTTAGATCGAGCAAAACGCAATCTGTCAGTGACCCATACTTGTCAAGACATATTTTTGCAGAATAATTGGATAAATGTATTTAATAGTTGCTTACAGCAAACGAAAATTTGCATACTGGGTATTTTACAAAATATATTTGACAAACACCTCTGTCGCTGCTTGATAAAAACATTATTTTGTCAAAGATGAGCCACAGATGAACCGCGCCTAGGCCGCGCGATTTATCAGTGACTCATATTTAACAAACATGTTTTGACAAGACCATTCCTGCCTGTTATATTTATCTAATAAAACAGAGGAAATTTATTTCACTTGTCAAACAAATAGAATTAGCGCTGATCTCAGAATCCAGGATTCGGAAGAGTGAGATTGAAAATACATGTGCAGAACGTCCATTAATCTCGTTAAATCCCAAATTAGATTTTTCATGCCTATCAGCTGTAATTCACCGCCAAAATGAGAAAGGGAATTCTCGTTTTTGCGTTTTTTACTTGAAAACGTAATAGTGCTTCCTCACAAATATTTTTACAAATATATAATCGCCCATGTGCGTCGTAGTCAATAATAGTCATTTAAAACTTTTTCCGATGTATTCGAAGATCGTTGTAGAGAAAATGATTGATCTTAGATCTACTTAGATGTAGCTGGACAGTCACAGTCAAATAGCGGCCCAGACTACAGGACGGAAATTGTCCAAATGCAAAAATGGCTTGATCCAACAAAAAAGTATAGTTTTATGAAGAAGACAACGCTTGTTTCAAATGGCTTGTTGCCAAAGTAAACATTTCAATCTAAAAGTCAATTCCCAGTCAGGATTTTTCTCTAAACATAAATTGCACGGTTTGAGTCAGTGATAGACATCGCTGTTGAGGCGCAGTTCAACTGCGGCTCATGCTTGACAAAGTAAAATTTCAGATCCGATTGTTGCATATTGTTTCACGTTTCAAAAAATTATTGCCTATTAGTGAATATCAATATTGAAAATGAATATCCTGACGCATATTCATGTCATGAAATTTCACTTTTACTTTGCCTCATAATGAAAGCATTCATTTTTGTTTTTTGTTATCATAAATATTTCCAAAATAATTTACAAACGCATTATTGCCGCCGTCAGATACATAAGTGAAAATGAAAAGTATATTAAATTTCTGCGTGTTTCTTTCACTTACGTACAATAGTAATTTAAAATATACAGCACGGTGCGTGCGTAATATCAAACACACCCAACTAATTGAGTTAAGAGAACCGCGAACTTTATTTGCAGAGTCATTCCAAATAATTGAATAAATAAATTGAATTTTTTTGTCACGTCCCATCCGAACTTCCACTTTGTCAAGCATGAGCCACAGATGGATTCATCAGCGACTCCTACTTAACAAAACGTGCCTGGCCAAAATATTTCAGATAGAGTGTATAGTACCTTTCTTTACGTTTCCTCAACGACGCGATTCCTCAGTGATCTATTCTCATTCCAAATAATTAAATAAATAAATTGAATTTTTTGTCACGTCCCATCCGAACTTCCACTTTGTCAAGCATGAGCCACAGATGGATCCATAGGTAACTCCTACTTAACAAAACGTGTCTGGCCAAAATATTTCAGATAGAGTGTATAGTACCTTTCTTTACGTTTCCTCAACGACGCGGTTCCTCAGTGATATATTTTCAGTAAAACACATCCCAAACGAGTATTTCTGTTAGTTTGGCGCATTCAGTAAAAATTTCGAGATACATTTTCTATCGCAAATTTTCTTTAGAAGCGAATGAGCCACAGGTAGAACGCACTTTTGAAGAAATTATCTATCAGGAACCCAACTGACCCACATTAAATATATAAAACACAAGCTGGTACACATTTCTAAACGGAAATTATTCGAATTTTGAAAGCTATCCAGAAAATCAAACTATCGAACTCGCTGCCTATTTTGGGAGGGGCCAAATTAGGCCAAACTTAAGAATAACATCAAGACTTACACTTTTCATTTCCGGCTAAATTACGATCATGCTACAGAATTTACTTGGGACTAGTATTTTGATTAGTGGACCTGATTAATTTACAATTTTGAAAGAGGGAACGGTGAAGGTGCTTAATCTGTATTACCGGTGAAAATTGATGCATATTTTCTACTAAATGCCAAGATATTACGCTTTTGGCGCGGAATAATGAAAATTACAGTTGTTTCTCAACATTTTAGTAATATGACATGATCTATATATTTAATCGAACCAACTTGGAATCGCCACGCATCGAAATCAAATGTGAATGTGGCTTCGGAATTAAAAAATTCGTTTTAAGTATCCATGTCTATCGTTCCTTCGTTTTGACCATCCGAAATAAAAAATCGCCATAGAAAAGCAAGCCAGTTGGAAAATTGTTGGCGGACATCAAGTTTTTGAGGTTTTTTCAATTGGAGAAAAATATCATGGATGGTGATTTACCTTAAGTTCCACGCTCTTTCCTCTTCTCCAGCAATACCAAGTGAGAAGAGCGGATCCAACGATCAACAGAAACACAATAACAATTAATGTGATCCACAGGTAGAGATATTCAGTAAAAAGTGAATTGCAATCAGGCCAGGGTAGACCATTTTTGATTGAATCGCCAGCTACTTCGTAAATGTTCTGCAATGTATTATTATAATAAAAAAAAACTAAATAAAAAATAAAACTATATTTTATAATGGTATAAAAGTAAAGTAGGAAAAATTGAATATGTTTGGACACCATTCATTTAAATACAGTAATAAAATAAAGCTAATGTAAAAAGAGGGTTTATGTGTACGAGATACGCCCGAGGTGTACATAGAAACATTGGGAAATATTTTCATTTATGAAGTTTGAATGAATTAAGCATGTTTTATTGTAAGAAAAACGTAGAAATTAATTTTAGGTGGAATGATTACATTTTTTAATCCCTTTCTCTGGTCTCGGTATGGGGATATCCTCTATGTTCCAACTCCTAATTACAGCTGTTCATACAACTTTACTTTCATTTCAAATAAATATCTACTTTTGTACAACAAAATCTTTGAATTCGATTATTATCCAAGCACGGCACGTGACTCATGCCGGGCAAAATATCTTCGTTCAAAAATTTTCTGACTTGCCAGTATACTCACGCGCAATCAAACTCAAGTCTGCATTCTCTTACCTTAGAAATGTTGAGATTAGTGGCTTCAACAACACCACGTCTCATCAATGATTGGATTGAACGATCTTCGCCTTCGGTGTTGTTGGATTCTGAAAAACGCGATGAAGAATATTTTCGAAAACGTCAATTTTGCACAAACATAAAATATCATCAATCGGGTGTAACTGTCAATAGATCACTTCATCAGTGCTGAAACGTCACAAGAAAATACCACAGTCCTAGGTTCGTAGCCATGCTTATTATATATCAATCACCATTCTTTGCTAAACAAAGAATCTATGAACATTAAAAACTAGTACCTTTCAGCAACTCTTCGAGTTCTGTGATTTTTCCATTTCGTAGAAAAACGTAGATTTGCAAAGTATCTTCTCCAACATTCTTAGGTGAGGGTTTGACGTAAGCAAGATCATCACCAGTAAACGATATATTTGGATTGTTGACAACAAATTCGAGACAACGAGCGATTCCACGTCGAAAATCATCGTCAAATTCTGCAAACCATGTGTTGACCTGTGAATATAAGAACGTTCAGGCACAATGTACTCGACAGAAACTCTATTTTGTCAAGCATTAACCACTGATGGACCGCGCTTTGACAGCGCCATCCATCAGTGATTCATTTTTGTTTGAACAAAAAAATCCCGAAAGCGGTAACCGAACATTTTTGGTAACGAATTGTCCATCCGGTATCCAGTATCGACGATCCCGAATACATGTGGGTTCGGTATAAGAACCGAGATGCGATTTCGAAGGACTCACGCTACATGCTTGTCAAGTAAATGAGGCTAACACTTGGCAAGATCCCTTCGTTGGCGGATAAGATGGTACTAACTAAAAAATATAGCGTGTAGCGTGTCATAATTGAAAGTCGTTTTCTTTACCAAAGTAAAGTAAATTTCAATTCACTATGGCATAGAAAAAAGGGCACTTAATGTATTTTCGATATATCGATATGGACATAAGTTCATAGGAAATCAATTTTATTGGAATCGTTTTTGCCACTTTGATAAAAAAATCCCCTAAAGATTTTTGGCGGTAGAGAAATTATTATACTGAAATGCAGTAATAATCAACTGACATAGTGGTACACCAGATACTTCAATATCTTCAAATTTTTGTATGGAAATAGGCTTTAAATATTTTGCTTAAAAAACGACTATGTTCAAAATTGCAAGTAATGCCTAAATGTCGGACATCCCTTAATTTAAGCATCCACAAAATTTTGGATTGACCTCCAGACGATTTGACTTGGACTGATTTTTCGTATGACGCATTCAGATTATGAATATTGATCTCAACACGCTCAAGAACGACTTCGCGCGTTTTCGAGGCATTGCTTCTACCAAAGCCATCACAAAATAAGATCATATCCTCAAACAAAAAGAATACTCCTGTTGCAAGATAAGTATCTTTAGTTTATTGAAATAATTTTTATCACAATTCAAACACAAATTTCGATCATATAACGAAAATAAAAGATTTCTCCGTTTTCCCCACATTTTTTAGGCAAGATTAATTTGTGAATCATAAATTATTCGATTTGATTTTTGCAGCAATTCGATTTCAACAGAATGATGCATTTTCTTTTTTTTTCAGAAATAGTGCGAATTTTTATATAGATGAGAAGCTATCTTTGTTTATTTATTATAGGACTCTTGAGTATGCTATTTGATTCAATTCGTGTAAATTATTCAATTCGATCCTGATACCGAAAAATAGTGTTCGATTCTGGTAATCCCTACTACCGAGTCATACTATTCACACAATCTCAACTGCACAATTTAACTGCCTATATAAAATTTAAATGATCTATCTGCTGTCATGTTGTGTATTTATCGAAAACCTTTCCGGGTCCATTCAGCTTGAGAAAAGGTTTCAATTTAATGAATAAATGACATCGGGTCGCGTTATCGACCGTCATTGCCGGAAATTTAAGTTGAATCAGGAACTTGGCCATGCATTTGTCGAAAATCCAGTTAAATATTTTACGACCCAAAAATTTAGAAAATAACGTCATCTGGTTTGCTTATGGGAATCCAATTTTTTGTGTTTTGTATGTTATGTTTATTCAAGCATGGACAAGACGTAAAAGAGCTTTTCAAGCTCGATTTACGTTTGTTCCATGACTGATTAAATATGTTCAAAAATGGAATTGGATATCGTAACTCGTCGAAGATCTATTATGTGATAGCTGATATCACTAAAGTAATGGTTTCAGCCATTTTCAGATTTGCGCATAAAATATTGATGGTATTTTTCGCAAAGCATGAGATTCGCAAAAGAGAAATCGATACCGGGCGTTTTAAGCCGTTCCGACCTTTGCAATTTATTTTGGTCCAATGCTCCCAAATGTGGAAATAAAACAACTAAAATGTGACCGAGTTCATTAGAATTTTTACTCAGTTAAATTAAAGGATTTGTTTTGGTTTTTTAAACGAAGAGGGTTTTCATATATGACGTCAGGATGCAAAGACACGCAAACGTTTTTAAAATCAATATAGGAAAATCCATATCAATTCTAGTTAACTCTAATATTGGAACATCCCTATTAGTAAATTTGATGGCCAAATATGTCTTCGTCAACTTCTTACAATTTGCTCATTCTGCCCAGCACAAATGCTCCTTGAGTATAGAGATACTGCTTCTGGTATCAATGTTCGAATCGAATTCCCACTTTTGTTATTTAGTACAAATATTCCGAGAAAAAATTTCATTGGCTATACTTTATTTTACACCAAACGTATCTGAAATCAGCAAGTTCGGCAGCACCCTTGCACTCTTATTAACTTAAGCTATAATCTCAAATCGTTTCTGCTCAGAGCATGTGGATATAATAAAGAATTTAATGCATTTTGATTTAACTTTTGAACACTTGACCGATACCATTTGAGGGTTGAAGATTTCTGGCATTTAGTTTGACATACAACTACATATGTTTTGTAGATCGAGACGGCATTTCCACAATTATTATATTTGTCACAAGTTTTTCAGTTAAATTCACCAAAGGAAACACTGACTAAAGACCTAAAAAAGATTTCTTCACAGTTTGTAGTTGTTGTACATGCAAACCTTTCATATGACTGATTTCGCATTATATGTGATCTTCACAAAGGTTATGTACCGACGAATGTGTACGTTTTCTGTTCCCAATCAGAAATCATCAATCCAAGTACGTTTTGTCAGGTATGAGTCACTGTTGGATCGCGCTGTCACAGCGTTGATCACCAGTGATTCATGCTTGACAAACAAATTCTCTTTGGGTTGATCTAAGGTGGGTAAATTACGATAGTTTGTTCTTCTTTAAAGGGTATAAACGAATATTGAAACTGTTTCCGGTCGTAAATCACGTTTATTATCGCAATCATCAGAGCTAGACTAAGCTTGCGTTAGATTAAAAGTAAATAGGGGGAAATTAAAAAGTGGCAGATGACTTTCTTGTTGTCCAGAATATCATTTCAACTACGTATGGAACATTTTTCGACCAGGGAACCGTTGCCGATTTTCAACTTGATGAAGCGCTTTACATAGAAATTGTCGATATCTTTATATACTTTTATTCGATTTCCTTTAAAAGCATAGCAATGTAGTCCATTTTCTTAAGTGACTATAAAATAAATCATTTAAATTGATATATAACTCACCGTCAAATTTTGTCCTTTCACATTCAAGCTTATCACAGTTTTTCTCTCTTTCTCTGTCATCCAATCACAGTCTTTTGATTTTTCAGCAAGCTTTTCATTCTTGAAAGCAGCAGCACGGTTAGCCTTGGTGGTGTTATGAGCAGCAGTTGAGTTTGGAGTTCCAAGCTGAAAACCAATAAAAATACTACTGATAGAACTTACGTATCTCCGAGGTTCATGTTCAAATCTCAATATGAAATTTTAAATATAACAATATAATATATACGAGATGTTCATTTAAGGGTAAACGTGACCGTGACCAATATATTTTGTTTTTGTCAATTTTTGTTATCGAAAGACTAATAATAATGGAATTTCGGTGTCTGCATATTCATCAATATTCTTCTTCAGGAAGATTAAAGTTGATCAAAAACCAAGGACTTAGTTGGCAAAAACCTATCCCGGCGAACCATACTCCCGAAAAAGATGACTAGGAATCTAAAACGAATCCGAGCCAGTTCTAATATATTTTTTCCATGACACCTATTTGTGAAATATGCAATTATATCTGAATCAGCAATGCATACAAATTACTTTCACTATCTAGAGTTTCTCATGTAAAAATTTTACACGTGGTTGAGTATCAGGCTGCACCTTCACACTTCTGTGTTATCTCAAATATTTTTTCGTATCATATGCTCAGTTAAGTATGAATAGAAGACGCCGCCTACCACCGGGGTGCGCTTCAACAGTTCATGCCAGATAAAATAAAAACTTTGTCATGGCATAACCAATTATCTACTAACAGGAAGGAGTTACATATTACACATGCACGAAATCTCGCGTTTTGACGTAAAAAGCACGTTGTTGCCATTTTCGATGAAATAAATAAGTAGATAAACATAAATATTATACAAGTTTTAGAAATAAAACTATGAGTATTGTGAATATTTTTTGCCAATTACGCCAAGTTATATAAGGTGCCAAATTTGCATAACGGAAAACGGAAATCGGGAAAGAAAATACTTTACCCAGTCAGCCACAGCTTGTCTGGACATTTGCTGTTAAAAATGAGTTACTGATGGATCACGCCGCCGAGGCGTGGTTCATCTGTGCCTTATGCATGACAAAATAAAATTACTGATCGGGCAAATTAACATTCACACACAATTCTGTGCAAGAAATCTCTCCTTGAATTCTGCACTTTTAAATTCGTTGACGTCATACAAATACATTGATTTTCGAACTAAATCTCGAATCAAAACATTTCGAATCGAATCTGATTCGATAATGAAAATTGATGTGAAATTCTCGTTAGCCTGTATCATCAAATTACGCTTCATGGTTCCCCGAATACTATAAAATTTAAATTGGCGATCAAGCCTTTATTCCGTTCAGAAAAAAGTAATTTTGGCGAGATTTCTAAAATAAATTTAACAAAATTAGTTGAAATGAAAGTAGTTATTTAAATCAAGCGTAAAACTATACATCCATAAAATGAAGAAAATGATAATTTTCATCTCAGGCTGAACGAACGTCACCTCAATGTGGAAATAAACCCTTTGTTTGGTTCAAAGGTTTCGAAATATTTTTGCTTCTTCTAATATCAGATTTTCAGATTTTCAGATCAAGTTACAACGCCATATTCAAGTCGAAAAAATATTGACAAAAAGCTTCCGTTTGTCATGGCTCTCTAACAGATCGTGCCGCCGAGGCAAGATGAAAAAAATAAAAATTCAGAGTAGGATATATAAAAGTACTTATTTCTGTCCACATAATACATAATTTTTTTTTAAATTTTATCCATTTCAATTTGGGTTCAGGAGCAATGGGCACTACCGTGAAGTCCATACAGATTATCAACATATCAGACAAATCAGATTTTCTGCCATATACCTGTTTTATAAGCTACAAGTTCATTCGATTGCGTTAAACGTGGCGTGGTGAATGATATACAAAATCAGAAAAATTTTGAAGTTGTGAACTTACGGCTTCTCAAATTTTCTTTTCTATAGAAGGAATGTTTTCACTCGAATTACAATAATTGGAATTTATTATTCCAATTTAACGAATCCATGAGCCAAGTTTCGTAAATGTAGTTTAGTATCATTATCAAATACGACTACGGTCACGTACTATAAAAACTAACCATTTTTATATGCGTTCCTTTAGTTATAAAAAGAGACGGAACCATTACGGCAACACACATTTGATTTTAAGACAATCTCTCGAAATGGGGATATAAAGACAAAGAAGGGTATTAACAGCTAATGTTTAACAGCGCGATATTTCATAGAGCGGTGGCCTTCCCTGCTTTGATGATGCGATTACATCGCCAAACAATGAAAAACCTCAGTTATAGTAAATATTGTTTCGAAACAGAGTGTAGAATGAACAGTAAAACAACGTATTCGCCGTTAAATAATCGATATTCTATTTCAACTAGACCTAGTATTTTGTCGAGTATGAGTCACTAATCGATCGCGCTGCTTAAGTCCGTTACCCGGTAATGCATTCGAGGTTTTTGGTATGATGTTAAAAACTCCTCGAAACCACAATTTAATTATGAGAAAAATTGTTTTAAATTGTATTTGAACGTTTTCTATGGTCTTTCCATACTGTACCACGTCAATGTATGTTATTGGCTTGGATATTGGATATGGAAATTTTATTTAACCAGGTCCAATGTATAAACCACACATATTGTATTTTTGTTGATCTTTCGAAATTTAATATTACATTCTTTTTATTGTTATTTGCTATAATATAAATCGTGGTTTCGAAAATATATAGTGAATACACGATGTTTTCGATGTGTAAGCATTTGAATTCAGTTGAATCGTCAATGTATTTGCTGAACTTTCATCCCCATTGAATCCAAAATTTGGCGTCAAAATTAGGTTTGTCCCTATAGAGTTTAGTTTAAACAGTATTCGAAATTCACGACATAGTACCAACGCAGAGTAATGTTTCAACAGTTCACATAAATGAATATGCTGATTTTGCCCGTTTTGTAACAAAGCCATGGGTTATGTCCAATTTTGAAAAGTAGGTTTTCTTACTGAAATGACAAGACGTTTTGTGTCAATCCTATGTTGGTCATTACGTTGGCAAAACCTTGTTCTCTGCACAAAAAGATGTTCCTACGGTCGATACATCAGTTTTCGGCTGGCTTCAACGATTAAGCTCTGAAAAACTGTTTATTTTACTTGATGATATACATTTCTTTGTTCTTCGCTTTAACAAATTGTACAATGTAAAGAGAAATTTGAATATTTCGAAAATCAATTTGCAATGCCTAAGTCGTCCGCTAATAAAATGTTAAATCCGTGTGTAACTTAAACTCAAACAATATTTTTATATGTCAAACCATTGGATAATGATTATTGTTGCCGCAATCATTTTCGAATCGAATCCCGTTTCATAGCATTTCGAATCGAATCCGGGTCTAATTCATTTTTCAATATTGAATGAGGCGATATAATGCATGTACAATACTTTTCGGTTATAATGGTTGGTGGAAATATTACCAGTAATCCTGATCAGAAATATGTTGTAAAAACGTGTTTCCGATGAGTATGAGTCACTGATGGACCGCGTCGATGA
Source organism: Styela plicata (assembly GCA_963675895.2). Taxonomy (NCBI): domain Eukaryota; kingdom Metazoa; phylum Chordata; class Ascidiacea; order Stolidobranchia; family Styelidae; genus Styela; species Styela plicata. The sequence goes on from OZ023145.1 coordinate 22,021,962, forward strand.
GAACGCATATTCAAATAAATCGAATCGGAGATGTGGCCAGAAAGATTCGATCTTGAATCTTGTGACAATGCTATTGAAATGCTAAATTAAATCTCTCGGTAGCGCTTTCATCACGCAATTTCAGTACGTTCCGCCCACTGGTAGCCCATCACTATGCAACGTGACAAATTTAATCACGTGTACATTGATGTGTATAAGATGGGGCACATAGGTAATTTTATTTCGTTGGACATGAGCAGTTGGTAGAGCGGTTGAATATCGGTGGCCCATATCTAAATATAGTTAAATAACAGTACAATTGTTTGTACCAGTAAGATCTAAAACTGTTCAGACTTGTTTTTAAAAGTAATCGTGGTTTTCAGGAAGGATAACCCCGAACGTTGAATTACGACACCATCGAAACCCCAGGTTATTGGTTAACGAAGCAAACGAGTGAATAAATTTACAAAACTTGAGGAGTTTCACAGGTCGAATATTCAAATTATACATCTGCCAAACGAGGCCATGATGAATAGGATTTGTTACATACGACCCATACGTGATAAATATATTTATAAATATTTTTTGTGTGTTTGTAAAGTAACATAATATTACCATACAAATTTATACATAATCATTATACAAATATCATGAATGAAAATTGCCCTAAAGCGACGAGTCAAAGTATTATATATTATATTGCTCAGTAGCCTACATTATATATTTTTTTTTTTGAAAAACTGTCCAACTCGAAGTTATCTCACATTCAAGCCTACGCGTGCGTAATTCGATCGCTTATTAAACGGAAGTGTTTAAAGAGGGAATTTCCTTAAAAAATTATACTGTTATTTCGTAATATTTGTCGACGGAAAGAAACAATGATTTCACCACTGGGCAGAAATGTTGAGCCAAATTCGTCAATGGAGTATTACAATCAAAGCTAGTCAGCAAATCCGAAATTTTATTTTGTCAAGCATGAGTTACAGAGTGACCGCGTCTCATCGACGCGATCCATCAGTGTAACTCATGCTTGACAGAACATCATCAGACGAGTTTTTTTCTGAATGGGAGCAGAATATTTTTGTTTATCATCAGCTAAATACAGGGTAAAGAGTGAATGAACGGTGACACAAATCAATTGAACGACCATTGTTTACTTTTTAACTTATTTGACATCCTTGTCACTGGTGTAATGATACTATCACAATTTCGTAGAAACAATGTCGTTGAAATCTTCCTACAAAAAACTTTAATGATGCACATTGAGAATATATGGTTCCATCGCTGTATTTTTTATTGAACGTAATATTTTATCCACTTTCAAGATATTTTCTCCGTTTTTCAGTAAGTCTTTGCACAAAATATTTTACTTTAAGATAGCAACTTATCGACACATTTCGTCTATTAATGTAATGCAAACAAGAACCATATCGATAATTCATTCATTTACTATACAAATACACGAGGCGAAGTAGAACAGAAATAGCCTATATAAAACGGTGGAACTGAATTGTGAATATTTCAATCTAAATTTAGCCAAGAGTACCTTCCGACAAACAAAGCATTTATGTAAAGCGAGTAAAAAAAAAACACATTTGAGAAGTCAAAGGGTATCTTCAAAATTACAAATATTAGCATAAACTAATTTGAAAGCGATGTATTTTCAATTACGCTCCAGTTCAAGATGAAAAAATATCATTTAACGACGAAATACAATCGATTTCTGTTTTAGCTTCATTTAGCATGTTTTCGTCCCTATGATAGACTCACGATTGATTGGAATAATTTGTACTTCGAATCGATTCTAATCCCCGAATCGAGTTATTTTTGTAATAACGTTTTTGAGTCGACCATACTTATTCGTGAAAAAGTTATAAACCCTCAAATTGCGTCCCGGGCTACCGGCCCAACCTGATCACACATTCAAAATGTAGTAGTTACATATCATGGTTTGATGCGTACGAGGCATAATTATTTACGCCAGTCGTAAATATTTTGTTCAAATATGTTTCGTTAAGCATAGGCCACTGATGAATCGCGTTGTCTATGAGCGATCCATCTGTGATCTATGACTGAAAGTGAGCATCATAAAGACGCGGTTTATCTGTGGCACATGTTAGACATTAGAAAATTCTTGTCTTATAATAAAAAAATCCAATATGCGTGAATATTTGGTATAGAGTATATTATCGCGTGAATGAAAGAAAACATACTTAAATTAGATTTGGGTCGTTTTTTTTCTTATTGATCTTGACACCATAATGCGAACATCTGTTTGCCGTGTCTTGAAATAGAAGACAAAATACATGGTCACATTGGCCAGTCACCCGTTTTCATGGCATTGATGCGGGTTAGGCATCTGCTTAATGTGTCTTATGAGTATAACGTGAGGCGAATAAAATACTTTCCCTCGAGGGTGATTACCTCATTTGTCGTTGGTCATTGATTCATAATTTTCATTTTTTGTTTATTAGATCAAGCCGCATAGGCGTGTCGCCGAGGCACAGTTGCCTCTGCGAGTTGAGTAAAATCATAATCCTTTCTTCTTATATTCATATTTCATGCTCGTCTAAAGAATGTGCCACTGGTGGATAAAATACGGTTTGATCTTGAGAACCATAACCACACCCCTGTGAAATCACATCAGTGACACGGAATTTTTAAGATTTGTCATGACTTAGTCAAAAATTTATCTTTGTCTCAGTGGCGCGATCTATCAGTAGTGACACATACTTAACAGACGAAATTTTAAAAATATATTTCCCACTGGGATCTGGCATTGATGGCATTGACTGGGAGGCGGACAATTTTCCATAAAAATAGCGTAAATTGGGACAAAGACCAAAGCTACTTATTCGCCCGAATCAGAAGGATATAATGAAGCTATGAAGTCGATTGAATCTATTTCGAAACCCAAACCCTTTAAAACTTTGCTATACAATATATACAACTGATGTCATTTGATAAATCAAGAAATAATATTGGTGTGAGCGTACGTTGCAAGTATCTCATATGCCGTAAAGACAACCATTCAAAATTCGTTTTGTTTATCGCGAGCGAATTATATTCAACAACAGAGGGACTTCACTTTTCACGCCACAGTTCATGTGTTAACGAGTCAAGGTCTATAAGCCACCTCGTGTTTGACAAACTGAATTTTGCAAAAGTATTACGATGATAAACCTCACAACTTCATAATCCTTTATTATTTAATATAAATCCGAATTTAACAGCAAACTCTTGGCTCCCAACTACAAAATAAAAAAATTCTCGGCGTTTCGAAGATGGAGCCACCATACGTCTTCGACACCATGTCAATCCGCTTGTTTATAATACACGCCGATCCGATCTTTCGATCATCGATACGTGGCACAGTGGATCGTCATGGTGCCAAATTCATCTAGTAGCAAAATTTAAAATTCGGCTTTTCTGCATTAAATCTGAGGTGAGACGGTATAAAACTTGGACGGGGAATAGGGGGAAACTATGCTGAAATATTGAAAAGTTGTCTCTTATATACCTATTCGTGAACAATGAAAAAAAAGGTTGACTGAAAGGTGAAAAAGTCTAACGTAAACAACCCAAAGCTTGTGTAATCATCGATTCGTGTTTATAACAGTCAAATCTTCTTATTGTTGATTTGAAGACGTGAAATCCTCCCGTGATCTTTATCAAAATATGTTGGTTTCGTAACACAAAAATGAATTTATTAGGTGTTTATGTTTTAAATCCTGGTGGGCTAATTGCAACATTGAATTGTGTTTTCGTCAGAAGGTCCTAATAAACTCACCGCTCTAAAAACCACCAACATCTATTCTACGTAGTCACCAACAGTGGATGCATATAAAAATGCAGATAGATATCTGACGTAAATAGCATGCTTAGTGGCGGATAACACTGGAATTTTTTTATTCCTATCATATAGGCACGAATGATATTCTTAATTAAATTTTTGGCGTTTTTTTTATTAATTTTAGTTGGTCAATTTGCATCGGCTCAACCTGGTGAATCCTCGATTGTTATCGTCGCTGAGCAACTGCCAATCCGGTCGAACGGATCGTTATTTTGGATCGATATTTAGCGAAGGGCTACTGTCGCGTCGGTATTCGGTAATAATAGTGCGATCGTCGACAAAGAAACTATATCCAGCAAAGAGCGAGATGTGCGACAGCTGACAGGTAACGCGTTTGCCATATGTTTCCAAGGCTTTTAACTACAACAGCCATGTGTGCTCCCATAACCGAGTTGGCTCAAGCGACCGTTGCGCCTGTTTTTCTGTTCATTGAACGCCTTGCGCATTGTGTGGATTATACGGCGCGACACTGACGCCGGGCAACATCTAACTATATTAAAACCAATACTAAACATCACTACTGTTTACCCATTTCATTAATGCGTAAAATTATTAATAAATTCTGATTCCTCAGCCAGCAGTCGGTTGGCCATATCAGTAACCCTGAGCAAATAGGAAAAATTGTAAAAAATACTTGTAGTTAAAGCAGTGTCAATTCTTTACCATAGTATAGCTTTACCCTTACCCGAAATTGTATCATCGTCATTATCCAGAACTCAATACATTTACATTTTGCGAAAAATCAAAATTCCACCTTCGCCACTTGGGCAAATGTACAACTCAAATAAGAATATGTAAGAATTAAAAATATTTTTAGCCGTCTCAGTAACAACATCTCCAAGGATGGGTCACAATATCTACGCGCGGCCCAAGCTTGAAAAAAATTAAACATTTAAGTACAGATATATCCGCGACTTATATATTTATGCACTTATCAGCGTATTTTTATGTCTTATGTCTGTGGAAACATTATGCAACCATCAATTCAAAAAATGATACAATTGCAATAGAAGAATTCCCCCTTAAGACTGAATAAAAATTGTCCACCAAGCACCAAGAATTCGAAAAAACCATATACCCATTTCCCGTTTCCTACTATACGTTTATTGGTTTTCAGAATTAGAACGTCTATCAATATTCTATTTTGCAACATTATGCAGAATACATTACACTGAAAAACCACAAAAGCAAGAGTGCAAGAAAACAAAAATACGTTTCAATGGAATTTTCAAAATTAAAACACAATCAATCCTGGCACATGCATACTTCGCGTACTGACAGCGCAATTTATCTAAGGACTATATCTGATTGCGTACAATAAATGTAATTTTGAAAAAATCCTAAGAGTAGAATTTGAGCTTTGACCACGATCTGGTGGCTTCCTCGAAAGCGGGAAGTCAGTCGCATTTGAACGCGGAACAATCACGCTAATCTTTCTATTGTTTAATGATTTTGTGTATTCATATATACATTCCCCATTCCGGATCCACGAATGACATCATGTTCTCCCTAAGCACTCAAGTGAAAACGTGTTGCCTTATGATCGGATTTCATTGCCAGTAAAAAATTCACAAATCATGGTTCGGTAAGTATGGGTTACTGATGCCCCTGTGAATCATAATTACAAAAATTCACTTTAGTCCCGAGTTAGTCCCGAAAATCATATACAATGTAGGTCAAGTTAATAGTGAAACCCATATCGACAAGATACAAAAATTTATATGGTTGTATTAGCCAATACTGAATTTACAAAAGACTAAAAATTATTAATACGGACGTTTGATGCCATTATTTTTATGAAAAGACGCTTCATGTACCTATTTTCGATAACCAAAGCCCTTCTTTCCACATCGGAGTTATTAAAAATTAATTTCAAAATTACTTTCTACTCTCCTCATATATTTTTGCCTGTTACACACAACTTTTGTAGGCAGTACACCCAACTGCCCTCCCGCAGAGTACTTTGCAAGTAGCTGAAACACGAAATATATACAGTTTATCACTAAACGGTCTGTGTCTAGCGGATTGTCGGGTATAAGCTTCGGTGCTATATATATATATATATATATAGCCAGACCCTTGTCTCATCGCAAATGTATTGTAAATAGTGTCAACTAAGTAAACTTAAGCAGATTCGCTTTTTTACATGGTGGATCAAATTCACACTTTTTGTATTGTCCGATACGTAAGTATCGCAATAGTCATAAACAAACTGCTGTTTTACACATGGGCTTCAAGTCAAAATTGAATGATTTAAGTATTTATGTTCATATTACAAAATGCTTTTCAGGTGTTCTGAAAATTATATATATTATGATCTAATTTAAAACCGTTACTAGGTTTGAAATATGTTCATGTTGCTAGGAACGCAACCATTCAACCCGTAGCCGAGAATTCTAGACCATTTTGCCAGGTAACGGTCTTCCATCTCCAGAGGGAAGGAAGGATATCTTCAAACTAGTGCGAAGTATCCAAGCATAGGCTTTATTTGATTTGTCACTTTTGTCGCAAAATTGTAGTTTAACCAATGCCTATTTATCTATAAATTTATTCAACTTTGAATTTTAAAGGACTTCCACGCATTATTTCTTTGATAATATGTTTTCAGAATAAACAGTGAATATAGACATAGGCAATAAATGATTTGTCGCAAAATACGCGATATATCATTATTTCAAAATTCATGACGCCATGAATTTCGAATCTGATTTCAGAACCAAATTCAATATGTACTTGTATCCCCACAAAATTTCATATTAAAGTAACACATTTTTTCGAGAGATTGAACTGAATTTTCTATTGTAAAATTTCCTGAAAATATCTACATTTCTACTGATTTTAGAACCAATGAAGGAACCGAATTGAAACAAAAATATAAATGGCCGATATTTGCAGGTTTTAGAAAAGAGAACAAATTGAGCCAATGATAGCAAAAATAACAAATGAATACCTATAAGATATCAAAATCAAAGTCGTCAATTAGGGATGAAATAACATAACATAATTCCCACTCTTTAGACTACAGTACAAAGTTCTAAGAGTGATATACGATATATTGCTATTTGCAAACAAAGGGTATCCCATAGTTCGAGTCGATCAAAAAATATCGAATAAAATACTTTTCATTATCACAAACTAAAAAATAACAAGATTTCTGTTTCACAATTGCCAAAGGTCTAGTAATGTTTGGCATATTTCACGTATTATGATGTATGCCAGGAAATCTAAATAGCGTCGGTTGTCTGCCGCATTATATCCTAACAGCTGGTAAACGCAAGCAGGATAAAATCTATTATTATTATCGAAACGTATTTTACAAATTTTGGTTTGGCGAAGTGCTGCCCCTGGAATAGCACTGAAAATTATGTAGTGAGATTTTGATATTTTTATTAATAAATATATTTTAGAACATTTTCCACAATATATTAATGCGGAGAAAGAGTAAAAGTCAAATATATGTTTTATTGTCGATATTTCGATTTTTCTTTCTTTTTGATGACACATGATTTTTTATGAGATTTATCCCATTCGTTATTTCAGCAATAAACTTTATATGAAATATATCACAGGCCGTAACCGTTTTTGCTGAATGTGGGCCACCGACGAAACCTAACACAGAAACAAAATCATCTATGGACGTTGTGTCACAAAACATTTTTTGAAATATCCTGTTCACACACACATCAACGCCACGACATTTGTATGAGTTTAGAAAGAAAACAAAAAGATATTTGATAGAGATTGTTAGATCTGAAAACCTATCTCTTTTTAAAGATATATTACATAATTTTTTCACGAATTTGGAATAAAATGTCCGTTATTTAAAATTTCTGTTTTAGGTAAAAAAAATATATATATGAGGGTCCACATTGAAAGGTATACCATGGACTAACAAATTATCATTGATTCACGTGTGTTCCAAATTGAAAGCAAAATATACTCACTGTGATTTCGATGGCTCAATCCCAATTTTCCACTCACATCGATTGCCATTTTGTCCTTCAACTCCAGGCATGACCGTTTCGAAGATTCAGCGCGGTCACGAAGCGAGATGCGCAGCGACCGATGTGGTGCAGACGTGTTCGACGCGAAATTTATATTCCTGAAAACGCGTTGAACGAGTAAAGCGCTTTTGTGAGAAGAGTAAAACGCATTATCTTTTATTCTCTCATTTATCTTGTCACATTCTCTTTTAATCTTGTTTCGCTTTCCAAATCGCGTTCCATGTGAGGTAGAGGCACGGCCGACCATAATATTATAACAACAGTTGAATTTTATTATCACGAAAAAGGTGGCATCGAATCAAATATCCATTTTCTATCTATGACAGTTTTCTAGTATTTGTATACTGGATGATCCTTTTAGAAAATTATTGATTAAACAGGTTTTTTGAGCGTGGGTCAGTGATGGATTGCGCCACTGAGGAGCGTTCCATCTGTGGCTCGTGCTTGACAAAACCAATTCAAGACTGGGATGAGATGAATCCCCATATTCTCAGTTACGACATTGACGTACGATAGTTAGCATATCAATGTGCCATAATGGCGATTATCGCCTCTTTAATCAGAGAAAAATATCTCTCTGGAGCATATAACTGATACTGCCTCCGGGGAAAAGCTGTTTCCGAACGATAGTGTGAATATTGCGACACTATAAAACAATGTAAAAAATTCTATTTATTTTGGTTCCGAAATTTGCACGTGGTCAGCCCGTAACGATTAAGGTGATAGTGGGGATTCTTTCAATTTTGCTGGGTACTATCTTTGGTTCGTGAAGATCGTAAAAAGCCGTTTGAAACCCATAGCCCTTCATATGTATAACGTTATGTTATATCTTCGTGGCTTTTCGGTTTGACCTAGTTGTTGTCTTCTTAAATATGGACGATCCTTTCCAAACCCGTAATCGTATGTCAGGTAAGCGCAGTGGATATGAGCTGCCCTGATTTTTTTTCTCGAATTTTATTCTCTTTCGTTTATTTGTACAACCAAATATCGCCCAACAGGGATGTAAGCTTATCAGGTTTTATCACACAATATCAGATAATATAATTCGTATGGTATTAGTTAGGGTCGCAATACACGTTTGCGTAAGTTGCATTTTTCTAGGTTTCTTTGTTACATATGCAACTGAACGATTTGGCACGCAAGCTAACGGAATAGGCTCATTTGGTTGAATTGCGCTTTGCGAACCGACGCGTGCTGCTGTTTTTGTATAATACAACGCGAAGCAATGCGTCTGTAAAAATCGCGTACTGCGGCCTTTGTTTAAGTCAACTAAATTTGGGAATAAATACAAGTCGAATCTAAAATTTCTCCCTCCTTTAATTATTCATTTAAATTTAAGTTAATTTAAAATCTCAAAACCTGAAGTTTTTTGGCATTTTCCCAGATTCTTTGTTATCTTTCTTCGCGCTCAACTACACATATTTCACATGTCTTGTGTTTGCGTCAATTTTCGTCATACGTTTTACAGGAGAAATATATGTACGCGTGTTTAAATATGTTTGTTTACAAGTATAAATTTTGTTTGTTTGTAAATAATTTGTAAATGGGACCTATCTTCTGTCACTGTGTGAGAAAGTGGAAACGTGAGAAAGTAAATACTTCATTTTAGCCTTGTATGATCAATTTCAAATGTAAGATCGATCCAATCCAAAGATATATTTTATTTTGTCACGCATGGGTCACAGATGGATCGCGCCATCGCCATACCTAACAAAATATGTGTTTATTCAATATTTTTGTGGCAGAAAAGACAAAACATTATTATTTCTGCGTGTATGGATTATAATATACTGATTGATATATAAAATATCTAACGATAAAAAGTCACCTAATAACTTACTTTTCTTTGGCCACCGACGTTGGATAAAGCTGTCGTTTGATTTTCTGCAATATTTTCATTTTCAGGTGTGACCCCTGCAAAAGATTTATAACGAGCTAAATGTTGATAAAAGAAATAAAATGCAGTGAATTCTTAGTTGCTAAAAAATTTGATGTATTCCAAAGATGTAAATCTGCGCAACATTACCCAATAGGAAACTTGCATTCTTGGTTTCATTCAACGACATTCAGTATTCAATACCGCATTATTTTTAACGCCATGCGTGGTCCGATTTTAGAACTGCTCAAACTGTTTTATCGCCAAGGGCGAATAGCACTCACTGCACTTTATTATAGTATTTAAGTTCACTTTATAATGTATTCCACTTAGAGTACAGTTACTAATACTACATTTATTAGTACGTCCAACACTTTTTAGCCATTTCTCGCGGCCTTGTAAGAGCGAATTTCGATTAAAGATCCACGAAGGTTCGAGTTAGGTAATCTACCTGGCATATTTCGGTTTAAATCGTTGTCACCAGCATGTGTTGCATTTGTTATAGAAGTTGTCTCTTCGATGTCAATTATTCGCCGGTGTTGGATTCCGTGTGTTGTGTTTGATGTCGATACTGTGGTGACATCTTGTGGTTGTTTCAAAATGCGAACCTTTCGTACCTTTTCCGTTGTTATATTCACAGAAGGTGCTGCTGTGGGTACGCGTGCTATTGCGACACGAATAAGAGAAATTTTTGTTGGTATATCTGTTGTTGAGACTGTCGAGCTAGCAGCGGTAGATTCTACATCACGTGCTACTCGAAGAAGTGTGTTTTGTGTAACATTTTGTGGAATTGTTGTTGTGTCATCTCCGTCCAGAATTGCTCGATGAAGTCCACCTTTCGAAGTACCGTTGGGGGCCGCATTGGTTGTGATACTTTCCACACCCATGACACGAGCTAGAGCATTCACTGATGTAAAATTTCGTGTTGGAACTGTTGTAGGGTTGACTACACCCTTTATTCGAAGAAGCGAATTTTTTGTAGTCTCGTTAGGCGGTAAATTTGTTGTCAATTCCAGTTCATTTTCCTTCAAGCGAAGTAGTAAATTTTTCGTTGTTAAATTCGCCGCTGAAATAGTAGTGAGATCACTTTTGATTATAGCCCGGTGAAGCAAACTTTGTGTAGTCAATTTTGATGTGGTGGCCGTTGTAAATTTATCCTGTTCAAAGACTCGGAGCAGAGAATTCTTTGTTGCATTTGGAGTGGAAGATGTAGTACCGAGATCGAACAATGGTTCTATTACACGATGATATGCATGCTTTGTTGTGACATTCGAAGCAGGTGCTTGTGTAACGTCTGGGGATGGTTCCAGTGCACGTACAAGAGCGTCTCTAGTAGTCGTATTGGTCGTCGGATCCGTGGTAAGATCGAAAAGTGGTTCATACACTCGAACGAGTGGCCTTTTTGTGGTCTTATTTGAGTTGGGAGCGGTAGTGAAATCAAAGATTGGTCCTGCTCTATGAAGAATGGTTTTCGTCATATTTGAGGTAGGTGCTGTCGTGAGGCCACTTGATGTTGCTTGAATGCATAAGAGGGAAACCAGCAGGGCAGTGTCTAGGAAAAAAGAAATTGATTTACCTACCTAATTTATGATATTCTCGTGATTGTTTTTGTTTTGTTCGTTTGTTTTCATTGAAAACGCCATTACACCATAACACGGCCTCGTTACCTTTGAGTCGCCGAAGGCCGTGATTGGTGTATCATTCTATAGCTCAAGACAAAAATAAAATTTGGTTGCGCATGTCTCTAAACATATTATGTCAACTTGTAGTAGACTAGAGGACTACTAATGTTAGGTTTTTTGATTATTCAATATTCTAGTATCCAATCAGATATTTCGTTTTGAAATACGTGTTTTTACCATTGTTATTCCGCTAGCGATGTTTCACAAATTAAAAGTGAAGTCTATGCAGCATGGAGCTCTTTAACATGGACCTCGTAAGTTATCAGAGTTGCAATAAATTATCTTGATTGGGCATGTTTTGTTGTCGAAAAGTTTGCTGCCATTCATGCTTAGTTAGCTTATATTATTGCTTAACTTGATGAATAATCTATTTGACTTTTCATCATGTTATGTACGTTAGGTTGGTTGTTATTTTATAGTACTATACTGACACCACGTGGTCAAATTTATATTAATAACGCACAGTCTGAATCAAATAAAAAATTATTCGTGAAGTATGTGCCACACGTGAATCGCGCCTTGTCAGAGCGTTCCATCAGTAATCCATACTTAACGAAGTAAGTCTGGGCAAAACTATTTTGATTGGGAACTCATAAGTCGTATTAAAAACCAATCGTAACCAATGAAATATGAAAATGGTTTAAAAGTTTCTTAAGAATTAATTCAGGAAAAAATCTGAAGGAATTTTATTCTGCCAAGCATCTAAACGATGCGATCCATCAGTGAATCATACTACAAAAGATGCTTTGACAAAACTTCTCCCCATTTGTCATAGATTTCATAAAACTCAAAATAATTTTCACACCCTTGAGACATATGTCGTCTTTATTTCCACATTGCTAAGCTAGATAAGATTTAAATCCGATGAACAATATATCTGTTTTGAGTACCGTTTTCGGAGAAGAATTTGAATCAAAAGTCAAACATTAATGAGTTGAAAATTCCCTTGAAATGAATTTTGTTTATATTTAAAACTAAAAAGATACGGCAACTTAATAAATATACTTACACAGACTCCAATTAATAATCCCAAACATAATGATCTGCTAATGACCTCCAAAACAGGCAAAACAATTCGTGAAAGAAGTTATTCTATACTGCTTAGGATACTGCACGCAATGACTTGCCTACAAATCTAAAATAGAAATAGTTATATTCTGACATAATTGGTCATGAAGGCAGATTTACCAAGCGCGAGACGAATATGTACTTTGTTCCAAGAAGCTATTGGCACATTCTCAAGCGATATCCGTAACACCTAAAATCCAATCAAATCTAACAAGAATTGCATTTTACCTAACAAGGATCGTAGATAAACCATTTTAATGTACCTATCGGTGACCCACATATGCGTTGTGAAACTGTCTACCTTCCTGGATTATGTTCTGCCCTAATCAGAAATTGCATTTTGCCAAGTATATGAGCCTCATCGACGCGACCCATCAATGGATCATACTTAAAAAAAAACTGCGTTCGCAAAGTCTTCCTGTTTAGGCACGACCCCCGCACACTACCCAACACAACTTTATCTGCGCGTTAAGTGATGTTATCCAGGGAAGCGTACTGCCAATATTCCTCTCGTGTAATGATAAAGAAAATTACAGTCGGTGTGACGCAAACGTTGCTTAATATGGTATCGCTTTCCCTTATCATTCCTGGTGCCTGGTATATAGGGAAGGCTTTAGATTTGAAATTCGAATCCATTCAGATACTTGAGAAATTAGGACGATTCGAATACTCATTTCGATGAATTCGTATGCTTCGATATTCTTTTAATTTTTAGCCCTTCTATGTTTCTTCCAAATGATTTCAATTTAAAAGCTTTATTTTTTCTGGTAGGAGAGAAATAAATTTTGTGAATTTAATAACAATTTTCATGATTGGATCAAATATGGTAAGATTCGAAATATTTATATTCGAGATTCTATTCGAAAATTAATCTATTAATATTGACAACTCTGCCGGTACCGGTATGCTGTGGATAGGATCAGGCTACACCGTAACAAAAAATGCAACAAAATCACTGGTCTTTGACAGTAATTTTACTTGGCGGTATTGAAAACAAAAAAGCAAAGTTGACTGGCCAAATGGGGTGTTGATGGAACGCTCCGTGAAGGTGCGGCCCACCAACACCCCATAATTGGCATAAATGTCAGCAACATGGCGTTTTTTCAACTTTGGAAATTTGCAATTACTACAAATGACCAGTAAATTCACTGTACTTTTGTTACAGTGTATACAGAAATACGGCGTAATTATTTTCGATATCAGGCACCAAAAATTAATTTCTTTTCTTGGAGTAAACCACAAATTGGATTTGAGCTATTGGAGGGCTAAGCTAAATCATACACTTTGACCTCCCGCTTTAGGATCATAAAATACCAAAATATGTACAGACTCAGCATTTGCTTTACTTTTTATTAAAATGTTGGAATAAAATTCATTTAAAACCAACGACCCAGTCGAAACCCGTTTTTTCTGGTAAAACCATTCCACCATTTGAAGGTTGGTCACATAGCGTACCTTGTGCTAAATACCAAAACAACATAACTTCGAATTTCAATAATCTCCATGTATACGCCTCAATCCTCATAACCTATATCTCCATAACAATTATTCCTATACTATTGGCCAGTGTCTGAGCTGATTGACCAACTGTCTCACGGCATGTATATCAAAAATCTATTGGTGATCCTTATTCTTTCGTGCGGATAACAACGATAATCCGAATGCTTAAACAAATTAGGGTTAATCCTATATTGAAAACCATAATCGTTTTAATTCATATGTTACTTGGCGATAATGATAAAATTTTGTCGTCCGTCGAACGCACATGACAGGAAAAGCAAAATGAAATACTGACTTAAAAATTTTTCTTTTCTCGGTCAGAAAGTACCCGATTAGGATGATCAGACTCGATAAAAATGTTCCCGTCTTATTTTGTCCACGAATCACAGATAGACCTCGCCTCGGTAATTCACACTTGACAAAAGAGGTAGAGAAATTTCCCGATTGGGTTTGTTTTTCTAGCGAAATAAATTTTTGGTTGGTTATCAAGAAAGCATTCAACAATGGAATGTTTATTACCTTTTCTAGTGATCATCTGGAAGTCTGCATTCTACACTGGGCGAGACTGCACCATTTTGATTTTCACTTTATTTTGAATAACGAAGTCAACGAAAAATAACAACAACTAATCAAAGCTTGTCATTGAAATCAAGTTGTATCACACGATCATGATATTCCAATGTCTTTATTCAAATCTAACGATATTAAGTTATTATTTTCTGATAACTCCATTCCTCACAATGAACACAAGTCAAGAAGATAGCGACTAACCAGAGATTTAAACGATTCAGATAAGTATTCTCCGAGAAACATTGTGAGTATTAAAAACAAACACATTCTGCTCAACGCAAGAACTGCACATTCAAGTCTCTTATTTTAATCATCCGCAAAGGTAGGCATGGTAACATTACATCATTCTTCTCCGCAGAACGCAACCCAAAATATCATTCATCAGGAGACGTTTACAAGAAAAAAAAAGAATCGGTTTTATTATATTGATTTCTTAATCCTTAATTCGCTTAAAACTACTCTGGATATTTCTCACATTAAACACATTTAAATACTTTGGATCAATTAATAATAAATTAATCACTCCTGTCAAAATTTTAAAGACTTCTATATCAAATCTGCGCTGTGATCCATTTTCCGATATTGATCGCGCGGTTGAGGTGCAATCTATCTGCGGCTTATACATGACAAAATTGTGATTCTAAAGACACCAGTCCGGTAATTGAAATAAAGAATTCTTTTTAAAATATTTTGACATCGCATATAGAATTCATTCTTTCCCGTTCCAGTGTTGACTTTAGAAGATACTTGAGATATTCAATGAGATTTATCTGTTACAATTTCAATTGTTTCAAATATTTCTTGTTATTATTAGCCCGCTCACTCAATTTTAACAAAAAAATTTTATTTTGTCAAACGTAAATAGAAATAGTATAATTAAAAGCCAAGTCGCAAAAGATTCCTTCATGTGGTAACAAGCACTGAGTAGCCGAAATCTGTATTGATCAAATTTATGCTTTGATGTGAATATATTTCTTTATTATATGATATCTTAGCCATTTTCATTCTAACTCGCAACACGAATGTGCGATTCACTTGTGACAAAGGCTGGTCAAAACCGAATCATTCGGAATTCGAATCCGATGAATTTTTCGAATCGGATCGAATCGCTAATTCTATAATATAAACAGTTTTTGTTGCTATCTTTAATGTACGATTGATTCGAACCAATTGTGCCTCGAAGCGATTCAAATCTCCAAATTGAACAGCCCAGCAATATAATGGCCATACTTGACAACATAGAATTTTTGTTTGACAATTATCCTATTCTACTATTTGTTGGCAAACTTCTAATTTCTGAAAGAACTCCTTGCACTGCAAACTGAAATAATCTCTATGCCTTAATTATTCTAAATATCTAACTTATAAAAACGATTGTTGAAAGTACCGATGTATTACGCCGAGGCACGATAGAAGTTCATCTCAAACTCATAATTCACAAGTAAAAATCTGATAGAACAGTATTGCCCGATAATAAACCAATGTTATACTGACATTATAATCCTTGACAAAATTCTCTCTCGTGTGAATAATTTTTGTCTTGACGAACACAAAACACACCTTTATTTTCGTGACCCACTTTTTCAAAGACTGACCCACTTTTGAATATCGTCGTCGTGAGACTTTTTTTCACGTGGTTATTGTTTATTGTATTGTGTTTATATAATATGGATCGTTAGGATGAAACTACGCAAAAATCGCAATGTGATACCTATCCACTAAATCGCTGTCAATGACGCATAATTTAATCCTTGACTACTGATTTTTTTTCACGTAGATTTAAAAACTCAAATTCTGATTACTGGTTTGGTTTCATATTTCTGATTTCGCTGCTATGTGCTGCTTCAGTCGGGTTAGTGGCACCACGGAAACATACTGATGCACGTGTTTACCACCCATTTAAAGTTGCAATAATTCGCATGGCCCTCCATCGAAGCTAAATTGTGTGGTGGTGTGGATGCGACCCTCTGAAAAAATAATACGAAACACGGTATTATCGAATTTGATTTATTATATTTCTTTTTAATATATTATGATTGCTCACTTTATTTTAATCCGAGCATTCTGTTTTGATTTTACGCACGAAATTCCCGACCGGATAAAGTTCTATTTTATTTTGATAGACAAATCTATATATTCACGGGCCACTAGCGTATATAGATCCCCCAGAACATATCGCAGAATGGCTTTTTACGTTCCATTCCCGAAACTTTTTTGCCTATTAAAAATGTAGGCTTTTTGATTTTGCGAATAATCTTAGTCTTTAATGCAGGAAACAAACAAAAACACATTTTTGACCAAATTTTTCACAAAGGTACCTGTTTAACGGTTTTTGGATATACCCGGTAGGTTCACGAGCACCGCCAGTTGATGACAATCGATGATGGCACTGTAACACGCAACACTCTTGAAAAGCTGATACAAAAGTATTTCATGAAGTATACATAATACAAAAACATTGTGCTTTGTTGTTGTTGCACATTTTATATGCATATTTTTCTGGTGGATGAAAAATATATATCTTATAGTGCCCCAAGCTGTGTTGTAATTGTCTTTGAGTGTATCAGAGGTTTTGCAGTGATCTTCAAGGTAATCTGCACTAATATTGCACGGTAGCGTTTGCGATATAAGGACTTCCGAGGATTTTTATTATGGCACACGAATTTTCTCGTTTGTCTGAGTAAAAGAATAACCTAACTGACATTGTATCTGTCAGCTCTCGTCCAGGAACCATTTTCGAATTGGGATTGAAGGTAACTAGTGAATTAAGGGGAACCGGGGCGCGAACCGAAATTTTTAAAAAAATAGGCGCGTAAAAAAAACGTGATAGAGTTAAGAAATCACAAAACTTCATTCTTATCATTCATTCTTATACTACGAAAGAGGAAGGCTTAATCATGTGGTGGACCACGACCTCCCAGATATCAGTTTCGAATCGGGGTGAATGTTTTTGGCTTGCCACATTTCTCATTTTCCTTGTGCGTGGAACTGGTTAGTGGAGGAAATCGTAAGCAGTGCTTACGTGAATCACCTACCAGCAGGCCTCTCGCGCATAACCATCATTCCTCACCAGATTCGAACTCTCGTCATGACAATCAGAGATGCTCAGCTCGAAGCGTATTCCCAAAGCTTTTACCAATTCAGTTAACCGGGCACCCTGGAAGCCTTCCCTGTTTACTTGCGATTTCTGATCCGTGCGTGGCGGTTGGATATCTTGCTTTTCTGAAAAAGTTAGGTTATGATCCAACAAAAGCTTACAAATACACTTTTCGCGGGCCTCCTGTGCGCAATTCCCTTTTACTGACTTAGGAGAATTTTGGAGTTTTCAATCCATTTTCATAGAAGAATTTTACAGGCTAGTTTTGCTTGAAGTGTTTCGTGATACTATAATTTTAGTTCGTTTCCCGTCTTCGCTGTTTTGTTGTGGTCCCACTCCGCACCGTCCGAGAACGGTAGTCAAAACAGCGAGAGAGAGACAAAGCGCCTATTGCTTGTCAACCTGAAACCAATACAATTTAACATAAATAAAGATGCAAATACTTTTTTCGGTATAGACTGGATGGTAACGATAAGACCCTTCGATCCTCTGAGTCAGTTCACGCTTAAATGCTAAATAATTATAATGTAGGCACAAACCGGTTTTGAAGGATGATTTGTGGATATAGTTTGCAATACGGCCTATTTTGATGAGAACTTCTCACTAAAACATGGATCAATACGAAATACAGCCAGATTTTGAGCTCTCGGGATTTTTTTTATTATTAAACTATGCGCAGTGTGCTTCTCTGTGCGAATATCATGTGTATAGACAACGAGTACGGCACCTTAACTGTACCAGTCTTGAACCTCGTTGAGGTTTTGTCTATTCTCCAGCTCCATAAGAATTCAATTACAGTTCGGTAGCACTTTCCAGACGCAGACACTTTGTAAACTCTCTTTTTTAAACACATTTCCATTTGCTACATGAAAGAAGTGGTATCCATCTGAACAAATATCCACGGTTCGCCTCTATATATATATATATATATATTTGCATGGTTTCATCTTTTAACATCCCCGTCAATAGCAACCTTTCTAAACTTATTAACGCCAACAATAAACGTTTATTATCATCGAAAAAATATTCTCAACAAAGTGAACAGTGAAATAATATGACAACAAAATGATTGCATAAATAACTGTCAAATGAAGAAATAAAAATAACAAAGTCATGGCAACCAGAACAGGCGAACAGTACACTTCCACAAAAACTTTCACAACTACTCGTGAACAAGCAACAGTGAATGAACGCTAAACAAAAATGAAAACAACACCATAAGAAACCTATGTTAAAACATTCTTTATTCAAAAGAATCCCAATACCACAGTTCCTCTACCATGGTAACCAATAAGCTATGTCCTGCAAGTATAAACCATCTGTTGGGCATGCTTGACCATATATAGTATATAGTAACAATTCCTCCAAAATTAATACATACTATTTTTGTTCATGTCCTCGAATAATAAAACGAGAAAAAATAGGACACAGATAATTCCTAACACATGTTGAATGATGTTCATTAATATAAATAGAGTTTACAACAGACTAAAAATTCATATGTATTAATCGGAAATTCTATTAATGACAATGAGCGATCAGATCAAGAATCAATCAAGTGTCCATCAATAAAAATATTTGAAATAGAACACGACATATTCAAGGTAAGAAGCCACAACATTTTGTCCCGCTTTGCATGTTAAGTATATGCTGGTTGTATTAGATTGAACATGTACATAAAAAACTGGCATAAGTGAGTGTCAATCGGAATGTTGCATTTTCAGAGAGGGGGAGTTTCAAACTTTTGCATGGCAATAAGCAGTCAGTATTCATAAATTTAAACTCATCCTCACTTTACGACTGAGATGAGAAAATTCAACCTTAAAAAAATTCTGACAGAATAGTCAAAAATAATGTCAACTTATCAAATTTTGGCTAGAATTCAGTTCTAGTGAAATAATACAATGTTTATTAAAATGGTGATGGCAGTGATCGTTCATGCTTGGCAAGTCAGAATTATGAAAAATAACAAAGTTCAAATATACAAAAAGCTAACCAGTCATGTACAGAAAAGTTGTTTCTCTTCAAGTTTATCTTCCATGTTGGTTCATCCACTATCAATCCGAACCATGCTGAAATAAAACACCTACAGCACTGCTGAAGTCTGACAACTCCTGTTCAAGCACACTTACTCTTCCCAGTATTTCATTCATATATTCAAGCTGAAAAATAAACATGTAGATATATCAGTAGTCTTATATACCATTAGTTATTTTTGTATACATGTAACTCCTGGCATGTGTGTTTTGTGCAATGATGGGTTCAAGAGCCTTTCATAAAAGAAGCATCTCGACAACTTGCTCCAAGTGGATATTGATAAAATACTATCACAAAACATTAAAATTACCTTGGAAGATACTTCCGCATTTGTTTTTTCATATCTTGCTACAAGTCTTTGTTCAATTTGACCACAAATTTCATCAACCTAAAAAACAAACTTGACAATCAATTTCCAACAATGAAACATCATAATTGCATTTTCAAACAGGTGAGTACTCTGCTTTCTTTGTTTTTGGTGAATTTTGTTCTAAAACCTTCCATTTCTAGGACCCTCTATCCTATAGATCAATTCAAACGATATTCCAAATACACAGTATAAATAGAATGATTCGAAATTTCATATAAATGAAATTGCTGATATTTGATCATACTTTGAGCGTTTTGTAGCAATGTCATGATGTCACTGCAAATGAATCAATTTAATACTAATCTAAGAAAAATTACTTTATATCAAAATTCTATAACACCCTATTATTACATTTTTGGCATTTGCAAACAATTCCATTTAGCTGTTATAACTGCAGAACCACAAGAAAAAATGACAATGAAACTTACCATTTCATTCATTTTTGATCGAAATTCTGCAACGACACGTTTATCTCCCTCTCTTTTTTCATCAAGTTCCGATAAAATTTCATTGATATCTTTCATATAAACATCTTGAGTGGTGGAATCTGCAAAGATGATACCAAGTTCAAGTACTGATAGAAATATTGTGCATACCAACAGAATCATATTAAAATCTACAGCAGGATGGGTTGTCCTTATCCAAAAGGTTAGGTAGGCCAGAATTCTGATTATTTTTTTTTTTCTGAATATATGTATATTCTTAAATTCATACATTTTGTAATGCAATTCATCATGCAATTCTATGAGAGCACTATTTATATGTAATACGATCCTTGTTATTGTTGCAAATGAGCATAATACAGACAATTATCAGCAATTTCATTATATTTGTGAATGATTTTCAAATACCGTTTAAACTGAACAGTAAGGAAAGCTCTTACAAATAGGCTTGAACAAGAGGCTGGACCTTCTTCACAGAAAAAGATGCTCTCCTCATGAGTTTGAATATTTAAATATAATTGTTAAATAATAGCAATAATTACATTTAATACTTTCGCGTAATACAAATTGTTCAAAGTTTCATTTCTTAAGACATTTCTTAAATATACTAAAAAAATGCTGATCTTTAAATAATCATGATTATAACTAGACAAAAAAATTAAAATTTACATATTTTCTCTCAATATATATTGTTTAGTGTATTTTTCAGGAGAGTGAGGCTATTAAACCCTCCTTAATGTCATCCCCCCCCCCCCCCCCCCCCCCCCCCCCCTATAAAAATAGAAGAATTTTGATCATAAATTTGGTTTCAACAAGCAATTACATCAGATGAATTTTCAAGCAATCGTAAAATCAAATCTTTACTATTTTTTATTGGGATGGTTCAGTTGGAATGAAATGGTCCATAAATATGTCAAAATGTAAATCCAGAAGTTTGATCCGAAAATAATTTGTCAAATGCTTGTACACATAACCTTGTGCAACACAACACATGTTTATTTGTTAGTTTATAAAATTGGAAAACAAAGGTGCAGACAGTGGTTCCTAAAAACAGGTTTTTCTACTTTTTCAATAAGTTAATAGCGTTTTCATGGACTGTCAAACACCACCAGGTATACTCCATTCCTACATCTATGAAGTATGTATATACCACAATATATAACGAAACAAAAAAAATACTGCAGAGTATGTTTATATTATCAACTTTATCTCATAAACTGTAAAGTTGAGTACCATATATCCGATTATCATAAAAATTTCCCATGTTGGAAGCGATTCATCATAACCCAGGATACAGTGACATATCCTCTGTCCTTGCAGCATATGCGCTCCCTGGTTAGGATGAGAATATTTTGACAGTTTAAATTTGGATGACATTTGGGAATATGGTACTAAACTTCATTAACATTAGACCCAATATACAGTACCGGTATGCTGTAACTTATACGGGGAGATGATTGCTGTAGACCCACACTTCGCCAGAGCACAATGGTTCACATTATAGTCTAATTCCTCCTGGTCTATGCATTGGAAAAATAATTACAATTTTGATACAATAAGTTAAAAACTTCTAACTCGTAGTCCAATTCGGAACTGGCAACTGGGCGAGAGTCATGGTACCGTATACTAACGTTACTGTAACGCCATTTATATGATTGTGAAGCAGGGTATTGACATTTCACTTATGGTACCGGTACAATATCCATAGCAATGTAAAAAAACATTAGTCCGCGTCTCTAGAGTATAGAAACACAATACCTTGGGAGTACTTGGCCCAAAAATTGTTTGACCACTGCGCTTTCTTCAACCTAGGGTACCAGAGGAGGTCATCCAAAAACGACGTCACTCTAACGATGAATCGCTTCCAACATTGGAATTTTTATGATAATGGGGTATATGCCACTAAATAAATACCCGGTAGTAATAATATAACTTAATTTACAGTACCGGTACCTACCTTTGTCTGACTCTTGTATCGTTACTTGTACATTACCGGTATCTCCGCCAGCATGCACTTCTAAACTGTTGGTCTCGCTCTCTAACACGGTAGACTCAGAAGGCGATGTTCCCTCTTTCGCTTCCATTTAGTTAATGACCGATCACGCAAGGTTCAAGAGGCAGGCACACTTTAAGAGGCAGGCGGCAACTATAGGCATCATATGTAAGCAACACCAAGGCTGGACGGAAAGCGACCAAATCAGTAACTAAGGTGAAAATTATCGCTTGATTGCAAGTGATAACACAAGGGGGGGTGTGCGGGAATGCGTATTCCTCCAAACACCCTTGGTTCTCACAACATCAAAGCTGCTCAAAGTTGTATAACAACACGTATTTTTACTGGTGCGGTCAGAATCTGATTGACCAACAGGTGAATATATATATTGTTGGAGAACATCCCAACGAATTAAAGGGCTAAATAAAAACACATGTTTGGGCCTGAAGTGAATGAATGCAATGGGGCCACAATCTTTTCTGGCTCATGTATGAGTGAAATGTACTGTCAATATAACATTCACAGTATTTGATATTATAATGTTGCTTTAAGATTAACTATTTTATAATGACATTTAGATAGGACAATAGAATAAACTGCACTTGCTATGCTATTTTTGTAGTTTTATTTTATGATGTTGGTTATTCAATCATTTCCATATCATTTTTGCCACATATCCGTTGAATCATGTTTGTAAAAATGCTTCAGCAACCTATATAGAATGAGTTAGTCACTTGGGATAGCTCCATTTGTAACGCAGGCCTAGCCACTTCTGAATCTTTTCGCAATCTTCGATTGAACAGAGACTTGCTATTGGAAATGGGGCTTTGGTGTTCGAGGTGTTTATGTCCCTTTCTTCGGATGATCATACAATTATTACCTTTACCAAAATGTATTCGTGGAATCGAAAAAAAAAAATTAAAAAAGGCGGCCGTTTTTTCCCCGCTTTTCCATCTTACCTCATTTAGGCAAATTCACTATTCCCTTACAAGATATCCTGGGGGATTCTCATGATAATCTGCAGAAAATTCCTATGAGCAAATAAGTTCCGTTTAATTTTCGCGTAGATATGTAGTATCGGATACCAGTTGTACCATAATGGTGAAATATTAATTTATTATAAAATATTAAGTTCATATGCACCACAAAGTTAGTCCCACGCACAGAAGAAAATTTGCAACAAAAATATTTGACAACGATGGGCTGTATCTATCTAATGTATGGGCCATACATGATGCTGACATAAAAAATTATAGAAAATTTCAGGTGAATGGATCAAGTATAGAATAACTAATATTCATTGCTTTTAACAAACATCTTTCTACGTTTTTATTGGTATTCTGAACCCATGTACATGTCATACATGATGCTAACAAAATAAAATTAACGAAAATTTTAGATGGATGGATCAAGTGTAGAATAACTAATACCCATTGCCTTCAACAAACATCTTTCTACGTTTTTATGTGTATTCTGAACCCATGTACGGGCTATACATGGTACTGATATGACTACGAATGACTATACTTCAGCCACTTTTGTATCAGAAATGTCGAATCAATCTTAAAATTTTTTCTAACCTGTTTTTTCTAAACCTATTTTAAAATTCATATATGGGCCATACATGATACAAACATAAGGCGGGATCCTAAAATTTAATATCTTTTAATATGGTCCCAAGATTTTTAAAAGACACTGAACATATCCAAATGTCTCCGAGTACTAAACAATATTTTATTTCAAATAGCAAAAATTAAACAAATTTGTGCTCTGTAATCACATCAGCAAACCAAAACCGTCAGATTGAACGTTCTACGGGTTTTTCGTTAGAGCTGAAATTAATACGTCATAAAATAGCTTTCAAACTGACAAAACTGGTCAATTTACAGCTTCTATATCGTAAAAACAGAGATATAAATCAAGAATCTGTATAGCATATCTTCCTCACTGGGTCTTGGACTATGACCCAACGCACACAAAACACTTTCAAAGCTTCTATGCAAAAAGTTATTTCGAATTCCAGAAAAAAATGAATTTTAAATTTTGACAGATAATCGAATCTTTGAACAAGGAGACTTAAAAACTTAGGTATAAAATATGAAATAAAAAGTTTTCAGCATGCAAACCTTTTTACTAGGATTTTAGATCACTAGACCTTGCAGCTTTGATCCTAGAGCCAAAAAGTATAATAATAACTAGCACTCGCACAGACCCCGTGACTATGACGTCAAAGACTGTGATTTTGGCAGTCTATCAGGCCACTTTCAAATGATTATATCTGGTGGATGGAAAATCCAAGATCCAAAACAAAGAGACTTCAAAAATTGCAATTAAAATATGGAACAAAGAGTTCCATCCACACAGACCTTTTGACTAAGATTTTAGATCTCTAGATCTTGTAGCTTCGATGCTAGCGCCAAATAGCATAACAATAAAAACAATAAATAAAAAACAATAATAATAGACTGGATGGTGAAGATACGACCAACCGGTCATCGGGTCAGTCATCACACAATATGCAAGTTTCTAACATTAGGGTATGGTGTAGGATACACAATCAATTGTGTCGATTCATTTCACTTTCAATTTGAAGAGGAAAAAAAAGTAAATAAAAGAAAAAATATTAAAATATGCGTGGATGGACATGAGTTTGATACATTGTTTATGGATATTCCCATTTCGGTCAGATGAACCAGACACCCCACGACTAATACACCTAAAGAAATGTCTCATCACAAGAAAATTTACCGGCAAAGGCACACCTCATTATATTATTCCGTTTTGTGTCGTGTTTCTCTGTGTCGAGTAATACCTTAATGAACCAAAATAATTATTCGAAAACCACCTATGGCAGAGTTCTTAAAAGGCGTACATCATCAGATTTGATGAATCTTTTTTTAATCAGAAAGATATTCATTGACACGAGTTTTGAAGCCATTTAGGGCAACAAAAACAGGAAAGCAATATGAAGGTAATGAATTCTAAAGTCCGAGGAAAAAAGCGAGGTCCCCAAAACTCCAACTGCCTCTCACTAGTTCCGAATAATGGGTGCAGGTTTCTGGCTGAAAATATTTTCTCATTTTTTTCTAGGCTATGTTTAGGCTAAATATAGCAAGTACAGAGGTCAATTAGTAACCTGATAAAACTTGCAATGGGTTTGCTGCGAAAAAGGTTGGGGATGATTGATTTATCCCATAGAATGAAATAATATTCAATCCCAACCTGGAAGAGCTGGCATTTGAGATCAAATCTGAAAACGAGTAAAATGCGAAATGGCAGCCAAACGCGTTTGTCGGTTGAAGTTTTTTTTTTTTTGGGAGGGGGCTATAGAGCGGAAAGTTATTTATAACCAAGCGATGATAATATGTGTAGAATAAACAAAGTGAGACAACGTTGCGACAAGGCTTGCAGAGCTGAAGAAAGTTTGGGGCCAATCATATTGATCACACGTCGTTAAAAACAATCAAGCATATTCAGAATTGTGACTGTAGAACTTTCCCAGATGTAACAACAATATTCCATGCAGGGTCGAATATGAGACTTGTATATATGAAGTATAATTTTGGGTGAAAGATAATGTCGAGCTCGATACAAAGAGGCGACTTTCATTGAGGCAATTTTAGCAACACTATTGGCTTGGTCTTCCAAATGGAATCCTTAAAAATTGTGAGTCTAACGAGACAAATGTGTGAAGATTCCTGAAATTTCTTTCCCGAGTTGAGACTTACATGACTATTGTCAATCCAATCAGTTATTCTGGCTAATTAAGTTAGACCCCACCAATCTGCAGGAGCTAAACGTTGTTCCGTATTAGATTTTTCATTCAAACGTGAAAATAGTGGGTAAGTTACCGTTGACATTGACCATCCAGAACAACGTTAATCTTTCGATTGGATAAAAACGATTTTATTATCGAGAATAATTGACCAGAATCCCATACGACTGTATATTCTGTAAGAAACCGAATAGTTCGAAATTTGTAGTGTTACGTCATAATAAATAATTTAATGATGGGCAGTCCTAAATTGAAGGAAAATAAATAAGCGCTCGGGAAAACATCCACGTGTTTTGGAAGCGGCAATTGTGACGTCTTGCATTCTTACTCAACCGTGGAAGATCTTTCGTGGACTGAATCCTCGCTTGTTTTGTGTATGCGCATGCGCACTAGACGGTCTAATTGACTTGCCTGTTCTGTGTTACCGCGTTCTGGACCGTTCTGGCCGCTTGCAACATTGTTCGTAAGTTATACCGGTACTTCATTTGGGCTACTTTGCACCTACCGATATCGTTGTCTTCAAAAGATGGCCGTTCATCGCGTATACATTGGACGATTAAGTAGTCGAGCTAGAGAAGACGACGTCGAACGTTTTTTCGATGGATATGGTCGTTTACGTGACGTCAATTTGAAAAATGGTTATGGATTTGTCGAGTTTGAAGACGAACGTGATGCTGATGATGCTGTTCATGACTTGGATAACAAGGAACTTTGTGGGGAAAGAGTAAAAATAGAACATGCAAGGTTTGTATTTCTCGTAACTTTATCCATACTGCATAGTACTCAAAATAAACAGTACCGGTAAGTTAGGTACGGTACCATAAAACCTTGGGACTCTGACCATAGCTTATCTCCTCTTTCGTCATTGCATGCCAAAAAAAAAAATTCTGTTGTACTAATACCGTGCGTTTCCCCAGATTGTAAAAAATCATGATGTTTTGAGAGCTTTTTACCTGTTCTTCAAAATGCTTGAATGTGACTCTTTTCGATTGACTTTCTGACGGACGACTCTGATGAGTGGCGGTCAATTGGTACCAGTCTACAACTCTATTAAGCTGTAAAAGCGATCGATCAATTGGTACTCTAAAAAATCGCTGCTGGTCAATTTGTGCTTCTCAAAATCCAGTAAATTTTGTGAACTGTGGCTCAAAATAAAATTCGTAGAAATGGTCATTGTAAACGTGATAGTCATTCCATCGTAAATAGTCATTTGAAATCCAGTTGTTTTCAGATTTAATTTAACATACCAGCTCCTCCAGGTTGGGATTGGATTTTGTTCTATGGCAGATGGGATAAATCAATCATTCCAGATTTTTCGCAGCAAATCCATTGCAAGTTTCATCAGGGTACTAATTGACCTATGTGCTTGTTACCTTCAGCCTACACATAGCCTAGAAAAAATGAGAAAATACGTCCAGTCAAACCCTGCACCCCTTATTCGGAACTATTATCTACATGAGGCAGTGGGAGAATTTGGGGAATCTTTTTGAAACTTCGGTACCTTTTTTATTCCTTCAGTAGTAGTCCTTTCAGTAGTTTTTGGTCAATTTAGTAATTATTGTAACTGAGTGGTGCGCCATCTGGTTAAGCCCTATTTCTGGCCTTCCTCTCCCGCAGGATGAAAATAAAATTGTGTTCTTCATAGCTAAATCATCGGATTATGATGATATTACTAAATGGGATCAAAAATTGGAAACAATTTAGCGTACTGGTTGAACATATTTGTTAGGATTTTTGAATTATTTGCTATGGCCTGCCCTTGAACCTACCGCGCGGCTTGTACTAAACATCTTCCCTCGAAGTGCTTTGCTGAAGACCACGCTCAGTGATGAAACAGACGATAAGATCGTTCTTAACAGACTGAGCCACCGATTCAGGCTGATTGAACATATATAAGCTAACATTGCTTCTCACGCACTTTAGCTGTTGAGACAGGAGCTTCCTCTCATACCCATCTTCAACTTAGAAAATTAGTTGTGCATTTGTCAATCTTGGAACTAGGTTGATTGAGCTGATTGAAGCTTGCAATGATTGTTCTGTTTATATAAAACTTTTCTCTTTATGGCGATGTGAGGTGGTATATTTTCGATTATTGAATGTGGAAAATATGTATCTTTCAAATGTGATTGTAAATTCTCCTATTATTATTCAAAAACATACTTGACAGTTTCTGATGACGAAAAATTAACTTTAAGTCCTTAATATTAAGCACATAGGTTACATGAAAGTGTTTTTATACAAAACTGTCCATGATTTATTTCACAAATACTCGCATGTTAAAAAACACAAGTAGTACAGTATACTCTCGTACAGAAATGTTATTTGCACCCCTGCACTTATGCAGCCTGTTATATATGAACTTCGAAATCTCCTTTCCAAAACCTGTTGTTCCTGGGGCATGATTTTTGTTATGTTTCATAGTGATATGCATAAAAAAATTCTCTTTTCCAGGAGAAATAATTTCCTGTGGAGTCCATTTTAGCATCATAATTTGACCTCTCTCAGCCACTCTCTGGTTTAGCGTAAATTATTTGTCCCCATATAATTGCATACCTGCATGTTTTATGTATGTGTCATAAATTAGTTAAATATTAGTTAATAACTTGTCAAATTTCGGATCTCTTGTTTAAGCACTGTAAATCAGATACTCATTCTATGACAGATAAAAAATTTTCTTTCCATTTGTGAATAATAAACGTCAAAATCTAATGTTGTGAGGTGTAGTTTTGGTTATACAAGTTTATTATTTTTACCTATTATTTTATACGAAATATAGGAATATCATCTTATTAAGACCTGAATCATAATTTTCGGGTTTGCAATAGATCAGATTGCTTTTTTTTAATACTTTTTTTTTCAATTTGAATTCACTTGAAGCACTTTCTTCACTTGAAGAAACGAAGTTCCATATGTAAAGAACTTTATTGGAAAGCCAGAAGCTGTACTCTGAGTGAAAAGCATTAATTCATGCCCAACTAAACTGATAATAGTTAGTGGTTGATGGGTTTTGCTTAAATCATCTACCAGATCTCCTAATTTTTTGTGAATTAAAATGCTTGGCTGGTTCTTAAGCTAAATACTTTTTAAGGTTTTCATTAATTTATTTTGGTATTGTTAGAAAATCCACCTGCCTTTATTGAAACGAATGATGTGGATGAGAGGTGTCTAGTTCTAATAAGATGTTAATTTGATGATTTTGATGACTTCACAAATACTTTCCTACGACTCGCCAGGGCAAACCCACGTGCAGGGTATGACAGCAGGGATCGAGGAGGTGGTGGTGGTGGTGGAGGATACAACAGCAGAGGAGGATATGGCGGAGGACGAAGAGGAGGAAGGGACAACTACGGATACGGTGACAATCAGAAGAGAGTATCGTATTTCCAGAGTAGAGCATTTGACAAGTATGGACCGCCGACAAGAACAGAGTGGAGAGTCATCGTTGAGAATCTATCTACAAGAGTCAGCTGGCAGGATCTTAAGGTTTTTTTGATGTCATGATGATGATGATGAATTTCTTCCTACTTATGATGTTCTTATGATGAGTTGCTTTTTGATTCCCGCCTTTTGATGCGAGATGTTTGTCTAGCTACTAGTGTTACCTTTAAAGTTCCGAAAAGGTGATTACAATACCAATAATATGACACTTCCCCATGGTTATTTTAAAAAATGTATGTAGGTACTGTGATGTTAATGTTGCTCTTAATTAAATACCATTCAAATCATAATTCATTTTCAGACGAATCTTCGAAGCAACAACATTATGTATGGTGTATTAAAAATTGTACTGACATTATATCACCACAATTGAATATTTATATTCAAAGTTACAGGGAGTTATGTTATATTTGCAAATTTTCTCGCCTATACAATTTTTACAAGCCTAATTAATCTTTGTCAGGTATAGAAGGCATTATGGAACATGTACCTATGCCTTGGTCTGGCTCCTGGCTCCTTTCGAATATTAACAATAAGTAAAACTTTGTATGGTGCAATTATTCAAATAAGTCAACTATTTGAAAAACTAGCTTGAGACAAACTTGAACATTGAAGTTTTTAGTGGGATTTCCAGATTTTAAATAATTTCCTCATCCACACTCCTGTATTCTGCCAATGCTGTTTCAAAAGTCCTTTTCTATTTTCTTACTGTAATATTTTTTTTTACACAGGATTACCTTAGACAAGCAGGGGAGGTCACATACGCAGATGCTCACAA
Organism: Styela plicata; assembly: GCA_963675895.2. Taxonomy (NCBI): domain Eukaryota; kingdom Metazoa; phylum Chordata; class Ascidiacea; order Stolidobranchia; family Styelidae; genus Styela; species Styela plicata. The sequence continues at coordinate 22,052,425 of OZ023145.1, forward strand.
AGAGCGAAGAAATGAGGCAACTGTAGAATTTGCTTCATACAAAGACATGAAAAACTGCATTGATAAACTTGATGATACAGAAATCAATGGACGGTATATATTCAAAATATTTTGTTAAAACACTGTAGATTCATCACTACTAGAATAAGCGTGGTAAAGGCCAATGAAGGGAATTCATGAAACTAATTAAAAAGAACTTTTTTTTGTTTTAAAACAATTTTCTCTAAAATCCGTACTTTTGTTGGAAAAAGAATGGAATATCCTGTCAAAATTCATTGTTCTGGATTATCTCAATATTTGAAATGTTGATCATGTTGTAATTACAAAACGTAAAATTTTTTTATTCATAACATATTTGCAATTGGATATGATTCATTTTAAATATATGTCATAAGTATATACTGCTTTGTACTCACTTTGTGGATTTATGCGTCCTGTCGAGATATATTATATTTTCGTTCCCTCTAAGCAACCCAACAAATAAGGTAGACCTCTTGCGTCAAAATTTAAGTTACCAAAACAAATATCATTTCAAATTCTTTAATTTATTTTAAATGACTTAGTTATTGAATCTGATTTTACAATTTATTGCAATCTTCAAATATATATATATATATTAATTCAGTCGAATAAAACTTCGAGAATTCAAGTGGAGAAAATCTCGATCCCGTTCACGATCACGAAGAAGCAGGTCTAGATCAAGGTATTGAAATAGTATTTTTTATCTGATTTAACATTTGAGTCTGGATTTGTGTTGGATTCAACATTGAGCCTGATGTGGAAGATAAGGCGAATGTTTCTGCAAATAGCTTTGCAACGATAATGTTTGTGAATTTTATGTTTTATTCTTCCATAGTCATTCTATTGGTTGCTGAGAAAAGGCATTATTTTGTTCATAAAAATTTAGGAGTCCAGTGCGCAGAAGTAGATCTAACTCACCAAGAAGGCACAGCCGATCACGATCCAGAAGTCGATCAAGATCCAGGTCTTCTTCCAGATCAAGGTATTAAACAGTGGCAAAGAAAAAAATTACAGATAGATCAAAAGCTTGTTTTATTGTGAATGTTGCTGCCCGCGTTGTATGTTGTCCTTTTAAACAATGCCGTAAGTGAGGCAAAATTACCTGTTAATGGTTGCTATCATGCTACACCTCGACCGTTAATTGTATGATATATTGATTAATAATATGTTGATTGAGATATTGTCAAAATCGTGTGAGGAGAAAAATGCCTTATATGGCCATACTAATATGGTAATACAATTGACCTTTTTTGTATTGTTTCTGCCGCACTAGTAATAGAACAGTACGTTTATACTTTCCTTTCTTGATGACTGCAAAAGTGATAGTGCAGTGTGAATGTGCGCATATTTGAGCTTTACTAATGTTTGGTAGAGAAATGATAATGCAAAAGCTAATGAACCCAACACTTTATATTAAAATAACAGGAGCAGAACACCACCTCGCAAAGATGGATCACCTGCTCGATCTCGTAGTCCTGAACGTGGCCGCTCTCGATCAAGATCTGCATCATATGAACATGCTAATGGTGGGGATGACTGATCATTTTCCTAATAAGAAATACCAACTGAAAGATGATTATGAATAGAACTCGAAGCATGTAGAACCACATTTATATGTCAGGAACGGATTGTTTTGTCACTGCAAAATTATGGTCTGTGACCTGCATTCAAACAATTCTGCTTACTTACTAGATATTATTTACGTAAATCTCTCTGATCAAAAAAAAAACGCTGTCATGAAATGGTCAATAATGAATTGAAGGATCGCAGTTTGCTTGTAACCCATTCTTGACTAAATAAAATGTCAACATATCTGGGTAACGTAATCGCCCACTTGAAATATCTTGGCTGATCCTGCTTTGTTGGTATAATGGCATCATCTATTTAGAGCATAAACCCATGGATATATAGTATAGCTTCACAGGTAATTTGTATATATATCGAGGCTATTATGGTACTGAAGCCCACCATTTCACTCCTGCCTTCATTCATTGCATAAAGGATTTTGTCTTTTTCATTGGCTTTTACTGTTGATAAATAAACCTGGTGTAAATACGACCTTATTGAAATGTTTTCGATCGATTACGGGTTCGCATAATGCTGAAGGAATGGTCCTGGTTTGTTCTGAAATGAATGTCGAGACTTTCCTCTTATGAAGAAATTGCATGCAACTTTTGTTTTTTCTAGCATTCTCTAGCACAGGGTTTCCCAAAGTGGGGTCCGCGGACCCCTGGGGGTCTGCAAAGACTGCACAGGGGGTCCCTGACTATATGACAAAATGAGAAACAAGCTTGACATTGTACGGCACCGTACGTCCATTGTCGCAGATGAAAGCCGAGTGATTCGTTACTAAAATAAATTATTCGAAGAATGTTAGGACTAGTCGATTCCTAAATAGTTTAAAACAGATTAGCACCCCTTGGTAGTTGCTCTATCTTGAAAATTGTACTCGGCGTCTGTGACGCAACAATCAATGGTGTAGGGTGTAAGTTTGTCAGGAATGTTTGCTGTACAGTTACAAGGCTAAACTGATTACCAGTCAGCTGCCTGTACGTTTATGTAGTCCGAGCATTAAAATAGATAACCCAATAGGTGATCAGGTTATTAAGTTTCAATTTTTGTACGAATTGGCCTTAGGTCTAGGTTAATAAGTGACTAAAGCGATAGCCTGTTGCAAAAGGTATAGGAATAAATTTGTCAAACGTGTACCAATAGTCAGCTGCATTGCCACCTTTGCGATTTTTCTAATATCCAGACTGACATGGATATTTATTACAATATGAAGACTGGTCCTGACTTTTCATAGACTCTGAATTGCGAGTTTTCTTGTCAACTCCCAAGAATTGTTGTCATTTCGATTAATAAACATGTTACTTTATTTTTATTTATATTAACCTTTATCGCTGGTTAGGCGGAAAATTAATGCAACATAAGATTGGGGTCCGCGAAAGACAACATTGACAAATAGGGGTCCGTTGCCCAAAAAGTTTGGGATACCCTGCTCTATCAGACTGGAGAAAAATCGAATATGAAATGCATTTCTGGCAACTGCATTCTCAGATGGAAAATATCCCCAATGGAACTAAATCACTGTAATACAATTGCAGACGTTTTCAATGATGCCTGCCTACCATCTGTTTATGGGATTAGGTTGGGCGTGACAATGCTACTTGAGGATTGACGAGATAGAGTTTTATGATAAGCAATTATTTAAGAATATACAAGGTATGTTGGATAACTTTGATGGAAGTGTGAGGCAAGACTTTGAACAGTTCTGGTATATTCTAAAATGAACGTTGAGGCCCTCTGAAGAAATAGCGTGCAAAGAATGTATTGCTGAGCGGCAATAAATAATGCAAGTTTACAATGAAAACGCGGTTTTGTTTTGTATAATAAAAATGGCATTGATGTGGGACTTGTATGAACATTGAACAATACACATTTTGATTTGATCAATCCATTTTTCTATAACTGGATCTACGATCATCACTACTCACCGAGATTGGAGATGGTCAATGACCTGATTCTAATCACTTTTTTTCTGAAAACTTGACTAGACTTGAGAAGAATTTGGTCGATGTCTGCAGGCACCCGGTTCAAAAACACATTGTCATAGAGAGCATTACAATATGAGAAGTGGAAATGAATCTGTCATTGCTGTAAACAGATTTAGGTGACTGGATCGCTAGTCCAAGACCTGACTTGTAACTACTATCAGTGAATAGACTTTAAATCTTATGTTCCCAACAGACGAGACCTGTGCTGTGAGAAGGCTGCTGATATTTCGCGATATATGGAATCTTGTAGGAAAAGCAGACCCAGCGCGAACGGTGTCTCGTGGACCTTAGAAAGAGTGTGATCGCATGTTTTACCTTGAGATATCTCGAGTTTCTACATCAAGAGCAAATCCTTACAAATCACAAAAACTTGAAACATCACACAATATATATGTAAGTTCATTATTCCATCCAAAACTATTCCAAGCAATTGAAATAAACCATAACCGAAGCGAAAAAGTATGAATATTGATTACTGAAACGAAACCAAGAAGCATTCGCTTTCCGAAATTATGCATAGTATAGAATACTGCAACACCAAAATTTGAATTGACACCACTATTATTATGCAAACGAAAACTATGTCAAAATAGGTTTGTATTTTGTGGTTCAGCAGATTATAGTTTGTTTGTATAAAAATAAATTACTTTCAGTCACTAGCAATAAGAACATACAGAAGAATGAAGTACTTTCCTACAAAATACCCATAAATTAATATCTGCATAAATCCAAAATCAGCTGAAGAATTCAGCTATCGGTAGGTTGTTCCATTTAGTGTGGCCTATGCTGGGGAATAGAAGGTTTCTAATGCAGTATTTTGATGGAAAAATAGAATTGTATTAGAAGGCATCTTAAAAGATTAAAACAGTGAATAATTCTAGTTAAAGAGTATGATATCGCAGATTTTGTCCGAAATTCACTACTAAATTATAAACTTTTAGTTCAGATCTAATTTCAAATCTGATAAAAGTAGAATTATAGAACGATGCTCTTGTTAGAAGATCATGATTCAGCTTATATTAAGAATAATGTAGTCAAAAACATTTCTGAAAGTTGCATTCTTCCATAATTGTTTGCATTTAGCAGCTATAATTCAAAATTACAGTACCCAGTATATTTGATTTGGTATAGGCCAGATCAGAAAATATGTGGATGTTCCTATCAAAATTTGGTCCTCCTGCCTCAAAACCTGATCGAATATTGAATCATTTTTGATGTAGTCCATTAATGGATCACTCTTTCTGGGCAAGACAATGTTTGACAACATAAAATTTATAATGTGCGGCCGCACTACAATGTCAAGATATGGTAGTTCCATTAAAACACTTCCAAGAAATAAAAATAGGAAATCTGTGCATCCGCTGACTCAATCATTAGGGTTTTTTTATTTCTAACTTGAGGCAAATTATTTGGGAAAAGGACTAAAAAGTGCAGTTGTATGAGTAAAGTAACGCTGGAACCAAACTGCATCGCCACCGACTCACTTCATAATTAACAGTGGAAGGTGTTTTTTTACGCATCTTCCTCTACTCTATACATTTCGGTTAATTGTATAGGTAGGTATTCTCACTAATAAATTTTTCGAAAATTATAACATGACCAACATGTGTTTTAGGCAATAAAATAATTTTTCCACCAGAAGTTCAGTTGCAAAACATAACGAGACACTTATTAGTCTTCCTAGTTCATTTATGCCTTACAGGACTGACTCAAAATACTACGGTCTCCAGAATGAATCCGGTATTCAAAAATGGCTGGATGCAGCACAAATCTAAATCTGTATCATGTTCCATGAACAACCAGTATGTACAAAATTTCCAAAATAATATTTGATTAATTTCAACTGATCGATGAATTTAGCATTATGCTAATATTCACTTGTTTATTCCTCATATTTCTCAAAAATGAAAGGATTCAGCATATTGAATGAATGGGGCTAAAATAAATAAATTTTCTAGTTGAAAAGCAACGATTTGATGTAGGATATTTTAATATTTTATACATTTATCAAGTCCTAAAGGCTGTTCTTTTATCTCTCAACTTCCCACGAACTTTTGTTCTAGCTTTGAAAGCAGCTTGATTGTACAAATGCTGAAAAATAAAGAATTACTGATTTAACGATTGTTATGATATGAAAAAAAGTTTTCTAACATCGAACGTACAAAAACAGCAGATTTGTCAGATCTTTTTTTATATTCCACAACAATTAATGTCTATCAAGGGTAATATTTACCTTTTCTCTGTCCGAGACCAAAAAGCTAATAAAAGTAATGATTCTTATTTGCAAAATCATGTCGTAGTCAGAAAACCTTGTAGCTTGGCTTTAAAATAGTCTATTTCCTGTGTGTCGTAATAGGTGACTAGAAGAAAACAAACAAGTGGTAGATGGTTTTAACATGGCCCGGCACAGATACCACTCATTGTACTGTACCATAGTTGCTCAGCTCTATTTGGGTTGTTTTCTGCTTAGAGTGCAGTTGCTGGTACTACATTTCATAGTAGCTCTGATAAATCGCACCGCCTAGGTACAGTTCATCCAAGACTCATACTTAACAAATAAAATGTTCTCTAGATTGATGAACCCCTTGATAAGTAGATATTCTTTGATTACGCACATAGACGATGCATTTTTTAGAATTTGCTGTGGAAATGAGTTAACAGTTTATATTCAGATTACAACCCAGTCAGAAAATGTTGTCAAAACATGATGCCTTGGCCATGCATGCATGATCCATCAGTAACTCACACTTCAAAAAAAAAATTAATCTCTGATTGTTATTTTGAAATTGAGACTTCAAAAATAAATATATAACTATACTAACCCTTTCAAAATGAGTTCTTTTTGATTTGGTTTTAATAGTCGACTCCAATAATGCCGGACCAAGACCAAATATATCTCGAAGAAATTCATTCGCCTGTTAAATCGAGAATAACAATGAATATATATGGGCATTTTTTATACACCAATATAGCCAACAAGTTTCAAGAAAATGATGCATGTCACTGCACAATTCCCAACAAATAGATGCATTTCCACCTTCGATTAGAATCCATATTTCCAGTATACTTTGTCATTTCTATATTTTATTTTTTTCCTATATTTTGTCTATTCTAGATTTCTCTCTGAATTGCTTTGCCAAAATTACAGGTTACAATTGTCAAAATATCAGTAACACTACAGGTCGGCAATAATCAATATTGATCGACCTCAAATACAAATTTTGAAAGTTTAATAAAAGGGTGAGGGTTTCAAACATTTTAATAAACAAGCCTACTGATTAATTTTACAACTAAAACTCAACACAAACAAAATCTATACTTCGAAAACATACAAAAGAACTATTCATACTTACTCTCAAATGAAAATTGATTCCTGTACCAATAATATCTCTGAGAGCTTCATATTGACGTTTCCTCGTCCATGAGTCAATGACAAGAATCTCTGATGCAAATTTTATACTATCTTCAGGTGCAATACCTTCCTGAAATCACATCCAGATAACACATATTGATTTATCATAATAAAAATATTTTTATTTTAGTGACAAGCTGATGAAGTATTAATTTTGAGAGATATCCAAATCCGTATATAGATTCAGTATCAAAATTGTGCTTTTTGAGTCCATAGTTCGGCATATCATGATGTGAATTCCAAAAGCAACTATGTTCTTTTTTCCAAAATAGCTTTTTTTAATACTTTACATATTAGTATTTAGATGTATGGCTTTCAAATGGTCTAGTTAGCTGCTCAATAGCTCTTTTATAATAGAAAATAGCCTTCCCAACCTTGGCAAGTATTCACTGACCTTAGAATATGAAAATCATCCGTGTTCCAAAGGTGTGACTTGACATATTTATTTTTGGAATTGAAATAATTTGAGAAAAAAAAACATATAATGAATTTTCTCCAAAGTAAGTCATTAAATATTGGAAAAAAATGAAATAACTTTGCTATGATTATAACCTATTCGTTTAAGGTAAATAGCAGGCAGTGAGGGCATAAAATGAGTAAAATCAATTTGACATCTGTTGCATCACATTGAATCATCTTATTAGTAATCATGCAAGGGGTATTAATTTGTATTAGCATTCTGCAATTGTGTGGGTCAGATTAAAGTATTAATTCAATAAAACTTCACTTGTGTCCCCTATTCATCTCCTGCATAAGGTATAGCTCTCATATTCATATTGACCACAAATTTATGCTCAGCTTCAAACAAACATCGTTTACTGAAAAATACCTCAACAGTTCTCAGAATATCACGAAAACTTGATCGTTGTTGTCTTCTATCTTTCTTAGCTCTGTATTTACTGCTATCAGTTGCCAGATTTTTTAATCTATCACATAAAATATCTTCATCAATGATATCCGATGCCATTTGCTGCAAGAAAGAAGTAAAACACAAACGCTTAGACAAGCAGTCATAAAGAGGAGAAACAGAAAAGCTGTCATGCCACATCCTTCCCCCTACCAAAGTACCAAAATCAGAAAAAGCAAGACTAGTATTCTTCCAATTTTTTTTTCTTCTTCTGTATAGCCACTTCTTGGAGGGAATCACTCTGACCTGTACCAACAGCCACTCACAGACGGACAGGGTTAGAATTTCTAGAAAGATATCTTCTCCTGTTCAGCTTGGCCTACCCAAATTATTACACCTTGGGTCGAGTGGTGGGCATGGATTAACAAGCCATACTCAAACCCGAGATTTTCAACCTGTGATGCCAACATGTTCAACTACTGGACCCACGAAACTACCTTACTTGAAAGTTGCAATGACGCAACCAAAAGTCTATATACGATACATTTGTTGTAAAATTTTACATTCCAATCATAATTTTCTTTTAAATTTTAAAGATTCCGTTCAAGTATGTGTCACTGATGGATCGCCCAAATTATCAGTACTGTGCTTTCACCATACTGATATATTGGTAGATCACAAAAAGAGTTCATTTAAACGCACGCAGATCCCGCACAACTTCCACTGAAATGATACTTTCTTAATATTATAATCAATTCCCTACTAGAAAAACTTACTTCGGAATCTTCATTATAAAGTATCTCGTACATTAAAACAATAGTTTCACCAGCAGTTATACGAACACCGACATCAGAACTTTGAAGAAGATCTGGTAATCGAGGAAGATGACTGAAATTAAAAAAAAAATGAGTCAATAATCCTCTGGTCGCTGTTGTTTCAATAAAGTGGTAGATGGTTCTACCATCGTCCAAATCAGATATCACACACTCAATAATAATGGTGTTTTAGCTCTGTTTGGAATGTTTTTCAGAGAATACAGTTTCTGGTACTATTTTTTATATAGCTCTCTCCCACACAAGTTATTCAGTTCTTTCCATGATCTGCTTCCGGCTTGCTTGGATTGGATTTAAATAAAAAAAATATAAATGTATTAGAGTATTTTCAGAAAATTCAAGTGCTCATGTGTTTCATTTTCTTTGGATTGATCAAACCCTCAAAACCTGCACAGAATTTCACTTCTGTAAATGCTAGATACCCAAAATTGACATTTTCATCTTGCTATTAAAAAATAATAAAATTGAAATGTTCTTCTCATGGAGGCTATATTTATAGTCTCCGAAAGTCTAAGTAATATGTTGTTATTACCAAATAATCAAAGAGATTGTGGAGAAACTGGCAGGGTATTCGGAATGATTTCAAAATGCCTAAAGCGATTGTATCGATGCCCTGCTACTGTTCAATCAGAATTTTTGCCTTAAGTTTTTATTATTCATTTATGATCCGGGAAATACCATGAATTTTGCAGACAAACCGGAAAACGGGATACATAAAAACCGGGAATTCCCAAAATCAGTATCCCCGTACTCAAACCCTGGTACATGTACTTATACATAGCTTATTTCTCTGCTGAAATTGAAACTGGTTATACTTTGTAATAAGACTCTTGTTAGCATTAGACATCTATTCATCTCTGCCAGTGATGCACTGGACATTGTTAGGTTGCTAATATAAGAGAATAAAAATTTCTTGATTTAGAAAAAAAACTTTAAAACTATTAAATATACGGTATAGGAGTTCTTATTTGACTTAAAATAATTGGAAAATATTCCTCTGCTGCAAGTTGCGTCTCACCTTTTAACAAGTTCAGAAACAATAGACCACGGACAAACAGACAGTAGCAAACTCCAAGCTGATAACGCACTGTGATGAAGTTCAGCCAATGCAGGAGTAATATTCGGTAATGTACCATCACCTTTTGCAAAAGAGTTTTTGAATATTTTTTCCAGAGTTTTCATACATTCTATGATATCAGGCATTCCTTCTGCTGCAACGAAACAGTAGACACCCAGAGCTTCACAGCACTGTTAAAAAAATAAGAAAATAATAAGGAATAAAATAAAAAATTAAAGGAATGTGTAGCAGACTTGAGAATGACAACTACACTGCTACCCAAAAAAAAATTGATCCCATCAGAATAATAATTTTAGTAAATCCCCATATTTCACGATATATCTCTTGCTAAGAGATTCAAAACACCTTTTCTGACTCTGACGAAGAGTTTTAAAATCATCAATATCGCTATGAGATAGCAGTGTTGATGGTTTTGAAGCTCTTCGCACATTCAAAGAAGATGATACGAATGTTTAAGACACTCAAAGAAAAACAATATTTTTAACCCCTTGGTGTGTAAATAGTCAGATTAGGAAATTAAAATTGAAAAAATGCATAAAACATCATAAAATCAGTTCAGTGAAGTTTCCTAAAACAAAACTTAATAGTGTTTTGATGGCCTGGGGCTAGGTAAAATTAATTAATTCTCAATATACCTATGTCCTAACTAATTAATTTAACGACATATAATATCGTTTTTGTGAATTAAGATGAGGTCCAATTGAATCAGAAAATAAAAATGAAATAAATTATATTATCCAAGAATTTGATTAGAAATATCGTTGTTGAAGCAATGAGGTTCTGGTTCAGCCTAGTCTACCCAAGTTGTGTCATGGGCATGAGTTAACAAGACAAACTTAATAAGCTCGAAACTGAGATCTTCAACCTGCAATTCCAATGTTTTAATCACTAGGCCATCCTATTACTTGCATGAAGTATTTCTGATTGAGTGACTATTAAAATTACACTATGTATGTCCACATTTAAATTTTATGGTGGCAAACGGGTTGCAAATAATTATGTTTTTATGGAAACTGACAGATGTGTCAGTTACATGACCCATCACTGACGCATATTTAACAAACATGTTTTGAAGAACATTTCTGCAAATTTTTAAACCGTGAAAATTCTGTCCGTGAAAATTCTGTCCGTCAAAGCCGTATACATTTTTTTTATTTCATAACATACTAAATTTTAAATAACAAAACCACAAACGTACTTTTGCTCTTGCTTTTAAATTTCCTGATTGGTCTGATATTAATGGACTAAGAACAGATTTGAAATTTTGAAACATTTCTTCACTTTTATCATCAGTTCCAAGTTGAATACTCAGCAATGCAACTAATATTGCTGCTAATGATTGCTCTTCTGCTTTGCCTGAAAGTTGATGTTAAAGAAAATCATAAAAAAAATTATTAATTCAGTGTTTCCTGGACTTACTTCAAAATCATAAACCCGGAATCTAACCATGTGTGAGACATACCTAACCCTGTAGGTATAGGCTTTAGAAATAGTCGTGAGGGGGTGACTAAAAGAATGCAAAGAAGTGGTTCGTCTTTCAGTTTGGTGACAGTTTTCAGTTTTAGTTTTCCATTTAGTGAGCAGTTGCTAGTGCTACATCTTTTAGCAGCTCTTTGCTATCAAGTGGCCGTTAGCTGGTTCCTTTTAGGCACTGCTTCCTGTATTGCTCAGAGTAAATTTCAATAAAAAAATTATAAAAAGGTCCTGATTTGAGCACTGAATGAAAGTGAAGATGCCGAACCCAAAACATGTATCCAGTTTATCAAACCTCAAAACTTTTTGATTAACCACCAGATGACCACTTCAAAATGAATAATTACCTCTTTTCAAGCAACGCTCCAGAGCGTCAGCGAGTGTATCTTTATTGTTTTCTAATAATTCTTCCATGTCACATGTTGAAAATGCTTTAATGATAGATGTAAGACAGTCTTGTCTAAAGCACAGAAGAGAAAAGAGATTTGTGGGGGGCACTTTATCAAAACTGGTAAACTATTCGACAATTTGTCAATTGCAATTGCAACAATTGTAACTTTATGATTTAGATGGGTAAAAAAAATATCTTAATGAAATTAGAAGCTGAAGGTCAACCTATATTATACTACTATTTGATGCCGATACTGATACATGATTAACACTCACCAACAATAACCAGTGGGATATATATACAATAACCAACTATATAATATATAGTGTACCGTAGATAGTAACAAAGCTGTATATTTTTACGTTTTAAAAATACTACTCTGGGAATATATTATATCAAACATTGTGACTTCCCCATAAATATCGCAATAAAATTTGATCCGATGTATCTGCCATCCGTATACACATTAATAATAACAGCCTGACATATTGATCAGTGGAAAAATACCACCACCAAACAAGAAAATGTGACCAAACACTATTATGCTCATGATAGAACTGAAAATAAACAAAGTTCTGAAACCTGTGTTTCGCGCTCTTCTCAGTTAATCCATCAATCGCATCTTTAACCTTATCCTCAATTTCCTCAACTAATTCTGTTTCTTCATTTTCATCAGCAACACCTGGAAAAAGGATTTTATAAATGCAAATACAGGATTGAATAATTGAGGCTGCAGACTTTTGTTTTCTTTTCTAGTGTCCAAAACTTTCCTGTCACTTTTTGAATGAACAATAAAGCTTTTTCATAGCAGTGTTGTTGAATTCGAAGCTTTTTTGCATAGGCTTGCTAATTACTACAGAACTAGAGACATGTATAGAGATGCTTCAATATTTTGTAGTGTATTATTCGTTAAGAAATTATTTCTTGTGTTGATGGACTCTTTTGTCTGAGTAACAGAATAGCAGACATTCTGCCAGTATGAGCCTGAAATATTGACCGCTTCAATTTTTGAGTAGACTAAATTAAATAACCATGTAGTATGAATACTTGCATTTTTAACATTCAATATTTAACAATAAAATAAGAAAAAAAAATACCGCATGAAAGCTGTTGAAGTACCATAAATAAAGCTCATCCAATAATACTGTAAAAGTCAAGTATAGCCACTAGCCAAGTAAAGTTTATTTTACCATGTTTCATATAAGTAGGTATATATAATGATACGGAGGGAGTTGCGAAGGACATGAACGTCATCGAATCAGCAACACCCAAATGGTGTAATATAAAAAAAACAAAAAATACAACCAATAACAACAAAAAAAGGAACCAGCACTACAGAAAAAATTGCAAGATACCAACTGTTTATACTGAATAAAATGAGAGGTCGAATGCTGACCAGTCAGGCCTTTCGGAAAAGGGAAATTCCCAACTGTTGTTTGACTACAGAGGTTACCAAAAACATTCAGAAATAGAATTTGTGGATTGTGTGAAGCAAAAACTTTGGATTTCGTGAAAAGGACGTCAATGTGCACCAATCTACAAGACATGCATCGATTTACTTTGTATCATAATCATTGAAACAGATTTACCTAACCAATCATCACAGGTGAGTACATACATTGGGCTACCTTTGGGTATATTTCAGGGTAGGTGGTCCAAGCTATGCGAATCGCTTTATATAGAATAAAGATTGTGGCAAAAGCTTCGGGGTCATCAACCCAGTAATTACCGTCTAGTCTAGACGGTAGTGATGATGGTTCTGAAGCTCCTGGGTTGATTAGGGAGAGTACACAAAAGATCATAGAAGAAGAAACATGAACATGTACACAACAAACTGGACAGTTTCATTTACCTAAAATTATGATAAGACGGCATTCGGCTAATTTTTTACTTCTTTTGTGTATCGTTTGAACCAGAATTACTTAATTGTGTGAGTGAAAAAATGAACTTGAAACATTAAGAAAAATAGGTAGCCTTATATGATTTTGAATTGTTAGATACCTCAACGAAAACAAGATGTCACCCTGGGCCCCGGTCCAATCCAGGAGTGTCTCACATTTGGAACAAATTTCTCTGAGAAAATTATTGGTATTTCGGAGGGTGGATTTGGATGCCACAATCGTGTTTCAAAAGGTGCCTTTCGAATCACAACAATCCCACTTACCAAAACTTCCAGTACTTCGATCTGATTGTGGCTCGCTACAGACACTTACGGCACTACTAACTTCACTTCTTGTATCATCATCATAAGATTGGTAATCTGAACCTAAATAAAAAGAATTTTGGAATAATTCAAAAAGCTAACAATGGCACAGCGGTAGGGCGCTTAAGGCTAGCACAGGGTGAGAACGATGATAGGTGGTCCTAGTAGTCCTGATTTCAAAACCATGCAGCCACATCAGATAAATAATTCAAGCAAGTGACTCTAATAGAAGAGTCTTATTTTCAAAGTTCAATGAATAATTTCTTCTATATTTTTACAATAAACAACTTCTTTAGCATAATAAGCTCAGGAGCATTCCATTGACCAAATATGCATTTTAGTTCCCAATTGAGTAACCTTCGGCATGAAAATGAAATAAAACAAAAACAACATAGATTGTTCTATATCAGTAAATACTGGTAATTTAAATTTTTATCTAACACGAGATGAAAAAACATATAGTCATATATCATTTCACATTAAAAAAAAATTATACAATATTAAAGAATGAATCACACTAACTTTTGGAAACATCTTAATATATAAAAATAATATTGAATCCACGAACCTTTAGCATATCCATTCACGGCTGAGTTTGAAGGGAGTCTATGATCATCAGAATCTACAGAATGACCTTTACCCTTTCCTCTTCTTTTCGATTTTGGCATTTCGAGGGTAAGGATGACATGAATCAAATACAATATTTATAAATAACTAAAAGTTCTTTCCCTATGAAAAAGTTACGGTTGATACATCACATATAATCTTGGACAAGAAAAAGAAAAAATTATATCATGCTGATTAAAGAATACCCCTCAAGTTGCCAGAAATTGATGTAAAATAAGAAAGCGCAAAATAAATTGTTATGAAAAGGGATTGGATTGAAATTTGAAACAATTTAATGGAAAATTCTGTTCTTTAAATTTAGTCAATTGTCTTATCATTAAAGACATTATAAACATGCTAGATGTGGCATGGTAAAATTATCAGGGTACCATAATATAAATTTAGTATCTATACTGAATTAGAAATTTAGAAGTAACTAATTTAGAGATTGATAACAGATTCCTGACATCATATTCCTCAGGACTTAGTGCCATGTTCGTTAATTTCAGTATTTGTGTGGGGGTTTTCTGACTGTCCGTTTTTTCTGTACTTTATTTTAGGCTTTGTCCTTCCACACTCTGCACTTCTCTGCCTTCCATATGTTTCTTTCTTTGTTCACCTTTTGTATTCAGCAGGATGGATAAATAAAAAACACACTCAAGCTTGTACTGTGTATATCCTTCAGCTAAGACCAACAATTTGTACTCATTGTTTGCCAAAAGCATCCTTCAGCTATGACAGGTTTTTGGCAAACAACAAGACCTAAAAATTGCGGAACAAATTTGCTGTTTTTGCTATGCTGCTAACACTGAACAGAACGTTAACTCCCTGTTATCGTAATTTGTGTCATGTACATCCGTTACAGATACGGTACCTTTGACTCAGGCTTATAACCTCTTCAATTTCGGTTATGGGACGGCCTTCCTACTGTTATATGTCACAACTCACAACTTAACCTGTAACAACAGACCGTAGTGGCGTTTTCTACAAACCAGAAACAATTACACTGCCAGCTGTTTTGTTGTGTCAGACTGTTGTTTACGTATCGCGGGAAGGGCACGTGTGAGTATGACGTCATCGAATGAATATTACGTGCAAAGTACAACGCACAAACAAAGGGTAATTATAATTTGGCTATGTCCCATATGTCCGTTATGTCCCATACTATGGGATGGGGATGGGATAAAAGAGTTAATGGCGCTTATAGCTTAAACAAAGCTTTTTGCGCCAGGTCAATTCAGGCAAATATTAAAAGAAAGAGTTGGATTATGAATATAAAAAACAAAATAAGTATCAAACGAGTCTACCAGTAGATTCAACAAATCTTAATACATCTAATGCAATTCCTTCATCAGTAAGTAAATAAGACAACCTAAAAGGTACATCTAAACTAGCACATAATTGAAGTAATATGGATCGTTGGCCATCAAAACATCTACAAAATAAAATCAAATGGGCAACAGTCTCTTTGATATGACAAAAATTACATAGTCCATCCTCATGACACCCAATTTTATATAAATGACCATTTAACCGGTAATGGCCGAATTTTAGACGAAACAACATTGCTTGGTATTTGCGACAGAGGTTGACGTTTTGGGATATAGGAAGTTCAGGATGAAACATTTTGTAGTGGGTACCATCTTCACTTTCATTATACTCGATATTCCATTTACGATGACAAACGTCTGACAATAGAGATAGTGCCTCTCGTTTCTCAATATCCATAGGGACTATATCTACAGAACTAGTAGCATTCTTTGCTAAAATATCAACTCGCTCATTTCCAGGAATATCTTTATGTCCAGGAATCCAAAATAAAACAATACAACATTCTCTGTTATTCAGCAGTTGAGTATACAGGGTCTTAATGTTGGAAATGAATTCATTTGTAGAATCCACTGAATATTGAATAGTCTGCAATGCACTCAGACAGTCCGACAAGATAGCAGCTTCGTGTACATCGTGTTGGTCACATATCCATTTTAGTGACTGAAGGATCGCATATAGTTCAGCACTGTATGGTGAGCAAGGTTTTGGCAAGGTATAGCTACACTGGACCGATTTGGAAGGTATGTAAAAAGCAGCCCCACAACCACTCATATTTTTGGAATCATCAGTGAAAATCTCTAAGAAACCTGGATAATGTTGTGATGTGTGTTCAACCAAGTAAAGACGAATAACTTCAGGAGGATCTGCTTTAGTGAGAACTTTGGTTAACGTAAGGTCAACACAAGGACAAATTTGAGTCCAATAAGGAATCAATGGCGTTGATATCTTTCTAATGGTAAATTGTTGAAATAATGAAGACTTCGTAAGCATATTGAAAGACATAAATTTTGTGCAGTCCGGGTAAATTTCCTGCCACGAGTTAGTAATTATCGTATGGGTTGGGTGATATGGGTACGACAGAAGATGACATTTGTAAAATAAGCATTTCATAAGATGCCGAATATGTAATGGCATTTCTGCTGATGAAGCCTGCATGGAGATAATACTGGAGCTCGGCATCGCGCCACAGCAAATTCTTAGACATGAGTTCTGAATTTTTTTTACTGGTTCCAACAATGTGAGCGGAGCAAAAAAGTACGCTTCCATTCCATATTCAATAAGAGAGCGGATGAGAGATCGGTATAATGTGAGCAAAGGACCCTTTGCGGCTCCTCACGAGGTTCCAGAAAGTAGTCGCAAAAGGTTTGTTCTTTTAAGGCATTTTGTTTGAACGTATTCAATGTGTTTTCTTGTAATTGAGAACGGGGATCAAAAAATGACACCCAGATATTTAAAATGCATCGATCTGTTCAATGGGACGCCATCCACTGTTAGATGTAAGTTTGGCACTTTCCGTTTTCTCGTGAATAGAAGGAATGTTGACTTTGCTCTAGATATTCGAAAACCCCACAAACTGCACCATTTTTGTACTTTATCTAAGGAGGACTGCACCCTAGGAAGTATATTCTCAATTTTCAAGTCAGTTTCCCAAAAAGCAACATCGTCTGCAAAGATCGCCACTTCAGAGGGGATGCCTACAGATATGCGGGAATGTGGCTCAACGTTGGATATCCTATGTCAGCTTGGCCAGGCGAAGTAGATTTACGTGGTTTTAGCGCTGTACGTAATTTGGCTATTGTGAATGGAGAGTCGAGGTTCTGGTCTTGCCGTGGTGCTAGCGTAGCAGCCTCAACATTCAAATCGAAAGAATGTTTGCGGATTTATAAATCTGGGTCATAATTATCTGAGCTTGATATACTTGCATATATTGTAGCGAGCACATTAGATATGCCGCTTTCAGAGACAATTTTTTGATTATTATAATGTAGGATGCGTACTCCAAACTGATGACCTTGTCTAGAAAATCCCTTTACCATAGACCAAACTTGAGAAACTTTAGTGTTATTATCGATTGAATCACAGTATTTTCTCCAACATTCGCGTTTGACATTTAGTACAATTTTCCTTGCAAGTGCCCTACAGCGTTTAAAATATGTGATATCTTGTGGGTTAAAAGTTCTTTTCATTTTTAAATATGCTGCACGCTTTACGCGAACTGCTTTTTCACAATCCTTATCCCACCATGGAACACCATTTTTGGTAAAAGGCTTTGAACGAGGAATTGCCTCTGATGCGGCATTGTGAATATTTGACGTAACTGAATCACTAAACTTGTCAATGTCATTAGATACAATAGTATCATTAATTGAAGTTGAACACGAGATTGAGAATTTATCCCAGTCAGCTGACTTGTATACCCACCTTGCAACGTGTGAATTTAGTTTATATGTGACTTCATTTTTGCCCGTACAAACCATACGATGATCGCTACCTAAAAAATCATCAATAACGGATGTTTGGCATTTGTGGGCAAGGGATTGAGATGCGAAGGTGAGATCTAGCAAGGACCATCGTTCTGCTACATTATTGGACAAGTCCAATATTGTTATAACATTTGTATTTAAAATTGTCATGTTATGTCTCTCCATAGTTGAGTATAATATAGCACCACGGTTGTTCGGTGTACGATTACTCCAGAGTGGGTGGTGGGCGTTAAAGTCACCTGCAATTAGGAACTTCCCACCCAACTGGTCAATTATGTCGTTGAAGTCTACTTGGAAGTTAACAGCGTGTGGTGGAATGTAGATATTAAGAAATTTAATGCCGGTTACCTCAAGACACTGGGCCTCAACACTTTGAGGTGATACAATATCTACTTCAATAAATGGCAGGCTACTTCGAATGAAAATTGCAACGCCACCTCCATGCAAATTTCTATCTTTACGAAACAAGGCATATCCTGGCAGTACCGGTGTATATCGTGAAACGAGGTGGGTCTCTGGGAGCACAATCAAGTCTGGTTTACATGCCATTTCCTGAATATAATGTTTGAATTCAAATAGTTTTCGATAAATACCTCTGCAGTTCCATTGTATGATATTTAAGGGCATTAAGTTAGTTACTTCCATCCATGATATCATCAAGTTCTATGTCATTAGAGCGTAGATGCCTAATACAGTCAGCATTGATCATTAGGCCTAACCTGGCAACTGATGTCGACACGATAGTATGCACGTCTATCAAGGAACCAGACTCTTTTTGAGCGATCGTGAGGCTAATAACTTCTGATATAAAAGCTAGAAATAACACCGGGTTGAGGGAAATCATACCCTCTTGATCGGAATTGCTTTGTGATCTCTGATCATTTCCGCATGACATACTATGGTCCTTGTGATGGTAGATTCGGAGGTCGTCGAGTAACATTTGACCAATGCGGAGGTTGTTCAGGAATATAATTTGACCAATTTGGAGAAGGCTGGCTTGGGTAACCCGGATATGGAGCAGATTGAGAATTTTTTGTTCTCACTGCTTGAGCGAAAGATGTCCTGTGTTTCAAAGGCTGTGACATATTGACTTGGGTAAGGGTGGGAAAATCATGTGGGGTCAATTGGTTTAAATTATTAGTTTGGGCTAAATTTTCCTTGGCTTCGAAATAGGAAATATTTTTTGTTGCAGTCATTGCTAGAATTTTAGTTTCTGTACGATACTTTTTGCAGCCAGCATATCCTGCACTATGAGGGCCATAACAATTTACACATTTGGGTGAATTTAAACAATTTTCCTGTGCATGATCACGACTGCCACATCTAGCACATCTTTTAACACTGCGGCAAAATTTCGCAACATGACCAAAACGGTTGCATTGAAAGCAACGTGTAGGCAAGGGTTTGTAAGTTCTGGTTCTAAAGTTAAGATATCCAATCTTCACAGTCTGGGTGTCAAAACCGAGAAGTACCGAGAGACTATCTTTGAGTATAGTTTTGATTTGTGAGGCTGATCTCAAATGAACAAGGTTTTCATTTCCAGATAATTGGGTAATTTCTGTTGAGCGCATCTTAAGTCGTCTAACATATGTTACGTGTTTGTTTTTCTTTTTGATTTCGCTTTGTATCTCTTCATTTGTCATCTCCAGTGGCCTCATCGCCACTGATTACAACTCGCGTAATAATGTCTAACTTCGGAATTAATTCTGCTTGTATTGGTATTTTGTATTAACTAGTTCCAATCATATTACAGTTAAGCAATCGTTCAATTTGGGTTGCATTCAACTCTTAAGTCACCTGATGACAGTACCCTTATGTCTTTCACAACACCCAGTAAAGAATTAGGTGAGCTTTCGACTATTGTAGGTCGATAGCTTCGTAACTTGCGGTCAACCCCTTTCAAAACAACATAGTTCACAAGCTCTGGGCCAAGTTCTTTGTTTTGTATCCCGGATGCCATTTCCGTGGCCTGTTTCTTTGCCATAAATTGGCCTGTGTGGTCACCAGCTCGTTTACCTGGCTTGTGCTGGATGGCATTGCTACCCCCAGAATGACAAGACATAAATGATCAAACCTGATTCCAACAGAAATCTTTCTCTCAATCCTTAGGGTTTCCCGAGGTAGGTAGACCAAAATGAAATATTCCCCGTAAGCAGCAGCAGACATCCGTCGCCTACTGTGAGTCTTCAAAAAAGATGTCCCATACTAAAAAGGCTATGTCCCATATGTCCGTTATGTTCCATACTAAAAAGACTATGCCCCTACTAAAGAGGATATTTTACCGGGGGTGCCAGGTTAGCTCAATCGGTACATCTATGGGAATACGCTTCGAGCTACGCATTTCTGATTGTCTTGACGCAGGTTCGAATCCCGTCATGGAGGATGATTATATGCGAGAGGTCTGCTGGACGCCTCGCCGGCTCACGTGAGCACTGCTTACGGCTTCCTCCGCCAACAATGGTCCAAGCACAGGAAAAATGAGAAATAAGATAATCCAAAAAAACATCCATCCCGATTCGTAACTGATATCTGCATGAGAGGTCGTGGTTAGCCATATGGTTAAGCTGTAAGAGGCTGCCGGCATGTCCCTACTCTGTACTAATTAGTCTATGTCCCTACTAAAAGGGATATAGCCTATTTAATAGTTACGTAGCCTATTTAGTAGAGGCAAAGCCTATTTAGTAGGGACATAACCTCTTTAGTAGGGACATAGCCCATTTAGTAGGGAGATAGCCTATTCCGTAGAAACATAGCCTATTTAGTAAGGACATAGCCTATTTAGTAGGGACATAGCCTTTTTAGTAGGGGCATAGCCTTTTAAGTATGGGACATAGCCTATTTAGTAGGGACATAGCCTCATTAGTAGGGACATAGCCTTTGTAGTATGGGATTCATTATTTAGTAGGGACATAGCGGACATATGGGACATAGCCAAATTATAATCACCCCAAACAAAGCGCTTTCTTACAAGTTCGCTCCGTTTGCAGCATAGGCATCGTAATTTAAACTAGGCAGCTGTACTAGGATATCACTAATCATGTTGCTCTTGGAGGAGGATAGGATAGGATTTTGGTTTTTAGCTTACGGGAGAGGAAAAACCGAGAATACGGCTTAACCATATGGCGAACAGCGACCTCTGTTGGGTGCCCAGTAAGCTCAATCTGCGTTGGGAATACGCTTAGAGCAACACATCTCTCGTCACGACGCAGGTTGGAATCCGGTGAGGTATAATGAATATATGCAATAGGTTTGATGTACGCCTCGCCGGTGCATGACCTTTCACGTAAGCAATTTTTTACGGCTTCCTCCACCAACCAAGTCCATACTCAGGAAAAATTAAAAATATGATAAGCCAAAAAGAAATTCACCCTGTTTCAAAACTAGTATCTGCACGAGAGGTCGAGGCTCACCATATGATTGGGCTGTATACTCAGAAAAAACCTCTAGGTGCTCCCATATAGTTTAAAACATATTTTGAGTAGACATTTAATAAAATATACATACACTTGAAATAAATTTGTTTTATATGCTTGTTTTGGCTAATTTTCAACCTTTAAACGTAGGCTACACTATCACGCTCGATGTAGACTCCATTTCTCATACCTTGTATTGCACAAAATTAGCATTTATAGACGGGCATGCTGAGTAGTCAATACGCCATAGAAGAAAAAGTGATTTTTCCGTTCGTACCTTTTGCCCTTTATTTTATATTGAACACCCAGATGACAGAGGCAACAGTGTTCTTAAAATTCTCGGACTCATTTTGTTCGAGCCCCATCTAACTGCCGATGCTTCTGAGTGTAGAAGATCAATTTCTTTTCTGTGCGGTTATTTTGTCCAAATTCACGGCCAAAGTGAGTCGATCAACCACATTTTTCAAAGTCTGCTCCTCCATACCGAGTAGCTGGAAAATAATGACGAGCTCGATATAAAGAATTTGAAGCATTTTTAGCAATAATAGTGACATAATCATTCCAACTCAAATCTTTAGAAATTGTGAGTCCAACGGAATGAATACGTGAAAATTCCTCAAAGGCAGTACAGGAAAGAGAAATTTGAGTTTAGCTTGCCTTATCGCAACGATTAAATGACAAAACTTAGTCTTTCAAGAGTTGAGAGTTACATGCCAATTGTCACCCACTCAGTTATTCTGACTAAGACGGAGCATTTTTGCAAGAGCTAGTCCGTATTAGATTTTTCATTAAGACATGAAATAGTATCATCAGCGTGAATTATCGTGTCACATATCAGATAATCGGGCATGTCATTCATATATATCAAGAATAAAGTTGAGCCAAGGATCGATCCCTGGAACAAAAATGAAATAGATTCCTGAACGTTGGACGTCCAGAACGACGTTAACCTTTCGATGGATAAAAACGATTTTATTATGGAGAATAATTGATTGCGTTTTCTGTAATAAACCATGGTGCTAACTCTGTCGCGACTTTTTACAATTATTTTGGCGTCTGATCCAAACATGGCCCATACACAAATCATCGGATAAACCAAAAAGAGTGTAAATATATGTGCTTTGGAACTGATTTGACATAGTCCTGGTATAAATATTCTAATATTGCAGTTTCAAGAATCCGCATCATGTCAATCACATACATGATCCATATATATTATCATTGGATAGATCTAGAAAAACATGCTTTGGAACTGATTTGACATAGTCCTGACATATGTAATCCAATTGCAAACTCCAAGACTCCATATCATCCGGGTCTCCTGGAAATATCATTGATTTTGTTGAAAAAGCGTGTATGCTTTGAAACTGATTTTGGCATAGTTTTGACGTAAACTATCCAAGTGTTATTTGAGACCTCCACATCCTGCTTGTCCCTTGCATGGCCCACGCATATATCATTGATTCGATAAAAAAGTGTTCAAGAGTGTGCTTTGGATTGATTTGACACAGTCTTGACATGATTGTCCAATCAATCGTTTAGGGCTTTTTCAGTGCAGAGTGCAGTTGCTGGTACCACATCTTTTATTAGCTCTTTGCCATTGAGTTAGTTGGTTCCTTTCAGGTACTGCTTTCGGTCGTGTTTAGGGTAAATTTCAATAAAAAAAAGACATCACATCCTGCCTGTTCTATGCATGTACCATACATATATCATTGATTCGATCAAGAAGATAGATGGTTTGAGATGGCACATTTCACTGTGTATATATGATTTCTTTGGATTATAGCGGCAGGATACATGGCCTGATTTTTGCAAAACTTTGTTTGTGAGCTCGTTCCAGAAGTCTGCGTGCTGTTAGACATTTTTTAGAGCATGTATGAGTCCTGATGGAAGACCTAGTAATGGCAGTGCTTAGTATGGTCAGACCAAAACTTTGAGGTACTGTATACACAGTTCTAGTATTGAACGAGTGATTCGATCCGATTCGAAAATACAAATCCCGTCACTGCCGCTGAAAAATTTGCAAGGAAATTCCTACTTCAGGCATAAAAATGAATGAATTAGAAGGGTGAAGGGCCAGAAATTGTTGGTGAAAACAGTTTATCGTTGTAGGCAGTTAGTAGTCCTATACTTCGTGTAATTTATGGGGTAACAGCATTTTTTTCTTTCATTTGTAGCAGTCATTTACAAAATATGCATAACACTGGTCTATAAAAGCTTGTATTTTGCCGTAATACGTACTAAATATCAATTGCTACACTGCGCCTTAAACTCATCCGAAAGTTGAACCATGCATGTGATCGAGCATTAACTTGACTTCATAGTTGTAAAAATTACTTGATAAGATATTTACCCTTATGATATGGTAAGTCAAATTTACCTCCTTACACAACCGGTGTAATGTTTCTATGTAGAAATTGCCGAATTATTGTCTAACCATATCGTTGGGTATTATAGGAAATGCCTGCCATAACACGAATACTGCCTTGGCAAATCCTTTCCGAGTGCTTTTTGTAAGACAATAATTTTTAACCCATGGTCAGTACTAACCTTAGATAGTGTTCATATCAATATAGGATCATGTGTTAAACTTTGTAATATTTGAGGGAAATACTCGCCACAGCATGATTAAGGCCTCCATGTTGTCTAAGATTTTAAGCGTTTCTCAAGCCAATATGGAAAGGTTTAGATACTTCGACAATGTCTGTCCATACAGGCTCGATAAAAATGCTTTTACGTTTTGCAACACTGGGTCATTTATTTAATATGTAGATTTACTTTTCAAGATTTATTACTAACGGATGTTCATGCAGTTGTGGTCGAAGATTGTCAACTCTTAGTGGGCAGCGGCGACGAAGATCTTTAAGAAGGTCCGACTCGCCGATGAATGAGTTAAATTGAGAATTTTATACCAATGAAAATACGCCCCGAGAGCTCGCGAGAGATTGTAGATGTGTTACCGACAGGAAAATATTATTTTGTTTATCTTACTGGCTAATACTTATTGCTAGACACTTTTCTATATACTTTTTATTTTGTTCATCAACTATTCGTGTCTAGTTATTATTAAGATTAAGATACTTTACCTGGTTTAAGATGCAGTGGGGCTAATGTTTCAGAAAAAGGAAAGGGCTAGACTAGATGAATCATCGTGACTGCCCATTAGGCCTCAAGGTTATCAATACAAAAAATGCTCATTCATTGTGTTAGATGCATATTTGGTTCAACTATTTGGAATTATTATATTTTAAGCTATTGGAATTTTAAATGTATTTTCAAGGACAAAATTAAATTTAGCAAAACCTTTCCTGCAGCATACGAACGGGTTTGTTCTACCTTGGTCGACTTTCATCATTAGTTACTTGTTCTATATAAGCAAATTTTTGTAACCGAAATAGACAAATTGAAATTATTAAGACTTTCGTTTCGTTGAATGGAACATGTTTACTCTGTAATGATTTTTTATTTATGGTACCATTACTATACTTTTGAAATACTTACATTCGTTACACGTTACATTCGTCCACGAAAAAATAAGAGACTTGTGACTTTTCCCACGGCAATAATTTTAAGTTAGAGTGTCTGATTTTCAGACGTTGAACGCTTAAAAACTTATTACATTTCCCCCAGTGTTGATACTTGACCAAACGTCGACCTCTATCTATCAATATTTGTGGAGCGTCTATATAAAGTTTATTGCTAATAATGATTCAAAAAGTCGGTTCTTCATATCGTACTCGTTAATTTCCCTCAACCAAAATCATATTTCACTCAAATATGAAATTCGACCGTGTTATAATTACATCTGGGGGAGTGCTGTAAATATTCTTATCGATATTATTTGACACGATATTATAACAATACAAGATTAATATAGTTGGTACCAAGCAGTCTTCAGCTTTGTAAAGCCTGTTGCAACGTGGCCCTAATGTGTTTATTCTCCGAATATTATAACGGTCTTTGTTCAAGAAAGATTTTTGCTCTTGATTTTCAACCGACTATAAAGATGTTTCCAGCAGGAACTGTTCAAGTAAATCCACCTATCGCGTTGGATTTTGCAAACCAACTCAGTCAACATTAACTTAAAGTCAACTAATTAAAGCATTTACGAGGACGCAGTGGTTTAATGTTTAACCTGGTATGGCTGATTGAATACGAACACAGAAATATGCTCAAATTATGGGGTTAGTTGTTTGATGTTGTTTGATTTTCATAGCACTATGTTATTGGGTTGGTAGAAAAGTAGTTTAAGAGAAAATACAAATCCGCGTCTGATAGTCAGGAAACGCACGAGTATATCGATCAAGTAATTTCATTGCTGCATATATATATAGCCTATCTATAGCTTGTGCAGAGACACAAAGAGTAACAGGATACAGCGCGTACCCAAAAGTTCCGAGGGGTCCTTCAATGACAATAATATACATTTTTATGTCCCTGTGCGGTTGGCTCGAATTTCCATTGATAAAGGAGCAATACGCGTTTGCGTAAATTGCGTTTTTGGAGGTTTGTTTTACTTTAACCTTGCGTATCAGCTAACGGAGGGTGCGTTTGCCGGCATGCGATGGCCAGGTCGCCAAACCCACATTTTGACCTTCAATTTTAGGTTATAATTTTTTTCGACAGTTTCCGGTAGTCCTGATCATGCACGTTAACATTCCGAAAACGTTTTTTTTTCTTTGTAAACCTTGAGCTTTTTAGGTAACTCGGTTTGAAAATTACATGTATACTACTGAAAAACAAGTAAATTTAAGAGCATTTTGCTGTATTTCGTAACTTTATCATTTAATTAGAATGTGTTTAGAAGTGTAGCCGCTCCATTCAAGACGTAGTTATTGCGTATTCTTACCGTTTATATGATATATTTTGAACAATATTTTATAATTTATGCCTCTTTCTGGGCACAATACTCGACGTCTAATATCAGCGATTCCCACAGTGCGGCTACATTTTTTGTGTATTTTATATATACTTTGAATCCCATCCCATATTCACATTTGTTCGTGTGCTTTGCTGACGGGTTGTGAACAAAATTTGGTGGTGAGTTATACTTATGATATATTGTCCGGATATGACGTCATAATGTGGCCATTTGGTCATTCATTTTATAATCTTCATATGATGTTGAAAATACTTGACATTTTATTCGAAGATTTTTTTTATACTTTCACTATGGATTTCCATATATTGAAATCGAAGACAGCAGAATTGCACACATATCGTACCGGTATTGCCTTCACGCGGCATTGCGGACTCGCTGACACACGAGATTGTCCGAAACGGAATCGACTGCGATAGAGAACACGCTAAGATACAGTGCCGCTACATTATCCTTAACTAATTCTTACAATTATTTGCAAACATTTTTATGTTCTCATGGAGTATTTTTACTGCAACCTTTTAGCGGCCACTGAACTAAAAACGCTAATATTCCGTGAAAACTTTTGGTGTGTATTTCTATGTTCTTTTCTTTCCATTAAAAACAATACTCCAATAATCTTTTATTGATAAATATTCTATATTGGTATTGGCAAATTTATGGAACATTCATTTGAATCGTCAGTTTCAACCCGTCTTTTCCCTTTACTTGGCGTTTTTTTAAATGTATAAAAATACTCCCTTTTGCCCATTTCATGACGTCACAATGGCTTGCCCAAAATATCATACGCGCAATGTGTACTGTTATTAAGTCTTAACGATACTCCGGTTCAGGAATGTCTTTTGTCGTCTGAACTTTGTGAAAAATAACGTTCTGCCACAAAATATAGTACACTATCAAAAAATCGTTTTTTTTTTTTGCGAAATCAAATCTTTACATCGGTACAATGCATGAATTTGCATTTATTAAGTAATTTTGAATCGATTTGGGAAAGTGCCTTCTCGAAAACTAGCTTATCTTTTCAATAGCTTATCTCCAGTAGGAGCATTTGGTATACAAAGAAATTTAGTTTGATTTACGAATTTTCTAATAAACGGTTTTCGGATTGTGGAACTAAAAAATTAGGACTATCAAATACCATCAAGAAAAAACTATAATGTTAAATTGCAGGGTAAACAGGCTAATTTCAGATTAATTTACGGAATTTTTAATAGTTAACTTGTGATCAAGCTTTACTGTCAAACGGTTTTCGGATTGTGATACTAAAAGATCAGGACTATCAAAAAACATCGAGAAAAAAACTATCATGCTAAATTGCAAGGCAGACAGGCCTGGCGACCGAACTATGGGTACAAGCAACGCAAATCAATGAAGATGTGTTTTTGAATCTGTCACGCATCAGCAGTA
The DNA here is from genome assembly GCA_963675895.2 of Styela plicata. Classification (NCBI taxonomy): domain Eukaryota; kingdom Metazoa; phylum Chordata; class Ascidiacea; order Stolidobranchia; family Styelidae; genus Styela; species Styela plicata. The sequence goes on from OZ023145.1 coordinate 22,080,360, forward strand.
ACGAACGCATCGGTAAGACAAATTCGCTTGTTTGTAGCCTGTCGCAACGATTTTATGCACCGCCGGACGGGTGTCTCGAAAACTGTACGGGATGTACGGGATGTACTGGATGTACGGGATCGGGATGTACGGGATGTACGGGATGTACTGGATGTACGGGATGTACGGGATGTACTGGATGTACGGGATGTACGGGATGTACGGGATGTACGGGATGTACGGGATGTACTGGATGTACTGGATGTCAGGAATTTGCGGGATGTACTGGATGTACGGGATGTACTGGATGTACGGGATGTACGGGATGTACTGGATGTACGGGATGTACTGGATAAAATTTTGCGCAAATTACCTTTTGAAGCATAGAAAATTGAATTATCAGTGAAAAAGTTTGGAATATTTATTCCTAATACTGTAACTAAAATGCAGTAAAATCGCTGTTCTTTGATAGTAATGCCAAGCGATAATATCAAAATCCACATTCCAGAAATTGGCATCCACAAGGCAACTTAATTTCAAAATCCAAAAATTACGAAAATTAACGTTAACTTACTGCGTTTTTATCAAAGTGTGGTTAATTAAATGTGGTGGTCGAGAATTGCACTCAATGTTTTGCAACCAGTTGAACTGCAGTCTTTTTATATAAAAACCAAGACAATTTCATTCACAGCGTATTGCACACACATTCAATTACACACAATAGTATTGCCCTTAATAGGATTGCACCCAGAAGGATTGCACTCGGTAGAATTGGACCCTTTCCTATGATTGTAGTAGATGTACGGGATGTACGGGATGTACTGGATGTACGGGATGTACTGGATGTACTGGATAAAATTTTGCGCAAATTACCTTTTGAAGCATAGCAAATTGAAATATCAGTAGAAAAGATTCGAATATTTATTACTAACTATTACTATTCATAGTAATGCCAATCGATGAAATAAAAATCTACAGTACATAATTTGGCATTCACAAGGCAACTACAATTTTGAAATAAGAAAATTATGCAAATCAATGTTAACTTACTGCGTTTTTATCACAGTGTGGTTAATTAAATGTGGTGGTCGTGAATTGCACTGAATGGCTTGCAACCAGTTTAACTGCAGACATGTTATATAAAAGCCAAAGCAATTTCACCCACAGCGTATTGCACACACATTCAATTACACCCAATAGTATTGCCCTTAATAGGATTGCACCCAGAAGGAGTGCACTCGGTAGAATTTTACCCTTTCCTATGATTGTTGTAGATGTACGGGATGTACGGGATGTACTGGATGTACTGGATGTACTGGATGTACGGGATGTACGGGATGTACGGGATGTACGGGATGTACGGGATGTACTGGATGTACGGGATGTACGGGATGTACGAGATATACGGGATGTACGGGATGTACTGGATGTACGGGATGTACGGGATGTACTGGATGTACGGGATGTACTGGATACAATTTTGTGCAAATTACCTTTTGAAGCATAGAAAATTGAAATATCAGTGGAAAAGTTTGGCATATTTATTCCTAACACTGTAACGAAAATGCAGTAAAATCGCTGTTCTTTGATAGTAATGCCAAGCGATAATATTATAATCCACATTCCATAAATTGGCATCTACAAGACAACTAAAATTTCAAAATACAAAAATTATGAAAATTAAAGTTAACTTACTGCGTTTTTATCAAAGTGTGGTTAATTAAATGTGGTGGTCGAGAATTGCACTCAATGTTTTACAACCAGTTGAACTGCAGTCTTGTTATATAAAAACCAAGACAATTTTACCCACAGCGTATTGCACACACATTCAATTACACCCAATAGTATTGCCCTTATTAGGATTGCACCCAGAAGGATTGCACTCGGTAGAATTGGACCCTTTCCTATGACTGTAGTAGATGTACGGGATGTACGGGATGTACTGGATGTACTGGATGTACGGGGTGTACGGGATGTACTGGATGTACTGGATGTACTGGATGTACGGGATGTACGGGATGTACGGGATGTACGGGATGTACTGGATGTACGGGATGTACGGGATGTACGGGATGTACGGGATGTACGGGATGTACTGGACGTACGGGATGTACTGGATGTACGGGATGTACTGGATAAAATTTTGCGCAAATTACCTTTTGAAGCATAGAAAATTGAATTATCAGTGAAAAAGTTTGGAATATTTATTCCTAATACTGTAACTAAAATGCAGTAAAATCGCTGTTCTTTGATAGTAATGCCAAGCGATAATATTAAAATCCACATTCCATAAATTGGCATCCACAAGGCAACTTAATTTCAAAATCCAAAAATTACGAAAATTAACGTTAACTTACTGCGTTTTTATCAAAGTGTGGTTAATTAAATGTGGTGGTCGAGAATTGCACTCAATGTTTTGCAACCAGTTGAACTGCAGTCTTTTTATATAAAAACCAAGACAATTTAATTCACAGCGTATTGCACAGACATTCAATTACACACAATAGTATTGCCCTTAATAGGATTGCACCCAGAAGGATTGCACTCGGTAGAATTGGACCCTTTCCTATGATTGTAGTAGATGTACGGGATGGACGGGATGTACTGGATGTACGGGATGTACGGGATGTACGGGATGTACAGGATGTATTGGATAAAATTTACCGCAAATTACCTTCTGAAGCATAGCAAATTGAAATATCAGTAGAAAAGATTCGAATATTTATTACTAACTATTACTATTCATAGTAATGCCAATCGATGAAATAAAAATCTACAGTATATAATTTGGCATTCACAAGGCAACTACAATTTTGAAATAAGAAAATTATGCAAATCAATGTTAACTTACTGCGTTTTTATCACAGTGTGGTTAATTAAATGTGGTGGTCGTGAATTGCACTGAATGGCTTGCAACCAGTTTAACTGCAGTCATGTTATATAAAAGCCAAAGCAATTTCACCCACAGCGTATTGCACACACATTCAATTCCACCCAATAGTATTGCCCTTAATAGGATTGCACCCAGAAGGAGTGCACTCGGTAGAATTGTACCCTTTCCTATGATTGTTGTAGATGTACGGGATGTACGGGATGTACTGGATGTACTGGATGTACTGGATGTACTGGATGTACGGGATGTACGGGATGTACGGGATGTACTGGATGTACGGGATGTACGGGATGTACGCCATACACGGGATGTACGGCATGTACGACATGTACCGGATGCACGGAAAGTACTGCATGCACGACATGTACGCCATGCACGTAGTGTACGGAATGCATTGGATGTACGGCAAGCAGATTGTATGTACGAAATGCACGACTTGTACGGGATGCACGGAATGTACGACAGGCACGTGATATAGTGAATGTACGGCATGTAATGCACTATGCACCCATGTATGGCATGCACGGGATGTACGGCATGAACAACATGTGCCGATTGCACGGAATGTACTAGATGAACGGCATGCACGGAATGCATTCAATGTTTGGAATGCTCGTGATGTACGGCATATACGGGATGTACGGCATGCACGGCATGTACTGAATGTACGGCATACACGTGGTGCACGGAATACACTGGATGTATGACGTGCACAGGCGATGTACGGCATGCACGGCAGGCACGTGATATACGGAATGCACGTGATGTACGGTATGTACGAAATGTACGGCAGGCACGTGATATACGGGATGTACGGCATGCACCACATGTACTGAATGTACGGCATACACGTGGTGCACGGAATACTGGATGTACGACGTAAAAAGGGGTTGTACGGCATGCACGACATGTGCGGCAGGCACGTGATATACGAAATGCACGTGATGTACGGTATGCACAAAATGTACGGCAGGCACGTGATATACGGAATGTACGGCATGCACGGGATGCACGGAATGCACTGGATGTACGGCATGCGCGGGATGTACGATATACACGACGTGTTCTGGATGCAAGGAATGCATTGAATGTAAGGCGTGCATGTGACTTTGGGATGCACTGAATATACGGAATTCTCGGTATGTGCGAGATGTACGGAATTTACGGCATGTTCGGCATGCGTTGAATAGGATGAATATAACATATAGATGGGGTATACGCGGTGTACTTAATGTACGACATGTACTGGATGCACGGAATGTACTGTATGTACGACATGCACTGTGTGCACGGGATACTCAGTATGTACGGAATGCACTTCATACACCCGGAGTGTGCATTCCTTGCATCCAGAACATGTCGTGTATATCGTACATCCCGCGCATGCCGTACATCCAGTGCATTCCGTGCATCACGTGAAATCCGTATATCACGTGCCTGCCGTACATGTCGTGCATGTCGTACATCCTCTGTGCATGTCGTACATCCCGCGTATTCCGTGCACCACGTGTATGCCGTACATTCAGTACATGTCGTGCATGCCGTAAATCCTGTATATGCCGTACATCACGAGCATTCCAAACATGGAGTGCATTCCGTGCATGCCGTTCATCCAGTACATTCCGTGCAATCGGCACATGTCGTTCATGCCGTACATTCCGTGCATGCCGTACATCCAGTGCGAACCGTACATCGCGTGCATGCGGAACATTGAGTGCATTACCTACATGCCGTACATTCCCTATATCACGTGCCTGCCGTACATTCCGTGCATCCCGTACAAGTCGTGCATGTCGTACATGCAATCTGCTTGCCGTACATGCAATGCATTCCGTTCACCACGTGCATGGCGTACATGTCGTGCATGCAGTACATTCCGTGCATCCGGTACAAGTCGTACATGCCGTACATCCCGTGTATGCCGTACATCACGTGCATTCCGAACATTGAGCGCATTCCGCGCATGCCGTTCATCCAGTACATTCCGTGCATTCGGCACATGTCGTTCATGCCTTACATCCCGTGCATGCCGTGCATCCCGTACAAGTCGTGCATGTCGTACATCCAATCTACTTGCCGTACATCTAATGCATTCCGTACACCACGTGCATGCCGTACATGTCGTGCATCCCGTACATCTACTACAATCATAGGAAAGGGTACAATTCTACCGAGTTCAATCCTTCTGGGTGCAATCCTATTAGGGCAATACTATTGGGTGTAAATGAATGTGTGTGCAATACGCTCTGGGCGAAATTGCCTTGGGTTTTATATAACATGACTACAGTTAAACTGGTTGCAAACCATTCAGTGCAATTCACGACCACCACATTTAATTAACCACACTGTGATAAAAACGCCGTAAGTTAACATTAATTTGCATAATTTTCATTTTTCAAAATTGTAGTTGCGTTGTGAATGCCAAATTATGTACTGTGGATTTTAATTTTATCGATTGGCATTACTATCAAATAACGACGATTTTACTGCATTCTCGTTACAGTGTTAGTAATAAATATTCGAAACTTTTCTACTGATATTTCAATTTGCTATGCTTCAAAAGGTAATTTGCGCAAAATTTTATCCAGTACATCCCGTACATCCCATTAATCCAGTACATTCCGTACATTCCGTGCATCCAGTACATCCCGTACAACTACTACAATCATAGGAAAGGGTCCAATTCTACCGAGTGCAATCCTTCTGGGTGCAATCCTATTAAGGGCAATACTATTGGGTGTAATTGAATGTGTGTGCAATACGATGTGGGTGAAATTGTCTTGGTTTTTATATAACAAGACTGCAGTTCAACTGGTTGCAAAACATTGAGTGCAATTCTCGACCACCACATTTAATTAACCACACGTTGACAAAAACGCAGTAGGTTAACGTTAATTTTCGTAATTTTTGTATTTTGAAATTGTAGTTGTCTTGTGCATGCCAATTTATGAAATGTGGATTTTAATATTATCGCTTGGCATTACTATCAAAGAACAGCGATTTTACTGAATTTTCGTTACAGTGTTAGGAATAAATATTCCAAACTTTTCCACTGATATTTAAATTTTCTATGCTTCAAAAGGTAATTTGCGCAAAATTTTATCCAGTACATCCCGTACATCCAGTACATCCCGTACATCCCGTACATCCAGTACATCCAGTGCATCCCGTACATCCCGTACATCCAGTACATCCCGTACATCCCGTACATCCCGTACATCCCGTACATCCCGTACATCCCGTACAGTTTTCGAGACACCCCCGCCGGACTGCTCAATACAAACACATAGAATGACCATTCTTTTTCCTCATTTAATATCAAGCAAAATATATTTTCACAATGACGACAATTACCGAAGTGGTGTCAAACACTGTGTTAACAGTTGTTCTGCTCAGACTTATTGGAATATATTATGAAAGTGGGTTGATAGGAGTGATCAAGGCAATTGCAACTTTCATTCTGAAATTGCCCGGCCTACCAACTCTCCTTCGCATATTTACAAAACGTGAAATAAAGGGATTTATAAAACAAACTTTTGAGGAAAAAAATGATGGAAGAAAACTTATTCCTATACCACAAAAAGGTAAGTTTTTTTTGCGTATATATTTGCTTTTAGATTTCCCCAGTTTCTAAATGTTGTCCACTTGACCATGGTTCACAGATATAAATTGTTTCGAATGACGTCCAATTTATAATAAATACCTACAGTTTTCTCATATTCCCACGACAAAAACTTGACGCGTATCTGGTTTTGACAATAGTGTGCCGTTCATCAAAATGAAACATTGTAAACAAAATCTACGAAAATGTCGATTCACTAATGGACCGTGCTGACCCACTCTTAACAAAACCATATTTGGGCAAAGTTTTTACGGTTGGATTACGAAAAATTATTGATGATCGTCACTTTTGAATAGCACAGCTTGTTTTATTTGTACCCAGGCATCAGTACAGAAGAACTCCAAAAAGAACTTGTTGAGTTGAAAGGAGGGCATGGAGACTTGAGTGAGGAAGGAAGATTATTTGCCTACGTTTACACTGCTCATGGAAAGAATTTCGAGTTACAGGTGTTTGCTCTACCTAAATTTTTGGGTTTATAAGACAAACGAACGAGTGAACTTATTTTGCCTTGTATATATTCCAGAAAGAAGCCTTCTCGATGTTTAATGAAACTACAAACGAAGGCGTGGATTCTCTCAAAGAACAGATGGAGTCGGTGAGAATGTATTTCGAGGCGTTCATGCATGACAACGCTTTGAATCCTACAGTGTTTCCTGCGCTAAGGTTTGCAATTCATTTCTATAATAAATAAAATAGAAAAGTATAGTTCTTAGCCAGCTTTTTCTTTGCAGAAGTCAATTTTTGCTCCTCTCGGTGAAATCCCCAAAATCATTATTATATTTACAACAATTTCGCATTGGAGAGAAAAAAAATATCTGAAGTGCGGCACGGACTGTCAAAATATAAGCTACTCTGCTATTCAAACACCCGAAGCGAACGACTGCCAGCACAACATAGTTCAGTAAAAAGGCAATATATCATGATACATATCTTGCTGGAAGAATAAACTGCTTCTCTTCGAGTGTCTGTTAGCAACTAAACTGTATAATAGGGTCCAAAACATCAATACTGCTATGTAACAGCAGTGTTGATGATATTGAAGTTATTTTGTCCATCAGAAAAAAGGTGTGAACATTGCGGATAATAGTATAAGAAATGTATTGATCCTCAAAAGCGGGGAATCATTTTTGGTCATTTTAAACCACATAGAAATTCATATTGCTACTGTTTTAACCACTGCAGCCAAGGAAATATTTTGAGAAACCCCTATTGACTATTTTACTTCCATTTGTTTTGTCCATAATTGGTTTTTGTTATAATCATAAAGCTTTTTAATGACAATCTATTTGTGTATCCGTGTAAACAAAATCCGAAAATTTGTTTTGTGCGATCCATCTGTAGTCCAACGAAATATTTCAGAACGTTCTCCTGATTGAAATAAAGAATATTTTAGGATAATTTTGCTATTTGTTCAAGCTAAATGTTCACTATTGATAACTTTGAACAAAGATTTTACAGTGAGACTTAATGACGTATTAACGACATTCAAATACAGAAAATTTGAAAATGAGGTGGTCGCAATGACTTCACATATGTTACATGGAAACGGTGATACGGTGGGAAGTGTGACGTCAGGAGGAACGGAGAGTATTTTGATGGCAATGAAAACTTACAGAGATAGAGCACGAGATCTCACACCACAGATAAAGAGACCAAATATTGTAGGTTTTAGTGGGACCGCTAATAAAGTTTTAGTGTGTATAAAATAATGTTCTATGTAGTGTAAATAGAAGAGAAATATAAATTTTACAAGGCACGAAAAAGAAATAATTTTGTATGTTATATTAATACATGCAATAATCAATCTATTTTTTGTCCAAAATTCCTGATTCCACGGTGAGTGTTTTTCAGGTTTTCATTATTTCGTATGGGCTGACCGCGAACCTACCGTGGGGGAGGGGGGCTTATACCCAACAACCGTAGTGACTGCGTATCTGATCTATGTTACAGCTACCCGCGAAGTACCTTGCTTAGGGGCACGCTCGGTGGTAAAATGGCCAAGCATCGAACCACAATCGACTTTCCGGACGATACGATCGCGCTTGGCCGACTAATCCACCGAAGCGGGCATGCACGGTGAACGTGCAAACTTCAAAACGACTGGTTAAAATCACATCTAGTGGAGGGAACTAACTAACGACCACTGAGATGCAAAGATATACATATTATAAATCACTGATGAACCATCTTGCCCGGACACACCCAGTAAATAAACAATAGACCGAGTATGTATCGTACGCAATCCGTCATAACGTCCGCCTGTGAAGTGTTATAACGATACTAAGCAGTATGCTTTGATATAGCGAGCAGCAGCAAAAACAATGCTATCTGTTGCATTTTCATATAAACACTGCTTGGAAATAGAACTCCGTCTGTATTTAACCGACAAAAGTGCTCATCATGCAACATCTAACTTCCTTTGCAATATTTGGTTTAGGTAGCTCCATCAAGTATTCATCCAGCGTTCGAAAAAGCAGCTCATTATTTCGATATTGAAGTGAAGCACGTGACAGTTGGCAAAAAGTCTTTACAGGCAAATTTGAGAGAATATGAAAACACGATCGATGAGAACACAGTCCTACTTGCTGCATCAGCACCATCATACCCACAGGTAACACTAGTCAGATATGTCTATCAAATTATACTCGTAATTTTTCTTGTCCACCTCGTGGTTTATCAAGTGCAGACGTTGTATGGCGACAACTTTGTTCATAGTAATTTTGCGATAACTTACTGAAACTTCACGTGATCAAATTGTATAACTTCATCCCTCCGCGACCCAGCAGTCAGAAATTTAGAGATTTTATCATATGTCAAGCAGAAATGAAAGTCAGAACCTTTAGTAATTTGTTTTTGCCAGCCCTTCCCAATATGGCTGTTTTTCTATACTACATTTTTGTATTTTGTTTTTTGTATTTCTCCATCTTTCTGGGTGGGGGGGGGGGGGGGGGGGGGGGGGGGGGGTCTTTTGGGTCTCTCGAAATCCACACCATATCATCAATCCCCACCCATATCAAGAATTCAATTTCTACGCCTGAGCCTTCTATAAAAGGCCAATTGGCCATCATTGATCCGTCTAGATAACGACTAACCTCTAAGACATTTCTTTCTTTCCCTTCTTTTCTAAAGGTTTGCTCAAACTAAAATCTCTCACTGAATGAACAAGTCTCAAAATTATCCTTTTGCTGAAGATAGAACTCCTTGCGACCTTTAAAGAACGATATTTCCACAGTGGCGTCACTGTTTATTGTTTACATTTCTAATTACCCCGACAGTCTCGAGATTGTAGCATCACTCCTAATTGGTTAAATGCATATTCGTTGTAATCAAACAGTCGCTCGTTTAGTTTTGTTCTGTCACATTGCCTTTCGTATTGTTTTCAATGGAATTTTTATTTTATATTTAGGCGATTATGGATCAGATTGAAGAAATATCAGAGATAGCTTGCAGAAGAGGACTGCCTATGCATGTAGATGCTTGTTATGGTGGATTCATGACTCCGTGGTATGAATGGCTATTGTTAATTTTTGGTCGTCTACTTTGATCTGAGACAAGATGGCCTATACCATTCCATAGTTATTGGCGTATCCAACTGATTTTGCAAGATCAAAGTTAGATTTGTTCTTGCTTTGCAATATTGTGAACTGAAACATGTTTTTGCGTTTTAAAATAAGATACTGTCCACAAAAGCAACGTTTCAAACCAAACACAACAAAATGCAATTCGGTTGTATTGTATATATTGCAAAACATTTTGAAATCCTCCGCACACTAAAATATACAACATACAGGCTGGTCATATGGGCAAAAAAGGACAAAACTCTTTGCGAACAATTCTTATATTTTCTTTAGACAGTTTTTAAAGAATAAACGATTCAACTCTTTTTCTCAATTTCCTGTAATAGATATTTTTGCTGCGCGCTTTTTGATTTTATGACGAAATGTTTTAAATTTTCGCAAGCTAAATCCTGGTTGCGTCACTAGTCACTACTGACTTTGGCCAAAAGATGGTATATGATGGAGTAGGGTCAGATGCAGAGAATATGCTGGAATAATGCATTCGGCTTATTATATTACACACCAAAATTCTACACCAGCGGCTCGAAGTTTGATTTTCAAGCGATAAAATGTCCAGTATTTCTACTTAGCTACAAATATTCAAAAGCTGTTAGAACGAGTTTTGTTAGTTATCTCTAGCAGGCGAGGAGATATACGTTTCACCTATTTATTGCCAGTGTAAATTTTGCCCCGAAAGAATGAATTTGCTCGTTTCAGGATTGAGAAATTGGGACATCCTATACCAAAGTGGGATTATCGGTTACCTGGTGTAACATCCATATCAGCCGATCTCCATAAATACGGGTTTTCGACCAAAGGATCAAGCGTGATAACATATAAGCACGAATCTATTAGAAAGTATCAGTTCTTCGCTTATTCCAAATGGTCAGGAGGATTATTTGCTTCTCCGACTATGGCTGGTACCAGGCCAGGTAAGAGCTAAGCTTTCATTCAAGAAAATTACATCTAACTCTGTTTTAAATAGTGATGTTTAGCCTCCCTGTGAGTGTACTCGAATGCCGAATATCGTTGAACCAATGATTTGAACTATTTATATCAGCTGTTGCAACCCCCAGTCAAAACATATTCGGGCAGTGTTTTTCTGACAAGGACAACCGACGTCAGGATGGAGTTAAGCCATTTTAAATAAGGCTCATGTAAAATGCTGTAAATGCTTTTCGTCGAAGACGATAATCTAGAAAGCGCTGAATATATATCGATATATTTGGACAAAATGAGGATTTATAAAGAAATTGCACACGCATCCGTATAATAATAATTTTTATGGTTACATCAATTTTTGGATGTAAAGTATTGAATCATCTATGCATGACGAGTGATGTTTATCCTTTTATGCTGATATTTATTAAAACCTGCTTCGGCTAATATTTTCTCATTAGTTCAAGTGCAAATCCCTATTTATTTAAAAAAGGAGGACATCTTGCTGCATCCTGGGTTGCTATGAGAGGAATGGGTCAAGACGGATACATAAATATGGCGGAAAAACTGTACGCAACAGCCAAGAAAATGCAAAAGGGGGTGAAAGAAATCGAGGTTTGGTTGGTGATATTTAAATAATTTTTACACTAGCCTCCGCCGTTATTATAAACAAATGAATGGATAATAATTTATTTACAAATATATTGAAACAAGGAACAATTTAATGGTATACAGTGCAAAAACGCGTTACTATAAATGTACAAAAAAAAATTACCAAACCATTGCGGAGATAAATTAAATTTGTGCAATGTTTTAACAGGGTCTTGAAGTTTTAGGCAATCCTTTGATCACGGGTTTTGCATTTGGATCAGTTGATAAAAACTTCACTGTCTTCCAGATTGCCGATTCTATGGGGAAGAAAGGTTAGTAGGGGAACACAGTAATAATTAAAATTAATATTGTTGTTCAATCTGTACGATCATGGACCAGTGTTTGAGGCTCACATCCGTTCGTGACTAAACAAAGAATATTTTAATAGTTCTAAAATATTTAAAGAAGATGAAAGTATTTGACAAAAAACACAAATCTTGTCGAGCCCACAAGTATGTCAAAAATTTTGCCATCAAGCGAGCAATTACGTTTCTATCGAAAAACCGTTAGTTTTCGTTGTTTGAAAAACTAGAAAATTAGTCAACTTTGATTTTAACCCGCCACTGCAAATAGCTGCAATAATGCAAAAATATATACACTATAATCAAATACTCAATGTTTACAAAACCAACAAGATTAAATGCATACGGAAATGTAACATTGCTATACAGCGTAAAATCAATGGGTTTCGTTCGTTTGCATTTTTATACGCTATTTTTGTTAGGATATTGTTTGTAAATATTGATTCCGAATAGAGAATAAGCTAAGGCTAATAACAATCGAAATTAACACTGTTTGTATTACCTGGGTTAATCATTACTTTCTGATTAGATTTGAGTTTACTTATTCACTGTGGATATCATTCAATTTTTGTCAAACATAGGCCACAGACCGACCGCTCCTCGGCAGCGCGATCCATCAGTGACTCTTGCTTGACAAAACATGTTTTAATAAATATTTTCTGACAGTGCTGGTATTACACTTGTTCAAAAGTTAACATAATCATTAGAAAGCAGATCAGGAACTTCACGATCAGGATTACACGAATACGCAACGTTATAAGTTTCGAAATCACGATTACCAAATGTTGTTGCTGTAGGATTTTCTCTCAGATAAATATTTCTTATCGGCGATGGGTTATAGGTAATTCTTTGAATGTCAAATAGCAGGTCCGTTTCAGTGAACACCGTCGTAGTTGTTGACGTGGAGTTTTGACTTAAAAGACGATTATTCCTCCGGAATTGGGTAAGATCGAGGAAGTCTTTGTTGAATAAGAATGGTGTTACTGTTGACGTTAGCTGTGTTGGTTGCGTCATCAAGAAATCAGTATCCGCCATTTGCGAGCGAATAGTTGGGCTCATCAGTGAATGTCCGTCATCTAGAATGTTGTCAGCCTCACTTTCAAGGATATAATTTCCGAGTCCGTACGTTATATTTATTCTTGAAGTAGTCTCATCTTCTGAATGCCGAGGATACGAGCATGAAACTTCTCTTAAATAATCTGTTGATGGAAAATAGAAACGTATTTGTTGTACGGTTTTATATGATCGTAAAGCGCGTTAAAAAATGTTATGCGCACAAGAAGCAAGTACTAGAAACACTAAATACATATGGATTAAAACTCGCTCCACTATTACATTAGTATACACCATGTGCTCCATTACCATATAGATATATTTGTTTCTCGAGATATCCTATATGAAGGATCTTATTCTACCTGTGTCGCTTTCAAATTGCAATGTATCGCCACCATTGTTTGAACAAAAGTCAAAGACTTCATTTTTCCTGATAAATACTGGTGATATTCTTCTCCAACTTGATAACTCTGATCCTACAGGCGGCAGAGGATCGATAGATTCTTGTGTTAAATAGTTGTTGCCCAGTCCTTTGTTGCCCAGTCCTTTGTTATTGTCAGTAGGCGGATCAATTTGACTGTCTCGAAACACTCTCAGCTGTGATGCAGATTATTATAATCTTATAACTTGGTGTAGCAAGACCGAATAAAGAGTAACACCTGCTAACTCATAGTGCAGCAACACGAACGCACGTCAACGAGAAGTCGCTACACAACGTTCAAGGGTATTTTTTATCAACTTGTAATTGATTTATTCATAACAAGTTTATGTAGGAGTTTATTTAATCACTATAAACGCTGTGAAATGATCAGGTGTTCGAAATTATTAGTTATTAGCACTCATCAGTCGATATGCTGATACTATTGTAGCGTCCATTATAGCGTATATTCTGAAAATATGCTTTTGCCTATTTAAACATCGATGACTGATTACTATTCAACTACAACATAACTAACTTACTGTAACTTCTGGTAGAGGTCCTTTCTCAAATATGTATTTCCATTTTCTTTTTGTCTGAAAGACACCGTACGTCGACAACATGAGAAATATCATACAGGCTATCCCAATACAAACAAATTTAACGATTTCATTCATTTTCTCGGTAATAACTTCCGCTGGAGTAATGTCACTTGCTGCAGTGCTGTTTTGTAATTTTATACAAGATGGCGGATTCAGCCACGGGGAGAAAATGGTTTTTGTTGGTCCCAAGCTACCGACATCTTTTGCAAACAATCTGATACTGACACAATATATTTCCTTCTTTGCGACCTAGATTTTTTCAAAATCAAAATCACATAATTTAGGACTAAAAAGAACCCGGTATAGGAATCAGATATGATCATAGAAACCCATGAATTTGAAAAAACAATATAGAACGAACAGCGTTCTACGATAGCATAAATTTCAACTAGAAGTATACGCGACTTTCCCATGCAATGTGGTATACTTGTTGAACAAGATAATAAATTATCTGAAAGAGCTACGATTGGTTTCTTACACTACAGGAAAAAGCTTAAAAGCAATAAGACTATAGTTACATTGTCATATCACCAAACCTGTGGTAAATTCAGTCATTCATTTGGAGGGATGCCCTGGTAAAGGTATTGTAACAAACGAGATTGGTGGTTTTTGTTGAGTCGTGTTTACCCATATTTCCACTCCTTGGATTAAGTGGTGAACATGGTTCATAGATCGGTATTACCATTGTTTGGCCGATGATGGCAATATGATAGCCCTTAAAACAACGCGCATGCCAAACTTCTCAAAAAACGACTTACCTGAATCGGAATCGCATTATGTAGTTCCTTCACTGATTTGTGAAGTACTTCTGTGTTGTTACTTGCAGGCCAGTATTTTATCTGAACAAAAATTCAACATTTCAAACATTACATTCAAACATTTTAGACTCGCGGGTGTCTGGTGATACTGTAAAGAAGATTTTTCACAGTTGGACCGCGCCTCGGTGACGTGATTCGCTTTAAAAAACTTATTAAGTTTTCTTGACGGTGACAGGGTTTTCATTTCACCTCAAGTTTTTGCCGACTTTGTGCCACTAAATAAATCGTGTGAATGATTGAAGGAGATCCCGCGTCAATTCACTGCTCGGTTCTATTATTTTAAATGCCAGCTTTAGCAAAGACAATTTTTTGTAACGATTGTTCCATCAGGTCGAAACCAGCGACATATGAAACAAGTTTATAATTTATATGTTGCAAATCCCTATACTCCTATACCTTGGCGCCATCTCAAAAAATACATATTAAAAAAAATACTTCAAACTTTTATACCTGATGAGTGAGTTGTTTGATATGTTCGTCGATACGTTCCCCATTCGCCAATTTATGTATATTAGGTTGGATGAAGATAACGTTATCAACGTTCGTCAGAGTGATATTCGGTGCAACAAGTATTGCTAAAAATGAAAAAGGCTCTTTAGAAGACAATAGGAACAGACAGATAGGGTCCCGGTAGTACTGCCTTCACCATAATATTCAGGTATTCTGTGATTGGGATTAAAATAAATTTCGTTTTTCGATTGTTGTTAAATCGATACATTTCGCAGTTGAATCATGATATATGTCAAAATTTACAACTTAAATCGTGACTTGACCTCGAAATACGACTAAGTATCAGCAATTTCGTTTATGTGGAATATTGAAGCACTTCTATATTTATATAGTGAATTTTGAATAGCATTTGACTTGAACAATAATAAAGAACCCAGGATAAGTGTAATCATAAGATAAGGTATACATTAGATATGAAGGAGATTCGAGCCAATTAAAAAGGTAATTATTTTATTACTGTCGTGCTTGGGATTGAATCTTATTTCCGATGTATTATAAACCACTTTCGATGATCCAGAAATTTTTGCATTAACTTTGAACCAGTATTCCATATCAGCAAAAATTTCCGTCGTTGATTTCGCTAGATCACAATGATTTACAACAATATTCACACATCCGAATACAGATGACCAATCATCTCTGAAATAAAATATATTATACGAAATATCAGTATGTTGTTAGGCAGTATGAAATGGGATTTGTGAATTGAATTGAATTTTCAAACAAAAATCGAAAACAAAAGCATATACAAAATTCGCGAATCTTGTAAAAAATTGGCCTATTGTTTTGAAATGTTTCAAAACTAAGATAAATTATTTTCATATTTGGATGTTCTAAGATTTTAAAATACGCTTCGATATTGCATCCAAAAATCAAGTTAAAATTGTGAATTTTGCTGAAAATATGTGTCACTGATTAATCGCGTCGATGAGACGCGGTCTATATGTGACGCATGCCATGCTTGATAAAATGAAATTTCCGATCAAGATTTACACAGCAAAAATGATAGATGTTGATGTTATAAACTATTTTAGTATCAAGTAATGATACTTACTCTTCTCCGAGTTTGAACCATACAGTGTATTTCAAGTGTTCAGAAGAGACATTGATGAATTCTGGATCCTCCCAGGATAACTGATGATGTAGCATCACTGATGTTATATTAAGTGAATATATTCTGCTTTCTGTATATACATGAGATAAGATCTTAGGTTCTTTAATATAGGAAATTGATTAGCTTGTATACCTCAAATGCTATACAAACCTCTTCGTTGGGGGCGTGATTTTTACGTTTTCTTTTATGTTATCCGTGTATTTTGAAATATAAAAACACACAAGTCGTTCACACTTTAGGTTAGGATTTTTTTTATCCGATGGGAGAAGATAGCCGACAACCCAGCTCGAACATATATGGCGAACCACGACCCCTCATGCAGATACCAGTTTCAAGTCGGGAATTGAGGTGTTTTTTCTTTCTTTAACCGTCTACAGATTCCTTCTGTGGGATTCAAACCCAGGACGTTATAGTTGCATATTTTTAACGCTTTTACTAATTGAGTCGACTCATGTAATAAAACTACAAATCAGAATCAGGTTAAAATGAGTGTGTATGCTAGTAGTTTAATTTTCGTGAAATTCTTGGGATTATATATTTTTTTTATCTCACGGTACAGAGTAGACCATGGACGGAGAAATGGAATCTGATATATCGCAGTCCCAAAGTTAATTTTGTCAAGCTCGTGCCGCAGATAGACCGCGTGTATTCAACGCAATCCATCGGTTACTTATACTCAACAAACGATATTTTGCCAATATTTTTCTGTTTGCTTATTGATTACATAAAAAAAGATTAATTTGAGGCGACTTTTCCACAATTTTCAGACTTGTGACTTAATCTCCGTTCAGTGGTAATGGTAAAGAGTCATCAATTATTCTCTTTTGTGTTTCAAACTGGTTGCCACTGGCGTCTCTTCATTGGCGAAATAACTACTAAAATATGTAATGCTTCTTACCTGCAAATTTGCTCCATGCCAATAGAAAATATGCAATTTGAATTCCTGCAGACAAGTATGAACTGATCCGATGTATTTTTTGCATTTTATAAAGTACGCTATTATAAAATTAACCAATAGTTTCATAGTTTTTGATATTCATGGAACATTTCTAAAATCAATAACCTTTTGAATGAAATGTCTTGGTAAGAAAAGTGTGAAGTCAACGCATCGCGCCTTCAAGACGCAGTCCAATTGTGGCTCGTGCTTGACAAAATAAATATAAAGGAAATGAGATGCGAGCGGAACGCACCATCAAAATTTTTGTCTTATTCATTCCGCTTATAAGAAATGTAATCATATAAAAACTCTCTTAAATAAATATTATGTTGAGTTATTTGCTAGTAGTAGATTAGTAGTAGATTCTATCCCCGATAATTTATTAACCGTTTTGATACCGAAACCCGCTAATTTTTTTCGCATGAAATTTTATACATGAAAGGAAGAAACACGTCAAGTAATTAATGTATATTGATATCGTTTTCACTTTTGTGCTATTGTTCGTTCATATTATAATGAAAAAGAGCACGTTTACCTCATTGGTAAATTTTAAAAACTTTGATATCGAAAAACGAGACCGTAAAAATGCGTTCTTTGACATATTCGATGACGTAACTCAGGCAAAAATTCGTTCGTTAACTCCCCGGAAAGTTAATGATACGCTGACTGCGACCGCCCAAATTTGGAGCCCTCAAGTTTGAATTATGGCCAAAAGTTTACAAAAATTAATACAAAATATATAGTAAAAGTGAATTTGACTTTCGATTCGAACTCAACGATTCGACCGATTAACTGCCGGAAAGTTAATGATACGCTCCGCCCGTCGCCCAAATTTGCTGCCCTCAACAAATATTATGGCCACGAGTTTACTCGAATTAATACAATGGCGCGATTCATCAGTTACTCATGCTTGACAAAAACTTTTGTTCATTTTGTTTCTAACCTAACCGCCTCCCACTCTTACGAAAATCCTGATGATGCATCTCCACAAGCGTCTGGAAGACCAAGGATGTGTTTAAATTACCTCAGAGTTTTAAACCTTATCAAACCCTAGAATATTGTTTCACTCTGAGTATTTGTGCTGTCATCAAATACCCTTTATGCTCGACTCGATTAATTGTGATTGACATTTCTATTCTTGCGTATGACTATTCGGCCGATGACAATTGATATTGATGTTTTTTTTATAACCTGACGTGCTTATCAACGTCTAGTAACGGAAAAACCTGTCCAAAATGCCAAGATCATGCCAATAAATATGTATTGTGACTGGCGTTTTATTTACTTTTCGATGATCATATCGAAAATATGCGCTTTAAAAAGAATATACCCTTACACGAGATGGTTTCTCGTTCAAGAAAAACGACTTGAAAAACGTTCGGTAAATCCCCGCCAACCTCTTACCACAAGGTAACATCTTGGTTAGGTAACATCTTGACTCAGCCAAACAAAGTGATGCAATCAAGTGTGCAAATACTAAATTATCTATAACGCCCTGCAAGTTCGGACAAAATTTACTAGCGCCTTTTTGCGTATCATAATCGACGACTGTGAGAAAATAAGGTGATTAGCTACTGTACTTTATTATATTTAACCCTTTGGGGTTGTTTTCGATTTTAATGCAGTTGCTGGCACTGCATTTCATCACAGTCCTTTGTCTTTTGAGTGACTGTCTGTTCGTTCCTTTCACGCTAAATGTAATAACTTTTTCTTATTTTTTCGAGCAAAATTTACTCCCAAGTGTTTGCATCGGGAAAATATTTTAGTTTAAGAAATGATTAATATTTGATATAGAATGAAATTTATGTATCAAAAGAGTAAAATCAAAATCGAATTCTGAACTATTCTGATTACTAATAAAAGTTATAAAAAAAACTTGAATAAATATCATTTAACAAAATCAGTTACAAAAATCGAACTAAAAGCTGTCTGTCTCACGCTATTCTATGATTTTTTATTAAAACAAAACCAAGATGATTTGATTTTCTAGCTCCTACCTCCCTCTATCTCAAACCCTTCTCTTACTCTTTGAATACCCTAACTACTCACGTAAGTGGGAAGTGTCATTCTCTCTTTTCTAAACTTTTATTCAATTTGTGGTAAAACTCATTAACAAACACAACTAAGCTGAAATGACCACATTATTTTCAAAAGCACGTCCTTTTTTCCCCGAAAAAATTGGCTTTATTATTCAACGTCTCTATCCGGCCATCAAACTGCTGAAATCTCGTTGGATGAGACGTTTCCTATTTTGTCGGAACTATTTTATTCAAATATGTTGTTCAAACATGGACCACACGTAGAGGACGCTCGCCAAAACAGCGTTTCTGTTATCGAAAGCTATTATCAACTTCGAACTGAATATATCTCAAATTTCAAATTGCTGTTAGGAAGTTTCAGTATATTTAGCATGAATATCGTTATAACAAATCGTATCGAAAATGATACCTTATCACGAATTTTCATTTTGTTAAGCATGAACCATAGATGGCTCGCGCCTCCTTGACCCTTGGTTATATGTAGGTTTGACGGTAATTTTTTCACCAAAAATTAAAAAAAAATCAACGCGTTTCCACAAATATTTGTTACATAATTATTCTAGCTTTTCGCAGTATTTAAAATATCAACTGCTATCTTTAAACAAATTTGTCCCATAGATAATAACTATGGTCAACACTTGGCCCAAACTACGATACCATCATTAACAGCTGGGTTCCGTGTAAAAAGTGATGGAATGCAAAAACGTCAGTGTAATTCCCACTAGAATTTCGGAAGTTGGTGTGAGGTTACTCAAATTCAGTTTTTGTCTTTCTCGCGGAAAAGTATTGTTTTATTTCTGCTGCAAAACGGCACGCGGTTTTGTTTTAAAAAATCAGTTCAAAGTAATGGCATTTGCCTGTATATTTACATAAATACTTTATCACTCAACACTACATCAAGCTGAATACTCGCGTTATCTGAATATCGCGGAATCCAATAAACTACTGATCTTTTTTATTGTATTTAATTTCAAATATTATATTTACTGAATCTAGCATTGAATTTGTACTAAACTTTGCAAATCGAGTACGTTTCTGCCATATTGAATTTTTCGAAAGGACGATGTTAAATTTCCTCGTTCATATTAAAAAAATCAGCAGTCCAACAATGCATGAGTCATCGGGGACCAAACATTTGTGTCTTACCTACGGCCCATGCATGGCAAAGCACAAAATTGAAGTTAATAAGCCTATCTATTTCAAAGCAGAAATTTTATTTCTCAAGCATGAGTCACTGATGGATCGCGCCACTGCGGCGCGATCCATCAATTCCTCATACTTGACAAAATATTTTCTTAACTTCTTCTAATTTGGCACTATCAATTTTATTTTATTTTTATCCTGCGCTGTGAAATGTCAATCGAGGTTGTTGAAGCGAGTCAGGATGTTGTAACCTTCTGACTAGACTCGGTGCTATTGCAGTACATGATGCTTTGTGTGCACAATGAAAAAGTGTATGCAATCCGTGAAAGCATGTGTAACTACCAATACAAAAAATTCTGATGGATAACGCTGTCTACAATAAATGCAAATAAAAAAAAAACAATTTACACGACAATACGGATGACAGAGAGGAATAAAGAAATGAGGCAACTCTAACCTGAAAGTAATTTTAAAACTTCAAAAAGGGTTCATGCCGCGTGCCTTTTCAAGATTATTCACATAGCCGATACTTTGTTAAACTGTTTTCAATCGACGCGCAATATTTCTACCTCATTTTCCAAGTTTTTGGGTACGCCTCTGTTGGTGAAATAATGAAATTCTCCTTTTCCTTTGAAATGAGTGCGAGATATTGACGGGTGAATAGGGCCCCGCTGAAACTGAATCATTTTTAGTTTGGAGAATATGTGCCCATACAGAGCAGATAACTCGCAACTCGATATACGTTTCCATAGTAATTCAGTTTCGTTGGTATTTGCGCATTTTTGGGTTATAATCCCCGATTTTTATTTGATTTTCCGACTTGATTTTTTAATCTCAAAATGCTTCAGTGAAAAAAGTTCTTAAAACCTTACCGTGAGCAAACCGAATATAGTTTCGTAGAGAAAAAACTGTTCTATTTTATTTTTTCATTCCTTCTATTCCTCATTCTGTTCTTTGCACAAAGCGCAAGAAATTTGTTTTGTTTTATATTCAATTTGTGTAAAACAGTATATACTAGTCAAGACGTCGACCCTTCATTATTCGAGCTCGAGACAAATTTGGATTCGATTGCATGACCATTAGCTCGATTTCCCTATCAAAAAAATAATTTTGTTTAGCATGATTCACCGATGGCACGCGCCTCGACGATCAGTCTTTCAACATGATGTCACAATAACGGGGAATCCCACCGAGTTACGTCCTGTTTGTTTTAGTGTCAATTATAGCATTAACTGTAACAAAATCACTGGCCTTTGACAGTAATTTTGCCTGGCGATATGGAAAAAAATCATATTGACTTTTTGGTCAAATATGGGGTGTTGATGGAACGCACCGCGAAGGGGGCATAAATCTCATCAACAAGGCGTTTTTTAACTTTGGGAAGATGCATTTACTGCAAATGGCCAGTAAATTTACTGTACTTTTTTCACAGTGTTCGGAAATAACATATCAACTGATCTAGATCAGATATCCACAATGTTTGTAAACAAGTTTAAGTTACAAACAGGAAACTGGACATGTCTACTTAATGGACAATTGTCTTTGAGATTAAAACAACGGGAAACTCCAACATTGGGGAATTCCTTTTTGATTCTGCTGTAAGAAATAAATGGAAAAAATGTCGTGTCTAAAAGTTCAGATCTTCGTGCGTGTGAATATCATCAACATCTTTCAACGCCAAAATTTCGCTCGAAACGATTTATCATTCGAAGAACATTTTGCGTGAACGACTAGAGTGTAGAACCAGTATTGGCTGAATATCTCTATTTGCGTTGTGAAAATATTTAAAATAATTTTATATTAACGCGGATGAATATCTGTGAGATCGAATTTTATATTCGAAAAATTCATTCCTTCGTATAAATGTGTTAAATAAATTATGATAGAAGCAGTCACTTTCTGCCAACTTGTTCAGGCTATGTTTCCTTCCATACTCGAAAAGTGCACCTAAATCTTTTTGTTCCTTTTGGTGATTTTACGTCATGAATATGCCATGCCTGGCTTTTGTTTTAGAGCATTGATAAACATTAGGAAACCAGAGAAGCTTATAATACTATTCTTTTATTCGAAATTTATTGTTTACGGTGAATTCCGATTTTAAATATTCAAATGCAAAAACGTGCGGCAAATGAGAGTGATTTGGCAGAACTGGCGGTCTGACAATTTGGAGAACCGGTTGATAAAATAGATATTATTTTTGTAACAGGTTGGAAGACAGAAGTTCAAACCAACCCAGACTCAATTCACTGTACCGTTCTACCTGCCCACATCAAGAGTTCTGATCAATGGTTGAGTGATTTAGCAGATGTTGTTAAAGATTTGAAGGTCGGTGCTGGATTGACATCATAATCATATATATTTCAATGAAAATGTATCAAAACATGATCAAACCATATTTTTGTCAATGTGGGAGAGTGATAAAATGACTACAAATTAGCGCTTAATAGAATACCTCCGATAACCATACTCGCCAACAATGGCAGCGAAAATTTTCATTAAGTTTCAGCGCCAACTTTTCAACCAATTTCAGAAAACACTATAAATTCATTTTGGGGATAAGTTGGTCGAATTAAAAATTGCTTCAGGTGTGATTACGTAAAAAATGACTAGTGAATTCTTACCGAAGGCGTGCTTGTTTTTTGTTAAAAGTCGTCGTTTCGAAACAAGCCCGAATTGAACTGTATGAAAGACGTGCAAATATTCTGCTTACTACAGTAAATTCTAGTATCGCTCCCACATTGTTATAGAAACACAAGAAACAAAAAGCACACATGTAAGATTTTGAAAAAGAATTACCTTCAACTAAATAATCAGATGTCTCGAGCACACTCCTCGCAAACCCAATGCTTTCAGTTACAAGAACTGAAATAGTCCATCAGGAGGGCGAAAATGTGATAAAGCCATCACCTTCTTATTTCTTCCTTAATGGGAATTTCGAATTTGAATAGTCTAAATTTCTATAATTCTGATAAGATGTGAAGTGAAGAAGAAGTTCGTTTTTTTTATTGAATTTTTGATTATCAATAAATAGGTTTATTTTACGGAGTAAATCATGATATTTTTCATGACATTTTTTGAAATGCTTGTCCAAAGAAATCTGAACTTGGTTAGACAAAACGCTACAGCAATAAATTTGAAGCAAGTGTGAAGCGAGACTCTGAAACTGTCTAGCTAATTCAGCCAATCTCGGAAAAAAGTAGCAAGGTAAAAAAATCGCCCGGTAAAAAAGTCACAAGAAAAAAAGTCGCCTCCATGTTATCGAATTCTTGTAAGTTTTTCTTTTTGTATACATATATCCTCCAAAACGCAATTACCTGCCTCCTTTGTTGCTTTTATTGATCTCCATTTGGCTTATCTCTTAACAATGTGTTGCCGCGAATGTTCATACAAAATTTTAGAATCGAGCGACTTGCTTGTTCATACTGGTTTCTAAAAATCACACCTGTTCCATGTTGCCACCGAATCAGGCAATGTGAACAGTTTAAAAATGTTTGTCAACTTTTATATGGCCATATACATACTGCAGATAGAAGATTCCACACTCTAGATCCAATCCTTCTTGATGTTTGGAAATAGCTCTTGGGGTAACGGTCCATAGATGAAAATCCTTGCAGTAAAATAGTACCATGCAAAAACTGCTGATAAATGATATCCCAGATCCAATCTCTATTTCTTCTCGACGGGTCTTGAAATAATATTCAGTAAGTTTACTTCAAAGTTCATTGGTGATAAGGGGTTAATATTTCCAGGCAACTTTTTTCAGGGGACTTTTTTCGGGCGACTTTTTTTTGAACGACTTTTCTCCTACGCCCTTGTAGTATATGTAGACTGTGGGGCTTTTGCAGTATTTCCCTGTACGAAAAATATATACCATACATGTTTGTTAAGCGTGGGTCACTGATGGATCGCGCAGTCGAGGTGCGGTCCATCTGTGACCCATACTTGACAAATAAAAATTCTGAGAGGGTTATATACGGTAGGCAGCCAAAACTAGCAATCGATTTTCGGCGCAATAAGTCCACAAACATGGAGGCAATTATCGATCGTTTCTACCGTTAATCATGGCGGTTGGACATCCCTAGAGATTAAATGAAAAATACCCAGCTTACTAATTCGTGAACAAACAAAAAACGTCGTGTGTTATTTTGAAGTGAAACACAATATTTATAGTTCAAAAAAGATTTAAATCCCAGTTTAGTCCATTTTAAAACAATAACAATTTGCAAACATTAGTTATTTTAACTACGTAATTGCTGGTTGAGGAAGGGAGGGGGGCTTACTTAAATTATATCTTGAAAATTTGCAGTGGTAAAAATGGGGAATTCCGAAATTCGTTGATTTACCCAATGAACGCCAGTTGCGAATTGTTAACGTTTTTATTGTGATTTATCATTCTTCATTAAAATACACAGTGTGTTTAAAGCAAGGGTAGATTTAGTATCAGTAAGCTTGTTTTCAAAATAATCTGGCAACACTACCTGCTTTCTTTTTTCTGACGATAATTGGGGAATTACATTAATTAATACCTATTTACTGACGTCTGATATATCATGAATAATCACGGGATTTCCAACCGGTTAACTAAACTATCGGACTCTTCAACATCACTGTGTGACTTTTTGTCTCACAAAATGTAGTGGTAGCTATTCTCATTCCGATAGAACTTAACAGCCATACAAAAGTGTAGTGAGTGGAATCTGTCCTGGATGATGGAAAAGCCTTCTACCCCTCTTTGTTTCTTTTTTGCCCGCGCTTGCGATACCCAGGACAACGTGAGTCACAGATGAATCGCGCGATTCATTAATGCCCCATACTTAGCAACGCATAATTTTCCCCCAAACTATGACTTGTGATATGTATTTTGTATGTTGTATACCTAACAACTATCACACAGTTTAACTGTAATTATTATCCTTTCTATATTTTGATCGTTCACCTTATTATATTTTGACTTTGATTAACTCATTTTATTCCAGGAACATCCGACAGCGGCAAAAGAGGGTGTTGCTGCGATGTACGGTATGTTGTCAGTAGTTCCTGATAATGCCATCATAGACGAATTTCTGGTTGATCTATTCAGTGATATTTACAAATCTTAAGAATATTTTCTTATGGATATGCAATATCAATTTCTATTTATGCAGTTTCATTTCATTGTAATTCGTCGTTGTTACAAATTTTTAAAAGACTAAAAATCCAGCTGTTCGCAAGCTATCAGCCATTAGAAAGTTCACTTACTTGGCTGTAAATAGCTATTTCAGTGATTTTAAAATGTGCTTTCTCATTTATAGCAGTTTGCAATTTAGAAAAGAGCAATGAAAATTTAAGAAAAAAAATCTGGCGATTTATTAATAGATCATATGAGCTAACGCAAAATGCATAATATTCATCTTATACGAATCAGCCATCTTTGGTTAAAACGTATGTGGAAAAAAATTTGCGAGGGCGCATTTTCTTTTGTATGGCGGTTCAGTCGGCTAAACGCGATCGTATTGCTCGGAAGGCTGTGATGGTGTAATGTTTCGCCGTTTCACTACCGAGCGCCTTTCAGCAAGCCGCTTAGCGCGTAGCTATAACACTTTTGGGGGTATAAGGCTACTGGTAGGTTTGCGGACAGGCCATGGCAAATAATTCACCCAACCCATCCCAAAAATAAATTAATAAATAAAAAAAGAATGGAAGCAAGAACTGTAGCGGCTATCTAGTGATCCCCGGCTTACAAAAAACTATACATAAATAGAAAACGAAAAAAATCCACTGTGAGCGGAAAACATTCCGTTTAGAACTGAGCATCTACAGTACACGAAAGCAGTAAGAGATATTTGCTCTGGGTGACGGTAAACCCACCCAGTCGTTGTTGTGCATACCAGACAAAATAAAAATTTAACCTTGGAGTGAAATACTTTGCCCGCGTGAGGAGGGGAGATTTTGGAGTCTTATTGTGACTTGATTCCGGGAAAAATATCGATTCTTTTTGAAGCCATATTATTGATAATCCAACAAGATGAATTACTCATGCAAATTCATTGTATAACAATTTAATAATAATAATAAAACATGAATTAATAGGAATAGCAATATTAACAATATTTATAACAATAATTTCTATTCATGAAATAAAATATTAAACAAAAAGAAAATATTGTTGGTTATGATGTGGTTGGGGGCGACTTAGCCTGATAACAAACGCACTATAGAAACTCTGCAAAATGCACGATTCTTGAATTATCATTTTGCCAATTTACCATTTTTTTTATCCAGAGTACAATATCAGAGGTAAACGCAAAAAGACTACTGTGTTCTGTCAAATACGGGTCGCAGAAGGACTGCGCCTCGAAAACGCGATCCATACGTGATCCACACTTGACAATTATTTTTTCGAAAGGAACATTTATCAAGTATATTTTTTTGTGAACATACAAATAAAAACCTTGCTCAATTATACCAATAAGTGTGCCTGTGCGTGTACGTGCGTTATATACGCATATGGCATTATAACAGTGCGCGTTCACTAAACGGTATGTCCATATCCATTGAGTTACATTTATTTTTTTTATAATTAAGACGTCGAGATTTCCTGCACGATGGGTTAAAAAAGACCACTATTCGTCGTTTGATATACCAAAATTGATCTCTTTGGATTACGTCGAAATTGTTTCACTTTTGTTTAGTTTAAATTTTCGTTGGAAAGATCAAGAGGCTTTCGTTAAATTTCGAAATATTTCGAGACAAATGAAGATTTGTATCACCCACATCCATGTACGGCTGTCCCACGTGATGGCAACCTAGTGTTCCCCTAAACTAGGTAAAGCATAGCGATAATATCACAAAATAGATTGAGTATTACTAGGTTACCTAAATTCATGTTCAAAACTAGTTCAAAGTCCAAAACTAGGACTTTGATTATAAGCAGGTAAACTTGATAATTTAATCAATTATTTGTTGAATGTTTTACCTAAATTCGAACCAGGTACGTATAGTTGAATTTTCTGAGTACCGAGTTGGGTAAATTTACCTACTTTATATAGCTACTAAATTTACTTGGTAAAATATAAAAACAGGAAACACGATAAAAGTCAAATTTAGGCAAAATCAGAAATCTAAAAAATTAGGTAGAAGTATTTGGAGAATAAATTCAGCAGACCCGATATACTTGGTACCTTTACCTAGAAGTGCAACCCTGCTGTCCACCCAGTGGATGTGGACTGAATGTTTACGATTCAATATTTTGACCATTGGCTTTTGTTAAGCATGGCTCACTGGTGGATCGCGCCGTCCAGGCGCGGTCCATCTGTGATTCATGCTGGACGAAATAAAATTTATGATTGGGATTTGCTCGTTTTTAAATTTTTATGAGTCCGCGTCGTGATAAGCATTATGAAGTATGACGCTTCAACATGGTCACGTGAAATTCCAAAATGACGAGAAACGAACGGCCAAGCCTACTTTATTTGACATATTAATTAATTATTGAAACAGAGAAAGGCCGAAGAGGAACCCGCCGACTCGAATGACTAAATAAAAAAGACCAAAATAGGTAATCAGTTCTATGCAATGGTTTGTTTTCATAGATAATGAAATTTCGCATAATACCTTGGTAATATTGAACATAATGTCTCAGTTTAACAGAACCAGTTTCTGCCAGTATTGTTCTGTTATTTTTTCGTTTTTTAAGACGTTTAACTTAATTAGAATAGAAACAGAAAATATTTCATCGCCTTTAGGACTGTGCAAAATTGAATTATGCGGAATTCGAACCAAAGTTAAGTTATTTTCTCAAATCGAATTCTATATAAAAACAAACGTGCTTTTTTAGACAGTACAATTTCGGATCAGAAATTAGATTCAAGAAATCAAAATCTATGCCTCTACTGATAATGATATAAAAAATTGTTAAAGGCAATATAATTTCAATTTGCACTTCATAGCACAGTAAAATTTGACCGAAATATGAAATATTTGTTGGAATTTAACCTTAAAATACGAAAAGCTTGTTTTATTGCAGAAATTTTTGTTCGCATAAATTATTCAAGACTGAATCGAATATTTCAAATCGTATCTCTAATCGAATTTCCCCTCCCGATTACATTTATGTTGCTTGGGATATTGTTTTTTTCTGTCGGGTTACATGATACGGCGGAAACGTTGAAACTTGTTTCTTACGGAAGTTAAAAATAACACGTATTGGTCTGACGGTAAAATCTTTACGTCAATTTTTTGACGTCATGATGCAGTCTTCCTTTTCTTTACATCACCAGATCCTGTAGCACGCGTTGTCAATGCGAGATCACAAAGACTTGGCTCTTTGAACATTTGAACTGAAACATATAAAGCATAATTAGCGTGATCGTCCAATTTGTTTTTTACAATTATTTGAAATGCAGGGTACCAAATTTTAAATATTTCAAAGGTGTTCAACAAAAACGGATGTAACTGAAATTCATCATGAAGAAGTAACCCTGTTTGTCAAAATGTACGCTCAAATTGGTGATTTTAAACAAAAAACAATTACATTCGGTGTCTTCATTAACTTGGTCGATATATGTAAGTTGATAATAGTTCAATCATTTCATACCGAGATAGGATGACCAAACAAATATTTCCAATATTAAACAATCGATAAAACTTTTTGTTTACCTTCAATAGGTTTGGGAATAAAATGAGCTGATGGTCTGTTTTTCTTTGCTCTTGATCCTTTAATAGTCTTTCCTTCTATATCTATTCCCATGAACCATGATCTTCCTGATTCTGCTTGTTTGTACAAGATTGAACTATACATGACGTAGTAGTTATCGAAAACCGATTCTTTAAACTTACATTCTGATGTAAAGGTGTCCTGGAACATTCAACATAATTAGTAAAGGTGGTTAGAATTGTCCAACAGAATTCGAGAATTCTGGTCAAAAAAAATCCCGTTTTTCGATCATTCTTCTGATGATTAAAAATGCAGTGAAATCATGATATATAAATCACAACTGTACTGCAAAACGGGCACTGACTAGAACTGCAGAATAGATGATTATTCAAATACATTGCTAGATGAGGGAAAAATTTAAAGGATTCATTATAGCGGCGGGCAAAGTCGAATCATTTGGATTGAATTTGATTCGAATAATTTTCGATCAATAATTCTATATAAATAAAAAATATCTCAATATTACTATAACAACTTGTTTCTATTGTGAAAATCCAGAAATTTATAGTTTAAAGTATATATTTTCAATCCATACTCCATGTCTAAGAGAAACCATTTTCATATTTTAACAAAAAAATATAATCGATTTTGCTCAAATTTGACTAAAATCAAATTCATTTTGTCGTCGAAAATGTCGTCTAGTTTATTTAGCGAGTTTTTGTTCCTATGAACGATTCACGATTGATTCGGATGAAAAGTGCTTCGAATGAATTCCAATCACCGAATCGAACTGCCCAGCCCTAGGATTCGACTTACAGAAGTATATATTCTTCCCTCTGAGTTCAGTGCGACGTATAAATGCGTGTCTCTGTGTTGTATTGCAACAATTCTCAAACCAACAGGCACCAAGAAAAACACAGTGTTATCTCCCTCTTCTTTGAACCCCCGGATTTGACCGTTTGATTGATCGAGTCCTAAGTAAAATCCTTGTCGAGAATACAACTGGGTCTTCACCCCTTTGAGTTGTGGTTCTGTAAACAGAAAATGATTGTTCAAAAAACAACTTCTCATTTTCGGAAATACTTTTTTATTTCAAGTTTGTAAAAATTGTATAGGAGACTATCAACGGTGGATCCTTGAAAGTATGTTAAAACGGCTCTTGGTTTGGTTCTTCAAATATTTATAACTACTGCAGTGTACTGCGAAAAATATCAGATCATTTGTGCTTCCTTGATTTTTCACGGATAAGATAAGATTTCATTTTCGTCGCTGAAACAATGTTAACTACCCTACTAAGCAGGGAATCAATTGTCACAAAAATTTATTTACCAAAAATATCATTTACAGCAGGAATAAGATGTATTTTTTGAATCCAAAGAAAACATTCCAGACTACCAGAATAAAATGGCAGTGTTGATAACTTTGTTTGAAGCATTCTAATTCATTTGAGGAAAACGACGCGAGAGTTTTAGATACCCAAAACAAGATTATATCGCACTATGCAGGGACAACAAAAGTGGACGATGTGATTCGCTTTAAACGCAATGATGATCTGACTTTTGACAGTAGGAACGTTAAGTCATAGAAAATGAAGATAAACTATATTACCTCTGCAAGAACACAAAATCAACTTGTTTGGGCTTTAAGGAATGAATAAATATACAGATTTGTTTGATGAACACCGGCAAATAATAATATTAATAAAATAGTTGAAAACAATATTGGGGCAAATTTAAACGAACAAGGCTGAACAATTGGCCATTTATTTTTTATTCAAATTTGAATTCTGACAACGTTGCGCTTATGTCCTTCTCTACTATTTAGTTAAACCTAACGTAAATCGATCATTCCTTCGCTACCGCATATAACCAGCTATTTTCAAGCCTAATGGAAAATGTGAGTCGAGTATTCTGCTAATGAATAATTCAAAACAAACTCTGCAATATTGATAACGTGTCCGTCACTAACAGGCACTCAATTTTGACTAGATTCAACTAGCTACACAGACCCTTAATCCATATAAATTTAAGGCGGCGCGATCCGTCAGAGAACCGTACTTGACGAATTGAGTTTGACAGAAAAAATTCGTTATGTCTATAGAGGTTTTCTGATGGTTAGTCGATGAAAATATATAGTTTCGAGTTCAATTTGGCATATATATGTTTCCAGCATTCTAACCCTGCCAGTCTATGAGTGGCCGCTCGTACCAGTCCTTGGGCAAGGTGATCCACTCCGATAAATGGCTTTGAAATCAATATTTTATGTTATTAGGCTACTTCAGTTGTAAAATACCTCATGCCGTAGACCTGCATATATTTCAAACTGAGGTCAGGCCAATAAAAGGGGAAAAACATGTATATTTTGAGTTCTGGTCATTGGAACATACAAGGAAAAAAATTTGTGACTTGCATCCACATCAGATCACAGATTAGGTTTTGTATTGTTTTTATTTATAAAACTCTACATTGATCTCCTATCGGCATCGACTATCGAGTTGGCAATTCGAATCGCTTCGAAGCTCAACTGCTTCGAATTTGTCGTGATTCGGCCATAGAAACGAAAACTTGCAAAATGAAGTAGAAGTTTCGTTTTATCAACGAAATGCGATTGTATTGATTTTGGACAAATTTGACCAAAATTTTATTATATTGTTAAAATATGAATCTTTTTCCTCTCAGACATAGAGTGTTGAAAATACGTTGTTTTTTAATTTTGTGTATGATGATATCATTAATACGTCGCTCTGGAGGTCGTGGTTTTTTAATAGATACGAATTATAATAGTAAAAATGGCATATTTGGTATTGGTGCGAAATTGATGATTCGATCCCATTCGAAAAAAATATCCGAATCAGATTCGAATTTTAAATGATTCGCTTTTGTCCAGCCCTAGTATCGACATTTGTGAACGAACCAGGTCTTCTTGCTGTGATATATGCACTTTTTTGCAATGGTATACAACCATCGAAAGGTACACCATGTGAAAGGTCAGGCGCAAAAGACTCTATTTTTAATCATATTCGCTGGTGGCAAAAATGGGTTTCTCAGTTTTAGACACGAAACAGAATCTCCCATTCCATTTTTTTTATATTTACAACTACAACGCAACAAAAGGTAAATAAGTAAATAGATAAAATTTGCATCGGTCTTTGGAATGAATTCGGGTGATTATAAGCACATTTCACTCAATTTCTATTCCTTTGGGAGATTTTTGCCTCTTTTTGAATAAGACATACACTAAAGCATGCTGCTTTTACAACGAAATCTAAATTCACGTTTTTGCAGCGATATTGTTTGCTAGTTGAAGTTGCTAAAAATATTCGAGCCTTAATTTTAGCCTAAACAGCAGTCAACACGTCAACAATAATCAGAGTCGTACGAAAGAGGTAGTGGGTCACGCACGTTTGAACAAGTTAATAAAATATCGCAATCTACGCAGAGCAATTCAAAATAAAGGTTGACCAAAATAGACCACCTTTGGCAAGAAACTTGCTCTCTTCACTTTCAACAAGCGGATTTCTTCAGCATCCGGTAATCCCAATTTTAAAATTTCTATTTTGACAAACATGACCCACAGACCGCGCCTCTATACTCGGTGGCGCGATCCATCAGATTTGTAAAATAAGCTCCAATTTTTCCAAATGAGATTTGACTTGAGAAATTAAATCGTAATATTTTTTAATTGAGACCATACTCACGTTCTCTTTCGCGCTCCCTGGGCAACAGAATACTATCTTCCCTCTTATGATGAACTTCTAAACTAAGTCTATGGTCCATATTTGTAAAATAACAGAAAAACGATAGTATTGTTCACAGCGAATAAAAACAGTCACAACTACAAACCTTTTCACCAAGCTTGTTAAAGATGATTCGCACAATTTATGTCGGCGGATGCAACCGACGCAAAACCATAAAACGTTTTCACGGAGCCTCATATTTAACGTATTCTGACTTTCTTTTTAAGTAATTTTATAATAATTCACGAAGAAAATTCGGAGTTTTTTATTTTAAATAATATGAATGAAAAAGAGTGAAAATGGCACGGAGGGAATACCATGCCTCTATGTTTGATTCACCCGAATGTTACGCGTGGAGAAATATATTAAAAAAGGTTCTTTTGGATTTTTAAGGTAAAAGTACAGGGTTAAGAAGTGTGTCAAGGCGATAATTTACCCTCATTAAATAATTCATCGAGTTCCACCGTCATGCTGTTAAGTGTAAGTATATACAATACACCTTTGGGCACAAATTAGATCGAGTAATAATCGGTATTCCATCAAAAATTTTGTTTTGTCAAACATGAATTTCAGATGGGCTATGCTGGTCGGCAACTATTCGCCGAAAAACTGGTATTTGGGTAATATGCTGCATACTAAGCTTTTCTAAACAATTCCAGTTCATTGGATTTTTAATACCATCAATAATGAAATTAAAATCGCTAAAGTGAGAGCCTCAAGATTGACTATGACGATCGGATTTAAATGAAAGGGAATATTTAACATCTAATTCGTTCCTTGTTAGGATCGAAGCAACATTTTACTTGAATAAAATCTCTGACAAAATTGAACAAAAACTCGGGAGATATGTGAAATCTGATCTTGCATCTACAGAATATCAAATCCCCCCACACCACATTTCATATAAATATAAGCCTACTTTCCTACTATATCCCCTATAGTCTACAAGATTCGCGGCAAAATTATAAAATATATATGATAGATTGATTTTTATGCCTCACAGTAATAACTTGTGCTTTTCTAGTATTTCAAATAATGTTTGATAAGATCCATAATCTACAATGTTCACAGTAGAATGTGTTTTAATTACACATTTTATTACGAGCATCGAAAAAAATTATACTTTTGTGGAAGTTGAAAAAATAGCAACTATAGTAAATAGAGTTTTTAAGATTTGAAGAAAATGGCGTCTTAAATTGTGAGGTATTATTGTTGAAAATTATGGAAGTTTACAACTTTCCAGAGATGTCCTCATCCAAATAGTCAGGTATACTAGAATTATAAATATTGTCGATTAATCATGAATTAATTAATTTTGCAGTGATATAAATAATGACTTCGCGGAAAATGTACAATATATATGGTCAAATATCAGCAATTTTGTTTATCGGAAATGTTGGAACTTTATTATACTTATACAAAATTAGTAAATTTAGAATACCGTAAATATAAGGATAACCCTACGTGCAACCTCAAAATATTGGTCGAACGATCGAGATATAACGTTTGGATTTTCCGCCATACATTGAGTCCAATATATACTTTTTTTTATTTTTCTACTGATTTAAATATCGGTATTTAATTTGCACATGATGTGAAGAAACTTTTCTCATTGCTTCGATTGGAAAAAATTGCCTAGATTCAGATTCAAAATTGTTTCAAATTCAAATTTTTGTGATTAGGTTTGTATGGAAGTAAATTGATTTTCATTTGCTGTGTTGTTGCGTTTATTTCACAATATGTATTGATGTAATATATGAAAATAGTATTAACCCAGAATAACAATAAATATAGCAGGAATTAGCAAATCCAGCATGCACATATATTTCACATATTTATAACTCTCGATATCAATTGCCTGCAAATCTGCAAATTATCTTCAGAAAATGACGTAATGCATATTTGTGGATATGAGGGGTGCAGGTGAGGATCCCTCCCAATCAGGCTCCATGACCCCCTCCCCAATATGTATCAAAATTTAAAAAAAAAACGCATACAATTTTCGCTTGCCTTCGGCGCAGAGTTCTAAAGAGTTGAAATATTTTATTTCGTTGAAATCGTGCAAACTGCATTTTCACCTTTTTTAACATCTAATAAATGTTTTACACAAATGATTTCGCGCTTTAGATGCGGATCTTTCGCTCGACGGAAAATCGTATATTTTAGGCATGCATTTTTCACCTATGGCGCACATTATGCCGCCATAGACCTAGGAATAGAAATCCTTTCTCTCTGCCTGAAAGTTCTGAATCCGGTACTAGTAATAAAATAAATTAACAGAAGTCAAGAAAATATATCGAATAACAAACAGCACGCATGTTAATTTCTCGACCAGGGATAAATGTTTGCAAGCCCAAATAAGAAGATTTGAAAACCCCAATTATTCAAAATCGAAGTTCTCACTAATATGAACGCTGTTCACTTTTATACAGTTTATTAAGTTAAGTATTATCTTTTCCTTTTTAAAAAAAAATAAAATTCCAGCATAGTATACATACCTTTGAGCGCCTTTACCTGACCAGCCCCTGGACGTTTCAGCTTGTCCATCGCAACATCAGCGTAGTCTTGATATCAAGGTTTAAAAAATCCAGTTTCGTTCATATAATTTCGCAATAGTAGTCCTATCTATATGTTATCAATTTTACTTACGCTCGTCCAGCAATAGTTTAACTCTCAATTTACTGACGATTCGCGGTTTCATAAATCTCGGCAGTGGAAGTTATGCTTGTGTTCAGTCATGCATATCTTATGAGTTTACTTTGATTTTTTTTCGCTTGGGAGTTACATCAGAGTCTAGTTTCACAAATAGATATGAAAAGTTTTTTTTAAAGCGCGGACCATTGCTAGGTTGCACCAAATGAGACGCAGTTTTTCGATGGCCTTTGCTCGATAATATAAATTTTTCAACGGATAAGTCAACGACGTCAACGCAGTACATTAATTTTTCATCGAAACGTCAGTGGCACAGACCTCAATATATTATGCCTAATCATCACAAATGAACGAGCACGGAACTATTTATGTAAACAATTTTGAGACTAATAACGTCTAGAAATTTCAGTAATTAGATCTAAAAATTTCCACTAACTGCATCCGCAAACTGAATACTGGAGCGAAACAGATGTAAAACGTTAACAAGGAATTATGGATGTGTGTAAAATCAAGCGTTTTACCAACCGTCACTGAAACCTATATTTCTGTCCCCATGTGCATGAAATTGAGTAAATTTAGTAACAGTTTTGTGATCTCACCGGATAATTTTTTACCTAAGAGGAATAATGGGCGGTGTCATGTGATTACGTTCTTTGTTACTTATAAGTTCACTCAATTACGCGACAAGTTAGGATTCTGGAGCAATCATTATTTTATACGCAAATGAAACTTTACTACATTTAGAAGAATCGAAGCAATGAATTCGAGGAATTTTTTGATAACTCAGTCAGTAATATTTTTAGCAAATTTGTTTTGTTAAGTATGAGTCAGTGATGAATCTTGCGTTTTAGACACGATTCATCAGTGGCTCATACTTGGCAAAATACGTATTCCTGATTGTGAAGGTCATAAAAGTCAAATCAGAAACATAAAATGTTTTCGAGATCC
Source organism: Styela plicata (assembly GCA_963675895.2). Classification (NCBI taxonomy): domain Eukaryota; kingdom Metazoa; phylum Chordata; class Ascidiacea; order Stolidobranchia; family Styelidae; genus Styela; species Styela plicata. Next base: position 22,116,908 of record OZ023145.1, read on the forward strand.
CACCCAGAAAGCTAGACACGACTTTGATAGATTCATAAATATTTTAGTGTCTGTGGTCACAATAAGTTCCGAAGAGTGATTTTCGACTCGATCGTCGTGATTTCAAATTTTTCATTTATCAATGAATGAGTACGGACCATCCGACATGTTCGAAAATATAATGGATACTTTTCATTTTTTCTTGAAATTCACTTTAAGGTGGACGCACCAGCAAGGTAGTATTAGTAGTTCTGGGCAAAACCGAATCATTTTGAACTACAAGCTGATTCGCATAATTTTCCGAATCGGATCGAATAACTAATTTCATAAAAATAACAAATATCCAATTTTTAACGACAAAATACAATCGATTTTGGTCAAATTTGACCGAAATCTATTGACATTGTCGTTAAAGATGAAAAAATCCACTTAATTTAGCTCTTAAGTTCTTGTTCTTATGACCAATTCAAGATAGATTCAAATAATCTGTGCCTCGAATCACCAAATCGAATTGCCCAGCCCTAAGTATAAGTAGGCTAAGGAAAACCAGCGCGGCCCCCTCGATTGGTGCCAAAAAATCGTTTTATTATAGCTATTTAGCCTACTTTAACCCCTGAAATTCCAGTTTTCCGAATTTATGGAATATTCCATCGTGACATACAATACAAATTCGTGTACCTGTGTCGCTTGTTATGACAATATAAAGCAAATTGAGTTCAAATAGCAAAGATTTCTCATCCCCGCAATAACAATACTGTTTTGGATCAAAAGACCATTTGAAATTGTTTGTGTCGTATATGAAAAAATGTCATTTTTATGCATTTCATTTTTAACTTCTATTTCAGTTTTCTATTTTCATTTCAATAATTCCGAAGATTTTTGAACGACCAAGCACATTTGTTCCGCTACTTGGCAGGAAATAAGCGTTGGCATTCTTTTTACTCATTACCCAAATGTTTCACAACTCCATATTTTTTTCGTTTTTTAACAACAGAAAAATTGTATAATCGGAAATACTACATATCTTGTATCGTAATAAGATAACACGTGAGAGGCAACATATCATTTGTTGTCTTGGTAAAGCCGTGGGCGTGTAGTTAGGTAAATGATACGGATGAGGCATTATTTTAGACACTATGAGACATCAGCAGGCTTAAAAAAATATGACAGGGAAGTTTTTCAACGACTTTTTGCAGAAAACCCAACCCAAAATACCAAGAACAGAAACGGAAGTTCATTAATCAAGAATTGTGATGCTTTATTGCCATCTGGTGGCGATGAAGTGAGTTATTTTCACGTTTGGAGAACTTTTTTCCGATGGGTAGCAGCATTTGCTTTGTTCAGTTAAATATTTCAAACTATTTTCTATACCCCTACGATTATCCCTGTTCAATAATACAGTTTTAGCTTATATGAGAATACTGATTTATCAGAACCAGTATACGTTTTTCAGCGTTTTAGAGTCACCGCCATGTTGGTTTTGATCATCTCAACACGGAGTTTACGAGGTTTTGATGATCCGACTAAAATATTGAATTAAATTTAATGTTGTATTCAAAAATTTTCAGCCTCAGTTACAATATGCGAACGTTATGATTAAAAATATATTGCGAGAATGTATAAAGTGTGACAATCAAGTGACATTTTAAGAGCTTAACTTAAAATAGGAACTGAAGATCTTTATTAAGTTCTCCTATTACCGACCATTGGTTTTGACCCTAGAGTAAAGTATACAAAAATGGAACTATAAAAATAGTTCAGCGATTAGATATTGTTATCTTGGTAGCTTGAGGAATATAACAATATCGCCCGAGAAAGCAGTCTAATACTTGAAACATCCAATTCTATCATGAGCCACGGTTCGTACTACACACTACATCGCGTAATGGTAATGTACAATCAAACTACCTACTTCCCTATTAAATACATCGAAAAAAAAATAATCTCAAAACATTCAGTCATCCCATCCTTATCCTGAAATCTTGAATTTTTGAAAACATTGTGGAAGTCCAACATAGATAAGATAGACAATATAAGAAGCGAATAAAATTAGCTTTACAAATTTTAATACTGCAAGAAGTAAATATCTTGGTAGCTTGAGGAATATAACAATATCGCCCGAGAAAGCAGTCTAATACTTGAAACATCCAGTTCTATCATGAACCACGGTTCGTACTACACACTACATCGCGTAATGGTAATGTACAATCAAACTACCTACTTCCCTATTAAATACATCGAAAAAAAATAATCTCAAAACATTCAGTCATCCCATCCTTATCCTGAAATCTTGAATTTGAAAACATTGTGGAAGTCGAACATAGATAGGATAGACAATATAAGGAGCGAATAAAATTAGCTTTACAAATTTTAATATTGCAAGAAGTAAATTCCACTACAAACATCAACGCCAATGATTATAAAGTCAACCCAGTGCCTACTCAACCGAGCTTCACGCGGGTGTTCAAGTACAAAAGCTGGAATGTACGACCGAGGAGTGCTGGTAAGCACATTCTACATTCGTACTACACAATTTGTAAATTTGAAATTCTTTTTTCTTTCATCCCTTCTGATAACAAAACATTATACATTTCTCGGGTTGGAGAAGGAGTATACTCGTTCTGCACGATGCAGTTCAGTTTACTACATACCCCGTGCTATCGGGTTTTTTCAATTTGAGTAAATACAACAAAATCTCTACTCACCTCTCGGCATTACAATCTTTGTGTATATTACAACATATTCTTTAACATGCTTTGCGACAAGGTATTTAGCAAAACAACACAAACGTTTGATCACTCTCACTCATCTACTGTCAAACCGACTTAATTAATTAGGTACCGGCTTCTCATCTTGATAATGACGCCCAGGAGACAAGCTACAAGCCTACAATTGCTAATTAGATTGTGCGTTGAGCGAATGAGAGAAAAAGTGCGGGAAGTAGAACTCGCATTGAAACCCAATCAGAGAAAATTTTTGTCACAGCATCTTTCGTTAGGTATGAGTCTCTGATGGATCACGTCGATAAGACGCGGTCCATCTGTGGCGCATTCTTGTAAAAATTAACTTCCTGATCAGAAATGTTTTCAATTGATTTGCAAATCACTTAAAAGTTCCTAGAAGTCATTGTTCTTTTTAAATTGAATTTACTCCCTCATCTTCAGAATTGTGTGAATCCATTTTCATTGGTACTTCACGACTAAACAATACCAAGGTTGCAGGAATCAAAATAAAGCGTCTCGATAAAGGGATAGGGGGTAAGCTGGAGGCGCGAGAAAAATTTTCACGTAAAAATTTTTTAAAACGCGTAAAAGACGTGAATTCAAGGGTAAAAAGTCGTCATTCTAACAATGCTAATATTCAACCCTTAAAAGCTCTAAAAACGCCAATTCGCCTCGTGCGCTTTTTAACGATAGGCAAAGATGTTTCTTTCCGCGTGAGTTTGCTATCTGTCGTCCCTTCCCTCGCCAACCAAAATTGGATAGATACTTAGTTTAGAATATAGAAAATCTCAATTTTTTGTAAGTAACCCTATTATTTGGTTAGTTTTATCTTGGTATGCCGATTCGTGTTTGGCCGTTTTTTTTGTTTGATACTTACTCTAATATAATAAAATGAATTATCAGATTTTGTTTGCAGAGCATTTAATTTCAATTTGACTAACCATTGTTATATTGTTAATATTATACTAATAATCGCCCTGCCAGATTTGAAATAGTCGTGACGGAAATTTCTGTGAAAACATTTGCAAATGAAAATATACAAATATTGCAATATTATAAGACTAGACACCACTAACGTATTTAGGGCCTTCGACCCATAAAAACTAATTGTTTGTTGGTGTAAGTGGATCACACAAAAAGAGTGGTGCAAGTTCTGCACTTTAAAACAAGTGGTGCAACTGATTTTATGACGTTCACTCGCACGACCGGTTTTTGTGTGCATCGCTCGTTTTTGAGTGGAATACTCGCACCATTTTCCACCAGTCAAACCACACTGTTTTGTGTGCACCACTCACACCACTGCACAACCTAATTTTGTATGCACCGTGTTTTTCGATACTTAGCCAGTCTCTAGAAACCCTTCAAATAGCAAAATGTAAAAGAATGTGTGCAATATATTTCCGAGTGCCTACCAACTCCGACATGGAACTTTAACTACAAATTCAGCTTATGGTGCTGACTAGTTTTTGTGGCCTAAATAGATGACCTGTAGCTAAATTAAAATTCCGCGTTCATAGTTTTTAAAAATTTATTTCTGAAGGAATTATTAATATAGGCCAACGTTAACAATATGTTGACGATTTGACTTTTGTGGTCTTGTAGAAGTTGTGGGTTTCCAACATGTCGGAGTTTGTAGGTTTTTATCATTATTAACAAAATACTTTTGCCAATGAACCATCAATGGTCAATCAATGATCTTCCTAATTCTGTGCTGATTTCCAAAACTATGAACAATTAACACGTGAACGCACAAAGAAAGTACATCCACGTATCACGTCTCGGACCTCAGTCAGCTTTATTTATGGACAATCGGGTGGACGAGGATGATTTTATTGTTTATCATCAACGCCATGTCTTCAATATTAGGGAGAAAATTAGAAATACGTCTCTTATGCGTCACGCACGGTCCATAAGCCCGTCGTTGACTCATGCTTAATAAAATAATATTTTTATATTGAAAAGCATTGACAAGATCGTCTCGCCGTTGCATACAACACAATGTAGGTGGTTACTGCGCTGGATTCTACCACAACTCGTGTTAGATCGAATACGTTGGTTGTTGATTTTGAGGTGTAACGTATCGATATTTATAAACAACCTAATACAGTATACCTACGGTGTCTATTAGAGATCCCAATGGACCAGATTACTCGATTCGCATCCAGCATGATTCAATCAATATTTGTAAATGCCGTTTCGGATGAGGCTCAAAATATTTGGTCCGGTTAGAATCACATTTAGGTTCAGTTTTATCGTTCGAAAATTCCATTTTTTTTCATCTTAATTTTTAACAGTTGAAAGTTAAAAATTTACAATATCAGGACTCTACTAAGAACCAGAAACATATTATTTTCCCTCGCTCAAAGTCACAAAATCTTTGTCAAAACATGCATTGTCGAATATGAGGCACCGATGGATCGCGACGATGACTAAATAAAAGCTTTTGATAGGGTATCAGACTCGAACCCAGTGAACTCTTTAAAAATGTTTCCAGGTCATGATTTCAACATCCTTGACTCTCTGGCCTCTATTATTTAGTTTTTATATAAAATATATTTATTTATTCTTATCAAACTTACCCAAGCTTCGTGATTTTCGGATCTTTAATCCTTTGCCACCGCAAGGACAATGAAAAGGCATATGCAGATAGACCTTCAAAAGGACGGGTAGAAAAATGTGAGGCATAGCAAGTATAAAACTGATCCACACACAAACACACTGAGCTTCTTCGGTGTTACATTAGTCCAATATTCAATGTTGAAGCTGGTATCCAAAGAATTTATTCTGATGACTGTTTAGGTCAAATATATTTTATCCCAAGAACTGATAATATGTAGTTTTATTAATAAATATTTTTGTCATAGGTCTGTTCGATGATGAATGTTACTCGAGACGTCGTATTAGCTGTAAGAATATTCATATTGAAAAAAGATATAAAAAATACTGTCTATCAGATATGAAGTAATTTGGAAGGACACCAGTGTTGCCACCAAGGGCTCCTGGTGAAACTGCGATAATACTGTGTATAATATCCGCGCCTGTTTTTACCATATGACGTCATGTATATTCGATGGGATTTATAATAATTATATTCTATAAAATCTTATCAGTGACAAACATGTTCTTGCATTTTGTGCGAGTACATAATCGGTAACCATTATTATTGGTTAATCTCAAAAATTTTCAGGTTATGTTTCTATGCTTTCTATGCCGGAATTTTCTATGCTTATAAACAAATCTTACTTTCGAGCAAGGGCCAGTGTAGGTTTGTTGCTAGAATGTCCCATTTTAAATAAAAAGAATGCAGATCGTTTTATGATAAGGGGTGGACAATCTAGAATACTCCCTTATTCCAGAATATTTTCATCGAATCCAGAAAAGCGAATCATTATATACTTAAATGCCTGACAGCGAAGTGAAACATTGTAGTAAAATGTGCAATTGCCCATGTGAAACATGGCGTTTAAGTAATTAGTCAGCCTCGGAAGTCCTGAAAATAACAAGAACAGAGCTGAATAAAAATTTATTATTTAATAATAGCGATGGATGAAGAATGTTTAATCGCGCAGAAGTGACGTTGATGCGTCCCTACAATTATTTGGTAGAATCGAATCCTATTATTAAAAGTTTTGGATTCGGATAGCACACTAGTCAAATCTGTTTGATAAGTTAGTCTGAAATTCCCATCCCCATTTTCGACATCACTGCAATTGCACTAATTATGGATTGGTGAGTCAATTACTCGACTCGACTTTTTCAATGGCTTGATTTGACACGAGCATCTTAGCTAAATAACTCGTAGTCGACTTGACAAAAATGTAGAAACGGCTTGACTAGGGATTTGATAAAAATTTAGACAGAGTATGCAATTATCTTTTGAAAATCACATTTTCTGCTGTTGCGTGATGTAAAAATCGTGCTCGTCCGCCAAATAATGATAAGAAGATGATTCTAAGTTGCTACTTATAAAGTAAGAAGTGTCAAATTAATCTGCCATTGCTGTTGAATAGATTGCGAAATCGACTCGTGACTCGATTTGCGACTCGTAAATGTATGACTCAACTTGACTCGACTTGACTAAGGACTCGAAGTGAAATGATTTGTTCCTAACACTGACTTCCTCATTCAAAGTCTAGTGACTGACCTCGGTAAATGAACTTTTGCAAAATGAGTCAACAAAAATCTACAAGGTATAGCCACCTGCAACGAATTGAAAAATAAAATTCTATCAATCGAAACAATTAATCACATGAATGGTTGCTAATTTCTAACTGATGTAACAAACCACAAAAGAGATCGAAAACAAATTTTCTGGAAAATTAATGATGTCGCCAGTCCACCTATCGCACTTATCCATCGAAAGATATAAATTATTCAACACCAGTTGCTTATCGAGCACGATTCTCGCGTAACGAAATGACTCGTGTTATTAAATTACATTGTGTAGCGTGTTTTATATATTAAATTTAGAAGAAATTGTGTGCAATTTGAAAAAATTTCTTCTTTGCAAAATGCGTTGTGAGAGAAAATGTTTGCGGAATAACCTTATTTTGTGCCAAAAGTCGTACAGTGCCATTTTATCTCAATATGACATAGAGCCAAACCTATGAATGAGCAATCTACCCGTTTTCTTTCTCACTGTAAGTCGGTTTGACAATAAATACCCCGACGGTTCTGCAGTACTCTGATGACTAAGACTGGTTCTTCAAAATTAGTTATATTGTCTGCAACCTTACGGTCTTTAAATATCGACGATTCAGAAAATGCGTTAAACCCGGTATATTGCATTTGAAGTACCCGGCATTTATTGAAGCACAACAGTCACAAGGACAGAATCTTATTTTTCTTCTGGTATCCGGAACGTCCATCTCGTTTTCGTTGGATGAATCAATGTTTCAAAACCCTAAATATTGCCATCACATTTTCCTCCCATTGCTCCATTTTTTCTGCGTGCTCTCATTTTAGATACAGTAACAATATAACATCTTTTATTGAAGCAGAAATCCCGGCCTAATTTTTTTCTGATGTGTTTAGTATGAATTGCATCGCCAAGGTGCATCTATCAGTGACAAAGCATTATTTTTTCTTAAGCTTAAAATCACATTCATACACTTATGCTAGTATAATAAAGCTAATGAGCAAGTTGAAAAGAACTTAAAATGTGCAGTTACGAGATCTCGAATTTTCTGATGTGCGATATGAGGGAAGAAAGTAGCTGTGTAGCAGTACTATCACATAAAAATGATCAATAAGAAAATACACACTGAATTATTCAAATCTCTTTAATTGATTATTAAATACGATCATTCTGTCTCTTTCAACATAATAAGATGATAGAAAACTATTCGATGGCAATCCATCCAGATTTTCTTTCCAAAACAAGTAATCTTTGCATTTACCTGCGCTGCACGAGCAAACTCAATATTATTTTTTATTTTTATTTTGTAATATCCGACACTCTTAGAAACGTATAGTAAAGTTACCGTTCATTTGCAGTACTTGATTTATAACAAAATTCGAAACCGCCTTCCCAATAAGAGCTATGCCAACTTTTTTTTACTGACATTTTCACACTAAGCAAGGCGGGAAGCAGCTCCCAAAAGAGACTAACCAACAGCCACTCAATAGCAAAGAGTTACTAAAAGATGTAGTGCCAGCAACTGCACACGGAAAGCATCCTGAGCAGAACTGAACCACCGTGGTAAAGTGCAGTGAGTAGTATCTGCCCCGGGCGATGGTAAAATCATCTACCACTTCTTTATGTATGAGCGGGAAGTCAGTTTTATAGTTTTAATTATAGGTAAAATTATTGTCAAAGAAGGTAATTTCACTGCATTTTTGTTGCAGTGCAACCACTAATTTAATTTAGTTATACACGAGTCATAGATAGACCGCATATCTATGCCATAATTTGTCAAGGATTCGTATTCGACAATAAGTGTTTTGACAATTTTTTTCCAACTGAGAATCACTTCCAGCCCTCTTGTCTAAAATAGGAAGAACATTCAAATACTCGAGATGAATCACAAATTTATCTCATGCTCTTAAATTATTTAAAAGAGGCTGTTGGGCTTATGTGCTCAAAATGGGGGAAATTTGATGCAATTGAGATAAGAAAAATCTCATAATTTGATGAGATAAAAATGTTTGATGTGTCTGAAACGCGGTATAAAACTTTCGAAAATTTTACCCGACATGAACATACTCCTCAAAAAATTATTTTAGCAAATATATTTACTTTTTAATGAACGACGTAAATCCACCAGTGACTAAATACAACGTACTTCGACGATATTTTCCTTATTCAGGTATAAGACAGGTATATACAGGTAAATATACAGGTATAAGACAGGTATATACAGGTAAAAGAAGTGCAGTTGGCATAATTCTAAACATTTATACTTTGAAGTCTATTATTTATATTAGTCAAAACAAATTTTTTATCGGCTTTAATAGACTTGATCATCAACAACATATAATTCTTTCATCTGTCTTTGTTAAAATCGATTGCGCCTGCCAGATTACTTATATAAACCAAATTTGCTCTGTATGCTTTCCCACGAATCAAAGGCTGATGTTGCTTAGAAATTATCATCTTTTTCTATCTCACTCCTCTTGCTCTCCCACTTCCCAACTCTCTCGAAAAACGTGGTGTGATTTCTACCCAATGTCAGATTTTGTATTATAAATAAAATATATATATATTCAATCACTATGTTTAATTATTGCGGTACATTTTTGCATGTGATATTTTCCACCTATTAGAGTGCAGTTTCCCGCCTCACACCCGCATGTAATACTTCCAAGTTCACATTTTTAGAATCGAATCCAATAATTTTAGTCCTGTAGGTACGGGCTTTAGAATAGTTCTAACGTATTTCCTTAGTGTTGTAAGAGGCGACAAAGAGGGAAAAAAGAAGTGGTAGATGGTTTTAACATCGTCCAGAGAAGACACCACGCACTGCACTTTATAATGGCTGTTCAGTTTCGTTTGGGATGTTTTCCTTTTAGACTGCAGTTGCTGGGTAACATCTGTTACCAAACCTTGCTATTAAGTGACCGTTAGAAAAAAATTACCAAATTAAAATAATAAAAATGTCCAGAAAACCCCATTTGTGATTTCCCTATCAGAAATTTACTTTTCGAAATAAGCACAGAGTGACTCGTACTTAAAAAAAACATGTTTGAACAAAAAATTGCGGCAGGGCTTCATAATACACTCCAAAACATTAAACTATTTATGATGCGACTAGCAAAAGCAATATTCAATCAAGTAGGGTGGACGATAATAAAGAATCTATAAATGTTTTATCTATTAAGTTCATATTTGACTGCCGATTTACTTCTACAGTTTAACAACATTAATTGTAGTATCGCCTGCAGTGAATAGCCTACTATCGATTACGTTAATCCCGTATGAGCATGGACTATCGATGGATAGCGCTTCTAAAGCGCGATCCACTCATAGCCTATGCTAAACAAATCAAATTCTTGATGAATCTAGACTGCTCCTTGTTTACTTCGTGTGTTTTATGATGCATGAAAAATTCCGCTTTCCCAAGAGACATTGTTTTTCATGTTGACAACATTCGCGACCGCCGAACGTTGAAGTGGTTGAATTCAACGTTTAAGCCAAGGCTCTTCAACCTGAGCAGCTTACTAATGATTCCATATTGTTAATAATATTTCACTCTTTAGTTTGTGATAGCTTCATACACAATCACTAAAATAGTACATATTTATATATAGTTTCAAACGTACAGAATTATATTGATATTTTAAACATTTCCCTGCCCTCTTCCTCTCGCTGAACAATAAAGCGTTCATCGTGTTTCGCAAAGAAATTACCAAATTACCTATTCAATTGTTAATATTAGTTGGTGTATATGTTATCTCTTACCAACAAACTATAAGGCATTTTGCTCATCACATTGTGATGCAATACATCCTTGAACTCGAAATAAATCTGGGACAGATTTTTTATTATATTAATATCGTATTTACTTACCACGTAAAAACCGCAGTTGCGAAAAATTATAGTTAAATTGAAAATGAATGAAAATGTACGATACTCAAAATTTAGGTATACTAAAATTGTTTGTAAATTGGGATTTCTAGACCACAGGAACCGATAAATTGTCCTTGCCAAGCGTTTAAATTTTACTGGATCTCATTAAACAAGCGTTATTTACAGAATGCTTGGAAATTTTCACCAACATAATTACAAATAGTATTATTATTATTATTTCTGGTTTTGAAAATATTTTGTTTAATTCTGTGCTGAGATCATTAAGTGACCTTATTAAAATATATAAAATGTCGACGATTCACATATTTTCACCATTTTAAATGTTCAAATATTTATATCTTCAAACACCCCTCCCTGAAAATCATTTTAGCATGAACACGAGATGAAATGCAACTGAAAACAGCGCTAGTCATCAATATTCTGTACGTAACAAAACATCTTTCAATAAAATTTTCTTATTCGTTCACATGCCAATGCTAATGGAATATAAATAATATTTCAAAATAAACCTATTATAAAAGCTTTTGATAACCGCCATGTTTTGCCCAGTATGACGCCCGATTGATCACACTGTTCAGGCGAATTTCATTAAGGGCCTATGCTTAAAAACACATTTTGGAGTAAAAGATAATTAGTGCTAACTTATTAAATTTTGATGAGTAGATGTTTTTGACAGCTTTGATCAATAGACTGACAAGTAAATAAGATATATTATCAATAATCGATAAAATGAGGCGATATTAACAGGTTACCTCCGCATTATCATACAAGTACTGGCTTTTGACCTTCATGCAAACTATCTGTTGATTATACTACAAAAACCAATATAAGCACTATATTATATGTTTTACATAATCTTACCTCTGTTTGTCACCCTGAATATTGCTCTCTACCAAATAACATTTAGACAAGCATAAGTTTTTCACGGTTTCAAAAGTTCAACGACGTGTTGCATTTTGCGCATTATTCTTTTTGATACTACTTATATTTCAGGCTCCGCGACCTGATAGGCATCGACCTTCATTCCTTCAGTCGTCATTTAAAAACAAGAAAACTAATATCATTTATTTGTTTTCTTGTTCTGTCGCAATGCCGTTTATTCTCGGTTGATGGTTCTACCATCAATCATAAACCGATTTGTAGTTATATATTTAAAAAGTGGTAGAAGGGTAGGGCCAACGCCCAGGGTAGATACCCCTCACTGCTCTTTACCATGACGGTTCAGCTCCATTTCGGATGTTTTCCGTTTAGAGTGCAGTTGCTGGTACCACACCTTTTAGTAGCTCTTTGTTATTAAGTGACCGTTCGTTGGTTCCTGCTGTGTGTGCTGCTGAGTGATTTTCAATGAAGAAAAATATGCTAAATATGCTAAATCAAGTTATTTCTCGGGGATATGAGATCAAATTCTCTAAATGAACGAGCAATTTGGGCACGATCAGAAATTAAAATATTTAATTTGATTTTTCGATACCCACATTATTTTATTTTTTGCTAGGTCACAGGATTCAATTGACACTTTGACTAAGAAAATATTCTTTTAAACATTTAGCACAAAATTGATGGGAACAATTCTTTTTATCAAGATATAATCGAATAAAAATCGATTTCGTGACAAAATATTCACACAATTTTTATTCAAATTATAATGGCTACATTGTTGTTACAAAAGTATTATTATATTTAACATAATCGTAAATTTTTACTTGGTCCATCATGAGTCGCATATGGACCGCGCCTACACGGCGCGATCCATATGTGGCACATGATAGAAAGTTTGTAAGCTGACACGTTGTTTGATTTAAATATTTTAAATATTTTAGTTCATGATTACCTCAAAGTTACAGCAAGATGGCATGATGATACTAAAATTACTGGCTTCATACACATACTGTCAGGTTTCCTTTAATATTTTATCAACTTTGGGGAGATTTTTATTATGCTTTACTACAAATTCAGCAAAAATCTATTGCCTCACGATTTGCAGATAGTAAACAGTTTGACTTTTTCGGATATTGCTCTGGGTATGTTTATGAACTTATATTATAAATAAGAATTCACTTACAGCTACTTTGCTTTGGCCGCCCTTAAACTCCTCCCCCAACAATGACCGTCCACTACATATCCACTACATGGAACTTGTAACTAAGTATACGGGGGTCATTATTCGCCATGTGTTCAAAGCTTATTCTCGTATTTCCTCTGCAGCAGGATGAAAATGATATTACATTGAAACAAAATATTTGCTATGGCCCTACCGAGAGGCTTATACCCGGACATTTGTAGTGACTCTGTCTGTACCTTTTCTTTGTTACATCTTCCCATAAAGTGCCTTGCTGAAGGGCATGGCCGGTGATGAAACGGTGAAGCATCGAACCACGCGCCTTCCGGACAACACGATCGCGCTTAACTGACTGGGCCACCGAGGCCGGCCTATGTCTCATTGATGGATCACGTCAACGAGGCACTTTCTGTCTGTGGTTCGCTCTTGGCAAAATGAATTTAATGTTTCGGTATTCTCTCAAAATGATATTTATACGTTGGCTAACTCCATGGTATACAAACCAACTAATACTAAAACAATCGCAATTAGAAAGTTTAAGCTTGAGCCATTGATGGACCGCGCCTTGGAAGCATAACCCCTTATTTACATTTCTTTTTAAACTATAAATGACGAATTTATATAAAGTCGGACTCAAGGTTTTTTTAGCCCCATCAAATAAATACAAATTATTTAGGAATAAATACACCCAATATAAAGAGAACGTCGAACGTCGTCGTCGCAAAGCTAAAATAACGTACAAGTTTTTAAAAGAAGCAAAAACAACAATGTAGTACGATTCCATCTATTTATATCCTAATTGACTCAAAATATGTTTTCATTCATAGATACATATTATAACGGATAATTATATGACATCATACAGAAAGTGACGTCATAATTTTATCTGCTGAAGGCAGATACTTAAGTGAAATGTTTTTTCTATATTTTTTTGGGAAAAAACACTTCTACAAATCTAAAAATATTGCTCATAAATATTAAAAAACCATAAAACCTTGATTAGATCAAAATATGGTTCAAATATTTCTAAATTCTCACTCCTTCGTCTTCATTTACATAAATATTTTGCCCAACTACCTTTATCTGCCTACTATCTCTTTACCAGCATAGCTTTCATATTGTCGGGAATGTCACAAAATTTCGATAGGGCACTTTTCGTATCGCACTTTAAATTAATAATTGATATCGCTATTTAAAGTTCGTTCACATTCTAAATTCCCGTGATGCTTCATACAGTTTTTCATCGCCGTTCTTGAAGATCACCAAGCCTATCCGCATAACCACTTACATAATTTAGCAAAATTTATTTCAATCAAGCATGATCTATGGAGTTGATAATCGCGACACACTCAAACATCAAAGCTGGCCTAGCATGTTGTAATACTCAATCCGGAGCGACATATTAATAACCAAATTTTGTGTCCGTATAAAATTCCCACCAAACTTCATCAATATGTATAATATATTTCGTTTCTAGATTTCAACTTACATGTACTTCCGGTCAAAGGTTACCAAGCGGTCAAAGTTTTCTATCAGACCCGTAATAAAAATGACCTTTATTAGGAGTAAGTCGTGGTAAAACTCCCCAAAATAAATGCTTCTGTCCTTCACAATATTAGGCGCTGATGAGAATTCAAGTTAATATGACCCTTTTCGAGGCAGGCACACGCCGAAATGACCAACTGGAACTTTAGACCTTTCATTATGACGTACATAACAAGTAAACTACAGTAAGTAGGAAAATTGTCTAGACCTCCAGAAGTTTTTCAGCGTATTTTTTTTTTTTTACTTAAGCCGGCATATTAGATGACGTCTAACGGTGTTCATATTACAGATATTTGTCTAAGTATGTGTAACTTATGGATCGCGCCGCTGTGGCGCGGTCTGTCTGTGACATATACTCAAAATGTAAAATACTATATAGTAATCGGGGGTTCGAAATAGTAATGCTAACCAAGTTTTTATTTAAACTAGGTAAACGAAAACGAATTCATCACAAAATAAGGTAAAGTGTTATTATGCAACCTAATTTCACTTGCAAAAATAGATAATAGTTGAATAAAAACCAGTTAAACTACATAGATAACCATCATTTGGTACGTCTGAAGATTAAAACCACCGAATTCTCTATTTGAAAAGTTTTTCTAATGAATAAACAGTTTACTTATGGCGTTGTTTTCTTCTGTCTACTTTTTTTAACCAACACCAGGTAAACTCGACACTTTACCAGAATTGCCGACACTAATTTCGAAAAATATAAGATTTTCTGTCATAAAAAAAAATATTCGAACATTGTCGGCTTAATCTACACTATAACGACTAAAAATTATTTGAAAAATCTTTCCGCGGGTAATAAACTGAAATTGCTTACAGCTTCACCTACTAACCACGAATTAGAAGTTGTCGTATTGCCAATATTATCAGCCGTCATTACATTGTAAGGATAAACCTTAAGCCAAATTGATTTTCTGACACAAGCCGGCCGTGTGACGTCAATGCCAATATTTTGATATATTTTTTCTCTTGGTTTAGATTATAGAAGTTGAGTTTTAGCTTATACGTCATGAATTATTTTTACGTTGACGCAAATATTGAGGTGGGCGGTACCGTAAATTCATTTTGAAGTCAAAAGCAGCAACTATTGGGGGTGCGAAAATTACGGAAATAAAACGTCAAAATCTTAGGAATTTAAAAAAAACGAAGGGAAACTAATATTTTACTTAGACTAATTATTACTGGCTTGGCGCAAATATGTCTGTTCAATTTGTCTGGATAATCTCGAAATCAGATTACGAAGTTTTTTCTTTATGCTGAACATCAGTGACTCATTGTCACCGTGTCTTTTGCCTTTTAAAATCGAATGTATTTGTCCTTGTCCTGATTTAGATAACGATACTTTTTTTTTATTGAACACTCAGCAAAGCTAGAAGCAGCGTCTTATATGAGCCGATGAACGACCATTAAGAGTTACCACAAAATGCATTATCAGCATCTGCGCTATAAGAGGAAAACATCTCAAACGGAACCGAATTGCTAAAATGGAATGTATCGGAAGTGGGTGGCGAAACCGTCTTATTGCAGTCGAAAAAATATTTATTGTCAAGTAGCATTTTTAAGTAGCACATTGGCAAAGGAACAACAATCTTCCTATTTTATTTCTTAATCTTTTTTTTTGCAAAAAATTGCTCGAAACGAATGATTAACACCATAAGAACAGCAACAATACTTCATCGACATTTTCATGAACACGGAAAATGTTTTCGAACCGAAAATATATATTGCAAGCATCAATGTTCCTAGTCAAAGTTTTTTCTCTGAGCGTGTTTTGTTAAGTGTGAGTCGCTTTCACGAGACGCGGTCCATCTGTGACTCATGCTAAACAAAAAACTATTTTCTAACCTATTGTCAATTAAATTTCGCTTAAATTCCAGTGATTTTACTTTTTCAACAGTTTGACTGTGAGAACAAAATAAATCCCTGTTTGAATGAATAATGTACACATTCTCGTCACGGAGATGTTAAATTAAGCAAGAAATCAATATCAATTACATCTAACTTGAATTAAATAATTAAATTTTCACGCTTCCTGATGCGATGTGACGGCCTTTCCCTGTTATTTGGAAATGTCGATCATGAACCACTAGTGGGACGCACTGTAACGATGCGTTCCATCAAAGTCAGATCGGATGTCTCGAAATTGACAGAATATTTCAAGGGATGAAAAATAAAACTAAATAATTTGCAGCACAATAATTACTTCATATTAGAATGTGGAAAAATTACCTAATTAATTAGGGTGACATAATCTTGATTTCCTTCGGGTGTCCGAAATATTCATGTCATTTTTTCGGGTGAACAAAGAAGCTTCAAAGTCATCAACACTGCTATTCCACACTGTTGGGAACGAGTCACTTCAATTCGAGTCCCAAGTCAAGTCGAGTGCGAGTCGAGTGCAAGTTTTACCAAAATTTAAATTCAGAGTCTCGATTTAAGTCGAGATACACTGTACTTTTAAGTTGCAAGTCAAGTCGAGTCATACATTTACGAGTCGCAAGTCGAGCCATGAGTCGATTTTTCTATATCTACTCAACAGCAAAGACAATATAATTTGCCACTCCTCACTTTATAAGTACCCACTTAGAATCATCATCGAGAGGCTGAAAACAGATTCCACAGCTATGTGCATTGTATGTTTTGTATCCTTCTTCTCTGATGTCACGCAACGGCAGAGAAGATGATTTTTAAAAATACAATTGCAGACTCAGGATAAATTTCCATCAAGTCCCGAGTCAATTTGAATTTTGACAAATCGAGTTATTTAGCTAGGATACTCGAGACGAGTCAAGTTTTTTTTTTAAAAAAAAGTTGACTTGAATGCTACTCGAGTCTCCCCAACACTGCTATTCCATTGCAGTATCGGTGACTTTGAACGTTTTTCTATATTCGTTTAGTTACCACCAGACGCTCAAATAAAATTTAAATCTTCTAGCCATACAATAATAACGAAATATTGCCCATTTGCTATCATTGATCATTTGACCATCTGTGTCAGTCCATGAAAGTTCCTCAAGCAAGCTGAGTGAAACATCTAAAAGATGCTTCTATGAAATTTCTAAAAGGTACTCGAAGTCCTGACCAAATGCAGATTATGTCAAGATACTTTTGCCTCTAAATGACCGACTTTGGTAAAATAAAGGTCCACGATGAATTGAATACAGCTTGAATGAAGCTGGTTGATTGAATGAAATGTATTGACATCTGTATTTATTCTTCATCGATCGATTGATACAGCATTTTCGATATTAATGGTCATTTCAGATATCTCTTTGGGGACAATGGGTTGCAGGAATGTATTTTTCCAGTCAGTGAGAATAGGGAGAAATCTTCCCTAAATTTTTCGAAAGAATAAAACTCACAAGCATTACACAGAGTATACTACACTTTAATTTATGAACAAATTTTACGTGATATACCACAACCTCTTCCTATTCTTCTAATAATTATGCGTGGTCAATAATTTTTTCTATACAAAATTGTGTCGTAGGTTCACTGGCCGTGTAACCGAGCATGGCGACGCGCACCGTGTTTTTAGAAGGGGCGGTTCGGCATCAGTTAATATAAGTTATCCTTACATATTTATCATTCTTAAAATTGATTTTGTTGTTCTAATGGCAAATTTTACCAACAAATGTCAGAAAAACTGCGTGTTAACCTGAAATGTTTCTGTGTTTAATACTTGGAGTCGACACTGTTTACACAAATTTCTTCCCCAGCGAGAAAATTTTTGTTAAAGCATCCGTCGTTATGTATGAGTCACAGACGTATGTTTTGTGCCACAGAGGCGGGCAATGTCAAGGGCCAGGCAATTCAATTCGGTGATTCGGAGCCAAGGCTGGTAGTACGGTACGGTACGGTACGAAGTTCGGTACGGTACAATTGAATTTTCCGGTACGATAGTACGGTACGATTCATTTTTCAATTTTCGTACTTGGTACGGTACGGTACGAAGTTCGGTATTTATTTCGTACCGTACCGTACTCTTTTTCGTACCTTCGCATTACACTTTATTCTTCTCAAATGAATTCGAAAAAATTATTTTTTTTTCCATCTATGCCGTTTCATTACGGGGCGCTGATAATATAAATTGTGTCTATCGAAAATTTTTTAAACTAAAGGGCAATTTTTGAATGATTAAAAGCGGCGCAGGTATGGCAATAAAAATGCAAATGATTCGCTTGAGCTTATTAGATGAGTTATGTCGTATATCGGTTTCACTGTAGTGGCCTAAAACTTTGTGATTGCGTGGAAATATATATAGGTCGCTGATCTGAATGCATTTTTCTGTAGTAACGAAAGTTGTGATAGCCCAATTAAAATTGACAAGATAAGCAGCATTCATAATACTAAAAACAACGGTGTTATCATGGTGCCCCAATACATCCACTACAATGGCAGATACAGAAAAAAATTGGGGGGAGGGCACATTTTTTCCAACATGCAAACACAGGCTTCCAAATTTACAAAAAATATTAGGTCACGCAGGCGCGCAAAATTTTATTGAGAACGAAACAAAAATACATGTTTTAAGAGTGAAATAAGCATTACCAGACCGGAAAATGTATCTGCGCGCCGGAAGTCCTCTGAAATTTTTGTAAAAATTGAATAAAAATTTTTACTTTAAAGGCTAAATGCTACGAAATATACAAAATTAATCAGGGAATATTGCGCAACGCAGGCGCGCGCAAATTTTATGAAAATTATATTAAAAACTCCTTCCCTCCAACTATGCAACAAGCGATACAGTAACCACCGCTATTACGTTTTGTTTATATTCTGGCACGCAGAAGTATATATTATCAGAGCAGAAGCATCAGAATATAAGATATATTAAGGCTGTTTTGAGTTGAGTTAGCTGATGCTAATCTTAATTAGAAGATATATTTTGTAAAAAAAACAGCCAAGTCACAATATAGACAATGGCATGTCCGTAAATTGCACCAGAAATACCAGAATTTCTTGTGACGCCAACGCCAGATTTTTTTGCGAAAACTGTGCTCATCCTACCACCATTTATCACTACCGGTCTACCATTTTCATATTATACGCAATGTGAACAATGGTATTGGGGTGAGATATGCTTAATTACGCGCATGTTTTACTGTCCTGGATTTTAAACCAGATATCATAAACTGCATCACTTCCATGTAAGATGTTGGTGACGTTTCTTGCGGTGGCCAGATCTTACAAATAAAGCTGATTTGGACATTGGTAGTTGGTACGGTACGGAATTGCTGTCCAGCGAACCGTACCTGTTTTCGTACTGGTACGAAATTTAGTACGATAAATCAAAAATATTAATCGAACTTAATTTCGTACTGGTACGAAGTTCGGTACGATGTACGAAAAAAATAATATCGTACGGTACGGTACGAAAAATTTTCGAAAGGTACGGTACGAAGTTCGGTACGAAATTATTTTGCTGGTTCGAAGTACGATAAAAATTTCGTACCGTGCCGTACTGCCACCCTTGTTCGGAGCACAGATTACTCGAATCCGTTGTGAATCGATCGTAGATCGAAAAATTGCTAAAAATATTAAAATACCTTCAACATTCAACTTGATATTCCACCATGTATACATTACATGTGACGTACTGAACTGCACATACCCTTGAGACCAGATCAGATTAATCTATTGTCTGAGACTAAAATCTGAACCATGAACTGTAACGTCTGTCTGGTGAAAAAGTGATACCAACCAAAACGGAAAATTTATTTTGTTGAGCACGCGCGATCCTTCTGTGGCTCATGTCTGGACATAACTTTTCTGACTAATCTGCTGAAATGCAATTATCTGTTAGTTATATTAAATGTACCCAGCTCAATCTTACAACTAACTACTCATTTCTAAGCTGTACCTAACATAACGAAGTTTTTGAACGCATTTCACCTACCTGATAAAATTAACCTTATAAAATATACATCATCTCATGCCGCACTAATTTTTCCAATTTCAGTGCTCCATAGCGACTAGTTTTGAATTTTGGCAGCAACTAATAATTGGCAAAATAACAAGCATTTATTTCTCACTAAGCTAGAACGTAACATGCTGAAATTATTTTATTCACGATCAAAATCCAAGCGAGTTTTTAGCGCTGGTTGGTATCTAATAATAAATTTTGTCGAGCATGGGCCACAGATAGACATCAGCGAATCAAAAACATTCAACATTTGTTCTTACTCGGTAAGCCCGTAAAATTCCCGTAAATACTGCGTCCTTGCAATATGGAATACGCACTGCATATAAAACAAAGGCCTTTGACTTCTCAATGGCCTTCTCTGAGTTCGGTACGTATAAAAATACCCAGCTTGCAGCATTGACAGCATTATCTTAATAAATTCTAATAAAATTCCAACACAATAAACGCAGCCTCGTTTAAAACATGAGTTAAATTGTTATTTTCCGGCGTGTATAACATTAATTATTAAAACTAAGATCGCTTCGGCATAAATACGAAAATATTGAATGAGGCTGATGCGTCGAGGCGGTGAATATTAACGTAAACTGCACAGGCGTTTATGGGTAGTATACATTTGTTTATGAATCAAGGCAGCTTGATCTTGGCCTTAGTATGAACGACTCTTACGCAAACGGAAATTTTTTCAACGCATTTTTTGTCAAGCAGGCGATTCATGCTTGAAAAAAATAAAATTACTGATTGGTTAGATAAACAAATATGACATTAACGCAACTTATTCAGATGAGTCGAGAATCTTTCATACGAACAAAAACTTGGAAATTTTTGTGGAATATCATATTTGGACGTGAAAATACAAACAAAATAGTTTTGCTGTGGACCGAATTTATCCACACCATTACAGATAATGTGCGAATCGAAAATATACTATTTCTTGCGATTTGTTTGAATTAATGCTATTCTTGGTTTTGATCATGGGACAAAATTTAATGGTAAAATCTAGACCTTTCTTGAAAATAAGTAATCGATTCTATTCAAATCACATTTAAATAATTTGGTTTTGGCTTATATGAAAGTTTGCTTGTTGAAAAAGGGGTGAACAAAAATGACCACCCTACATCTGGAAGTGAGAACTAAATAATAATAGCAATATTTCGGAACAGTTGAACTATAAATTTTTAATACAAAACCTGAAATGCGGTTTTCAAACCCATTGGCATAATCAGATTTTTTGTTTGTTGAGACGACGCACATTTTTTTTTTTGATCGATTACATAAGACGATAACGTAAGCAGAGGCGAGGATTTTCTACACATAACGATAAAATTTCAGTTAGGTAATATTAAAATTGTCTATATATTTAAAGATAATTACCAAATTTATCTAAAACCCACAAAATGTATCAAAAAGAAATGAAAGGGTGATAAGATCAAAAAATTATATGATATTGCAATCACGCGGAAGGATCACAATTTTCGAGAGAAGAAATAATGAAGGTTATCAAGCTATAAAAATTCAAGAAGGATCTATGTTAAAATCTAAATAGTTTTTAGTTTTAATTTTTTTTTAATATTAGTGAGTAGATGAAGCATTCATATACCCGCCCCTCCACCCCCATTTAATCGCGTCTCTGGAGTGATATTTCACAAAACGAAGGAGGTTTTTGCCCCAAACCGCAGAAATGAAAAAATAAATATCTGAATATTACGATATTTAATTGAATGAGTCAAACAGAATCGTGTTGGATATAAACGTCTGCAGGTGGTCAAACCTACACATTGCTCTAATCGACCACGATAACCCTTCCTGATTTTGACATATTTCTGACCGAACATGTTTTGTTATTAAGTGGGTCAATGATAGAACGCGTCACACCTTATTTGAACCTACGTCTATTAGTATCCATTATGATTGTACCCGCGTGTTGAACCGAATAGATATGCATCTGCGTAAATTAATTCCGTATATATTTGCATTTTGCACGCTTCTGTACACACGATTATATACACAATGGCATGTTATCTCTCACATACTTCGACGCACAATGCGTTTTACCAATCATTTGCACCTATATTCATTTTCAGCTGCTTATCCTCTATTCCAATCAGAAATTTATTTCGTCAGGTATGAGTCACAGATGGACCGCGCCTTTTCGGCGCGATCCATCAGTGACACATACTGAGCTTAACTGTAGGTTTATGAAAATTATATCTGAAATTTTATTTTCTATTCTACTATGACATTTTTTTCTATGAGATGTAGTACCAGCAACGGCACTCTGAGCTAAAAACATCCAAAATATAACTGAACAGATGTGGTGAAGTGCAGTGAGTGGTATGTAAATGATTTTCATTCACAGTGTTATGCGAAAATATAATTCTAGCGATGTCTCAACATTCTAACACTATACAAAACTTTTTAACTATAATAACAGTTTGGGGAGGATGTGGTTTATCTGTCACTAATGTATAGCCAAGTAAAACATATACCTATTTCTACAAAGACACGTATTTTATATATACAGATACTGATTAAAATACTATTTAATAACGACATTCACAGTGATAAATTTTTTGATACTCTTTTTACGGTGGATTCCCATCGTCTCTTTAGAGGTTTCCACGCGGTTGACATCCTTGATTCAATTGATCCATCTTTTTTATCATTTCCAACATGATACAACATGACCTCGTTTACCGGTGTTTTTGTCTTCACCATTTGCTTGATGTTTGTTGCTTTAAAATTGAGCTTTTCTCGTAATATACCTGAAATGAAAAGCAATTTGTATGATTGTAATACTTTTGCCGTTGCGCAGTCAGAACATACTGTAATAATTACTATTAAAATAATATCTGTATTATTTTTAGACGACAATCGTTTCCAGATTATGTGAATGTGAATGTGAAGCTGTAATGATACATACGACAAACGAGTATGATTGATGAAAATATCACACCTGTCAACAATACATCTTCCAGGAAAAAATCACTCGTGTCTGTAATTTCTGACATGCAATATATTCCTTTCATCATTTGAGGTGAAAGAGTCCATAAACCTCCGTGACAAAATGTCGGAAAAAAATCTCCGGAATATTGCTCAATTGAAAGAGCCCTGAAATATTAAGTATAAGTAGGATAACATTTTGATAGCCAATGTCACCAAGTTAGTTCAAATCTATATTGCCATACTGCTGATCGACACATAGGTGAGTCGAGCTTGGTTCAAAAAAAAACCGGTCTTGCGGTTTTACTTGGAGATATTACCGCTTATATGAAATGCAGAATATTATATTACAATATAAGGTTTTGCATTTCATATTAGCGGTAATATATGGATATAGTCATCGGAGACATTGAAGCAAACTATGTTTATGGTAACCATATATCTACATTGGCTTTCATACAAAAATAACAGTAACATGTCCAGGGATATAATAACAACAGTGCCAGGTCTGTTTTTAACGAAGATGGACGTATATTAATATACCTAACAGAACCGAGTCTGGGGAGCGCAATCAATAAGTATCTCATGCATGGAAAAACTTTTTAGGGTTTCTGAATTGTTTGTAAATGGAATACACATATTGCTTTGCAAAAGGGTAGAATCGGTGGTCACGCAATCAAGTGTCAAACCAACAACCACCGTTCATTACCATCACTCTGTAATAAAGTAGGTCACCAAAACGGGACTCGCTCTACTAAATATCTTTGGGACCAGAGGGGTTTTAACCCGCATTGACATATGAGATTAACGACGAAATAGCTTGAATCATATGCGCGTACACCACACCAACTGCCTGACGACATTCATAATATATAAATACTTCCTGCATAAAGGGTGACTGGAATTATATAATTGCAAGAAATTTACTTACCATTTTGTTTCAAGGCGGTGAGGTTTTCCGTCGTGTAACAGTTTCAGTCCACAATATACATTCTTATGATAATCTGGATCATTCGTAACATTTGCTTCTATAAAATATTTTATTCTAGGTAAATTAACGAGACAATCATCATCTGTCATTGTTATAAATTCAACCTTCAAATCTTGTTCCAAAATCCATCGAAACGTGGACAGAATCTGAAATAGGGATATGGTGTGTCATAAGCATCGAATATAGGACTGGGCGATATGATTCGAATCGATTCCAAGAACAAATTATTCGAATTATCGTAAATTCATAGGAATGAAAACATGCTAAATGAAGTGGAATGTCCATTTTTAACGACAACATGAAATCAATTTTGTTCAAATTTGACCTAAAATGAACACATTTACTCTTAGTCCATTTTAGGTCAAATTTGACCAAAAATTGATTTCATGTTGTCGTTAAAAATGGACATTTACTCTTAGTCATGGAGTGTAATTGTACAATGTAGTGTAAGGTACAATGCCTTCAAGTCTGTTTATGGTAATATTAGTTATCTATGTTATATTTATGAAATTAGTGGTTAGATCCCATTCGAAAAAATTATTCGAATCGATTCAAATTTCACATGATTCCGCTTCGCCTATCCCTTATTATAATATTTTATGGACCTGTGAGAAATTTCGTTACCCAAGCATGGATCGCGCCTGGGTGGCGTCAGTCAATCATGCTTAAAAACACGTTTGTATGAGCATGAGCGTAAATCACACAATCCAGTTAATAAACGGAGATTTTCAAATCGTTCAGAGCACCATCGTTGCCAAATATGATTTTTGTCGGAAAACTTTCGATTAAAACTGTTTTTCTTATTGAAATTTATTTTAAGCAATGTCAAACACAGAGGATAGAACGGACCGCCTAACTACCACTCAACTGTCGAACATCCACATATAATGTAACACAAGCAGCTGCACTCATAGAGAAAATATATACCACAGAAAAAAGCGCAATAATAGGGCACAGTGAGTGGTATCTGTCATGGGTAACAGTAAACCACCAACTAGAGCTGGGAAAAACCGAATCATTTGGAATTCGAATTTGATTCGAATATTTTTTTCGAATCGGATCGAATCACAAATCCAATGTAAAAAAATATCCTATTTTACAATCACAACTTGCCTTCATTGTGAAAATCAAGGAATTTATACTGTATAGTTTATATTCAATTCACACTCCAGGTCTAAAAGCAACGATTCTCATATATCAATGACAAAATATAATCGATTTTGGTCAAATTTGACCAAAACCGATTGCATTTTGTCGTCAAAAATGAAAATTTTAGTTCATTTAGTAAGTAATTGTTCCTGTGAACGATTCACGATTGATTCGAATATATTGTGCCACCGAATCGAATAGCCCAGACCTACCACCAACCACTTTCGTTCACCTTCCCTAATCGCCTCATATAACATACAGGAAGTGCTTTCGAACAAGTCACGTTGCCACTGACCCAATCAGAAAAAATCTGACGGAACATGCTTTGTTATGTATGGATCACAGATGGAACACGCCGCCAAGGCGTGGTATATCTGTGGTGCATTTCTGAAAAAATAAACTTTCTGATTAATGAAGAAGCATTGGTTGGATAATTTTGGGCTCCCCCTCCGGCCTTGCTTAAGGAGAACTTTAGAAAAGTAAACAGCAAAACATATAGTACAAATAAAATACTTACTTTGATAGGGAGTGCATGATATTCATCCATAAAATCACATTGCAGAATATCGCCGAACTTTCGATTTTCAACTTCTAATTTTGCTTCCACATTTTCATCATTCGTTTGTCCTATCACGAATAACACAAACATTCCAAATTTTGCAGAATCTATTGATGATCCCCATGTATCACGGACTGACATTCGGTTTTTCTCGTGCGACGGAGCGCTTTTCACCACAAATAGCATCCATAGCTTTTTATTTTTTTCAACGGTGTCTTGCCGTGTGGTCAAATTTTTTGGAAAAATTAATCCCGAGGTCCCGCAATTAGGTGCCGCATTTGGTTTTGGAAGTATTGCATTGTATCTTTTTGGCAAAACATGAAACTTTCTAGGAGTAAAATGGCGCGGTAGTGCGGGTTTCAGGAAGTTTGTTAATCCTCTCATATCGCAAGTGAATGAATTTCCCCGCCTAGAAAATGAGGTATCATTATTATTTTCAGGCCAGGTTTGCGGTTTTCGTGTCCACAGACGTGGCCATTGTATGTTTTTGGGCCATTTAGCAGTGGCGTTCTCGTGAATATCATTTATACCAGCTTTTGGTTTCTTGGTAGTACTCCTCAAATCCGGTACAGTCACCATATGAATCCTGGAATTAGACATAAGATGTGAACTTGCCGCTTTTTCCACATCTTTAGCAACCCGATTATTGCCCACTGTAGTCGTTAACGGAACGGAGTTTGATATTAGCAGTAGAAGAAGAATTGCACCGAAGGTTAATCCGAACAAGATTGATAGGAAGTTTTTGAGTTGAGCGACCCCGGTAGAACGAAAACGCATTTTCTTGCGCCAGAAACGAGCGCATAACTACAACACAAGTTTAAAACTCTTGATAAAAAAACGGTCAACATTATTTTTATAGCCTCTCATTTGAGTGGTTAAATTTGAACGAGGCTCTGTATAGGCCTAATTATACCAAGCAATAAGAAATGAAATCAAGTGTGTAGGAAGGTTTAACACGAAAATAGGCCTCAATCTAACCGGTTCCTTCATTATTACTGTGATGTAGCTTAAATCTCCAATCAAAAACATATACAAAATGCAATTTTGCACCGAAAGGCATAAAATTTTGCTTGTATTAAAGAAATTTTAAAATACTACTAAAAAGCTTGGAAGGAACTGCCCCTCTTTTTCTCAAACTTGGAGGAAATAATAACCCTTCCTGATCATGTTCTGCCGCTGATGGCGACCACACGTGTCACTTGACAGAATCACGGACACAATGTGGTCCCATATAGCCTCAACCTATGATATATGCTCATCAGCGCATGTTTCAACACATATCCTATCTTCCTTTCCAACAAAAGGATATTGGGAACTTACTTAAATTACATGTCGATAGACCGTAAATAACGAAATTGTAAACGTATCAAAGCAACCAACTGCCGTGCTGTCATAATAGCCTGCAGGCATTCGTCAAGTGGTAATATACATTAAAAATTGGAATTTAAACCACCTGTCGTCGTTTCTTCATCGAATACTAGCAATATTACATGGCAAAAGAATAGCAACTGATTGGGAATATTGAAGGTTTTGACACTGGACAGGAATTAATATATTTCATGAAAATCGGGTTAATCGAAGATCCGCTATGAAACTTTACCAATAAATTGCTGAACATTGAGTAAATCGATCCTCTGTTCGCTTTCGTAAGTGGTATCGTCGGTTATATTCGCAAAATTCCATTGAGCCAACCAACCATGGGCCTAAAAAACAAGCCAAGTAAAAGATTATCGAATAACTCAATCATATTTGAGGTAAATTAACATTATTCCATCTACACTCATTATCATTTATCGAGTAGTTATCGTTGTCCTTCCTCGTCATTTGTGCAATGCAAATTCAAGGCAAGGTTGCTTTGCAGTTTCGAAGTATATTTATTGTATTCTTGGTAGCAATACAGACATATTGTACATTTGAGATAGCGCTGACAAAATTATTTAAATGAATGTTTTCGTTACAATCTATAGAAAATTTGAAACCGTAACATGGCATTTTTGTCCAGTCTCAATCAGAAATTTATTTTGTCAAGCTTGAGGCACAGATGGCCCTCGCCTTAACAACACGATCCAGCAGTGTCTCAAACTTAACGAAAACATGTATACACAAAATATTTCTGACTTAGGTAAATTATTATTTTTACCATTCAATTCCATCACTTCAAATCAACTATGAAGTGATAACGTACACTGAAATCGCACTCCGTGTGCGAAACAAAATTTACACCAATATCTAAAGAAATCTTTGATTGCAGTGATACTAATTACTTTAACCGTAATGCCCCAGGGCATTGAAAAATTAAAGTTACCAATACTCAGTAGCGCACATTTGGTAGTGGTGCCATGCCATCTTTCCGTCCAAAAAATAACGCTGCTATCAATCATGGAAGTCTCGTAAATTTGATATTGGGTACTGCATTACGTATATTAAATTAGTTTATGAGCATATTTGTTTTTTCATCTTGTTTCACCTAAAATTACTATTTTCAAATTTTTGCTTGTTGCACTAATCATAACGGAATATGATAATTAAACCTTTTAATTTTGTCAATATAGAGATAATAAGTCGAAGTTTATTTCGAACTTCCGAAACAAACAATCTTCCGAACAACTAAAAAATTGCGCACATCCGTAACAAATACTGACGAATTTCGAAGGGGAAGACGATAATTTTAAATGGTAAAAACGAAAATATACAATAATACTTTTTGATAATCAACGCTGTAATTGAACTGGACATGGTCTGAAAGCAGAGTTATCTAGCAAAGCTGAGTGAATTAAAATCACAAATATATCGTCACCCCCATAACCAAATTGCGTGTTCATGGCAATACAACTCATCGGCAAGTCAGATTTTACTATATGGATTTCAAAACTGTGCGATTGCTCCAAAATGTGTATTTTTGAAGTCAAAAATGCGACTTTCTCATTTGTTTCAATATGACGTCATAATATCTTAGTCGTCTTATAGTATATTTTATCTTGTTTTCGTAATTAAAAATGAATCGTATTTTTTCAAATCAAAATATTTGGTTTCATTCTACTAAGAATGGTAATTGAGAAAAAGCCAGGAAAAACTTGCTCAATTCAAGTTTTACCACACCATCTTATATTGATATTGTGGTTTAAATTGTTTTCAAAATAATTTTATGAAATTCTTATTAATTGTTTATTCATTTTGCACAAGACATACAGAAAGTATTTGCTTTTTGTTCTAAATGAGCGTACCAAGCGTTATTCAACTGTGTCCGAATTGCGTAAGTCACAAAAAAGTTGCAATTCCGTGGAAGGATTATGACGTCATAAACACAACAATATAATCAGTATATATCAGGAATACATTTCCAATCAAAGTTTGAAACTATATCATATTATTACACCCTTTGGAATATTTCGCGATTTTCGGAAAAGCAGAAAAAATGACTTACGCACTTTGGTTATGAGGGTAACGATATGGTAAATATGAATGTTATAAAAACTCAACATCTGCGATTACCATGCTTACAAAACTTGCTTAATGTCAGGTCAAGTGAGCGGTCGTATATAAATTCAATTCTAATAAAATTCCATATCCAGTAATAAGACCCACTTCGCTGGCGTCTTCAAAAGAGAATACCATCTTGCGTCGTTTAAGGTGTCATGAAAACAATAACGTTTGACAAAATAAACTCAATAGATTAATTATGAAATCTCCAACAAAAATATCTCTGAACATTGGCTTAGGCACTTTCAAACATCAAAGCGGAGTCTTCGGGAAGTAAACGTTTATGGGTGCCGACCAGGACTGAGGGAGATGTCCACTGCTAAAAGTTGCATATTCCGCAAAGTCATACCGCAGAAGGGCTCCGCAACACAAGTTTGCGTAGGTTGCGTTAATTCTAGGTTTGTTTTATTTCACTCTTGCCCTTCACGCTAGCGCAATGCTCTGCATGCAGCTCATTACGTTTTCCAACACAGACGGACGGTTTGCTATGCAAGCTAAGGAAGCCTGCTCGTTTCGCTGCTTGCAGTTGTGCCTTGTAGGCATGTGAATCAAGAGTGCCGGGTTAGCTCAATTGGTGAGGCGTTGGAAATACGCTTAGAGTTACGCATCTCTGACCGTCGACGCAGTGCACTGGTTGAGCAACCTTACGTGCATAGTGGCCTTTCAAACAGCTACACCTTGAACAGAAAGTCACAACTCTTTCTAACTTTCATGAAAGCACAGTTTACACCGGAATGGACCCATTTATCAAACAACATTAGACTGCACTACATAATTTTATTTATCAGGAGACCCTCAAGCCACTTAACTGGATGAAGAAACTGATATTTCATTAAATATAAAAGACACTCAGCGAAACACTATTACATCCTTTTTAAAAATATATACTTATGTGGTGACCGTATCGTTATATGTACTATTAATCTCGTTCGAAAGAGTAAAAATCTTTTGAAAAGCAATCTAACTACATCCCATGCAACGCAAAACTGCATTTACAGAATTGAAACAGAATATTTCAGACTTCAACACATCCAGTATATGCAGTCAATACAAATCACTGATATCTCTCTACTTTTATAGCAGGTTCAGAATATTCTAAATCTGTTCGGGATGGATAAACGACTTTTAATTTTCTGTGACAATCCATGATTTTGACCTGCTGAATAACAAGTCTTGTCGGACCAACATTTTCTTTTTCATTCACATTCTTTTCCTCATCGCTAGAATCATCGTAAAAGTCTTGCACCTAAAATGATTGCAATATTAAAGAAATGCAGTTTTACCAGTGCACTTCCGTGGTTAAAAATATTAAATACTATAGATGGGCTAAAAAGACTAAGCTTCAGCAACAAAATACAGATCCTCCAGCAAAGTGGCTTGCATTGCCTGGGCATATAGAATGCAACAAAAAAAAAAAAACATGTTGGTGAAAAAAGTCACATCCCAACCATATGGTAAACAATCAAAATTATGATATTTCCAGCAAATTAAAAATTCAGGTACAGACACATGTATGATGAACTGATAATGTGCTGGAAATATCATAGTTTGGTTGTTTACCATATGCTTGTGATTGGAATTATTGTTGCGGTGATTTATCAACCTCTTACACTAAATTTAATTTAACATTCTGAGGTGTAAAGAGCCTAAAGCCTAAGGACTCGAACTTTTACCTTTGACTCAAATGAAACCTCTCAACTCCACAGACCCGTGCACAATGGTTACTCACTAACATATTTACACTTAATCAATGTTATACCAAAACTTGTGGCAAAATAAGTTTAACATGCATTGATACATATCTGATTTTCGTCATCTTATACATGACATACCTTTGCTGAAACCATTCCTTCATTTAACATTGAATGCAGTAATTTATCCATAATTGATTTACATGAACTCAAACTTTGTGATCCTGTGACCTGGATAATATTTTTTAACAATTTACAACGGTCATGCACATCTAAAACTGGAAAAAATTGAAATCCTGACTCAATCAGAAAAGTTATACGTCCTAACACATTTTGTTAAGTATGAGCCACTGATGGATCGCTTTGATGAGAGGTGCTTCGTCTGTGGTTCACGTACTCCACAACAATTCTGTCACTCTGGTTTATTTCGTACCAAAATATATTTATTGCACATTGAATTAAGACATTACATAAGTTTCATCAAATTAATATTTAAGTTTCATGGCATAGTTAAAGATTGTACTATCGTACACTACTTACCTGACCAGCGCCAACCCAAGAATTAAATTTAATAGCTAATCAATATCAGATTTCAGAAAAAAAAATTTAGTATGATCAATGAAAATATTGAACATTAACACTGAACAAACTTATTTTCCCGAAATTGTCTCGCTCATATCCAAATTTCACGCAATTTTCGTCGAAGCGCTTAGATGTAGTTACTTTCTTTTCAGGAGAGAATTTCATTTTTAACCTGCGGGAGAGGAAGGCTGAGAATTCAGCAATCATATGGTGAACCACGATATCTCATGCATATACCTGTTTGGAATCAGGGTGTGTGGACCTGGTTGGTGGAAGAAGCTGTAAGCATTGCTTACGTGAACCACCTTGCACAGGCGAGGCATCCAGCAGACCTCTCCTATATAATCATCATCCCTCGCAGGATTCTAACTCGCAATGACGACCAGAGATGCGTTGCTCGAAACGTATTCCCAACGGTGAACAATCCAGATATAATTCTACATTAATATCTTAAACGGAAAACATTCCATATAGAATTGACGCATCTCCAACATGCGAGGTTTAAATATTACCCAATGGATGACAGGCCAGTTAGTCTTATTCATAAATATAGCTAGTCAAAAAACAAATTCACATTAAGATTAATTAAATCAGACAAATAAAAAAACATGATAACATTAACATACCTCTAATAATACGTCACCTCTACCAATTTTTATCTTGGAAGCTTCACTATTAGTTAGAGGAGGCAAAGATATAACAACATCATCACAAGTTCTACTCAAATACGCAAATTTTTCTTGATTCTCCAACAAAGATAAATATCTGAATTAGCATAACAATAAACATCAACCCTTATTTAAATCACATGGGGTCAGATCAGAGAAATGTTGGCTCAGCCCTAACAACACGAAAGAAAAATGCTTCCAAAAAATTGCAATACAAAATGCAATAAAAAGTCCTGTTGTGAATGTCTTACAATAATATTAATATCCAACAAAATGCAAACCGAAGCAACAAATTCCATGTAGTAAATTTTCGGATTTGAATATTACCTTTTACAATTTTAGATCATTGACAATTCAAGAAAAACTTTTACACATAAGATTGGATGCCCGCAATCTATTATTCAACAAAGGATGAAGACTTCACAGTTTTTGAGAAACTACTTCCAACTTTTAAAATAATTACCCAAAATGCAGTTTTTTTCAACTGTGATGACTAATGTATTTCCTTACTTATAAATTCCCGAAATTTGACTTCGCTTCTTTTCTCTTTTTATCTCATCCGCTTCTTCTCGTAATTGTTTATATAGTTCTAATCCAGTTACTTGTTGTCCTCTTCCTAATGGTTCAATCTGAAGATGAATTCAAGAACCTATCAATGGTATTAATGTTAATTAGAAAAGCAAAAGACTGTTGTAAATACGACTTGAGCTATCACAAACATCTAACAAGTGGACTTATCTTCAAATTTTTGAAAACAATGTTGCCACTATGATATATAAATGGTCCTTAAGAGAGCTTTGACGTAACTTCCGATCCAATATTTTTGGGAATAATGTACCTATTTAGAATTGTTTTGAAAAAATTCACATTAAAATGATGCTTATTCATGTTTTGGTTAGTACCCAAGGATAGGGATGCTGGAACACGATTTGTCAGTGGATTAAGAATAAAACAAAATAAAATATTTTTAAAACCTGGAGTGAAAGTACCTCGAAAGTATTTGGTTCTTTTGCATCGTAATTCAGATTCGATCCAACCAAGGATGATACATCATGAGTAGCAATTGTTCCTATCGTTCTTTTAGCACAAACTTCATCATGTAATTTCGTCTAAATATATGTAAAATTTAAGATACCCAAACCAAAGACAGACGAACCATTTGACCATTCTGCAGGACAGGAAATCTGTGGATATGGGATAAGCATACGGCAAATACCGTAATGAATTCTTCTGGATGATAATGACCTAGGTAAGATTCTACCCAGGATTGGTGATACCGGCCAATGGTCTGATAGCTTTCTGGCCCAGAAGCTTTTTCAAAGTTTTTTTTCTCGCAAATGTGAAAATAATACTTTCAAGTTACGAAGTGAAAGTTGTCTTTTTTTTTCGAATGGACGAAAGAGCTTCAATGTTTTAAACAGTTGTAAAAGAAATTTATGAACATGCATGTACTCTCATTTATAAAAAATTTGCTATTTAAGAGATAGATTTTTAAGACTCCCGTAAAGGTCCTCGGGCGAGAGTAGGGCTTTAGTAATTTGTGTTATTTGGAACCCAGACCTTAAACTAAAATAAGTATAATATAAGATATCAACATGGCAGATCTTTATAAATATATGCATTACTGCGTAGTCATTCATTATAATATATTTACCAATTACCATGTACTTGGAGTTTAGATATAATGGTACACTCACTTGCATTGCTATAAATTTTTTGAAAATACTTTCTTTTGATAAATCAAGTCTTTTTACAATACAACATACTATGTACGGTCGCACTTCCTTGACATCATCCGAAACAGTTATCTCCAGTGCCTTTGATTCTAAACAGTACAATTATATTAGAATACTGTAATTAGGTATCATGTCATAATCTGAATTATTAGATATTCTGGAAGTTTGAATTATTTTGGTTAATAAATTTTGATTATTCTTAAATCTATTCAATCTGCAGTTAAATATACCAGTCATGATGAATCGATTAATTTCATTAGCAACAAACCTCCTTCTGATTCTTCGAACTTTAAAACTTGTACGACAAATTTGATTAAATCTTCTTCAACATCAGCTTTTGTATTTTTACCTTTCTTCTTTTTCTTTCCACCCGATTTATTTCCACTAGCAGTAGAACCATTCTCTCCCCTTGTAAAACAAACAAAATACAACATTAGTGAAATATAAGGTGACAAACGACAAAAAAATATATATCGTTTTCTTTGGGTAAAGCAAAAAGCTTAAAAACGATCAACATTGCTACTGGTTAATATTTCCACAAATATTTTTACTTGTTTACATATGCATCTTTTTTCACAAATTTTTTGTCTTCAGAAGACTCGATACATGACATGGAAAACTATATATGTAACAAATACGGGTGCCCAATTTTTAAAATTGAATCCAATTATACTTGCGAGTCAAATATGCATGAAAATTTTTTTGCTGATCACAGGAAAAATCTAAACAGAATGCGAAATAGGCATCAGGGCAGATTAGAATGATACGTTATTCCATTCAAAGTGCTCGGTATTAGTGTTTCTAAGTTACCTGACAGGTCTTCCTTTTGTTCTTAGGTAATCCATTATTGCTTTCTGTGAACTGTTGTTTTGTTCAATTAATTTTTTCAGCCGCCTATCTTTAAGTGGATTATCCTTGTAATCAGCTTGTTTCAACTTAGAACAATTCGACAAAGCTTGAGGAAGTTCTTTAATCTTGTTTACTGACAAATCCAATGTCTTCAGAGCGTCTAACGTACCAATCCCATCATCTATATCATCAATTTCATTGTGTGAAGCTTTAAAATCAGCCAAATGTTTATGATTTCCTTCCAGCAAAACATGAGGAATTTCAGTGAATTGATTATTAGAAAGGATGAGAGTTGAGAGGAGAGTGAGATTTTTTACACTCTCTGGAAATTGAGATAATTTATTGTGATTTAAATTTAATGTTTGAAGAGTACCAATGTTGCCAAATTCATCTGGGAGTTCTTCGAGTGAGTTGTATGAAACATCGAGCATTTTGAGATTTTTCAACATGCATATTTCGACAGGTAGTGATGATAGATTGTTTCCACTCAATATCAACTGCATGAGTGCAGACAGTGATCGAATATTTTTCGACAAACTTGTGATTCCACATTCTGAAACTTCAAGGAAATTCAACAACTTCAAATCATACAAATCTTGTGGAAGAACGTTTTCATTCTTTTCAATTTTTAGCTTCACATCTGCAGTTCCTTTGATGACAAGTTCTCTTCTTTTCTCTTCCTTGCACTGCTTGATTTCTGGCCAATCCGACATTGGTTTGACGGTTGACAATATATTTAGATAATCTTTCAATGTTAATGCAAACCTACCCTAATCAAAAAATACGAACATTATTCTCAAGTATGGGAGACATATGGTTGCGCCATTGAGCCATGACTCATTGCATGTGGTTCATGCCTGGCAAAGTAAGGTCTCAAATTGAAAGGGACTTTTGGTGGTAAGAGAAGAATAAATCGAATCAAAATTAATGAAGCGGAAATTGAGAAGAAGCAAATATTAGAAAGAATTTGGAAAAATGGCAGTGACAGAAAAAACAGAATGAAATAGTAATGCAAATACATCTTTAAGAGTGGGACCACGTTAATCTTTGAACATGATCAGTTTTTCGCTTTGTTGGTTTGATGAATCCTAAAAATTGCAACTCCGATGCCGCCCTGATGAAACGAGCTTGCGTGACTTCATTTATTTCTTCATTTTCTTTGTTGTTGAAACTATCATCACTGTTATCGCCTGAATTCACAATAGTGTGAAATGCTTCAAGCCAATCATATAAATTAATGATTCTGCCACATTCATTGTGTAACTTGTATGCGATAGAGACATCGGGTGCAGATGGTGGAATGACACCATCAGTCACATCCAAACATGGCTGACAAAGATAATAATTTGGTTCAGACAATGCAGTTTGAATTGCGAGACGTGGTGCGGCGACCATATGACGTCTTATTGTTGATGTTGAGTCAAAATAAAAAACCTCATGAAATGGAAACGATCTTGGAGGAATTAACACTTTTATAAATAGATCATCTAAAACTTCGAGCACTTTCATTCTTATCTTTTCGAAGTTTGACATTTTACGAACTTTCTTCTCCTGTGCTTTTTTTTTCAAATTTTCTTTCAACTGGTAAGCATATTTTACTTTCTCGAGTGGTTCATCACTTTTCTGCTCTTTGTTCTCCTCATCCTCCTCCTCGTTTTGGAAAGAGTCATCTTCCTTCAGATTCTCGAGGTTTATTAGATCATCAATGAAAGATCCAATGTTTGACCTTGCTTCTGTTACAATGGCAAGAAAACCTGCTTCTCGTTCTTGACTTTGTGGAAGATCTTCTAATTCTTTTATGCATGCCTGCAAACGTTCAATTAACTGTTCTCTTGAGGTAACACGCAAGAACATTTTTGCTTGTTTATATTCTTCTGAATTTACAATGGTTGAATGATCACAGGCACAATACAATTCACGTAAATGACGTCCCAGTGGATGGCGGGGAAGTGATTTACAGAGACAAAACAAAGATCGCATCACTGGATAAAAACACTGATGAAAACCATGAAGATCTTCAAGCATTTTCTTCAGAAGAACTTTGAAATCATTATCTGAACTTTGTAACAGTTGTTTGCGTTTGGTTGTGAGCGTTCCCATATAAATTTTTACGGATGCAAGATTGCGAAGCTGATTCAGAGTTTCGGTAGTAAGATTTTTAAGATGATTCTCAATTTGTGTCATGTCGTTGATGCAAAATAATGAAGCAGACTGATCATAAAAATGATCTAGCACACAAAATTTCAAAATGTGTAAAAAATTTGTTACAGAAAAATCATGGCATAGAAAAACATCAAGCAATAATTGCATGCATTTACCACTCAATTTAAATGAATAATCCGAAGTTAATAAAATGTTGTCAATAACCATAGCAAGATGTTGGGAAGCAGGTGGAGAGTAAAATTTCTCAAGACATAAGTGTACAGTGGCAGAATGAGGTAGCTGCCGATCAACAACACTAGTCCATGACGTTGCAACACCAAAAACAAATATTACTGGAAATGTTTCAATAACAGTGCTAAACATTGTAATTAAATCTTGCAATAAATGAGGTAGAAATGATTCCATGTCACGCAACATAATTACGACTGTAGGTAGATTTTGTGAATTATTCTTTTTCTTCTTTTTTGCCTTCCTGCTTTCCAGTGAATGATCAGCTTGCGAGAACCATTTTTCAAGCAGTGGCATTGTCAATGGAGTTGATCGTTTCCACATAAAATTTTTACATTTATCGGTTTCGAGATCTCCCGCTTCATCTATGGAAATATTATGTAAATCTTCAGATTCACCTAAAATAAGCTGTTGTCCAATACATCTCATCAAACTTTTCATATTCGGACAATTTTTTGCGCATAATACTGCCACATGTGGGGTGATCGATTTTGCAACTTCTTCAGATAATTGATTAAAAAATCCTGTATGATCTGGCATGTTAACACCTGTGATAAGGCCGCAGAAGGAATTTCTGCTCTTTTCCCTCCAAATTCCTGATTGGAATTATGCGATTTCTTCATAAAATTTAATAGGTCATTGAAGATATCTGCGGTAAGTTTGGAATGCAAGCTTTTAATTTTTGCCTCAATTTCACTCCATATTCTTCGTGATAATTCCCATCTGGACTCACTCGATGACTCAGAGCTAGGAAAATAGTTTGCAGGATTCAGATCAAGTAAATTTTTCTTCTTTCTCTTTCCTCGGACAATAAAACAACCCTTTGAAACAGATGTTAGGGATTCTTCATTCATAATGCAGCTGAACTATATTAGCACCAAAATAAAATATTTTCTCTAAACTAGTTTGCATCTAAAAATTGTGAAAAATATGATTATGACACAACACATTGCTGCTTCAATTCTTGTTAGATCATTTTGTCTTACAAAAGATGACAAAATGTTCTTTTGATTGCATTAGAACCTTCGGTCCATTTTTTTGTTTCTAATATCCATCCAGTTGAAGCTCTTGAATTTGATTTTTTTTAATTTTTCATGCCTTCGGTGCCGATCCTTACTCAACACAGAAATACTTTTAATATGCTAACGTTAGAATGCCAACGTTAGTTTACAGCGAAAACAATGCCATCATAAATTCGACACCCCCATTTTTTGGGGGTACTCAATACGCCATATAACTTATATGTAATTATATACAGTATAGAAAGGAACATAATTTCCATGCATGAAAATTGGATGATTGAAAGCCTGTATAATCTAGTATAACCAAAGATAGCTGCCAAAGGTAACACCTATTGGAATATACGGGTTTGAAACCAGTCAACGTATGGTCAAAATCCATGACTGCAAAAAGGCTTAAAAAAGGGGGAACATGCCCCCCCTGATAACATTAGTGACCTGGTGTTTACATTCTATAAAACAATGTTAGTTTAGAGTTCTAATGCAAAAGCAGAACTTTTTCAATATTGATGAACTTTCAAAAATGTGAAAAATACTGTTTGTGGC
Organism: Styela plicata; assembly: GCA_963675895.2. Taxonomy (NCBI): domain Eukaryota; kingdom Metazoa; phylum Chordata; class Ascidiacea; order Stolidobranchia; family Styelidae; genus Styela; species Styela plicata. The sequence goes on from OZ023145.1 coordinate 22,155,779, forward strand.
AGAACCAGGGGGATTGGGAAGCATAAGCCCGCGTCCCATCCAACTTTTGAGAAGGGCACCATTCCCACTAAGATTTTTGGATATCGTTTACGAATTTCCTCAATAAAAGCTAAATTTTGTTGTGCCTTCAGTGCAATAATGCTTTTGTGAGCGCTTTTTCTTCTTATTCTTCCCAAAATTATGATATTTTTGCAAAAAAGCCAAGTTAAATTTTGACAATTTGATGCCTATTTTTTAAGGGGGAAATGAAAAACCTCTATCACGAATTCTCATTCTCTTCTCAAGATTTGAGATGTACGGTACCTCCTGACACCACTGCCTCCGTTACGGTACTCTTTCGCAAGAAAGTGGGACCGCCTATGCAGAGCCTATACCTGCCTATTATGTCTATATTTCGTTTAATGTAAGTCATGTATACCGTTAACTAATATTTGAAAAATGGTGTTTTCAATTTTTTTTGTCATTTTGTACATTATGCCTATTAGCTTACCTTCTACGACGAGCTCTCACCCGCAATCCCCGGTCATTGCCAGAGCATTTATACAGTTCCGGTAGCCAAGGTTGCCACATGGCATGCCGGCCTATAATGCTAGTACCGTACCAAAGTACGGTGATTTTGGCATGGCTTAAGAAAAATTTTGGACAGGTTAAATTATGAACACTCTCTGGTTGGAAGAAAGAGTGTCAAAAAGCATCATCAGGATGTGATGATACACCACATGCAGCATGGGTCCATATGTTGGACCAACTGCAAGACATTGCTTATTTTGAAGAAATTTTTCCCGTCGTTGACTTCCTTGTTTATTTTCGAGTTGAAAACGAATCATCGAATTGCTTAACATGACATAACAATGGCAAACTGCTTAGAAATAAGACGTCGATTTAGTATTTTTATGTTGATTTTGCTAGTTTTTGTTTGAAGGTTATTGAAAGTTGTATAAATAGAGTTCATCAATTTATAGAGTAAATTTTTTAGCCAATACTCATTGATTTTGCTGACAAATCCATCAATTGAGGAAGAAATGTTAATAGGGTAGTTCTCTCAAGGCATTTGCGTGAAATATTTACTGTGTAATGAACTACCCTGTACCTCCCCCTTGTTACCACTATCGTACCTGGTGGGAGGAGGCTTGCTTATGCCCCCCCCCAATATTAGTGCTCCCATTTATATATAGAATAGCGCAAAATATGATAATGGTAGAGGGGGGTTATAAATAGGGTGGGATGAGCACTGCCTTCGCGAAAAAATCTATGCAAAACTTGGAAAAAACGTTTAATCAAAGAATCAAATCAAAAAATCAAATTTTGTGTCACCATTTTATACTATTTCAACACAAAATAGTCTGAAAATCAGTAAAGCATCGAAAGAGAGTGCTAATAACGTAATAAAATAAATACAAACGCCGATTTTCAATGAGTATTTAAGCTAAAGAATCAAATAATAGAAAAAAATTCGGGCCTCCGGCACACACTATGAGCTATACTAACTTCATTTGTCATATTTTCATTATTCTTATTCATAGCAGTACCACGTATGGTAATGCTCTTACGGATTCAAAATAGCCATAAAACATAGCACGGTGTTTATTGAAGTCCTTTTGGATAAGTTTTGGCGTTGGGTAAAAAGCCGTGTAAGGTTGCACTTTGAGATTGATTTGATACTTCTGATACAAAAGCGAATAAACTCAATTACCTATTAAAACTTCATCATGTCAGTATCCTGCATGGGCCAAACATAAGTTGTGAGATTGGTTAAAAAGCGTGCTAGCATGTAAAACATGTAATATCATGACGAGTTAACATCGATTTCTGCATGACTTTGTTTGCCAGCTAGAATCTCTTACCAAAAGTCTGTGTGCTACAACTCATCTTTCGGAGAATTCATTTGTACTTATGGTTGGTTGATCTAGTAATGACAGTGCTCAGCAAAAGCCTCCGTAGTACTGTGTTGTGTTACTCTAGTTGTGTGGTTAGGATTTGATGTATTGTAGCTGAATTAAAGCAAGTTTACTTATCGATGTTCGTATGCTTACCAATCAGCAGTAGCAAGTTTGGGACATTATAAAGGTGGCGAAGTGAATAGAAAAATAGTAAAATTATTTCTTAATTTCTCCATAACGATAGTAGAAAAATCACACGAACGAAATAAAAAAAGGACAAAACTTAAAATGAAGTTTGAACATGTACGACGCAGACGTCCATTCACCTACATACAAATCATTCTCCAATATATTAAATTTATATCATGAACAGCAGCGCTGAGGCACGCGCTTGAACACATAAGATATGTCATGACCGAGTACCATACGTAGGGCTACGGCGATCGTTCACTAAGTGATTGGAGTGTGTTTGATAACACGCCCACACTCTACACTTTTTAAACAATGTTAGTTCGATTTCCCAACAAGATTCAGTCCGTGTTTTCAAGCAAACCCTGTCCTTCCACAGCAATAAAGTTCTATAGCGACCTTGTCTGTCACTTAAAACGCTACACCAAGTAAATAGTTATGGAAATCGGTGAATTCCTGCTACTGGAAACACAATTTGAGCTAAATGCAATACACAATTTCAATATCGAAAGTGTGGAACCAGGAGCGTGGAGCGGTTATCTGTCAAAATAAATATAAAATACCCTAAGTATATTGTTGTGTCAAATTACTATAAATTATGAAATTTGTGTCACATTACTCATTGGGATAGAACTTCATTCTTATCCTGTGGGAGAGGAAAGCCGAGAATTCGGCTTAATCATATGGCGAACCGCGACCTCTCGTGCAGATACCACTTTCGAGTCCCTATTTACATGATACACGCTTCTACACACGCTTGTTTATAATCGTGTTCTGCTCCTAAACGTCTCAAATCTTGTTCGATTGTCAATTTTTCTTTTCAGCTTTTCGTTCAGCATCTTTCTTTGCCTTCTGAGCTACACGCGCAGCTTCAAGCTTCTATTTTTCGTTGTCAGCGGCACGTTCAGCTTCTACTTACCGCATCGTTTCGTGCCTTTCCTTCTCTAGCTCATCTTTTTCGGACAACTGCTTCAATCTGACTTTAGCAAGCTCACGTACAGTAAGTAATTGCTTGTGTGCGCTTAACACTAGAAGAAGTGCTGGCATAGGTGTATGTAGATCTGGGAGATCCAGATCTGTGTGTGTGACTTTCTGCTCACAACAAATGGTGGCTTTGATGTAAGAGGCTTTGTTGGTTTAAGAAAATTTGCAAACCATTCCTGAAGATGAGCCTTGAATTTCTGATATTCACAGCATTCATTTTCAAAAGCATTTTGCTTCACATCAGCGTCACAAAGATCAGCAATATAGTTTTCGTGTGCCTTAGAATATTGTGCAAATGTTAGTATCCACCTCAATAGATTTAGTTTGAATAACATTTTTGGTATTCAAATCTAACGTCATTTTCTCGATCTCTGTATACTACTGTTTGATCAGTCAACAATGCTGCCAGTTCACTTCTGGAAACTAGTTTTCCTCAAATACTGATGTAACGTTATATATAATTCATAAATATCTTGCGTACTTAAGAGACGAAACATGTGTTATCTCCTTTAATATGTATCCCTCCTGTTATTTGAATGTACTGTGGAAATTGTAAAGTCTTCACTTGAATATTAGACGTGTGTCTGTAAATTAATAGTATTAATTTGTAAACAATTCAGTTGCTTCATTACGTAAGTATTTGATAACTTGTAATTTATCAAAAAGCGATTCGATGACTTTGATATATCAACTGTCCTATACGTAGCCTGGTCTACGGCGATCGTTCATTACGTGGATTGGACACGTTTTAAACAATGATTTTTGAATGATTTCCCAACAAAATTCAGATTTCAAACAATCCCTGTCCTTTCCCAGCAATGAAGTTTAAATTTAAATTAATAGCTTCAATTTGTAAACAATTCAGTTGCTTCACTACGTAAGTATTTGAAAGCTTCACTTAAAAATTATCAAAACCATACGTGGGTGGTCTACGACGATTTTTCATTAAGTGATTGGAGTGTTTGATCTGTGCTTCGGGGCAACTCCTATCCTCTCGTAGCCATAAAGTTCCTCAGCGACCTTGTCCGTGACTTAAAAACGCTACACCAAAGAGACCGTTATTGAAATCGATGAATACCTGCTAACACAATTTCAGGCAAAAATTGTTATACGTAACTTCAATATCGAATGTATGGAACATGGAGCGTGGAGCGGTTATCTGTCAAAAATATTTTATAAAATATCCTAAGTATATTGTTGTGTCAGGTTACTATAATTCTGAAATTTGTGTCACATTACTCATTTTGTTTGCACAATATGGGCCCTTAACTAAACCCAATGTAATTGCACACACAAAGTATTGTCGTAATGGAATTGCACGCAGGGTGATTTGCTTTGCAGTACACAAAGTCGATCTGCACTCCAATAAAAAATTGTACCCAAAGATATGGATTTTCGAGCTGTGTGTTTAAAACACCACGTGGTAATCACTTTTAATAATTAGCACTGGTGGCAATCGAGTTGCCAAAATTATATCTAGTGCACAACTGGGCAGCTTCCGTCCGAATTGAGTTGTATCTAGCAGATAAAACTCTGAAATGTTTTTGCAGGGTCACACTCGCGATCACGGGATGGTACTGCTTGATTCCCATTCTCTTCCGTACTTACACCATTATTACTTTGAGCTATATTATCTATCCCCGCACGACGTTTACGGAAAGCAAACAGCGTTGTTTTATTTTTAGAAATGCTCGTCATATGATTAAACTGAATTCTCGTCCCGAGGATAAAAATGATATTTTTTTTCAAAATCGAAGTTATAAAAATCAGGAATGGGACCTAAGCAAACCCCTGCCGTGGTTTCAAAGTCATGCCGGTCTAGCGTTAGTTAGTTCCTTTTAATGCCATCGTCGATGTGGAATGACCCAATTGCACACCGAGTAATTATCCCGCAATGATTTGCTTTTTTACCCAATGAAACTGTCACATCTACGTGGCACACTTCTAGTAGAATGCGAACCATGTGTGACTTGCTACGCATCATATCAGCTGTTTCAAGAAATACTCTCGTGGAAATGTTTTTTTTTTTTTCGAAGTTGTCTCGGGATGTTTTTTCAATGCCACCAAAAAGTATTATCCCCTCACAAAACTTCATGCGAAACACTTGCTATGCATATCATTTCAATATTGAGTATTCAGTATTGATGTTCACGTTCTTTTTTTGCTTCAAAACCATTTTTATAGTTTGTTTGACACTTTCAGTTTGTTTGACACCAGGTATAGAAAAAGAAACATTTGAATCTTCTAGCTATAGATATATTTTGAAACCATGTCCATTTTCTTCTGATTGAACCTATTTTCTTAGACCGTCTAGATGCCGCACTATTTACCAACATAGACTCAGGATCTAGTTTTTTATTCATCTCAACATATATTTGTAAATTCCTTGGCCGCCAAAAGCTTAACCAAACATAGTAAACATACTTGTGATCTTTTTGTTCATTTTTATTCATTATCGAAATCCAACAAGTAAAAAAATAAGCCCACGAGAGCACTGTACAATGTACATCTGGCAGTAATCTTTTACTTCGCAACTCGTGCGCAACTCACAAAAGCGAATAAATTACGGATTCCATATAATAACTATACAACACAATCATGAAACAAATCGAATTCAAAATAAGAGAAGTAAAAAAATGGACACCGCAGTACAGTGACAAAAATAAATAAGCGACAATTCCAACAATCATAATTATTGTAAAAAAGAAGCAAAATCAAACACAGATCGACATGAAAAACTCATGAGCACCAATGCAATTGCACAAAAACGATGCTTCACACAATCACATGATATATTTACAAAATTTGGAACATACAAAATTAACCTCCATTTTTTTTTGTCCAACATGAGATCGAATCACGTACCGATTGCATTTTTTGCTGGTCGGCACTTACTGCTTGAAAACATGCGATTCATGAAAAACCACAATGTACAAATAACATCACAAAAAGACCCAATAATTAAACATCCATCCATGTCTAAAAGATATAAAACAATGGCAAACAGTAAGAATGACTCCCAACCTGTCCCGCCAAGTATCGGTCATAAATTAGAGTTGCCAATTACAGATACATTTATTTTCAAATCCGGTACCAATTTAATTAATTTTAAATCAAATTTTTCCAAATCCAATTCTATTTATAAAGAATGGAAGATTTGATAAATGCCCATTTTCGCACATTACATTAGTGTAGAGTTTAGAAATCAACATAAAAACACAAGATACCGAATGAAATTTTTGACAAACCAGACAGAAATATTTGGCGCAAATGAGTCACTGATGGATCTCCTAGTCATCAACTCTAGCGATACATCATCTACTTCGGCTCAAAGTCAATAAAATTCATGAAAAGGTGATTTAACACACATATGTTCACTATTCCTAATTAAACAAGTCATTAAATTTTAGTAGAAAAAAAAAAACACCATTTCTGCTAAACCGCCGCAATGACGATCATAATATGTTGAATATCATTGATATTTGAAAGTAGGTCTCTTGCATGTTCTTGCAAATGTTTTGTTGTAAAATCACAAGGAGGAAAAACATGAAGAACATACTGCAGAAAGAAAAAAATGAAGTTGGTTGGTATCATGGTTCTCAAACTGAATATATCATTGCATTCCATAAAATATAGGATTATGTTGATCATAGATGTGGGATCAAAATATATGTTTATCTTCGATCTGCTCTTACGGGTAGATTTTACTCCCTAATCTTAAGATTGAAATATTCGAAACATAGAGTCAAGTGAAATGTTCATCAGACCACACACATTTTTACCTCACATAGTCGTAAGCAAGCTAACGAAAAAGGGCTATAACAGCAACTAATCACATTTTTGTTAGAACTTCATTTAAAATACAATGGACTTGCGATAGATGAAAATATAATAAAAGACTTCAGACAATCAAACTTCATACTTTTTGAACACAGGCACAATGTCACTGTGCAATAAAACCATGATTTCAAGTACCGGTACTATCAAATTTTACGCTGGATGTACGGCAAAATGAATGATGAACCAATCTAAGGGCAATATATTATTTTCATAACATTTCTACAGAATAGTTTCAGATTATTTTGCTCAACCGGTGAAATGAAATTCATTTGACAGTTTGAGCAAAATATTCAGAAACTATGAATAACCCTGGTGGCAAAACTGGGTTTTTAATCCTACTAAATGTTAAAATAAGGATAACCTGAACTTGATTTTGTGGTTGAGCGTGTTGAACATTGACAATTCCTGCTGCCTGTTTCTGTTTGAGATAATCAATGAATCCTTGTTTGAGAGCGTTTTGTTGTCTGATGACATCTGTTTCATCCCGTCCACAGGGTAATGCCAATAATAAACAGAAGTCTGAGTTTGCCTGTAGAGGTAAATCAGATATTTTAAATAATATTGACAGAGTGGCAATAAAACTTAAATGAAGTGGAATGATATATAGTAGTTTGTAGGAAATACATAAAATCCTCGTTATTCAAAAAACATAGAAAAAGTTTAATTGTTCGCTTGATTTTAAATGAATTGACAGGCTTTAAAACAATCTTCACATTAAAAGAATATTATAAGTGAGAGACAAAATTGATTTTTTTTGGCAAGAGGTTTCTAACACAGCATTGCCCTTCACTATCAGAAAATTTTCATCAAAACATGTTTTGTCGAGTACGAGTCACAGATGATTCGCGAAATGATGTGGTTCAGGTTCGACAAAATGAAATCTCCAACTGGGTTAGGTAAAATAATTCTCTTTCGAAACCACTATATAATATATAGAGAGAGTAAGTTACTAAAATAACATCCATGCAAACAAAGACTCATTGTGTCAACCCTCATAACATACCGTCATTCGTTTATCCACTCCCTCAAGCTGAGGAGGTTCTAATCTCATTCTCTGAACAATCCTAAGCACAGCCAAATTTCTCTCCTTATCAGTCTCGTTTTGGAGAGCATCAGGCTTTGGCAGGCAAGCTTGTGCTAATGCCATATCACCACATATAAAATGCGTTTGCACTGCTGCAGAATCGTTCCTCAGAGCTAAAAGCCCTTGCCATATTACAGGATAACGCTGAAATAAGAAAATTGTAAACCAATGATAAAAGCAGTCTCAATGTATAACATTATTAACTTTTTATATGAAATGTGCTATTGTGAGAAGAAGCAGAAAGATTATTGGAGTATCAAGAGCAAAAAATCTTCATCGGAACAAAAAATACAAAACACTCGATCAAAAAAATTTTAGATGCGCTTACCCGATTTAAATGTGTTGTCCAAACATGTTTTGTTACAAATCACCCATACCCAACAAAAAAATATGATAGAATTTCCAAAAAGCAAAAGTTTGAACAAAGAAACAGTTCAATTTTCTACCTGGAATAAATCCATTACTTGATCGCTCTGATCAGCTGATGGCTTAGGAGTTGTTGCAGGTGGTGGTGTTCTTTGCAACTGCTGATTAATTGGCAACCTAGGTGATGGATGAGGAGATCTGGCTGACGTAAGATGAGGTGTCGTACGATTCGGATCTGCTGCGCTCACATACGGAGGTTGATGTTGTGGAAGATTGGTTGGGACAGATGGAGGTCTGAAGTTTGCTCCCGGCCTCAACCACATTTGCTCAGATTGAGAGGTTGGATATCTCATACCACCGGGCATTGGATAACTGTGAGGATGTGATATTCCCAAGCCTGACCTCGAAAACTGAGAGTACATAACATGTGGTGGGAGAGATGGATTTAAGTTTGGATGATCTTGTTTAAGCGGAACCAGCTGTCTCGGCTTGTCAGAATGTGTTTGATGATTACTTGACGAGGTGTTCACATGAGGCGGTGTTGTCGGTACTCCAGATTGTCGAAAATGTTGTTCTACCATGGCAATTTGAGATTGATCGCTGGGCATACGAACAATTCTTTCGCCATGCTCTACCCGAAGCTGTTGCGGAGCAGTAGAGGAAAATGGGGGACCATAAGGAAGATGAGTGCTTGCCTGAGTCGATGGGTGCAATTGCTGGGGGAGTGGTACTGATTGATGTATAGGTAGCGGAGGTCGCAACTTGTGTGGCTGATCTCGCACAGTGGGAGATGATTTTGTCAGTGGAGGCTGGGGCGGCTTCTGTTCTTTTCTAGTGGGTGTTTGAGCAAGAGATGTTGGCTGTTGAGCAGAAGCTTGAGTCAATGTTTTATCTAATTGTAATCTTTGTTGCTGATTCATCATTCTTTGTTGAGCATGCATCACAGATGTTGGTGGTGGTAAACCAGGTCTCAATAAATACGGTTGATTGATATATGGTGATAATCCTGCATATCCGCCTGGCAAAGCATGTAAACCTATGACAGAAAATTTGAACAAAATAAATTTCTTTAATATTCTGTCCACGCAGTTGATCTAGATTCAAAGTGGTATTTCAATGGGCCCAGACTAGCAGAATGCCAGACATGCGAAGAAAATTGGTTCCACAAGAAAAAAATTCAGCAAATAAACTAATATTTCATGATTTATCTGGTTAGAAGATTTAAATGTCCCTCTAAACTGGGTGCCTGGTAACAGTCAAACTGTATAAAAATATTCAAAATCATCACTACTGCTATGAAATAGCAGTGTTGATGGTTTTGAAGCTTTTTTATCCATTTGAGAAAAATGACAAAAAATTTAGGACACCCGTAGAAAAACAAGATTCTTCCTGTTAATAATTTTGATACTTCGGGACAAGAAACCTAAAAGAACGAAGCAGGGAGGCATTAAGTATCAGTGACACTAATAAACATAGGAGTGTAAACAGAAAATGCGATAATACTGGTAATGTTTAATATGTGAATTGTAAAATTAACGTTTTCTAGATCCAAATCGAAATTGCAATTTGTCCAAACAGTCGAATAGCTTCATTTGTCACACATGTGCCAGAAATGACCATGGATTAGTAACACCACATATCCGTGTCTGATATTCAATAAACGAGACAAGTTCTTGAAGATGACTTAGAGCAAACATATATTAGCGATGTTTTTCCTGATTATCTCACCTTGCTGATAATACATAGGATGGGGAAACATCTGTGCCGGAATACCAGGTTGACCGGGCAGATGTGGTTGTTGTCCGGGTTCTACTTTCCTGTATGTAGGTTGAGGTGAAGCTTGGCTCGAAAGTTGTACAACTGGTTGCGATGTGTTAGGTATTGTTGAATTGACAGATTGTGGACGAGGCGCTTCTGTTTTTTCTGTAGTCTTTTGTGTGATAATGTTTGAGAAATGTTAAAATAATTTTAACATGGCTCAAATGCTATTACTGTCCAGGGAGAAATTTAATATTCTTAACATCTTTTGTTAAATATGAGTCACCGATGGATCACATCGCAAAGGTGCAGCCTATCTGTGATCATGTTTAACAAAAATAAATTTCTGACGGATGAGATATTATTAGAAATTAGATGTTATTATGTTAATAGAAACTAATGATTTCTTGCCAGATTTAGTTCATTGTGCAGCGAGACCATTATTAGAAAGAGATAACGGTAACTTGGCAAAAAATCTGGAATGATAATGTTTGTAGAAAACTTTTTTCTGCAATGAGCCTTTTCTTCAAAAATAAACAATTTAAAAACTGTCATAGACCTGAAAGAACTTCATGCAATATAGTTATATTACATAAATGATATGATGCAACGATGAGATTATAGAACCCAATATATAAATATAAGTTGATCAATATTCATCATAACCATTGATGATTTGGGTTGCCTCTCGCAGTTTAGTTTAAACAATGTTCAAAATTTCCATGCAAATAAAATAATGTTTCAACATTTCAGATATTAAAATTTTAAACATTTAACATGATTTCAGTGGAAAATGAATAAATTGAAAATAATCAAAATGAAAATATGGCTCACTTGAGGTCCTGGTGATTCCGTAACCTTAATTTGAGGTGGAGCGAGTGAGCGAGTAGGTGCAGAATGTTGTGGAATACTCGGTTTTATGAGATAAGGTTCCGATGGTATTCTCTGCAATCCTGCTCGGATTTTATCTTGAATCTGAGGAGTGGTGGCTGTGGGAAAAGTTCTCATTTTTAGGGAGAAAAAATGCAGAGATTATCTAAGAACTAGAAAATTTAAGTCAGTTATTAATTGTAGTGATGAACTTGGATATCAACTTGCACTCAAATTAGTAATCATCTACAAAATGGTCGGCGTTCAGCGATCCTGCCTATAATTAGGAATAGTAGTAACTGAATTAACATATAATACTTACATGGAATGGTAGATGAAGGTGATATTTGTGGTGTTGAAGCTGAAGGTCGAGTAGGGGATGGTAGAGGAAACGGAGGTTGAGCAAATCCCTGAGGTGATATCTAAATATAACCACAAATCTTAAGAGTGGATCAACTTGTCCAAGGCATTGTAACAGTGGCCACTTATAGACGGACAGAGTTACAATCACTAGAAAGATATGATCTTTTCCTATTTGGCTTAGCCTACCCAAGTTATTACACTTAATAATAATACCCAATTTACTTGAATGGACCAGAGTACTTCTGTCTGGCCGATATATCAATCTCTGTTTATCTCACACAACAATATACTGTAAAATGTACGTGATAAAATTGATTTTTTGTATACGGCTCAGTGTTATTTTGTGTACTGAGCAATGCAAACTTGTTCATTGAGAGTTATCGCTTACTTGTGGGCAAAAAATGAGATTATGAGTAATCAATATCGGTTTAATAGAAAAAACGAATTCCAGGTATGCTTCATCAACTATCAAATTAAAATTTGCTTTAATATATATATATTCTATTGAAATATTCTATTGAAATGTACAGGTAGTAGGTAGTATTGCATTACATCGTGAGATAATGAAACAAAAACTTCTTAAAAATTTTAGTCTTGTGGATTCTACCTAAAATTATAGTTGATCAATTTAACATTGGGTAGAAAATTACCTGGGCAGGCATTGGATATCCATGTGGTTGATATATTCCATGACTCGTAATTTGGGGTCGGGGAAGTGATTTTGGTGTTAATTCTGGACGATTTGCAGTCGTCATAATCTGTGGAGTAGGTGCCCTCTGTGGTGATTGTTGCGGATTTGAGACAGTTGGTTGGTGTGGTAGAGTATGATGTTTATGAGGATATGTAGGAACGCCAACATGATGTTGAGCAGGTTGACTTGTTTCCGGGATCCTTTGCTGTACTGTCTGCGGCCCTAGATTGAGAGTAACACAGTCGTTAAATCTATGATCAAATTATTGCAATGTATGAAAAATATTTTGCCTTGCAACCTAGCGAATTTTATAGTGGCATGTTTTCCACTTACAGTGCAGTTGCCGGAACTACATCTTGTATCAGCTCTTTGAAATTCCTGTGGCTGTTGGTTGGTTCCTTTTAGCTGCTGCTTCCGCCCTTGCTCAGGCCAAACTTCATATAAAAAACTTGTGTAATAATTCAAGTCAATTATTTTTTGTTCACAGCCATAAAGAATTCAATATTTTTTACCAAACCCAATTCGAAAATTCGTCAAAATAACTTTAGTTAACTTCATCTGTGGTGCTTGCGTGACAAAATAAATTTTTGAATTGGAATAGACCAAATTTTATTACAATTATATTAAGGTTGTTCCTTTTATTGAACCATAATATTTCAAGTCGAATCTGCTTAGACAAGCATGATTGATCGCAAACTGCATAAACTGAATCTTGATTATCAACGACAAAATGTTGTAAAAATGCAACAAGGGTAACTATGACAAGAAAATGATTATTTTTAATCATACACAAAAATAGTAATCGAACCCACTCGTTTTTTTTTCTGAAATTCACTTCAAGTAAGGTTAGAAACGGCACCTTAAATCTACCACCAATAAAAAGGAAAACATAGACTGCTCAATAATGACAAAACATTTTTTACAGGGCTGAATGTAATAGAGTGCAAGTAGTGGTATATGCCTTGGGCGATAAAATGACCTATCACTTTTTCGCTTTTTACAGTCACCTCTTGAATATTTCAGTTCTTCCCAATCAGAAATTTTATTTCATCGAGCATGAGCCACAGACAGGTGGCACCTCAGGGGCGTGATCCATCAGTGACTCATACTTAAGAAACAATGTTTTGACTGGGTTGCATGTGGTGCTATTTCAGTAAATAATGCCTAGCAAAATACGTCGTATGGTCAGATCACTTTTGATTTGGATTAAACTACCAATCATACCTTGCATTCTCTGATAAGCAAATTGATTTTCACGAGTAGGGGGAGTAATTAGAGAAGTTGTGACTGCAGCGGAAGATAAAGGCAAAGCGGTAGAGTGAATATTATTGTTGGAGGCAGATTGTTGTCCGGTAGATCCAATGATACCCGTACTGGGATAATGACTTTGCATGCTTGTTATGTTAGTATGAGGCAAAGCACCAGTTTGTGGAGGACGTGACGGTCGTTGAGCATATTGAGGATATGTTGGAATTCCTGGAGTGGTGGGCGAAGTATGTATCAATTTATCATGGGACATTGTTGGCCTGGCCACACTAGTAATATAAACTGGATGTCCCGGAGATTTTTGTTGTGGATAGTACATTTGTGGGTGACTGAGTCGCACAGTGTTAGAAGGATTATACATGGTACCAGGATGTATTGTGGTTGAGGGGTAACTGGTACGAGGACTCGTCTGGTGCGATTGTGGTAACATTGGACCTGAAGGATGTAAAAACCTGGGTGAAGTTTGCTGAGGAGAAATAACTCGGGGGCTAGTATTTGGCTGGGTAATAATGGGTGATAACTGGGGTTTAGATGGGGCAATAGTTGCGATATTCTGAGAAAGAAAAGATGGGTTACTGGAAGGATAGATGGAAGATTGAGGCATGTGCATTCCACCAAACGAGGACGAGCAAGTAGAAGGTATTAGTTGTGATCCACTACCACTATGTGCAGGTGAAGGAACAGTCGAGGATGACGATGATGAACTTCTCCTTTTGATCTGACCTCCTGTAATATTTGGAACATCGAAATCCTGACTTGTGCGTCTCTGTTGATGCATCGGCAAAACTGCTGGTTGTTTGACAGAAGCAGAACTTCTTTCTGTATTAGATGATCTTGTTCCAGCAGTGGGTGGCATGCTCGATACCGTCACAACTAAAACGTGAATAATTTAAAAAAAATTTAAAACAATAAATACGAAAATCCAGCAAGCTGCAAAAAATTATACTCTCTAATTTAATATATAGTTTCATCAGCAGACCATTGGCTATTGCCCTGCCCGTACCAATAAGATATGCCACCTACAAGATACATAATCAAACTCATAGGTAACAAAATTAAGGGATATAGATAATATACCGACTTCTTTAGACTGCGTTGATTAATTGTTGAATATGGCAGTATTTATTTATATTATAGTAAGCAATGTCACAAATTTTTAAATCATTTGTAATTCTGATTTTTATCAGTCCCATTGTTGCATATGTTATTCGATGTACTGCAATCATATAGTGGAGTAAGTGAAATACGCTAATATATCGTTTATTTGTCTGGTATTATTGATAATGTGCATCTTCTGTTACGTTTTATTTGAACCTTGAAGTTTGAGAAAAAGCATTTTTTGGCATAATAGAAAGTTGAACAAATAGATTTATATATCTCATCGTAGTCAAGACTACAATGCGATATATAATTCTATGTATTCAACAAATTCTCTGGCGAGGAAAAATATATCGGCGGAAATATATTTATTATCATACGTACATGGTGCAGCAGCGGACATAGACGAGACAGAATGGCCAGTAGTTGATGATGGCATATGGTGACTACTCAACGTTGTTGTTACGCTTGAAGGAACAAACTGAAGAGAGGAAGACGATAGTTTACCCAACAAATTGAGACAAAAGGTAATAGATATAGTCGGAAATGATCAAACTTAAAAGCACAATTAAACCAATTAAATGCTGAATATTAATGCCAACATATTCCGTTTTAGAGATGGAACATTGAATACTCATAAAAATCTTGGTGTTAACAGAACCACATACACTATTTGTAAAAAAAATCTTTAAGGTGGCAAATTCCATACTTCATGGAATTTTGTGAAATTAATATTGAAGCTTCCTAACACTTTCTGTGGTATTTAAATCAACACTAAAAAGTAATTTTTTAAAATTACAGACATTCTTTTATATTTTTTTATTTAAAAAAAATTCCAGAAAAAGCACTTAAAAGGCACAGACTAAATGAAATCTTTTCGAACAAACTGGATGGCCATAATGAATAAATGTAAAAAAGACTCTTTCATTCATTTAAGGTTTATAGAAAATTCATACCGGTAAAGCTCTGGTAGTTGTTTCGGGCTTGGAAAGATTTAACTTTTGTTGTGTTTTCACATTCTTATCAAATTCGAATGTGTCATTCATCGACGGCGGATTACTTTCAATCTTTCTTTGTTTCGCTGCCTTTCCATGATGAAGATGGTCTGTCACAGCCTGGTTAAAAACCAAAAATATGAGTGAGAAAAATAAACAATTGTACGCTGAAAATATCAAGAGTCAATTATGTATAAGTATGGGAAATCAAATAAAAAATACATTGATGAAGACAAAACCTTGTTGATCTTCAGATGTCTGTGACTTATAGCAATGTTGATGACACAAATTCAAGCTTACCTTCCATGAAAATTAGAATCATATTACAATTAGACAAAAAAGGTTTTTATATTATAAATTTACAGCAACATGAACCAATAGAAGATACAAAAATAAAGAGAAAAATTGTTTTAATCAGACTTCCAAAACGTATATTTTAATTACATTTCACACTTACTTCTTGTGATTGTAGTTCAGACTCGCTTGCACTTGTATCGGATATAGATAAGTCCGATTTGCTTTCAAGGCTGGAAGATCTTGCTGCTTGTGTTGAACCTTTCGATTGTCTTTGTCTCTTTCTCGATGTTTTAGATTGCATTGGTGGATATTTCTCAATAATCGGATTTGTGGAAAAAGGTGGATCAATATCAACATCGGTACGAATTGATGGTAACTCTATGTCCACCACATTCTCACTTTTTGATGTATTAGCATCATCAGAGTGTTTAGACTCCATACTCGTTTTTTGTTTGTTTGAAACAATAGTTTTTGATATCTCATTTTCGTTTTGATATCCCCTGTATCCGTAAAATGATGAATCATCTTCCTCATTAGATTCCAGCAATAACGTAGAAGCGGCTAAAGCCGCCTCATCGGAGCCTTTATCCAAATCATCCTGAGACAAGCTTTCTTGTTGTGTTGTGGTAGATGCTTTATCGGTTTCTGGTGGTTTCTCCTGCGTAACAACTTGCTGTTCAGCATATCCCGTGCTACTTGCAGTGCTAGAATAATCTTCAAAAGTAGGTTGTTTATTATCAAAATCACCGAACAACGCTTCTATCGAACTAACAGCAGCAGCTAGTTCATTTTCTTCTGCAGTAGTTCGAGTATCAATTAGATCGGATGATTCCTCGACTTTTACATTTTTTGATTCAATGACTTCAGGTTTTACTTCAACTTCATGTAAAGTTTCAAATGATGCATCTGATGCGAGTCCTGGAAGTGCTGCTGAACTTCGACATCGGCCTGTGCTTATGTCGGAATCTAGGCTTCGTTTTCTGCCTCTATCAGAATCAGGTGTTTGATTACCAAGTATTGAAGTATGTGATGTTGAATCTTCAGGTCTCACATCAGAAAAGTAAGAATCTGCATCCGAACTTTCATCCAACAAGCCCATGATAGATCTGACAGCTTCTTCATCTCTTTCATGAGATGAAGATTTCAATTTGTCAATGTGCTCCCGTCTCTCCTTACCACTAAATGGAATTCCATGTTTCGACAGTGAATATCCGGGCAAATGAGGTTTTGTCGATTTGTGATCACCTTTTTCACCTCTATGAGATCGATCCTTCTTGGATTTTTTCTTTTTTGAAACAGAGGGAGTTTCCTGAGCAATGTCAGATTTAATATTAGAAGATTTTGAGGGACTATGTTGTGGTAAATTTCTTTCTTTGAAGTCTGTTGGAAGTGAAGAAGCAGGTTCAGTATTTTGATCCTTTTGTTTTATGTTTGTATTGATGAACGGAGGTGGAAGATTATCATTCATGTTATCTTGGGCCTCAATTTCTTTCTTGACATCAGATTTTTCTGGATGTATCCCAACATCATCATCTCGATCCAGTGAGGATATTGCGGACTGAACTGCCATTCTCTGTTCTACATCACTTTCATCTGTTGTGCTTGTGGTCAAAAAGCTTTCCTGCACTTCCACGTCGTTTCTCTGAAGTTTTGGGACTTGATAATTTATGAGAATGAGCATGATGGAGATTAGGAAATTTGGCTGATGCAGATTTCGATTTAGGGAAAGTGTTGTCCATTTTGAGTGAACTATCTTCTGAGTAAGTCACATCAGTGTCAATGTTTTCTTTTTTTATTAAATTATCAGGAGAAGTAGACTCTGGCTTTATAAGCTTCGCTCTGCTATCAGGTTTTTCCAAAGTTTCATCTGGAGGAAGAGAAACATCTTCATCAATATTGAGGTTGTCAATATCATCTTCATCATCACTGTCAGAACTGAACAAGCTACGAGCTAGGGCTTTCTGTTCAATATCACTAAGTTTTGGAGCAGGCGGATGATTTACAGAACTTTGTTGAACAGTTGGTTGAGATTTTTCAGGCACTGGCACTTTGTCTTTTTCTTCTTTTGAATGAGCAGTAATAGCTTTTTCACTTTTTTTGGGTGAATCGTTGTTACTCTTCTCATCCTTCTTATGCATCTTTTTGGATTTCTTCTTCTTGTTTTGCTTAGTTGCATCAGTTTTTTTGCTAGAATCTATTTTCTTAGTATCAACTTCAACTTTTTGATCAATTTTTGATCCCTTACCAACAGATTCTGTCGGCTTCTTCTCAACTTTCTTATCTTCGCCTTTGACTTTCTTCGTATGTTTTTGTGAAACAGATTCATTTGAAACTTTGTGTGGAGGTTTTGAGCTGATGTCGGAAACGGATGATTTTGATGCAGCAATATTTTTCCCAGTGTGTTTTAATTTATGCGAGTGATCTTTCCTACTCAATGCTTTGGTCTCATGCTTATCACTCGCATGATCTTGAACAGTTTCTTTCACTAGTTTTGATTTTTCTTTAGATGGTGATCTTGACGATTCAGTCTTGTAATGCTGTGTTTTATGTTTTTCAATTGTTTTATCAGCAATTGGCTTTGAAGAGCCTTCTTTCATTCTCCCTCCAGAGGGAAACTTATCCAAACTAGCAGATTTCATTTTCAGTTTCTCTTTCTTATCATGTGACTTGGAACTGCTTTTGATGATCGAGGAATCTGATTTTGTTTTGTCAACGGTTGCTTTTGAAAAAGGTACTTTTTTACTGCTAAACATATCTTTCGGTTTCTGAGTGATCTTTGCAACATCCCCTTTTTTACTTTTTGTGTTCGTTTCTTTGGAAGTGAATTCTGTGTCAGAGTCATCACTAAGAGACGAAAACTCGGAATCTGATTTTGGTTGAATTTTTTTAGACTTGGTTGTTGTTTTAGAAATTTTTGAATGCTCAGTTTTTTTCGATTCTTTGCTAATTGGAATTTTGCTATCTTTTTTCTTATCTTTAGTTGATCTTGAAGTTATTTCATCTCTTCGATCGTCAGAATCACTGTCTGAATCTGAGAATAAATCTGCCTCTTTTTTAGAGTCTTTGCTAGTTGGAATTTTGCTATCTTTTTTCTTATCTTTAGTTGATCTTGAAGTTATTTCCTCTCTTCTATCGTCAGTATCTCTGTCTGAATCTGAAGATAAATCTGTTTTTTTCTTTTTCAACTTTGACGTCATATCTTTAGTCTTCAATTTAGAACTGTCAGATATTTTGGAAGGGGTTTTTGAAGGTTTGCCAATATTTTTCTTTTTATCAGCTGTTGTCTGTCCCAATGAAAAATCTTCATTACTAGAATTTGAATCTGATGAAAAACCTAAACCATAATCAGATTTACGAGTTTCTTCTTCTTTCACTTTCTCTTTTGAAGCATCAGCATCAACTTTGGCCCATGCGGACATGGAGCCAACTTCATCCTCAGAATCATCTGTACTACTCATGGATATCACCAACTCTGGATCAGACGAATCACTGTTAGAAGTATCACCCAAACGTCTGCTAAAAATTTCATCATTCTTTGGGACTTTATCCATGGTATCTTTCTTAGTTTGCCAAGTTTTAGATAATTGCTTCTTTTTTATTTTACTCATCAAAACTGGGGAAGATTCTCTCAGACTATCACTCTCCTCTTTCTTTACCGTATCCACCTTGTCATATGCTTTTTCATCTTTATCAAAAAGTTGATCGTCGTCATCATCATAACCCGGAGGGAGTATCGTTTCATTTTTTATTGTTTCTGTTACAAGAGAAGAACAAGGCATGACAGGTGGAGGAACAACAACATCCGATAAAGAAGAGGACGAAGATGAAGAACTTAAATATGTTCGTTTCGATTGTCTCTTCTCATCATCGTTATTTTCTGAATGAATTTTCCCAGTATGTGATACAGACTTTTCATCCTTCCCAGTTTCCAAATCTTTCTTCAGATACTTTTTAGGATGAATAGGCTCAAGACTGCTATCAGAATCGCTGGATGTGTCATATATCATCGAATATCGAGACTGTGTATTTGAAGCAGGGCTCGTGGATGACGCCTTAGTAGTGCTTTTCAGACTTGATACTTGTTTACTTGTACACTTTTTTATTCAACGATACATTTGGTTCATTTTTTGAAGGTTTAGCAGGCAATGAATGTGAAGGCTTGAGATCAAGATGCGGTTTTATGTTTTTCTTTTTTGAAGAATCTAAGTTCGACACTTTGTCTCTAGAACCATCTTTTTTAGACTTGTGTTTGGTGCTACTGCCATGAGATCCAGTTCTTTCCGAAGATACTTCAACAGACAGGCTTTTAGAATCCAGAGATAATTTAGATTTGTCCGAAATCGATTTGGATAACTTTTTAACTTTTTCAGTCAAACTGAGATCCTTCTTATCTGGCTTTTCAGTATTGATATTTCCAAATTTCTCTTTCCCACCAAGTTCATCTTTTACGGACTCCTCAGTTTTATCCTTGTCTTTTTCAGTGCCCTTTTTCCTCTTCTTCTTTTTCTTACTTGACATCGATATATTATCTACAGATCCTTTTTTGTCATTGCCTTTCGTTTTTGCAGACAAAGCATCCCCTCTATTTTTGTCGGCGTATTTTTGAGATAGTGGAACATGCTCCACAATTGGCTCATCAACATCCATTTTTCCATGAGCTGGTGATGCCTGTCCTGAAGACTTGGCACTAGATTCTTCAACATCTTTTTTGAATTTTGTGTTTTCATTCTTTTTCAAAGTTGGTTCCACAGATGTTTCCACTGTTTTCTCCTTTTTTTCATCAACCTTTTTCGACTTTTTTGATTCTGTTTTGGCACTATGTGTTTTTTCTGAAGTTGATTTCTTCTCTTTTTTGTTATCTCTACCTGATTTTCTCTCTTTAGAGGATGTTCGTTCTTTATCTTTCAATTTAGGAACAAATAAGCTTTCTTTTGAAGAGGAGTCATTTTGAGATGACTTCTTTGAATCTTTTTTATTTATAACAGCATCTTTAGCAGGAAAAGTTGGTTCTATCTTTTTTGAAGGGGACGGCACACTTTCAGGTTTTGAAACTTTCAGCTTCTCCTCTCCCACCATCGTTGAACTTTTAGTTGAGGCCTTATCTTTATCCTTGAACAAATGTGATTTCATTTTGCTCTTATCTGCTTTACCTTTATCAGCTGATTCAGTGTCATCGTTAGATCTTCCTTCTGTTTTAGAAGATTTCTGTTTAGAAATATCATGTTTTGGCTTTTTACTTGACGACTGATCCTTCTTAGAAGAACTAGTATTATCCTTTTTCAAACCACCAGAGCTTTTGCTAATGATATTATCCTTAGAATCCAACTTATGTTTTGAAGAATGTTTTACCTTTTTCACGGAATCTTTGGATGGCTCTTTTTTATCCGCTAAATTCTTGGAATGCTTCTCCACAGATTTACTTTTCAATCTACTTTTTTCTTTGTCTGTTGAAGTAGGATTTTCTGATGTTTCTACAGGAGACTGCGTCACTTTTGGTTCCACAATTTCTTGCTTCATTTTGTCACTTTCATCTTTTTTCTCTTCTTTTATTTTCTTTTCATCACAAATATTACGTTTAGGTTCTGCAAGTTTATTTTTATCCTGCTTGTTAATTTTGATATCTCTGTCAGGTTCAATGTCACATTTCATTGATATCGAATCACCATCTTTAGGAGCAAAAGGTTTGACATCTATAGTTTGTTTTTCCTTGATTTTCAAGGAAGTTTCTTCAAATTTTTCAATTGTCACATTTGCTACAACTTGACTGTTGTTCGATGCATCCATGACTACATCCGCATTACTTTCAGGTATTACTGTCTCAGCACAAGTTTCAACAATCTCCATGCAACTGCCTGCATAAACATCCATATCTCCAACTATTTCACCCAGATAATGATCAGATGTATCATCTGGTATGATATTTTCAGAGGATGTTTCATCAGGGTTTGTAGTTTCCACAGCATCTGAAATTGTAGCTGTCTCTGCCTCTTCAACTTTGATCATTCCAGATTTTTCTTCAGTTTCAATGTCATCTTTTTTAACAGCATCATCAACTTCTGGTACTGTATATACTTCTATTGAAACATTGTCCTTAACACGGTCCATTTGTGAAGTGTTTCGAGCGTGATCTTTGACAGGCGTACCTGCATCAAGGTTTAGATTTCTTTCGTCGTCAACTGATTTGACAGATCCCTGACCTTCAACTTTTTGTATTGTTTCTGTTTCTGGTTGTTTTGGTTCTGTGACAAATGGAGAAATAGGCTGAAGTGAAGAATTATCTGATTTCTTCATGGTTTGGCTCAAATCTGGCACTTCAGGGACTATATCGTTTTTTGGCAGTGATGGTGAGGGGGTAGACAAACTACTGTTAGTTGTGCCTGCAAGAATATCCTCTTGTAGAAATGGTATCGGCATTATAGTAGATGTTAAATCTGGTTTGTCTTGTTTTTCATTTAGTGTATTCGTATTGCAATTCTTCCCGGCAAAATCGTGTGCTATTCTCTCAGCAGTAGCGGGAAGTTCACAGCTGCTGAGAGAATACACGTTTTTTGGCCCACTCATTGAAGAAAGTGGGGGTTGGCGGGATATGACATCAGGGTCGACTGCGGCAGGCATAGAATTGTCCATAGTTGACACAGATTTCTTCAAACTATCGGGAGCTTCTTTTAAGAGAGAAGTTGCTGCAACGTTGATTGACCCAGAACTGCTGGGTAGATTAATAACAGGAGTTTTCTCAAGGAATTTCGATCCAGCAAACAATGGTACACCACAAGCAAATGGTACACTATTTTGTTCATCTTTTTTCTCTTCTTCAAGCTGTCGACGAACGTGTGACAATCTTTCCGAATCTTGATCGAAAATACTCGACCTAAAAATATAATCATGAAATGAATATAATTTCTAAGACAAGGTGGATTAAAGAAAGTCAAAACCTGATAACAAGTAGACAGACATTTTTCATTTACGATTTATGATTGAAATTTCATATTGTCTAATTTTAAAAATATCTGAATTTACTGCATGTCGAAAGAAAAGACAAAAAAACAAAAGGTTTACAATAACAGTTCAGTTGTATTTGAAAGGTTCTTCACTTTAAGTGCAAGTGTCGGTTTTCTATTTTATGTAGCTCTATCAAATGAGTAAGGCTGGGCAAAACCGAATCAGATTCGAATTCTTTTTCCGAATCCGATCGGATCCTTGACTACTAAATATCCCATTTTTACTATCACTATTATTAGACGTCTCCATTATGATAATTAGGAAATTCAAATTTACAAATATTAGCATAAACTGATTTGAAAGCACTGTATTTTCCACTACGCTACAGTCCAAGAGCAAAAATGTTCATTTTACGACTAAATACAATCGATTTTGGTCAAATTTGACCTAAATCGATTGCATTTTGTTACGATAGAAATGAAAAATTCCACTTCATTCAACAAGTTTTTGTTCCTATGACAGATTCATGATTAATTCGAATAATTTGTATTGGAATCGATTCGAATCACGAATCCAATTGCCCAGCCCTACACATGAGCTGGTTAAATGCTGGTTTCTGTCTTGTGAGTGAAATACAAAAAAATGTCAATAAATTAGTAATTTCAATCAGCTCAATCTTTATATAATAACATGAATTATTTAGGGAGCTTAAATTATTGTATCAGTTTAAATTATTTCATTTCTTCTATATTCCTGTAAACTGGTGTAAAATTCAAAATTCATAATAATGTTCATAGAGAGCTCACATCCAACCGTGCAAAATACATATACCACATCAGGATGATATTTTTCAGTTTATGAATATTTGAACTTTAATAGCCGAACTTTTCGAATCACCACAATACCTGAAAATGCGAGACTGTCGAATTTCATCGGCTTTCGGTTCAGAATTTCGAACAGGTGTAGCGTCAGTCTTCACAACAGATGCAGAACCAGGTGTACGTTTCTTAACCCGACCAATTAATTTCAAGCGATCCGTTAAAGTGGGAGTACTACTAGGGCTCACACCAGGCTGATTGCTTGTTGTTGTTCCTCCTTCAGTCTTTTTGTAAGCCTTAACAGTTGATATAAACAAGATGAAAACAAATGCCAGAAAAAGTATGTTTAAAATTAATGTGCAGATGACACTTTTACTCAATTATTACAAGATACCTGAATATTATAGAGCACAGAGCTCCACATTTTTTAAGCCCATGTGATAATTTGGATCTTCTCAACAAGAAATTCGATAAAGATTCCAGACTAAGGAGGTGAGAGAATGAGATACAACAAAATCCTAGTGCAACTTAACTGAAGCACACAAAATTACCTGTGAATCTGCTGGACTGCGCAGAACTGGACTGACAGGTGACAGCAACTGGGCAGGAGATTTACCACAACCTGTATCGTCATCTGAACACGGTGATAAGGAGCTTGGTGACATTTCCAAATTCAACTGGTTTTTCACAGATTCTAGTTCAATCTTCAATCTTTCTAGTTCACTTTTTCCCAACGGCTAAATTGGGAAATAAACACCGTAATATATAAGCCCAGTCTAAAAATATTTCTATATAAAAATAGTCCCACTTGAATACTGCAAGTTTTGCCTTGTTGAGGAACCAGAATTATTTTTATATTGAAATCAAGAGTGGATTAACCATTGTGGTAACTCATTTTTTCTTTTGTGTTTGTATTGTAACTATTTTTTTAGGTTTTAAAGTCACAGAGACCACAAAAATTTCCATGTACATTAAAAAAATTTTCTGTATATTCTTCGAAGTTTTAGTCGAATAATGCAAAAATGCCATTTTAATTCAATAGTAACTCTAACGAAACGGCAGTGGTTGATTATGGTTCATTTTTTGCAGAAAATCCATTCTTCATATATGATTATATTGAAAAACTTTCCTCACTACCGTAACTCCTTTTGGTTAACATGGTCAACACCACAGGTGCATGAAAATACTGACCTTCGATGGACTCGCATCAAGTCCCACAGTTATGCTTGCCATTGGCCTTCTGGATATTGGGACGATCTGTTTCATTTTTGAACTCTCAACTTTGACTTTTGAACTGTGATGATTACTCGATTGGGTTTTGTGCTGTTGATGATGATGACCGGATTTTTTCTTGTGATCAAAAGATCCGTGACCACTGCGATTTCTGTTAGGTATAAATGAAATTTCATAAAAAATATAAAGTATAAATTTCAAATGACATTTCAAAGATGAAAGTTGTTCGAGGTTGGAAGCTACAAAAAGAACATAAGATTATGAAACATCATTTAATGGAGTCTGCATCGCAGATCAGTTGGTACTCAACATCAGTGAGCCAAGTGACAAACAGAAATTTCTTTTGTTGTCAAGCATGATTCGAAAATGTATGACCTATCCATGAGTGACCCATACTTGACAAGACAGAGACTAAGAAAAAACACCTTGTTACATATTGATCACAGATGAATTATGTTGTAAAGACGTGTGAAGGTATAAAGATGTGGCTCAGTCTCGACAAAATAAATTTCTACCTATTCTTCACAGAGAAACGAGCCACATATAAAAACTAGCTTGATAGTGCCACACCAAAGAAGATGTCCAAGTGGATTTTTTCGAAAAATATTCCTCTGACCTCAAAAAACGTTTGAAAAAAAAATCATTAAGAAGCTAATTTCTTACTTTGCATGTGGATCTGATCTACTCTGAGGTTTTTTAGAAGGATGAACTGACATCTGGCTACTAGATTGTCTGTGAGATGAAATTATGCTCGTATTTTTCGATGATTGATGTTGTTTATGTTGAGATTTAGACGAGGAAGTAGATGAAGTAGAAGCGGGAGACGGTGTTGTAAAATTTGGTGTTCTTGTTGTCGAAGGAGTTGTCGCAGGTGTATTCCTGGAAGATTTTTGCGACAAGGATGAGCTTGCAAGTGAGCCCGTGGGTGTTATCCCCTGACCAGTGCTCTGCGGAGAAGGATCTTTACTCATTGGCTGAGGTGGCGTGACCATGGGAGAAGGATCGACGCTTCCAGGGGTTAAAGGTGATACTGTCTTCCCAGCTGCAACGCTGCTCGTTTCTACAGTTTTCGCTCCAACAACGCTTGCATTTCGAGAACCCATTTCTTGAATGCCAGATGTGCCTGCTTTAGCATCGTCTACTTTTGTTTCATGACCTGATGCAAGCTTCCCTTTCTCATCATCTGGTGAAATTGGTTTATCCGGTGGCCATGGCTTCTCCAGATCTAAATTTTGCTTTTTGTGTTCATGATCCCCTTCACAATCCCCAGAGGCTGACGTTTTTGCTTCTGGTATTTCACAATTACTTTCAGTCATTATATTACAGGCACCTGCATCTTTTGACTGAGACAGCTCCTTATCTTCAGAATTTTCTCCTGTGTTTTGTGATAATTCTGTTTGTTGAATATCATTATCAATATTTTCCTCGATGTTCTGTTTATTATCACCCTGTGTGGCAATCAGTGATGTTGTTTCTTCATTTAGAATATTCCCAACTTCTTTCAATAATGCAGAGTCAGAATCTTCATCATCCACTGAACTAATGACGCTCTGACTCGGACCTCGCATTGCTTGCACTCTTTTCAGTTGTTTCTTTTTTTCTTTTTCTTGTTTTCTCATCAATTTTTTTCTTTCATGTTCCCGCTTTTTCTCAAGATGTTCCAATTCTTTCTTCTTTGCTTCCATCTGCTTCCTATAACCTTGTGAGTGGTCGATATTCTGAGGTTTTTGTTCAGAAACCACAGAGACAACTGGAATAGGTATTTCAGGCTTGTCAGGTGGCTTATTGTCATCTATAACACTTTCAGCTACGTTTTTCTCATTTTCAAAGTTTTCAACGGCAACCTCTTCAATTTCACTTTCGATAACTTCATCTTCCATGACTTCCTCTATTGTATCAACAACAACTTCTTCTTCAAAAGTGACATCATCAACAGTTTCTATTGCTTTGACCTTATCTGGTAGATTTGCAATATTACTACTTTCAGGTTTAACAGATGCGTTTTCAGCCTTCAGCATATTTGCTTTAGGTTTTGCGGCATCTTTGGGCGATTTTGAGGCCAAAATTTTAGACTTCGCTTTATGTGTCAGTTCTTGCAATACAACATCTGCAACTTCTGCGGCTGCCTTTACATCGAGATGTTTTTCTGAATCAAGCTTTGACAACAATTGCTGCAATCTCTCCTTTTCTTTCTCCAAATCGGTCAAATTTCCATCTTTTTTCTCTTTGTCTTTCTTCTCAGCAGGAGATGATATTTCTGGCGTTTTGCTTGCTGGGATACTTTTCGGCAAACGCTTCGGAAGCAAAGACTGGGCGACTGCAAGCTTGGCAACTGTAAACTCTTCAGTTGGAGACTGTTCAGCAGAAGGATGATTCGAATCTTTTTCTTCTTGTTCAAATTTTGATGATGTTTCCGATTCATCTTTCTGAAGCGACTGAAAAAAAAACAATAATAGAAGTTTTGCAAAGAACAAGCTTCCTGAAGATAACAAAGCAACAAAATGGAAGACAATCTCAAATTTCAAACTGCTGAATCGCATCAACAAGGAAATAAACAATAAATACATTCCAATTCACAAACATTTAGATAACCATATTATATACTAATAGATGTCCATATTCTGATTACCTGAGAGTTTTCCTCTGGAACATTTACTTTTTCATCTTTGATTTGCATTGGGCTCTCTGCACCCGATTCCCCATCTTCTTCCTGAAGAAACATTTGTCGAGCAATTGACATGGGAGCCTCATGTTTTTGTGAAGACGATGACGATGATAACGATTTATGTCGAGAATGTTCACTAGTTGATGATTTCCTCTCACGTTTGGTATTCATTTCTATATTACAAATAACAATAATTACAAATTCATATATTTATTTGTTCAACTGCTGTAATTTTTTCTAACACAAGAGGGCCCTCCAAAAAAAAAGTCGAGAGGAAAGTTTAAAAAGAGGAATTTCCTTATTTGAATAATCAGGCATTTCAGAAATTTGAAGAAAGTTTCAAATTTTCTTCTGAATATGAGACATTATACAGCAACATTGCATTAAATGTTGAATGAATACCAATAAAACTGAACTCTCTCAATATTCCTGAACCAACACACATCAGAAAAGTTGATCATAATTCTGAATACGGATCAAGAATGTAAACAAATTATAGGTTATTAGGGCACCCACCGACTATGCTTTCGCACTGTCTAGGGTCTATAATTTAGGGGATACATTTGGCTTGAGAGTGGAATTCGTAAGAAAAAATTGTTTTATTCAAGAATGCAATATACTTACCTTCATTATCACTGCCACCAGCAGAATGACGTCGTTTTTGTGAATATGACCTTCTCTCGTCAACATCTTCCCTTTCGTCATCTCTTTCTTTACTTCGACTACTGGTGACACCTCTTTCTTTTAAATGCTTTTCATTTTCAGGTCTTGATTTATCGCCAGTTTTTTGATATTTTTCTGAAGATGGTTCATCATCATCCTCTGGGCGTGGTGAATATTCCCTTTTCAGAATTTTGGAACCACCAGACATTCTACGTCGAGGTTGATCGCTTGCAGGTGATGTTGAACGTGGAGAGTTTTTTGTTTCGTCCCCATATTCCGGAACACTTCTAGGTCCCCTCGTGTATTGCTTTGAGCGTTTTACTTTTTCTGCGTCATCTTGTTTAGCTGAGGTTTTGTGGGAATGTTTTGACATGACATCTCCACTAGATTTTGAAGATCTCACTGCACTGTGTTTCCGATAATCAAAATCCTTCGTGTATGTTACACTACCTTTTCTTTCTAATTCAGAAGGGGAATGAACTCTTTGAATTAAAGATGCAGAATTTGAGCGACCCGTTTTGCCTTTAATATGACTATCTTTGCGAGAATCTTCCACAGCTGTGAATTCTTTCCGATAATCTTTATCACGAGGTCTGTTGGGATCTTTACGCTCTGATGCATACCGCTGTTTCGTTTCTTCCTTTCCACGAGAAATTTTTTCAACAGTTCTGTGACTTGACTTTGAGGACGATGGTTGTTTGATAATCACTTCACCAATAAGGTCCTGGTTTTCATCTCGTGTCGGAGTTCCACTTCGACTCCTATTATCGGAAAATGTTGGAGACCCTGCAGGCCATTCTTCAACCACCCTTTTATCATCTTTCTTTCGTGATGCAGCTTTCTCACTTCCAGATGCAGAAGATTTGTATGCCACACGCCTATGAGGTTTTGGGGAAGAATCGCTCAATTCCCTTCCAGGTGAATCTTCAATTACTCTTTTTCTGACTCGCAATTTTTTATGTTTTTCACCAAATTCTACAACTTGCTCTTCACCGGCAGGACTCGAAACTGACAATTTATCTTCATTATCAATGAGTAGAGTCATGTTCTCTCTCATATCAACATCACCAGTTCTCGATGTATACCTGGATCCAGAATGGGATGAAGATTTACTTTCCATTGAATTACGCCTTCTTAGAGATTCTGCTGGAAAGTCAGGTGAACGACTACCACTGCGACCTCGTCTGCGATACGAAGTTGTTGCGATCCTCTCACCACTGTATGTATCAGCATCACGTTGACCAACACTCGGTTGAGGAGATATACTTCGACTTCTGCGTGATACATATCGTGGATGTGAAGGCGAGGAATGTGATGCTCGACTGTAATATTGCTCCCCCATTCTATCTCTTTCTCGAATTGGTTCAACATCACGTTCTCTGTCACCATCCCTACCTCTATCTCTCCGATAACCACCACCTTGAAACATTTCATCATACGGTGCATTACTACGATTAGTTTTTCTGTTATATCCACGGGGTTCGCGTCGAATATCAAAGTCCTTTTGTCTGTAATCCTGATCATAATGAGAGGAAACGGTCGCCCTTCTATCACTATATCCATCATGTTCCCATGTTTGTGGGGAACGTTCCCTATAAAACTCTTGACGCTCGTACGATTCGTCATATCCTCTTTTTACATGACGAGAAGATTGTTCAGGAGGATATTGATATCGATCTCTGCTCCGGCCACGCCAACTTCTTCGATAATTAGGATCAGAAGATCCATATGGCTCATCGACAAAACTTGACTGTGATCGATCATCATAATAAGGTCTGGCATCCTGAGACACTGACGAACGGGAGTATGAGGATCCTGATCCTGGTATGGCAGATGAAGGTGGAGATGAAGCTGGTTGCATCAACTGCCTAATATTTTCAAGTCCTTTGATGCTTTGACCAGTTGTTTGCATGTGCTTTAAAAATATATCAATCAGTTCATTGCTGGCATAATCCATTTTGAGTCTACTGCCATTCAAAATCCGAGCTCTCATTTTTGCCATTGCATTTTGAGCAAAATCAAATTGTGAATAAAAAACGAGAGCTTGCCCACGATTTCGATCAATGATGACATGTTTGACGGGGCCATATCTGAAATAAAATAGATTTATTGAAATTAATGAAAATGCTGTGATGGACATCAACTAATATTTAGTGACTTGGAAATATCACCAGAGTAGCACGAATTGACAAGATAAGGTGGGAGAGAACATTAAATGCTAAAAAACAGACTGGCAGAATGCCAGCTACTTTGTCTCTCTTTTTGTGTGCCCGTTTGTAAAAAATAGTTCAAAACCATCAAAACCATCAATACTGCTATAAAATAGCAGTGTTGGTGGTTAAGAAGCTATTTTTGCCTATACAAAGGCAATGCCATGACATTCGGACAACCTAAGAAAACTAAGATTCTGTCACCCCGCTCAAAAATATGTGCACATAATAATACTGTTTGATTTTATTCAATTGCATACAACTTTGGTCGATTCCATGGTACAATAAATAGATGGAGATGTGATTTTCAGAATTGATTGAATAAAGTTTTGCTTGACTGAATCGATAGTATTTCTTAAATTCCGATCACATTTTTTTTGTTACCGGTACTAGATTGTTCTAGAAAGTCTATCTTACCGAGGAAGAGAAAAATAGTTTTATATGCCAAGTTAGGTTCAACATCCCTAGTAACATACCTCTGAAAACAACTGGCCAGGTAATTTTCTGTAAAGCTATCTGTAACTCCATCAACCCACAAGCAAGATGATATTACTGTTTTGCCAAATCCAAGCTGGAACATAAAATTCTTCAATGAGCAACTCAATACAAAAATTTTTCAAAAAATGACATTTTAAAATGTAGAAATTGAAATTGAATCTTTGCTAAATTAAAAAATATTACATTTTTAATCCACCCTTTCCAACAAATGTAACCAGGTTTATATATAGTGACCCACTGATAAAGTTTAGCGATCGTAAAAAAATATGCAAGTCTGTTAGACTAGACACAAATCCATCAAAGCTGCGACATTAGATTCGGGTTATACATAAATAGGAAACAAAGCATGTTATGTTGGGAATACCAACTAATCTGTCCTTCATATTTAATATGACTGGAGCACCAATCAAGATTGATTGTTCTATGAATTTTACATCGTAAAATTTGACATATAATAAATCATAACTTTGCAGCAGAATATGGCTGAATAACAGCAATTCCATGTTTCTGAAGTGTTAGGACTTTATTATATTCATATATCAAATTTTAATTACTGTTGTTTAAACTGAACTATAAGTTCAGAACCAGAGTTCAGAAATAATTAAGCTACCTTCAATGTATTCCTGCCCAGTTTTTCTCCATCCATTTTTGTTATCGCTCTGATAACACTCAATATATCAGTGTATTGCAAAAAAGCATATTGTGGAATATTGTGTTGCTTTTTTATTTCAATGGCCTGTGAACGAGAAAATGAATAGATCAGAATATAAGTAGCTGACATTCTGCCAGCCTTCCCTTTAAACTTTTCCTAACAGAGTAGAAAATTGATCTACAGATGATGGGAAATAGTGATCAGGAAAAAAATTTTTGTCAGGCAATACATTGATGAAAAATTGTTGCGCGTAATGCGATAACAATATTCAAAAAATGGAAGATCTGAAATACTTACCACAATTTCACCAAAACGTATAAATATATTTTGAATGTCACTGTAACCAACTGTTTTATCCAGATTACCAACAAATAAAGTTCGTGAAGCACGAGGATGGAATTCATCTATAATGCCACCACATTCTTCCAACTCTTGTCCACTTACTGATATTTACAAAAATAATATTAAATTAAGGAAAAATGATATCTAACATAGCAATAAAAAGTTGTCTATGCATGAAGGTAGGAGTGTTAATTAGTGTAAAAACTATGTTATAATTTTGGCAATGGAGCTGAGAATTTGTAATAGTGACACATGCTGTAAGGAATAAATTGATGTTTCAATATTTCAGGAGAAATGAAAAATATAGCTTTTTTGGCATTGAATTGAGCCTAGATTCAAGTCAAATTTTATGCTATTTCACAATTTTAGCATTGCAATGACAAGATTTCTAAAATAAACAACTATTTAGTTATATTCAGTCGTATACTCAGCTGTTTCAGGTTCCACACTCTTAATTCTGTTAGAGAATTCGGCACTCAATAAATAGAATTTATTCTGAAACAAGCTAATATAATCAATTAATCACGCTTTCATACAGATTAGAAAAAGAAACATTGAAAACTGCCACGTACCTTCTCCCTCGTATATGCTAGCTTCAATCGCCGCACCAAACAACAATTTGGTTTTGGCATGACTAATTGCTTTGTTAGCTTCAGCTGCAGTTCGAAAAAGTACCAGAGCATAACGGTCCACCCCTTCACCACGAATGAGTACAGATTTAACTTTTCCATACTTTTTGAATTCATGAAATACACCATCTCGCAAGCTTGTTACTAAAAAGATAAGAAAATTAAGAAAATCATATCAAATAATTTGTTAAAATTGGCTAACAGATATGACTAAATAAAACTAATAAAAATTGCCAACTGATAGACCGATCTCATTGCTTAGACATTGTATATGAGGCACATCTATCGAAAGCAAGGGGAAAGACGTTCAATCGAGACATTACCGGTATTTGAATTCAATGTGAATCGTAAAATGTCAGTCAACTGTCAATCAACAATCAAATAGGAATATAGGAGCTTAGGCATCGAAACCCATATCTTATATAATGATATCTTCAAATGACAAATTATATAACTTTCCATTAGCAAAAGGACAGAAATAAAATGCTAACAGCCATTTTACAAACAGGAGAAGAGTATCATATATAGATATATATATATAAAGAAAAAAAGTGTTTATGTCACATGATAAATAGAAGAGAAAAAATGCCTTTTTTCCTATTGACTCTCTCATTTTACTAACATGGCACAATAACAAGATGGAATCTATTTGTGAGGTCACCTTGGCACTCTGGAAGAATAACAGACAGAAAGGCTTACACCTAACCAAAAATTTTTCCTACATCAAGTATAAGCCACAGATAGTCTCAACCTGCAGTCCATCAGTATTTCTTGAACATATTTGCACAGAAAAGTGTTTCAAACGTCGCAGTCAAGGAATTGCTTGACCAAATATATTCTGTTGAGTATAAGTCACTGATGGATCGCGCTGTTAAAGCGCGGTTCATCTGTAGCTCAGGCTTGACAAAATGAAGTAATATAGTTTCAGACGAATGTTCTTTTGCATATTCTTAAAAAAAGAACTTAATCTCTAATTAAATTGGAATACAAACCTGTAGGTCTGACAGGAAGTTTCTTGATACACATAGCAACCAATTTCTGGTGTGCTGGTGGTCCCTCTGGTTCGTAACTTGACTCACTAAAAACAATGAATAGTTGACAAAACTAATTAACGTAGATAGACAACGATATGTTTCCAAAGTTTGTGATTAATAAAGGAGGACATATTTCGTTTACATTTTATTTTAGATGCAATATGTTTTTTTTTTACAATATTACTACTGCGAGAACCCAAAACAATCTAAGCTATATGTTGGACAACCATATACTTCTGTCGTTTGTATGGAATGTGAATAAGCAAAAACCTCAATTACTGTACCAATCTCAGATTAAATGATCTTCAAAATACTTTACTATTGACTATATAATCGCTACAATAGATGACACATCTAATACAGTTCAGAAATCTTGAAACTGGAATGCCTACTTTGAAACAAACATTTTATTCAAAACATTCTATACCAACGTATTGAAAAGCATACCTTCCAGAATTTGTAGTTGTCCGGGTTCGGGATGAATTTCTTGACACGGATGATGAGGTTGAGGATGTTGATGAGGATCTTCCACTTCCACTTGTACTCATGCTCAAGGACCCACTTGAGGATGACCTACCAGCACTACTACTTCCACCATGTTTGCTGGATCTTTTACCAGCTTGAAATACAATAGACTGGATAAATACAATGACAAAACCAGGTGCAAGACTACAAACTCAAGATGGTAACTAAATAAAACAAAGTGACCAAGTCTTTGCTTTTATTGGTAAAAAACTGCTATTTATGGTGGACTAGATAAAAAGATTTAGCATGACAAACAATCTGACTCTTGAAATTCAATCAATTCAATTCGATATCATCTTCAATAATACATGGATTAAAGGAAAATTCTTAAAACTGGTAAACTAGTGCTTGCTGTGAAAAGATGCACCAAAAAGTATTTCTGTTGAACTCATTAAACATTGAACTCAAACTTGTTCAGCAATTTTGTCAGATTCACACAACATTCGCAAAGCAAATAATAATTGTGTGAAATTTGTTTATCAACAGCGAATAACAAGATTTTAAACAGCATAAAACGGAGTGGCAGATGATTTTACAAGAAGTGATATATGGTTTTACTATTTCCCAGAATGTATGCCCCAAACTGCGCATTACTCTAGCATTCCAGTCCTCCATTCCAGTCCTCTTTAGGCTGTTTTGCACTAGCAGTATAGGAGTACTAGGAGATGAGTGGTACTACACTTTGAAATAGGTCTCCACCCTATTATAAGTAGTAGTTTTTGATACCTTTCAAGCGCTGCTTTCCCGTCTTGCATAGAGCGATTTTGAACACAGAAAAAATATTAATTGAATCAATTAGGATTTAATAAAGTTAATCCATATTACTGACAAACAAGTGAATAATAAAAATATCAAATACCTGCGGGACTTGAGGATGCATTGGAAGTTTTCTTATGCTTAACAGTAGGTGATCTTCCTCTCTCTTTAACATGCTTCTGTTTGACTAGAGAAGTGGCGGTTTATAATGTTAAATCCTAGTCAGAAAAATTGCAACGGGGCATGTCTTGTTCAAGTAAAGTATGAACCCACTGTTGGATTGCGTCGGCCAGGCGGGGTCTATCAGTGGCCCGCCCATCCTTGAGTTGAATAAAATTGTACATGATATCTTTTGTTCCATGAAACAATAACAATTAGGAATGCAAAAATTTTCCTAATGTGCAGCATTCTGAAGTACAGCCAAATCATTTGTCACTATATGGTAATATAGAATATACTATTCCGTTTGTACATTTCTGAGTGATATTTCCAATTATTATTTTATCAAATATGGCTCAATGATCCAACAGACCTCCAAACACCATCTATGGCGCATGCTTGATAAAGTGAATTTTCTGATTTGCATGTTCTATGATAAGAGTTCATTACGGTACACCAAACAATATTGATTGATGCAATTACAACAAAAATCATTATCCTTCCATGATATCAAATGTAATTAGAAAAAGAGTTGGTTCTTTAAACGTGTGACAGTTCAGAGATAAAATATTACCTATTAACCAACGAACAATAGATGGATAGAGTAATCCATATTCATCTACATTAGAAATATAAAACCAACAACTTTTGTATATATATAAATAACACCAACTCCTCAAAGCATACCTTTCTTGGTGCCGGATTTCAACCTGATGTCCTCATCCTTCATTTTCTTAGATTTCTTTTTTGTAATTTTGATGGCAGGGTCAGTTTTATGCTTTTTACTGTGAAGAAAAGATATTAGCATAATATACCAGTGATCACGTGATGGTCTTCATCTGGTTACTGGATTTATTTTGCATCTTGTCATTCCATCCTGCGTGAAACATTGATTTAAGGTTGGGGGGGTACAAGGTACACCCTGCGCATTATTCTTCGAAACCTCTTTCATTGATATATAAATCCATTTTATTTAGTATTGAACCAGCTTCCCTCATCAGGTGTTCTTGTTCTGTTGCACACCCTCACGAGGCAAATTTTACAATACAGTCTAACTACCAAGATTATCAGCATAGGCCTTACCAAACCAATGAACATAACCATATAGGCATGGATTTATGGAACACTATCCAAGCATTATTTTCGACGAGTGGCGCCAACATGATCACTACTCTATTGCCCTTTTATGCGTATTGTTTATGTTTTTGAGTTTCATTAGCTCTAATTGAACTTCAAACTTACAGGATCATTAAAATACTTTTTTTATTGAAGTGCACAAAAACAACCCAACTTCTCCCACGATCATTAGCTGAAACGGATCAATTAATGAAGCAGTCAAACAATATAAAACCTACCTGGATGGTTCATGAACTGCCTTAATGCTGGAATTCGAACTTCGAGAATGTGATTTGACTTTAACGTTTGCTTCGGTTCGTCCTCTACTATCACTGTCATAATTATCTGCTCCACCCGCCTGAATATCTGACGATTGATAATTTCTATCATACGATGATTGTCTGTCCCTGTTGTACCTATCCCCATAACCAGACTTTTCTTCACCAACTCCAGCACTGCAGTAAACCAGATTATCAATTTTGGTTATTAAATAAATGAATACAATCAAATTGAAAGTTCCATTATATGTTTTACCAAGGCTCCATGGTACATCAATTGCAAGAATGATTTCCACCTGTAGCACATATTCTTGTTAGAACGATAACCTGTTTCAGAGTGAGAAATCCTATTTTGCCAAGCATAAGTCACAGATGGACCGCACCTTGGTGGCCCGATCCATCATTGACTCAAACTTGACAAAATATGTGTAGCTACAAGTTTTCTGATGGGGTTGTCATGTGTCATCGCATTTTATAATCACAACTGTCTTACACACTAAATCCATCAGCTAACAACCTACCCTTACTTTTCAAATACAAGGAAAAAATGCATGAAAATGCGCCTCATCTATAGCTCATCCATGAAACAGGTAGAAACAAAGATTATCCAATTTCAAAAACATACTTCTCCCACACTACTACATCGTGTCAATTAATACTGTTGACTTTTCACAAACATAGTATGAACAACATTTAACAAAATGTCTATACATTGCTTTGGAACGCCAAAATAAATTGATGGGAAATTTCTGAGAATTTTTGTTGTACATTATTTTGCTGTCATTTAACGACATGTTAAGAAACGGTGAGAAATGATGCAGACAACAATTGTTACTGAATAGGGTGAAAACCCGATCAATACTGTGTCGTGGTGCTTTTTTCTTTGTAAATGCGTCTCACAGAACACAGCTTTATAATATAGATTTCACTTGTTCGATGTGTATGAATTAAGTTTTACATAATCTGAAGTGATTATCTAATTTATTTTATAGCAATATACCAGTATATATAAACATCAATATGATATAATTATAATTTCTGCGGGAGTTTTAAATCTTATTTTAATCTTAGCCCATTTAGAAACTTCACTGAATTGAAATAGGTTTTATTATACAATTAAAATTAAGACTTTGTTACAGAAGCTGTTTTCATTGAAACAATAGAAAAATTTAGGATACATCTGATCCCTATTTTTCAAAATTTAACAAATCGGTATCATTCGTTACTAATTTGGAAGAAAATCAATTTTATTGGGCTATTACAAATGTTCAAATTAATTGCAAAATGGCATACCAGTATTTTAAATTTCTGTTGACATGAATATGTTCTAGCACTGCGGCTAAAATGTGTTTGTAGCAATTCTAATATAAATAATTTTATTTTAAGTCTCCCGAAGATATAGTGCGAGTCACATATTTTAGGACAGGATTATGCGGTTACCAATCAAAATAAGAAAAAATATTGTAACAGCCGCCCTGTTCTTTTCAGTATTCATTTATCGACCACAGGTTGTTAAGGATTATTTCATAATCTCCCAGAAACACACAACTTTATTCTATTCAAGACATAAGTAATGAATTAATAATCATGAGAAAGGGTTTAAAATGTTTAAGTCACTAGTGAGAGCCACCGAGATTTGGATACAACTCATGATTGTCAAAATGAATATTTTAATTGGACAATTGTCCATAATAAATATGAAAACAAATTAATGTGAATGTGGCAATAGCAACTATAGCTCAATCATAAAACATGAATATTCCTGAAGCTGTGTATCAGTTGGCACGCATTTTGAATGAGAGTTTTTTGGTTTTGATTGGGATTTGAAGCAATCCATATGCATTTAAATTGATTTTAAAGTATTTTGTACTTCACCCAGACATTTTATTACTTTCAGCTTAAACAGAGAAAAATCAGAAATTTCTATTTATAAAGCGGTTGATACCAAGGTAAACTATACTAATCTACTATTGTAGTTCATAGGATAGTGGAACCTAGTAATATCGCGCATATCATGGCAAGTCTGTGAACAGACGTTTTCAAACGGACAAATCACGCATCGCTACGTTATTGGCAGGTTAGAGAGAGATTGGGTACAACGCAATTTCAGCAATGCCAGAAGATTGTGCTTTATCTGAATTTTTAAGCGTCGTTTTGAGCCAGGCATTGGATATCAGAGTCGGAAAAATTTGGTCCAAACATTTTTGTTAAGTTTGAGTCAACGATGGATCAGGCCGCTGAGGCGTGGTCCATCTGTGACGTATGCTTGACAAAACAAAAACTGTGATAGGGATACCCCGTCACGTATGTATCCAAAATCCTCCTGCCCACACATGTTATATCATGAACCTCCACAGCATTAAAATCGAAGCGTTACACAACACGATCAATCTCCTTTTTTCCATACTTGTAATTTTCCATTACGTGTACGTCAACAGAACGGACCGAATGCCTTTTTCAAAAACAATGATATCCAATCTCACTCGTGTTCTACGACATGGCGTGTGCGACGCGTGGAAAAAGGCGCGCTAGTGATACAACGCTTTTTTTTAAAAACTCTTCCGTTAACCAGCATGCCCGAGGCCAATAATCATTACCAGTAACGTGGTCGCTGTCTCTACCACAATTCTGTATAAGATCAAAACATTAGAACATTTTTGTCAAATTTGGGCCACTTTCCGGCAGTATACACGTTCAAATTTGGATGATATCTAAAAAGTTCCAGACAAGATATTTCTGCATTTTCTTCCCGAGGTTAGCAGTTTAACAATCTGAAAAAGTCCTTTTCACGCGTATGCATAGACAAACGAAAAATTTCGACGCCACCCAAATGAACTGTACGTTTGTGTGACTACACTACTATTCCCAGTATTTCTCGTATCGAATAGCTTACTACAGTCGTTGGATTTGTAACGAATTTGGAATAGTTTCATCAATGGTCATAAGCTATCATTTCACAATGATAATTAATTTGCTTGTAGTGTTGTTCAAACGCATTCATCGAAATATAATTAATAAATTCCTTGGCTTGAGAAATACTAATCTGTGTGTCGATACCGTTCACGTTGAATAATTTACAGACACTAGGGGTATCTGTTGCCTTTTTAGGAAATTAGTTGCCGGGCGAATAAACCGCTCAAGAAAGACAGCCAAGGTATTGGTTATAAAAAAACCTCGACCCGCTGCGATTTGTTTTTGCGTACCAGTACCACAGGCCCATACAGGCGGCCCATTCCGGACTTGAAATTTCCAAGAGGTTTAGTTTTTTGCTCGAGATCGCCCCAGCTTTCCTCCCCTCCTACATCACAGGAAATGTTCAGTCGATATACTTGGTTGGCTACCAAATTGGACCGAGACCTCAACGACATGAAAACAAAAAACTTAATTGTGTGTGGTATGTCGCACGGTTTTTAGAATTTTTTTTTTCATAAAAAATATTGTTGAAAAATTATTATCACGACATGATAATCCAAGCACTCCAGGTAGTTCAGCATGTGATTCTGACATTGAACATCCAAAACTCAATTGCTAGAAAAGCATGGTTTTCAGACATCTGTAAGAACTCTCGTATCGCCGAACTTAATACGAACTGTTATGCTGCTGACAGTGCTGTCCTGTTGGCTTTGCAGGATTGGGTTATTATAAAATAAGAGCGCTGACCGCGGCCCTCTTTTTGGTCAATATCAGTTCACCATAGAACATTTCAAGATAAAAACAACGAGAGATTATTTGATTTACTCCGGGTTTGATCCTCCCAAAGTCCTTCATAAATACAAATCTTTTTCCTTCTGCTCCACACAAGCAAATAAATTATGATGTTAAAAAGTTTTGCCATTGTGATTCCAATCGTCCCATCACTATCTGATTGCCAAAATTACCAGTCACTGGATGTTTTCCTCTAATCTTGGATATTGCACAGACCAAACCACTTCACAACTGCACTAGTACGAAGATCATACTTATCTTTGAAATTTCGAAAAAACTTATTTCAGTGGAATCAAATCTTGAGAGAAATATTCACATGCAGTGCTGGTGTGCTGTCTGAGCATCACGGCGAGAAGTTTAACCCAAACCCATGCTAAAAGCTTGCTTTGAATCAATACTCAAAACATTAAACAACTTCAACACTGTGAAGTGTCTTGTCAACGGTGGTCATATTCAACCTGGAATAAGTTTTCCTAGTGTTGATTGAAGAGTACTTTCACAGCCTTGCACTTGCAGAGGTCAGGTCGTTTGGGAGGAAATGTAGTGACAGAGTAACACCCAAGTCTTATAAATGTACCTGTGGGCATATGAATATAATATGATCTCGACTTCGTCACAGTAACAAAATTCATCAATCGCATAAACTTGTACCAAACAATAATTCCACTAATGATAGGGGCATAAAGGTGCATTTCGAATTGCTTTATTTAGACTCAAAATATCAAGTGATGTTTTTTCTCATCAAAATCCACCATTCACTTACTCTAAGTAAGTTTGCCGAAGAAAGATCATACATTAAAGTCTCCTGAAACCATTAGTGTGCAGAGAGCTACAAAAATACAACAATGCTCTGTCGAACCCTTGAAGGATAAAAAATTGTTAACTATTTATTAACCTGTTATACAAAAATTCTGACAACACATCGCATTAGTTAGCATCTAAAAAATCGGTGTCAATGAAACTCTTGGGTACCACCAGCAGTTGTTTGTTGAAAAAGTGACTTATGCTTCTCATTATTTTTAGGTTTGAAATGTGTTACATGCGAGTCCAATGGCAACGACTCAAATTTAATTTAACAGAAAGATCTAATAGCCTCTAATCAATTATCATCCCTACGTATCCATAAAACGAATATACAGTTAGATCGTCGTACACCAGGGATGTCCAAGATGAATACAATATTCGAATACATTCGGAAATGAACATATTCGATAAAGGTAAATTCTTGATTTAATATATATTTGAGAATAGTGTCGTATGAAAATTTGTTTTTTTTCATTGCATAAACTGATATGACCTTAACAAAAATCCCAACTTACATTGCTTCATGTAACAGAAGATATTGTGAACCATAAATATGGTTTACTAGATTTTGAAATTGGTATTTTCACTAAAATAGTTATTATACTGCTTACCAACAAAAATATGGCTGAAATATTGCAAATTTCATACTCAGAATTTCTTTTTTAAAATATATTTGAGATAGAAAAAACAATCGCTTTTTGCTATCTCAAAATGTAATTGGCGTTATATATGATTTCAGTATTTCATTTTGTGTAATTTAACCATAATTTGTTTCAAGTCTGGCACTACTTAGGCCGACATCATATTCTCTTTTCCTCACTGGTGTTTTCACTAAAGGAAACTGTTATTTGTAATGCAAACTGATTTAATTGTATGATTAAATCATGAAAATATTTGAGCTTAAATGTTCCTACGTCATTTCATCGTCGATATGGATGTATTGCAATTCACGATTAATAAATGTGTCCACTGTTGATATCTAATTTGCATACTACCTGGAGGAGCATATATATATATATTAGCATCATTGGTTTGCCCATATTTGAGAATGCCCCTGTAGCTATCCAAACTTATGAATATTTTACATTTAAATACAACAATCATTTGTTAACTGGTAATTCAACCCATTGAAGAAAAATGATTCAATGAAATAGAACTAGGTTACAAAAACTGAATTTTATTTCTCATTGAAATGTTGAAACTAATTCAAAAACCATCAAGAATATTAAATCTTTATCAGTACTATACCATTCTTCTTGAACGTTTCCTTGAAATTGTAAATTCTTCTTTATGGTGTTGGTAAGAGTTTAAATGATAAAATATTTCATTTTAACATATGAGCCCTATAGTTCCAAGTATTGAAATTGAACAAACAAATTTCCACTGTAGTAATGTTCAACGTTTTGAACCAAATTATGAAATACTTAGTGCTTTGATGACGCACTGTACCAAGAGTTAATGGTGTGGGGAATCAAATTCAAGAAGATCAATATTTTTTTTTATAGAAAAATGACTGCTTAACCAGCTATGACCTGAGCCTGCACAATAACTTTGATGATGTACAGCCACGAAGTCAAAAGCAAGTATCCAATAAGTTCGTGTATCCATTAATTGCCAAGTGGAGACACCATAAATCCATGAATAATCAGTAGACTCCAGTCGAAAATATCTCCAAATGCCAAGATAGAATCCAAAGATATCGAAAATTCAATTCAGCTGCTTTTTATACTCTCCGAACCATCTTTATCTGTCCAACAAGTCTGTACAGTACTACATATCTCAGCTGTACTGTACTAAATCCACGGGGTGTAATCCAATAGAGAAAAATATTTAATAATAACGTAATCCGCGTGATCGCACCATACGAGTATAGGACGTATACTTTTCACAATACAAGTACCACGAAAATAGCGTTGCCTTATGTATATCAATGTTGTTAACCGCGGCTGTGA
Organism: Styela plicata; assembly: GCA_963675895.2. NCBI lineage: Eukaryota > Metazoa > Chordata > Ascidiacea > Stolidobranchia > Styelidae > Styela > Styela plicata. The sequence continues at coordinate 22,198,438 of OZ023145.1, forward strand.
AAATTGTATTTTGCAATCAATACTAGCTCATGTCACCAACAATAAAATGATAAAACAAACAGCAAAAATAATATACCTTTCTCTGTGTGATTCATATCTTCTACTAGTGTTTGAACGATGGTGTTGTTGCTGGCCATGTCTTGGAACTGAAAACAATGGATAGGCTAGATGTTTACTGCTGTACTAAGACGAATATGCTGAATGGCATGACTATCGACTCAAGAGTAAACAGTCATAATATCAGTCTCACGTTAAGCCCCATCAAATGTTTCATTTTGTCAAACATTACTTATTACGATCCAAATGTCTCAATCAATATAAAATGTCTCAATCTTTTAAACTGCAGGCCAGACACCTAAACTTATATTATATTAAGAATATCATCATAACAAAACTTGACACAATCTGAATATGAAACAATACCAAAGTATTTACCGTCATCTGCTGTGCCAGATGTGGAACGAGCTGCTGGATCAAAATAATCAGTGATCAATTCACGTTCTCCGAGCACATTCACAGCGCTTTTAGCTTTTTGCGCTGAACGAATGTCCATGAAAGCAACACAAGCAGATTGTCCTGCATCTCCACTGCGTCTTGGGAGGAAACGAACCTTATCAATCTTGCCATATCTGAAATGCATAGAATATAATTTACTCATTTGAAGATAGGTTTAACATAATGCCCAAAGTTTTTAAGGAGGTTCATACAGTTTGTAACCTATTAGTATTGTGTACAAGCAAAACCACGTATACCTTTTGAAGTGTTCTGCAATCCGCTCCTCACGAATATTGTCTGCGAGGTTTCCTATCCACAGATGACGGGTTTCTCGCATTTTGCCTCATTTAGTTTTGTGATACTTGTGGCAGTCTTTTCCGAAAACATTGCATTTCATGACAATGTCTTCACCACATCACCCGACAGTCTTTTTACAAGTTATCGGATTTATTTATTCAAATTGAGTTAAGAGGTATGTTATATAAAAATCTGCAAAATTTGGACAGTGTGAAGTAGAAAATATCCCCTTATTTAAAAATCCAAAATTTTTTTTTTTTTTTTTAAAAAAACACTCCAGAGTGTGAAACATATCAAATCATACATATTTGTTCAATATCACCATGTAATCAGCGAATTTGAGACCTTTTTTCGATGTAATTTCAGTATTTTATTTCTTTTAATAATACATGAAGGTTGTCTCGCGACGAAGGTCGAAATAAATTCTACGACTCTAGGCTAGCCTACATGTCTATCTAAGATCAGCGCGACACAGATAACCTCTCCCCCTCGTGCATCTGAACAGCATGCGAAATACAATCTAGACTCAACGAACAACAGAAAAAGGAAGTCGATTTGTTTCACGCGCTCTGGCCACGTTGTCTTCGCGAGAGTGCGTGTTGGCAGTTCTGAGTTAGTACAACGGCTGGGTTCCTCATTTTTCCTTTATAAGAATTTGCTATCGCAAATGATATATCTCTTCTGGACTTCTAATTGCGCAGAACACATTGTGACCCAGCACCATAGCTAATTACCCGTAATTACGAAAATCGTACTTGAACGCTCGGCAATGAGCACCCCAAGGCCAAAAGCACAGAACAGCAGACAGTACAAGGAAAGACTTGCCTACGCGCTTCGAATGTGAAAAACCCGTTCCAGCAAGACACCATCGTATCGACTAACGAGAGAATAAATTATAATGAAGAACGTCGGCACCGCCCTGTAAGAAAAAGGCAACCTATTGGAGTTAGTTGATATAATATCTTTTCGCGTGTATGGCCAGCAGTAAATCGTGAACCACAATATAGTTCATTCATTAGCCATGTTTGGCGAAACATCTTATAATTAACAGCAAATTTACAGCTTGTCCTTTTTTCCCTCTCCGTGAACATTAACAGGAGAGAAAAGACAGCGTAAAAATTCGTGAGGAAAGTCGAAAAGGTACTCGAATTTCCGACAATCCAAAAATGATTCGAATAGGCTAATTCTTTTTACTGTGCACAACTGGATGGGTTTGTTATCCGTAATCTGTTGTATAAAATTTTTAATATAACCATTAAGAATAGTCCTAACGTATATTCTGGAGGCGACTGAAAGAAAGCAAAGAAGTGGTAGATTTTTTTCCATTGCCCAGAGCAGATACCGCTCACTGCACCTTACCATGACGGTTCAGTTCTGTTTGAGATTCTGTTTTCCGTTTAGAGTGGATTTGCTGGTAATACATCTTTTAGTAGCTCTTCGCTATTGAGTGGTCGTTGGTTGGTTCCCTTTGTGAGCTGCTTTCGGCCTTGCTTAGAGTGAATCAATAAAAAAGACGACTTAATTTTATGCTTTGAAGCGCAGGTATCAATTGCGCGGAATAGTCCTGCGGCCCTGATGAAGCTTCTCAAAAAATCCGTTCCAGTGCGACGAAATATTTATTTGACCAGAACGAAGCAAACTAACCAAATATGCTCCATCAATCTTGAGAACTTATTTTAAGTAAATTGAAAAATAAGAATATATCACCATTGACCCTGTCAGCTATGTCTGACGAAGGTATTTCAAAATAGGAATGTCGGTGTCCGTATGGGCGCGGGATAAAGCCAGCATTAGGAGAAACTTATGAATGGGAATTAAACGTAATATTTTAGCCCTTTTAAGATATTTTCCAGATCAACTCATCTTTATCTGCAAGAGATGCTATCAAAAATGTATGGTTGGTGATATCATGATAATAGTGGAGAAATTTTTCGCTTCATTTTAAAAAAAACTTTACGAACACCTGTATCCTGAATCTGTGGTGTTATTTGGAGGAGGGAGTTGTCGAGTCCAATATTTGGGGCGGAAGCGGACTCTCGCCTCGCCTTCATTTGCCCTGTTTCCTTTCCTTCCTTTTGTCAATGATTCGATGACGGTCTGCTGCTTACCCCGACGTGACGACTGCGATTGGTTATTGCTTATTTTGCCGTGTTTACGAGATACAACACGGGGTAGGGGATGTGTCGCCCTAACCCTTGTATTCACGCCTGTTCGTATCGAATTATCCCGACGCAGACCAGCTTTCGCAATTCATGTAATGGTGTTTTTACTTGGGATGAGGAAACATACATATTTTTTGTCCGTCATATTTTGTTGCGGGCACTTGCTAAATGCTCTGTAAAGATATTTTCTGTTAACACGTCACTCATGTTGCAGGCTCAATTAATAATCTGCACTTATTGGTGATGCTTTCAATCTTACTCAGAGTCAATATCAATCATAAAAATAGCAGGGTTGTTAACGCTAGTCCGTAAATCTATAGTGAATCAATTTAATAACAAAATACCAGTATAGTCACTGAATCACGACGCTAATTTGCAACCAATGGCTTTCTTTTTACAAATGAGCCATCATTTTCCATGGAAAACGTAAACTCACGTTATCTCGGCAGGTTAGCTGGCGGGTAACGTAAAAGATGATGTATCCTTCTCAGCCGAACGCGATGTTTCTAACTGCGCTTTTTTCTGGAATATTCCATAGTGAAAAAGAAGCATCTGCCAACACTGAAGCGGGAGTGGAGTCTTTTTTTTATCTGGGAAACAGTTGAAGCCGATATTCAATCAAAAAGCTGTCTCTTTCAAATGCTATTGTTGAGAGCAGAACTACAGTCATTTTATTACATATATTTTACCAATTGCCTGGCTAAACTTCGGTTAAAGCTATGAACCAATACTTGAGAATGATTTAGTATATGTTTGAGGAGTCCAGCGAAAGGTAGTTCTTTATGTGGATTTACGAGCTTCAGAATAGTCCCAACGTATTTACTGCGTGTTGTCAAAAGGCGACTAGAGGAAATCAAGGAAATGGTAGATAATTTTGCCATATCCCAGGGCAGATATCACTTTTGATTATTTTTTTTTGACGAATATGGCAGATTTTTAGTCTTGTTTGCAAAATCTTGAAATGATGCGACGGGAGCAAGTAACCCTTTATTCAGGTATCTAATATTTCGCTATAGGTTCTATGCACCTAGAAGAAAAATACCTTCTACCGGAATGCCAAAATAGAGCTAAATTGCAAGTGTACCAAAATGCACGCTCTTTAAACCAGAATCTTTTAGACATCGTTGCCCAATGAGTTGCAAAATTGGTTGTATTAATTTGTTCAAATTTACGATATAGTCAATCATTCTGAATGTTTAATTGTGAAAACTGTGACCATAAACCTCTTGTCACATATTCGGAGTTTTCAACGTTTCAAAGTTCGGTCTAGAGCCACGTTTCACCCATTCCAAAATGTCGGTCAACAATTCATTCGCCACAAGTTTCTCTACTAGATCTTGTCCTGTAGTGCCAGAACTAGGAAACTTTTCGCATAACGGGATTGTCATATGATCTTATCTTCGCAAAATAGTGAAAAATTTAAAATGATTAAACTTTGTTACCAAAGAGCATGGCCAACTATTCCGGCTATATGCGAACCGAATCTGTTCCAGATGGTTCTGAATTGAAATGCACGACTGTTATAGAGAACAACAAATATCCCCAAATATCTAGAAATACGACATCTTAAAAACAAGTATGTTCCACTTTGCAAAAACGTTTATCGTTAGCAGGTAATCCAAAACTGAACGGTTTATAATAAAACTATAGTTCTATAGGTTTTTCTGGGATGATCGAAGTCTAATTTCGACTGTTCAGTAATGCAATTCTTTATAAAGTTTATACGAGCAATAATAATTTGGACATTGGAGTCTTTTCTTGATTTTTCGTGAATTTTGTCTGGAGGAATTTTCCTTATTGTGTCCTCTTGCAAATACTTATATTATATCTTACATATCCTTTTTTTGTTATCAAATATTTCAGAAATAAACGCATATACATCCTTTCCATTCAAAATTGGCGTTTAACGCAAAGGTGGTAGAGCGCAAATTAGTCGATTCTAGTGTTCCTAATAGCCACTGTTACGATTTTCGGGGATGATACATAATCACAAGTTTCCTAAAACACCGTCCCGATATAAGTTATAAGATCACTCTCTTTATTCGCTCAGTTTTACAGTAAATACGATTTACTCCCAAATGGAATCTAGATATTTATGAATCTTTTTGGACTGAAGTATTTTAAAGCTTGAAGACCGCACTGCTCGTTTGCGTTTTTCGTAAGTTTGCTTTATTTTACCCTTGCGTTTTACCCGAGCCCAATGCTCTGTGTGCAACCTCTTACGTTTCACAACGAAACAGGACGGTTTGCTATGCAAGTTGACGGAGAGTACTCGTTTCGTGCTGCGTGCGTTTGTGCTTTGTAGGTATGTTAATACGATTGAAGCAAAGCAACGCAGACCTGTATTGCCCTTTTCATTTGGTTACCTGAAATGCAATTCATCGGTAAGGCAACTTCCTTTTTGTTTAGTACTGCGCGCACCACCGCACTATACTCATTGTGACGCACGAGATCATTAGCTTTATATGGCAGAGCATGTGTTTTAAATTTAACTCTCCGCCAGCACATATTCATCCGCGAACTATGAAGGGAAATATCCTTAAATTTTTCGAAAACAAAAGGGAGATCTGATTGAAAATCTATAGATATACTTTATTGTATAAATGGAAAGAAATTCAGTTCCCAGAGATGTGCGACAAAATTAGATCTTTTCCGCACACTGCCTACAGCTCATCTAACGGACACGGTAATGGTTCCGTATTAGACTCCCAGAATCTATTCGTCGCAAACCAACAGACTGACAATTTCGTGAGTTTGCATTTCAGTAGGAATATTCCTACTGTGAACATCAATCGTAGTTGCAAATACCCTCAACTAACCTTTTTTTAGAACTGCAGCTTTTCCTGCGATCCATCAATTACCTAGGCTTAGCAGAAATGTTTGAATAAGACCTTTCTGACTGGAATAGCCAATATTTTACTAGCACCCACCACTCCGAGAACCGGTCGATCGAATGTGTCACGTTTAAAAGATCGCAATAAGGTTTTGTCCAGAGGATATCGAGTTGAGAATTCTGTCCGATCCTGCGTAAATTAGGAGCGAATCGTTTCGTGAATGGGAAATGCACGTTCTCGCGCTTTGAATATTTCAAGAGGGTATTTGCGAGTTCTGGGATGCGATTAATAGCGAAATTTCGTTATTCAGGACTATCTATTATTACTTACTCTCTTCGGTTACGTCAGTAATGGTAAATGCATACTATTTAACACTGCTTCAAGAAAAAAAAAAGTTCACAACTGCCAACTAACTTTTCTCTCAAGCCAAGTGCCGTAACTGATGATACGGTAGAGTTTGTAGTTGCGAGATTGAGAGCGAACATCGTACATCGCACTACACAGCTATTGTCAGTAGCTATCACCGGTAGTTAAGTGATTGTAACTGGTATCATCAGTTTAGCAAAACCCAGCATATATAATTCTTTAACAAACAAATATATATATATATTATATATTTACTGGGAAAAATTAGTTTGTGTTGATAACAGTATGAATACGGATATGATACAATCTTAGGCTCAAACATCATGCATAATATTATGAAGTTACTTTTACCCAGACATCCCAATCGGGAAAATTTTGTCAAAACATTTTTGGTAAGTATATGCCACAGGTGGATCGCGTCGATAAGATGAGATTCGCCTGCGGCGCATTCTTGACAAAATAAAAATTCTGATTGGGATTTATTCCGTCAAGCAAAGGTCACTTATTAATTTCATGTTTATTATATTATACATGTTTCAAACGAATTTTTTTATTGTGTCAAGATATCAGTGACTCACAATGACAAGTAAATGCATCGGATGCAAACCACGCACATGTACTTTAGCCGAACGTCCCCTAAAATGAGGCATAGATAAAATGTTATTATTAATACTTGTAGCTTTGAATTAAAGTAGGAATATAATTGTGTTGGAGGAAAAATAAAACAGAACAAGCTAGCAAACAAATACACCCAAAATTCTTCAAATCTACATTTTCTTGTAATTGTATCTCAAATAAGGTATATTCTCATAAAAATTTTTTGTCAAAACTCAGCTTGTCAAGCAGTGATTACTCCTAGATCATAACGAAGCATGATGGATATATTAAAACACCATATTTTTTAGAGGTTTACAGTGTATTTTCCGTCAATTTCAACTCAGAACAGAAACATTTCCCTACAAGACAAAAAATGTTGAAATACTATGATTGAAAATAAAATTACCTGAAGCTTGTGTAAGAAATCTCCGCTGGAATATAGAAAATGGCCCAAATATTTGTAACACCATCCATCTGTCCCAACAATGTATTAGTGATGCGGTATATAAATATATACACAGTAGGCAAAAACACTTGCAATATATAGATTAAATATATTTATATAGATATTATAAATATATACAAATTTGTAATCTCATAAGCTAATTTTGCAACTTGAAAATATTTTTAACGAGAATATATTCTATTTTTAAGCATCCAATCTGTAGAAAATAACGTATTTCCAGATCAGGACATTTACAAAATACTAGGGATCAAAAATAGTAAAAGTTTTCTATAATATTGATATAAGGAATAATTCAGTGTTTCGTCTATTTCACATTGTTAACTCATTCTTTTAATTGAATTACGTGCCTTATTACCCCTGGTTGGGTTGCGTTACTGGCAACAAAACAAGCAAGAGATGAAGAGGACAATCTTTTCAAACAGAGCTCAAATATGTTTGCCCAATTACTCGAGCATTTAAAAAAGCAGGGTTTGTCAAAAATTCGTATACAGACTAAATTCCATCCCTCCCTACAAGATAGGTAAAATAAGAAAGAAACTACTATTAATAGGAAAACAGTTTTAGTTAGTAAATAAATGTTGTTCTGTTAGTGAATTGCAAGGAAAAACATTATAATGTACATTGAACAAGTTGATAAAAGAAAACAAAAAATATTTGGTATAAATACGTCAAGAGAAATGAAAGTTCAATTGAATATCGATTTATTACAATACGATATGGAAATTGTGGACACTTCTCACAGAATAATTGCTAAAAATAAATGCCGCATTATCAATGGTAAGAGTTTCTTCTCGCTGTTCCCTTAGTAAATTCACAACATATATACTTCTTCTTTAAAATTTTGTAAACCAAACTGCTATGCTCTTACTTCACATCATTGGGAAATATTAGGTAATTAATTCAGATTGCATCGGATACATCCCAACTAATAACGAAGAAATACAAAGTAGGATGAGTGAGTTTCTCAGATTCGACTTTTTAATGAAATTCAGAAATGTTGAGAAGGGATCGTTTGTTGAAAATGCGCATTCGATTCCTTTGCCAGACCATAAAAACAAATCGAATCATTAGTTTTGATCTGACAGAGTCTGCCTTCAGTTGGTATCAAAAGATGTGGTGAAAGTAATCTTTTCCACATAATTCACTACTATCAAAATGATTCGGATAAACAAATACTTTGAGTGGATTTCAAACAAAATAGTCTATTGGTTGTTAAAGAGATAACACTATTCTAGCTTTGAAGCTATCTATAGGAATTTGTCGGATATGATACTATCAAATAGTGAAATATTTTGCTAATCACCTTATGTCAAGAATTAGCATTTAGACAACCCAATCATATCAAAACTTTATTGTCTCAATCATGAGCCACGCATGTATCGTGCCTCTTCGGCACGTACTACTAAAGAACTCCTATGTGTCTGGGACTTTCTTGATTATGTTGTAATATTCAACTTCATGTTATTGCATCCATTCATGATTGCTTTAACATTTATTATCACCAACAACTTCCAAACACTTCTCCACACTACTTACAAACACTTGTATATGATAGTTTCAATAACTTTACAGCAAAAAACTATAATACTATTCATACAACATGGCTGAAATGACACAGGATCTAGTTGAGAATGTGTTTGTGGCAGCCATACTCAAGCTAAGCCTCTGCTTAGTTTTAACGAGAAATTTCAAGACAACGTGTGAATCACAATGGGTGTTGTCCAATCATAGTATGAATGGGTGTTTCACTATCTGGACTGCCAACAACAACTGTGACGACTCCAGATGATGTACCTCTTGCTGCATTATCATCGACCACTGCAGTAAGATTCTGTAGTTGATAAGGACCCGTCTGATTATGTTGCCCCATATGATTGTTATTGGAATTAGATTCTTCATTTTCTTTCGCATTACTGTTTGTTGTAATTGGTGGTGGTGTTCCATCACTGCCGAATTGTGTGTGCGAAGTTGAAGCAACAATACCGTTTTCGCCTATTGATGTTGTACCAACTTTAGAGTCTGTAATACTTGAAATTCTACTGCGTTCAGCTTGTGCAGATTGTGATCCAACTTCTCCAAATGATAAATTGTCATCATTTAAAATGAACTCAGAATCACTGTCGTGTGTATTATGCTGTGTCTGACATATTTTGAATATATAATAACAAAATTATTACAGTAAATTTCAAGGAGTTCAAAGGAAGATAAGCACCATTCTTTTACCCTGTACAGGGTTCAAAACTTTTTTGGGCATAAAGGTTATAGGATGGGAAAATTCATCAATCCTACATAACTTGTCAGTGCATTTTCACAAGAAACCTGCATAATAACAAGAATTTGCTAGTTATTTGAGTATGGGATCTATCTGGTATCTAGGCACCACTTGAATGAGCGAGGACAGTGCTATTGTAAAGGATATGATCATTTTGGTTCAGGTTGTTACCCTCAGTGTAGAAGCATGGAATCATAATCGAGAATTACTCAACCTGAACCTAAGATATTTGATACGGGATGCCAACATGATAAGTACAAGGCTATTAGGTTCGGTCTTATTGCAATATATATGATTTTACATACCACTGCACCAATTTTATATTACTTAATACATAGAATTAGATGTATAAAAACTGTTCTAACACAGGCTTCTATCTCTAATTAAAATATAGAAATGTACAAACCTCATAAGCATTTATTGATGTTAAACAATTAGCACAAGGTCTGCAACAATCTGGTAATGTTGTTGTTAGAGGAGGTCCAGCATGTGTTAGGAATGGCTTCAAATAACTAGTTGGGAACAGGTCGTTGAGGAAAAATATTGAAGTTATTATAGTTAGGTATTCGAAAACAAAATTCAGAAGACACAAAAAATTGGACAAATTTACTGTTCCGATTTAAAATAAAAAATAAAAAAAATTCTTCGAGACTTCCACACATAAAAATTTGGTTTAGACAATCTCAGCGCTTAAGTGGTTTCTAGCCTATCACTAGAAAGCCTGAACAATATAAATTAATCATTTGCCAAACCACAATCTCTTCTTGTGCAGCAACCATTTTAGTCCCAGAATTGGACTTACAATTATTTATGTTTATTAAGTCAATACATATGACAAAATTATGCTATGAATATAATTATATCCAATTTTGTTCAAATATAGGAGGGTTTAATGTTAAATACAACAAGGCTAGAATTACAATGTTTGATTAAAAAATAAATCAACTTTTTTGAAAGGATACTATTTATCGAACTTGTACCAGTGTTTGAACATCCATGCACTATCTTTATACTTCTTTATAAAAGATCTATTGTATGGAATTTGTGATATAGATCCATTGTCATTAGATTGCTGAAAAACAATGTACACAATGAATGAATTTAATGTATTTTCAATCCAATGCATGGTTTCAAGTTCAGAGACACATAAAAAAAGTATTAGTAATTCAGTACAGTGTAAAACAAAATAGCTTTTTAATCAAGATTTCAAAGTACCAAATTTTGTTACAATATATTATGTTAAATACGAGCATATGATAATGCATGCTTCACTTCCGATCTTCCCTGATGACATTGTTCGTCAAGTGCATATGAATTTTTATTGAATGAAAATTATGATGCATATCAAATTTCATAAGTGGAAACAGCCAGATTAATTTAACTTTCTAAATTATTCCACAAACCTTACTTATAAAATTATCATTATATGTCTCAATATGCAATATATATGTATATATTCCCATTTCAGCTCACTTATAGCAAGGCTGTAAGCCAGACCTAAAACGAATCAACAGATCAACAGTCACCCAATGGCAAAGACAACTATGTACCAGCAACTGCAGTCTAAGCAGAAAACACACCATTATTACTGAAAACAGAGTTATGGTATAGTATCAGTGAGACATACTTAACAAAGATGTTTTGACCATTTTTTTCTGATTGGGTTGTTCCGGAGCTACACTTGCTTAAAGAATGAATCCACAAACTACTTTTCAAGTTTAAGCTAAGCAGGAAAATAGCAAACCATGCTGAGCAAGAGAATATTATATTACAGCAATATGACAGCAATTATTCATGCAATTAAAATATATTTATTATTTTAACAGATAATAAATATGACCAAAAGTCAGACCGATCTATTGATAATGCTAAGTTGAATATAACTATTTTACACTATTCCTAAAGCATGCAACTACTGTACTTTCAATTGTCACAGACGGTTTTCGATATTATAGGGTTTTCGAATAAAAAGAAATTCAGAAAAGCAAAATAAATTTTGGGAAAAGAGGGTTGATTAAAATAAAAACACCTTGTAAAAACAATGTACAATATAATAATTAGGTGAATATTCAATGATTTTAAAGGAATTCATCTCCTTTTTTAATTCAAATTATTAGCCCAATACTTTGCATCATGACCAATCAGGAATATTTTAATTATAATTATTATAATTATTAATTATATTATTCTAATTATAATTTTCTCCCCGGTGGCCTGATCTATCAGTGACACAATTTCAACAAAGCATATGCAGAGAAAATATTTTTCACTGTGTGCTGTGATGAGGTCCATACTCTTCTGTTGTCAATCACCATTGTTACACTAATTCGAATCAACCACAATTAATGTTGCACACTAATTTATATTTTGTTACCTGTTTGAGCAGTCACTTCAGCATAATAAAGCACAACTACCCAATCGGAAAATTTTTCAAAATAATATTTATCAAGCATGAGCCACTAATAGATTGCACCGATGAGGGCCATCTGTGATTCATGCTTGTCAAAATAAATTTTGCGGATTTGGTACAAAACAAAGAAACACTAAAATACCCAAAAGTAAAAAAAACGACTAAAACTACTTGATCCACCAAAAATGGAATTGTATCTTACAAGCTAACAACTTTAAATACTCTCTCCTATATGTCCAACACCCACTAACCTTTTTATCTAAGAACACCACATCCACTTCTGAAACCACAACTACCTCTTCATTTCAGCAAAACAATTTCAATTTTTTAATCCACATTTTGTTGGGCAACCAATCAGATTAACATACCAAGAAATTATTAAGCAAACAGAACAATACATATATACATACAGCAGGCCTGGGAACTTATCACTAGATTATAATTATTATAATATCCGTTCAAGCATGATTTTTGAATTGCTGCTTTTTCCATTTAAGTAACTTAAGTAAAAAGTACAAAAGGAAAATGCAATCAAGGCACATTATATTAGTGCTCTAATTTCAACAAAATATCGCAGAGTCGCAGACTTCTGATTTTATCAGATAATGACATGCCGAAACATTCAAGTTCTTTGAATTACCAGACCTGCACATCAACAGTCTTGCTCAACATTAATTCAGATCGCAATCTTATTTTACACTTTTACACTGTCTTGCAATTTAACATAATCTAATTTTTAAGACAAATTGTATGTCTGCAGATAATATATTTATTTGCCCCAAATGTGTGGTCTCTGAAATTGTGACTTGCTGAAACTCAAACTGTCATACCGTTCCATATGCTGGCTTGAACATCAAGGATGATGTATCAGAAATATACGAGTCACGATCATCTTGTGAATCATCTGAATTCTAACAAACAATCTCAGCTGATTAGAAACAAAAAGACTGAACATTTTAAAGTGGAATTTAAACATTTAATAAGGATGTGGTAGCTGATTTTTATTTGAAGAGTCAATACTCTGTCAAAGCCACACAAAGGGAAATTTTGTTTCTATAATTTCTATGCAGCATATGAAGCGCTGGAAACTAGATGATGACATGATCCCCTTTTCCTTTCTAGCATAGCAACTTGGATATTATTTTTTGAAAGAATCACCAAAGCTTCAAACTTATTAACACTATTATTGCGCAGAAGAGTTAATAATTTTGAGGCTTTTTATTTATTTTATTGTAGCCATAAATCTAAAAAAATATTGTGGTATATTAAAGCCACAATAGACGTGTGGTTGTCTTACTGATGTATTGCGCTGTGTTTCCCGGTAACAAAATGAAAACGACAATACACGCCTGCATGGCCCTGCGTTAAGTGTATTCTCATGGCTAAAAAGCACAAACGCACACAACGAAACAAACACTTTTCGTTACCTTGCATAGCAAACTGCTCGGTTGCGTAGGAAAACCCAAAGAACTGCATGCAAAGCATTGCACTAGCATAAGACGCAAGGGTTAAAATAAAACAAACCCAGAAAACGCAACCTTCGCAAATGTGTATTGCGGCCTGTAGTCTTTTTGGAAAACTTTCTTTTGATGGAAGTCACTTTATGAGTGCAAAGTAACAAACATTCTTCAAATCTGCCGAACGCCTTAATAAAGGGTATTTTAGAAATATATTTAAAAAACTTGACAGAAAGTTAAAGTTTCTTTTATAAAATAAATTTTCAGCATCCTCTAGAGAATATTAATACATATAAAACCATGAGTCCCATCTACATGCATAACATGCAAAAACACCCTACTTCCTATGAGATAATAGTCAAAGAACAATGAAACGTTTGCATTTAACTTCAGTTGTTGGTAAATCCATGCACGTGTTCGTATTGCAGGCGTATCTTCCTCAGGTGACCAAAAAGCCACAAAGCCATCAACACTACTATTTCATAGGGGTATTGATCATTTAGAACCTTTTCTACAGTTTGTTTGTTATCAGACACTCCTCAAGGAGGCATTTTAATCTTCTAGCATAAGACATATCATCGAATACTGCTCCATTCGCTAAATTTTCCTCCGATGTAACCAATTTTCTTGGTGTCTGAGTAGTAGAGTAAGTGAAATTCTGCCAATCTGTTGCATTGTATAGCGTATGTCAGCAGATAAAAATATGACAACGGTAATACCAGGCTCGAAAATAACAATGCAAAGTTTAATAAATTAGAAATCAAAACAAAATTGCATTTGAAAATTTAGCAAATAAAGTCTTAGCAATTAAGGCTTGCTCAAAATCATGTCTAAAACTATAACCTACCCTAATTAACGAAACTCAAACTCAAAAAGAATTTTTGCATCCATAAACTTTGGATACAAAAAATTTTACTCAAATAAAGTAAGCTAAGTGCAAATCCATGTCGAAAGAGCGAGAACAAAAAACCCTTTCATTATTTTGTTATTGTTGTTTAGTTTATCACATTCTTACTCAACAAATTCTTCTCACAATTTAGCAGAATGAGCAATGATAATTATTTTTTGATCTACACATGCAAAATGAAGTTATTGTAATTATGCAAGCAATCATAATTTGCAAATCTTCAATGACTTACATCCTCAATTTCTGCATCAATAATTGTGTTGCAGAGTTGATACTCCACATTACTACCAGAGCTATCCTGCAAGTCAATTATTTTTTTAGGAATGCTACATTTTTTCGCAACAATTTCATAAACATGTTCACGGTTGGGCCATCATCATAATGATGATTTAAAAGCAGCCAAGTTTAAAAGCATTTGTCCGAATACGTTTTGTACGTTTTGAGTCACTGTGGCCTATGCTTCACGAAATAAGCTTCCTGATTAGAGGCTGGGGTGATCTTCCAATAAATTTTCACATGAAATGATGTAATTACATGCTAGAAATATCAAATTTCTTGTTAAAATTGAGACAACATAGCCAATTCAGACACGGTCAAGAAATATTTAGGTCATTTCTGTTCGAATGTTGAGCGAGTCAATGACGGGTCGTGAATGGATTACACATATGTTGGTGTGTAATGCAAATGGATACTAGTGTAAAACTAGTGTAATTTATTTATTGAAAATAAATTCAAAATAAGGAATAATTGTTTATCTTACTGTTTATTCATGTTGCAAATTCTTTAACATATCAAGCGACTGTGTGAATACGAATATTCATAGTGGAAACAAAATGTTATTATTCACATAGTCAACTAAAATTGATATAAAATTATATGCTATAGATATATATATTTACATAATCAGTGTTACTGATGTCCATAATTAGATACTGATATAGGAAACAAAAGAAATGAAATGATAAAAATAAGAAAATTCTTTCCCAAAGTACATAAAATAATCACATCTGTGTAAAAAAGAATGTGTTATCATGGTAATAAATCTGACTGGACTTTTAACGTATTATCATGCAGTTATGAGAGACACCTGACACCATTGTGCAATACACCAATAAACAGTGACAATAAATGCAATATTCCTAAATACAAATGAAAAATAATCTCAAGAGGTTGGATACTATCTGAGAAAAAAGCAGAAAGATTTTGGGATCTGTTCAAAAATAAATTTGGAAATTCAAACCCAACATGAATTATATCTTTGTATTTATCAAACTCAAAGTTTACAACTATTTAACATTGAAATTAAATTTTTTTTCTTTAGTACTTACACCTATGGCGTGTATAAGGTGATTTAAGTCTATCTATTTGGGGACGCAGAATGACCCAACTATATATATAAAAGAGAGAAAGGTTTTTAAAAGTTGGTGTCCCAGAAAATGTATCAAGTGAAATTAGCAGTCACCTTTTAAATTTTGTCAGGAACCCATATCTAAATCTAAAGTTTCCTTCAGAACTTTGATTACCATTTGCAGGATTGCATTGCATAGCAAAAAATAAAGCAAATGTAAAAATATGATTTTTATAATATACATGGCAACTTACCTGTCTGTTATTACTCTGCAAATCATATTCATCGGGTGCATCTGGGTCAACTCCAACCCTGAATAATTCAAAAATAAATATATTATGTACATAATAAACAATTATCTAGCTGTGTTCATCAAGAACACTTTCCCCAAAGTAAAAGATAGTTTTACCATCGCCCAGGGATATCACTCACTACACTATGTTTTCTTCTTGGAGCGCAGTTATTGTTGTTATATTTTGTAATGGCAACATAGGTGACCACCAGATGGTCCCATCACACTCTATTGTTACTCTGGATAACTCAAAATAAAATCCAGAATATCAAATCCAAATGTATTTAAATATGCTATTGCGCTTATATAATGAAGGGTTGAAGAATCGAGTTTGCCAAATGTTTAGCGTAATTAGGGAAGCACTAATTGAGAAATTAAGCTGAGAAATGTTTAATCAAGCAAGTGTGATGTTTATGTGTGTCTAATCATTAGTGACCATTGTGGTAGGTTATGAATAAATTTTTTCTTATAAAATTGAAGCTATTCTGAATGGCCAATCCCTACTAAAAATCCATAAAAGGATGAAAAGCTTACTTTATATTCAACCATGTCAGCATCTGTGTTGTACTTCCACCAAGTAACCATACAGTAGAAAATACAATCAGCAATGTTGTTGTAAATATAGTACGTTCTGTGTCCGTTTCTGTGACTCTAATTGCCAGTGCAAATGCAATAGCACCACGTAAACCTGTGTCAAAATATGAAATATTATGCTATTAACTTTAATACAAATATGTTGTGTTCTCTTTAAACGAATAGTTTGATGTAAGCTTAACTGAAAAAATATCTTTAGTCTTAACTTTTTTCAAGTATCCTTGTGGAATTGTGACAATGTTTGTTACAAACAGATTGGAAATTATAACACAACGAGAATATAATAGGTATATATCTTGCTAGAAAATGACAATGTCTTTTTTTGATTGTGTGGTAGCAAAAAAAATATAGAAAAAAAGTTCAAAAGTACTAAATTGTTATGGAATAGCAGTATTGGTGACTTGAGGCTATTTTGGCCAGTTGAAGTACATGAACATAGTGGACAAACAAGACTATGCTGCCTTGACTCAGGCAATCAATCAAATTTTTATAACTTGAACTATATAATGCAACATTAAAAAACTAAGACGAACCAACGATCAGGAAGTTTAGCAACTCTCCCCCTCATTTGCACTGTATTTCTTATTCATATTTAAACACGCTTGACACGACAGGTCCACTAAATATCAAGGGCAATGTCAAAACCTTAAACTTGATGAATGCGGGCATGCAGATGAAACTTTCTGCAGACAAACCTAATGTCTTTACTAAAGTATTACTGAATAAAACTAACAAAACAACAACAATAAAAAAAAAACTTGTTCAAGGCAGTAATATTGATGAACACCTTTTAAATTGGATTTAGATCAGTGATTTTGAATGAATAACAACTGAGACAAAGTTGAAATACTAATATCTTGATGGAAGTCAATAGAAGTCAAGAAGCTACAGCCTATTATTGATTCATACTCGCTGTAAATGAAACAACTCAACCTTCGAATGGTTGTGCAGATAATAAACCACATATCAATGTACACAAAGAAAATAAGATAGTTAGACTATCATACATTTTGTTTTCACAATGCACCTGTTCTATTACCATCCCAATTATTTGTTAAGTACAAGTCAAGTAGGTAGTAATATTAAAAGGCCACTTGTACGCACTTATAAAATTGTTTCTACAAAAACGACTTCAAACTGGAATACATTAAAAGCAAAATAAACAAAGATTTTTGAGAGCAATTGGTTCAAATTGAGAGAGTTCTTTAAAATCATCAAAAAAAAAAAAGAATGCAGAATATGACAGTAGTTTGAAAGATCGAAATTTTCAACAAACAATATTTAAAAAACTTTTAAAACTTTTAAAACATTTGAACATTTCATGTGACTGAAATTAATAATTCCGAGCATGCTTGGATGTAATGGTATCATATATCAAACATCATGATGAAAATTTATCATTGATTCACTGCGAAGTTAGCAAAACAATGTAGATACAAAATTACCCATTTTGGATTCCAACTACTTTCGATATGAAGAAATCCCTAAGTGTAACGTGTCTGAATTTGTATTTAGCTTGTCTTATTAACCTAAACATGGAGCGCACAAGACAAAGTTATTATAATGACTGGTGCAACACGAAACTGACATATTTACATGAGTAATCACACTAACAATGGACTATTGAACACTCATAATAAAAAAAAATTGCTGAGTGTAAGTTACAGAGGAACAAAATTGATCAGTTACCCATACTAAAAGTATTCATTCTATCAGCCTCTGTCCAGCATAACACATCACAGATCATAAAACCATAAATATAATCAATTCTTGGATGACAGATAAAACAAATCACCAAGCTAAAATGTCAGCCACTCTGCAAATTTAATAACATTCAGAGACAATGTATCAAACCAAAAAGACATTCCAGGTAATAATAAAACTGTACAAAAAGCTAGTTTCAAAATCATTAACTCAGTTATGGGTCGGTGAAAAATATCAGAACTGAGATAGTCATACAGGATCTTCCTGAATACAAAGATTTACGTTCAAAATTTTGAAATAAATTTATATCTAAACCAAACTCATATTTAATTGGCATGTTCAGTAATACTCAATGTTCGTATCATTATTTCATAGCAGTATTGATGATTTTGAATCTTTTTCTACAGTTTGGTGGCTACTAGACACTTTCTATAGAGTTACTTCTACCTTCAAGCAAAAAATTTATCAAATATGCCCATTTGGTAATTTTTCTTCTTCTTTTCCTCTGATGGAATCCTTTTTTCGGCATATTGAGTAGCAGACCTTCTGCCAGTCTCTGTGAATCTATCATGTAGCGTCTTTATTGTATTATTTATTTTCTATATTTACCTGAAAACATCATCATGTGCTGGATATTACTTGCAATTTTTCTTCGTCTTCCAAGATTTAATAAAAATGTCAGAGGATATATATTGCATGCTCTTGATATTATTACGGAAATCTAGTTCGATGAATTGGTTAAGAAAACGTATTCAACTTTTTTTGAAATATGTGCCATTAAAGATTTATTGGATATAAGACAAAAAGCAATGAGGCACTTTCCTTCAACAATATCATTTTGGCAACAACCATGCAACATATATGGCTTTTGACAACTTTTAAGGCCCATGTTCGACAACAAATAGTCGGACAAAATATTTTTGACTGAATGGGGATGTTCAAAACAAATGGAATATTTAAATACATTCAAAAAGAAATATATTCAATATAGCGAAATTTTGGATTTTCGATATATTCTATTTTGTCCATCCCCAGACGAAAAGGGTGAAGTTTTATGGAAAAGTGTATAATTTCAATTTTCAGTGTGTACTGTTTCCTGTTTCCTATTTTTCGTAAACTCAACCTCATGCGAAGCATTGATTAAATCAATAAAACTCCTCACACGCCCAGACACGGCCTCAGGACCACCTTTTAAAACGATACATCAATTAAGAAATCAATTGCTTTCACTTGATTGCACGATTGTAACAGTAGCCTTTCTAACGCACATTCAATAGTGTCCTAACAAAAAAATTTGAAAAGAGAAAGTTTTATTTAGCAAGGGACACTAATGAACTGCACTGGACCAGGTGCAGGTGCAGTTCATTTGTGGTCGATGCTCAAATTAATTTTAATTCAACATTATAAAAAGGTAGAACCATAGCATCATTACCTCACAAGCATTTTAAACGAATTATAAAATAACAAGACGTACAAACCTATTGATCCAAATATGAATATGTATGAAGTGTTCTACTTCGGAGTGTTTACTTTCATGTCTAATTTTTCATTTCATAACCAATTATTTTAAATCAAAGGATACAAATGCTCCAACAATAAATATCGGCCTCCATATATGGTTAGGAAATGTGAACATGGCTGCACCCATGTAAACGAAGATAAAGTTCTCTGCAAGAAAGTTTAAAACTTCAAAAAGCTGTCTTGTACGAGCTTTAGATTCCGATGATAAATTGTTGTATGTGTAATGAGCCTGTAATGATGGAAAATGAAATGAAAAAATTTTTTATATCAAGAATAGTGTGCATTTATTGGGGTGGATACTTTAGCTAATAATAAATATTTCAATACTTTGGTAAGAGAACAAAAATCGATGTGAACTAAACAAAGTCAGGGTGACAGAATATTGTTTTCCTAGGGTGTCCGAATATCATGTTATTTTCCTCGGATCAACAAAAATAACTTCACAACCATCAACACTGCTATTTCAGAGCAGTGTTGATGGTTTTGAACATTTTTATACAGCTTTGCTACAACCAGACACACAAAATGAGACACTTGAATCTTCTAGTCACAGATATATCATGAAATATTGCCTATGTGCTAAATTTTCTTCTGATGAAATCCATTTTCTTCATGTGTCTGAGTAGTAGAGTAGCTGGCATTCTGTAAGTCTAGTATAGAATAATGACGGTCTCTTAAAAAAAGCAAGAATATGTCTTAAAATGGAAAGATCTGATTTAAAAGTAGATACATGTTTTGGAATTTCCCAATGAGAACTGTTGAAGCTATTTTCTGTGTAGCCACTGAAATTCCAGCAAGACTTTAAAGTCATAGTCGCAAAATACTTTGCTTACAGACCTGAAGGTCCAGCAAAGAACGAACTGGGATGACAATATAATGAATTATAAACTTCCTGCTCATTTCCTTATTTTGAAAATGACAAGTCAAGTACGGTAGTGATGAGTAATCACCAATTTCAAGTTACTCATCAACACAAGATCAAAAATGCCAATAAAAAAACATAGTTCAGGCATGTGTCTCAGTCGTCCTTTTGTGGCTCATGACTAATAACGTACAAAGCTCAATGACAAAATATAGCAGAATAAAAATAAAACACAAGATGATGATTCACAATACAGAAGGAAGTATAAAATTATTATACTGTAACTGCTAAAACTGTAAGTCTAAAGCAGACATATAGTTTTTTTTTTGATTGAAAATGAATCAATTAGATTAACATATTTTAAAATCGCACATCATGAATGTCATTACATTTACATTTCTATTTGCTGTTGATAATTCAAGCTAACATTTAACAAATTTGTACGCAATCCTGCAACACATTTCAGAACAGGAAATATTTCAAACCAATCACATACCAAAGCAGCAAATATTGAATAATAGTGTTGGGCTGGCTGTAGTACAGCAATATCACACTCTTAACCAATTAGAAAACCTTTGTCAAAATATCCTCTTGTTAAGTATGAGCCACTGATGGAGTGCGTCGTTCGGACGCATTCCATCTGTCGCTCATGCTTGACCAAATAAAATTTGTGATTGGGTATAATAGTAAGTTATCAAAAATTCCACATTCATATCAGACTGAATGCCAGCAACCCAGTCCTAAAAAAATCCTCTCCATACAAGCTTTGTTGTGTACGAGTCACCGATGGATCATGCTGCAGAAGCGAGGTCCATATGTGGCAAATGTTTGACAATACAGAATTTCTGATTTATGATACAGTAGCCCAAATTCGAAGAAAATTCGACAAAATTGTAATATTCTGAGAAAAAATTTTTTTTTCTATTCAAATTCACTCTAAGGAAGCCCTAAGCAGCTCCCAAAAGGAACCAACCAACAGCCACTCAATAGCAAAGAGCTATTAAAAGATGTAGTACCAGCAACTGCACTCTGAACGGAAAACATCCCAAACGAAACTGAACCATCGTGGTGAAGTGCAGTGAGTGGTATCTACCCTGGGCAATTGATAAAACCATATACCATTTCTATGCTTGCGTTTTGAAGCCTCTTACAACACGCAGGAAATCTGTAAGAACTATTCTAAAGCCTTTACCTAATTGACACTTAATATTCTGCTGAGCATTGAAACTAATTATAAAAAAATCTTGCCCATTATACAATTCAGATAAAAATGATGAAAAATTTCCAACATTTTTTTTAAATAATAACCACAGTAGCAATTCTGGCCAATTGGTTACACATTCCGTACTAGATTGAAACAAGCAACCATTCAACTCAAAGAAAATGATTAACGACACACAAATGGAAAATGTTGAAAATAATAATATAAAAAAGTTTGAATTTGAAGGAAGGTAATGAGATTTTAAAGATTTCGCTCAAATGTTTCACCAATTGCCCAAGTACTGTTTCCTTGTATTAAAATTGTTGTTATGAAAAGCTCAAAAAATAATCCTAAGAACTTTAACGAAAGAGCACTGAAGCCATGGGCTACCAACGACCAATAATATAAAAGCAACATTCTATGTAGAACTGAACCGTTATAATAAAGTGCAGTGAGTGATGAGCGATGTATAAATGTAGACACCTAGAGTCAACAAATATTTAACAGATAAAGTGTCACCGAATTGATTGGACAATAAGTGAAAACGTTTGTAATCTCGAATGTGTTAACTAATTGAATAAAGGATCCAATTACAAGCACTAGTAATTAATCAAGACTAAAAAGTGGTTTCGCAGAACGATAGTAAACTAGATAGATACCATGCTACAAAAATCAATAAGATTCTAACGCTCTTACAGGAAATGAATCGCATTATTTATTTCCTTGGTTAAAACATAAAAGTGCAACAACACAGCGTGTACAATGTATAAAAATTTTATGTACCGGGCATGAGACACAAATGAACTACACCTCATTCAAATCAGAAATTTGATTTTGCCAAGCATGAGTCACAGATGGACTGTGCCTGAGTGGCACGATCCAACAGTGACCCATACTTAACAAAACATGTTTGGTCGAAATATTTCCGTCTGGGAATGCATTCTGAAATATGCTGTTTAATAATATCCCTATATTCAGATGATTCAGAGAGATTCAAAGCTGTTATATATTCAACATCGGCCATCGCGTATTCACAACTGCCACTGCAGCAGAGAACTCAACAAAATCAATAAATATTTTTAAAATACAAATTTATATGTATTAGAGTTGGAAAATTCTCTGGAAAGCTGCTCAATTTTTTTATATGTTATTGACCTCAATATTGAAATCAATTCTGAAATGAAAACATATATTATGAGCACTTTACTACATCAGGCCTGCACGATTTTCATGAAATATAAATACCTGTGTAATCCCACAAAACAATACAGCTACAATTCCTGTGAATCCTACAGCTTCAGCCAGTAGAAATGCCGACCATGATAACAGGAAGAACACAGATGTTTCCATTACTGGAAATTGTCCAATCTTTGTAAACTTGGTGAAGTGCAGAGGAATTAAGGTAAAAAATAAATTGAATTTGTGAGATAACATTAATAAAATTGGCGAGCAAAAATCACAAAATATATTCGGCTAAAAGAGCACTAATTGCCCATTGAACAAAAAGAATTTGCAAAATATATTTAAGTTGTAACAAATTTGAAATGATTGTGTATTTGTTCAAAATTTTGGGATTTAATGAAGGATATAAGAGCTGTAACAAACGACACTGCACATCCAATAGCAAATGATCCCAGAAATATTCCAATGAACATTCCCAGTGATGAGAAGAATGCTTCAACATCAAAATCTTCTTTATCAGAATTAGAGAGAGAGTCTTTGTATTGTTTGATGGAACTGTATGAACAGAAGAAAAAGTTAATTCCCTCTCATACTCGTCACAATATACATAATGTTTGGATTTTAAAAACTTAATAATTATGAATCACGAAAAAAGAAGACCTCTTGTTTGTGTGCATTGGAAATAATTAAAATCATTAATTTTTAGTATCACTGCCCTATTCAGTGGCAACACCACTAATAATAAATTTCAAGCTTGGCATGGTGTCAGAGTGAAAGAATATAGTTTTTCTTCAGTTATCTGGAATTCAGATGTCATTTTTTTCGAAGACGAAAAGATTTAAAGCCATCAACACTGCTATTTCATTGCAGTATTGATAAATAAGTTTTTTCTAGTTTTGTTGCAACGCGACATTGAAAAAGAGAAGCTTTTTTTTTATCTTTTAGAAAGAGATATATTATGAAATATTGATTATTTACTCTTGCTAAAGTTTTCTTCTAATGAAACCCATCTTCTTGTGGTGTCTGAGTATCATACTAATGATTTGTAAATAAATCAAAGTGAACATGATGATTTTTACTTTAAATTTAACGTAACAGTAACTTGATAAAATCTTCAGAAAATCAGAATTACTATTTTCCAAGCAGATTTCAGATTTTGTATAGCACAACGTAGTACCGGCACCATATTTGAATAATAAAAAAAATATTTATATATAATATTTATATATAAAACCTGTAAATAATCCATATTTTCCAAGCAGATGCTAGCTATTGCATAATAAAATCAAACTTTTAATAAAATTATGCAAAATTAAAATATTCAAAAAATGATATAATTTTGATAGTAAATATCCTTACGTTACAAGAACAAGTGCAACAGCATCATTTAGCACACTCTCTCCAAATAACATTGCATCAAGGTTGACATCGACTCGCAATTCCTTGAAAACAGCCAACACAGTGACAGGATCAGTTGCAGATATGATTGCACCAAACAACAAACAATCAACAAATTCAAATTTATCTTGTGGGCTTGCCGGAGGATTCACTTTTTCCATAATTTGAACAAATCCATAAGATATTGATCTAAAAGTCAATAATAATGAAAGGTTGAGTTGAATAGAGTATAGAAGTTAATCAGAAATCAATGAATTAACACTAGAGGACATATTTTTTCACCTTATGATTCGAACTGACAGACAACTGGCATTCAAAGAGACAATTTACCTACTACACATTAAATTTAGCAATATTTTCTTCTGATGATAGCTATTTTCATCAGGCATGCTGCCAGAATAAACATTCTCGGATTACCCAACTACTTGGATTTGAACATTTTTTCCCGGTGACTTAGGTTAAAATATTTAAAATATCATTTTTTATCCTCTTGGGTTGAAAGCTTGAGGTGTGGCTCAACCATACTTGTGACAAGCCATGGGAAAGCAGGACAAGTAGTGATGCATAAATCAAAGCATATTTCCAGTTTATACTTTGCTAGCTGAAATAGCTAGGTAACCAACAACTTCTCTTCAGGACGAAGATCATAATATCATCAGTTTTTTGACAAAATGCATACTTAACACTCCTATAATAATGAATAGGTATTTATCAGATACCATACTCACCCAATTACAAGCATAGAAATTGTAGTTCCAATGAAAGCAAAAGTTAAAATTGTACCAATGTTACGGAAAAAGTGTCTCTGAAAAATATAGAGAATATTGTGAACATTAAGACAGAAAAACTAAATTTTAGAAATATTGCTAGTGTGGTGCAATGTGACAGAATCTTATTTTCTTTCTGGTGTTTAAAGCTTTACCATAATGTTTTCTGGGTCAATCAAAACCTTGAACAATATCAATGCTGCTACTATATTATAGCAATGTTGGCAATTGTATCAAACAATCCAAGTAAAAAAATAAAAACGTTTGCGTGAATTTCTATTGAGGATAGACATTTTCTTTGGTTTTGAAGTAGCGGACATTAGGTATGTCAATATAATTTAGACAAATCCAAATACATTATCAGTTTAGTATGTATTCTCAAAAAGAATTCAAAAAACAAAATATGAAATTCACTTAATATTTACTCAAGTTGTTGACAGAAAATAGTATTCATACATTTCTTTTAAAAAAATCTAGAAACAATAAAATAAACAAACTTACCTTTTTAAGACTGTATCCTGCATAGAAAATAATCGGTGGAAGAAGATAATTGAAAAATATTTCTGGCTTGAAACCAACCTGAAAAAATGCGAATTATAATATTTCAGATTCCTGTGCATGGCATTCTATTGGAAATTCTTTAAACTTGCCATTTGTTGAAATTTTTTCAAGACAATTTTAAAAATGCATGGAGCCTTATCGAGAGTTGACCAATAAAAAGTACTTCTTGTTTTGAAATAAGTTTCCTCGAAGTATGAAAGAACAAACTACTTATAGTTCTTTTGGTACCACCAATATTCGGTTTTGTGAAGAAAGTATAGTGGCACAAACTATTATGGCACCATTGAGTAAAATCAAGAATCAGTAAATGGACAATATTTTAAGAAAATCTTACAAAAATTGTATTTTTTTTTGCAGATTTTTGATACTGGAGCAAATTAGTAATAGTAACATAAGATCATTCCTTAAATAAATGGAATAAAAGTTATTATATTAAGACAGACAACACTAATTCCCTTTTCACCAATGCCACTTACACATGAACAATAGTGCAATATTGCAATTTCCATTGAAAAAGACGACAACTAATGCGAATTTTTTATTTAAAAATCTTCTGGGCTTGTTAATAAATTTATTGATGAATGTATAATTTTAATATTGACAATTTCTAAATTTCAAATGCACATTGTTGCTTTGCATAAAATGTTAAAAAATTATTATAAGACTTATACACGAGAACAAGAGCCCCAAGAGGCTCCACTTCGAAAGTTTCCAAGAATAACAAACCCATCAGAGCAAATTTCAAGATAATAAAAATTTAAATAATTGAAAACTGTTGGAAATAGCAAACTATATGTTATATTGATATTTTACTTAGTCAAATTAAAACAGGTAACAAAGAAGATGAAGCTAAATAGCAAACATTCATACCTTGTCTAATTCTTTTTCGAATGGACTTGTAGTCAATTTACAAACATAACTTAAATTATTGACCATGAGTGTTTTATTCTCTGTAACGCCATGTGAGTCTGAAGTATTGGTAATTTCAGAACAAAGAAGATCTTTGCGTGATGATGCTGAGCTGCTATCGGTACTACCATATCTTTGTATTGCACCGATAATAAGACCTGAAATACAGCATAATAAAATTATAGTCTAATCCAGTATTTTTTGACCAATATGAAGAATTGCTACAATTAAACTATAAAATGGGACTTAATTCCTGTAGAAGTGAGGAAATTTATTAAGCTTAATTTTGTTCAATTCATAAAGAATCAAAATAATAATAGTATGATTCAGCATTTCAGCAAGCGGACTTCATAAACAAACAATCTAGATTACATACTGGTACATAAAAAACACAGCAATTTATTTCAGAAGTAAAATTCTAGAGAACTTGTTCAAATCAATGAGAATCAGATATTGAATAGAGTAAAGTCAGTAAAAAATATTTATAAAATAAAATAACATGAATAAAGTATGATAACTTCTTTCTGGAAAAGCCTAGTGAGATTTGTGAAAAAAAGTTCAATAAATCTGAAGCTTATAAATACTTAATTCTTATAAATACAATATCAATATTTGAATCTAAATAACATATAGATACATGTAAAAATCATTCACTTATTTATCACCTTAGTTTTAAATCTAAATTTTATGAGTTTAATTCTATATACATACCATAAACAATAGAAAGTCCAGTCTCATGAACAAAGCGAATACTTCGAAATCGAAAACCAAAGGTTGTTATTATAGTCAGCATTAGAACCGCAATAAAAACCAGCATATTTCCAGTTTCCGCGGTGTGATCTTCCTCTGTATCATCCTCACCATGCACAGGATTGGTAAACGTGAGGATTAGTAGGAAAACGATTCCCAATATTGTGAATGAATTCATGATTACCAGATCCCATAGGCAAGTAACGAACCTCAAAAATTAGCTATTATGCTGATCAATAATTTAAATCTATTAATATTTTATCAAACTGTCAAGCAGCAAATATATGACATTGAGAGACTGTAGAAATAAATTACATACTTGTTAACTCTATCAGTCTAGATTTATGTTCAATTTATAAACCAAAATATCAGATGTGTTAAACATTGATTCATTTCCTATCCTTTGCACACACATCTGCGTGAGATCATAAGCTTAATACCAAATGTCATTCATAAACCCCAAAATGTTAGGAGTGACTGATTCTATGATACAGTTTGAGTGAATCATTATTCAAATTTGCTGCATTTGAATATTTCTTCCAAATATGACTTTTATGCAAGATTCAAGTTACCATTCAGAAATAAAGGCTCACCAATAAGCTTGTTTCCTATAAACTGATGGACCATGTCTACTGGTCTAGACAAATTAATCCAGTGTCATGTCATTTTGTAATTCAAGTGCTTATTAACAATGGAAGGAATACCACGTTTATGTATTTATGTTTATTTCCGCGATTTTTACTTCAAGGAAAAGCAGGTAAGTTTCCCGGGGTTTCAAGTGACAAAAATATTTCTGCTACTACTGCTACGTCAGAATTCGTAAGCAGATAAGTATTCCAGAATTTTTGGCAATGGTACGAACGGACAAATCACCCTTAATAGAATTTCCTACTGGTACTTGCAAACCGGGAAACTTTAATAAAAAAAATATTCAAGCTCAATACTGGTGCTTTGACGATTCTGAAATGAGAATATTTTCAATTTGCCCAACTTCGCTTATCATATTTTACAAATTATTTTTCAATTTACCAGCCTCAACAACGCCTGGAGCTTCAGCCTCCAATCCAGCCTCATAACCTTAAGCAAAATATCCTAATGTTGGGAGTCGTATCACTATGAAAGTAATGTTCTTATCAGTTGTGTGAAAATCCAAAGCGGACATAAAAAATGATATGAAAGGAGGAGACGTACAGTAATAGTATTGGGGAAAAATTAATAACAGTGTAATGCAAGCAGATTTTTTGTTGGTGTTTACAGTACATATTGACCGCCACCCACTTCAATTCAGTACCGGCAAACAGGTTGAATTTTGGTATTGCGGGTGACTGATAAAAAACATTCAAGTTCAATATTAGTGCTTTCGGGCTTCCACTTTTCTGAAATGAAAATATTTTCAATGTGCCCACATCTTTTTATCATATTTTACAATTTCTTTTCCAATTCACCACATTCCAGTCTCGTAACGCTGCACAATATCCTAACATACCAGGTTGAAAATAATGTTCTCATCTGTGGTTTAAAAATCTTAGTGGGAGATAAAAAATAATATATATTAATTTTTTTGCAACAAAAATTCTCGTACCTCATAAAAATTTTCTGGCCATTTTGTTGAAAATTACACCATTTGGGGGGCAAACACTATAAGTCTTCGTATATGTGATTGCACGCCAAAAGCGCACAAAAATTTGGCGCTTATTTTGGAGAAATTACAAAACTTTTCTGGGAGGACTCTCCCTTCCTTTCAAAACCTTGGAGTACCTGTTCTCCCGCTCCTATTTCCATCGCCACATGCACTTTGACCAAGTTTCATACTTTCTATAAAATGGTTTTTCGAATTAAATTTCATGTTTAATGGAGCTAAAAATATGAAAATATACTTTTCATAACTTTATAACATAACATAGAAGTGAGGAAATATTATTTAAGTCCCTCGGTTTTTTGGTATACCATACTCACTGGCAGCTAATTTGGGTACTGCTCTGTATTTGATCCTCTTGCCTTTGGTCTGTTAAGTGTTGATAAAGTAACTTAGGATATAATTTAAAATAATGAAATATGAAAATAATGCTCTTAGCAACGGTGTAAAAATCTTAGCAGCTTCGGGGGATATAAAAAATTTTATTAAGATTTTTTGTAACAAAACTCAGTCACCCAAGTCGGGCAAAATTTTTTCGGCCCATTTGTTAAAAAATACCATTTTGTGGGCAAACACTATACGACTCTTTGTAATATAGGATACACACCAAGAGCACACAAAAAATTTACCAATTTTTAATAAATTTTTGATTTTTGTCGAAATTGACCCTCCCTTCCAAAAACCTCGAGGGCCATGTCATACCCCCCTCCCCGTTCCGTCGCCATATGCACTTTAACCCCATTTCATATTTTCCTTGAAATGATTTTCCGTATTGAATTTTATGTGAAAAGGTAGTTAAAAAAATGAAGTATACGTTTAATATTGTAAATTTTTTTCCTGCGACAAATGATATCAAAAATAGCGGTTAACCATTTTGTTTTTAATTTAATATTATCGAAGTCACCCAGTGAATTCATCAAAAAAGAGCCAAATTTTTCGTATTTTTGAATGGGAAAAAGTGCTCACAACTCCTTAATTTTTTGCCTACAAACTCCGGAGATGTGCCGTATTAGTATCGGAAAAGAATTAAACGTTTACCGAATGAGATTTTTTTGTTTGCCGGAAATGAGAAAATATTTGCCAGAGGCGCCAAGTTTTAGAGTACCATATTTCTGATTATCATAAAAATTTCTTTGTTCGAAGCGCCCCATCCTAATCTCAGAGGTAATGTCGTATGTTTGCAGCATGGGTGCTCCTATCTACTTAGCTATGGGATGAAAAAATTCTGTCACCTGTAGTATGACGACATTCGGGATTATGTTACCTGTACTAAACTTCGGTAGACCCGAATTTACTAGGTACCGGTACCGTACACTAGCTATCCCTAAATTTACCGTACCAAGTTAAAGACTTTCAACACCTAACAGCCAAAGTGCTTGACTAAACCATTGTACGGTAAGGGTTTGGTTCGCTATATAGCTGAGCCGTATTCTCGTTTTTTTCTCTCGCAAGATAAAATGAAACCACATCCTATTCTTCAGCCTCAGCGTTTTTGCTTACATCCGTGCACTTTTACGTTAAAAAGTCTGCAAGATGCAGGCTCTGAAGCCATGGTTCAGGATTTGTGGTAACAACAACAACAAAAATAATTTTCACTTGTCAGTTGTTTATCCTCAAACCTAAATTCTTGAAATACTTTTCTAAATACAAAATTGCACCTCTGTTGATTATCTTTATACTAGTTAAAAAATTATATTCCAGGTACTATCTCATGATAATTATAACACGTTCAAGGTTAAGTTGTAACAATAGTGCAGAAATTTTAATTCGCGTGCATTAAATGTGGCAACTAGTGAAAATTTAATTGCACAATCGATCATGCGATCTAACCTGTGCCGTGATGTCATTACTTCCACTTTTTTCGTTCGTTACCTTTTTTAGCACAAGTACTACGGTTAAAAACGTTATTGCCTGCCTCAAGGCCTCTTACCAAAATAGTATAATGTTTTTTTATTTATTCAATATAAAATCTGTTCTCATACCGAACACAACAAACGTCACAATTCATCTTTTGGTAGACATTTATACACTAGGGGAATTCCCGGAATATCGTACTCGCCAAGGTAGAAAAGATAAATTTGAACAATTTGTTGCGACGGTACTTATGTTATAAGCGGCCGCAATTTTTCGACCCGGAACCTATCTCAATAGCATAGGATAGCCTGCGGGAGAGGACTGCCTAAAATACAGCTTAATGATATGGCGAATCACTACCTCGTGCAGATAACATTAACTAATCGGGGTGGAGGTTTTTGGATTATCATATTTCTCATTTTTTCTGTGCATAGACGAGGTTGGTGGAAGAAGCCGTAAACAGCGCTTACGTGAACCACTGTGCACCGGCGAGGGGTCCAGCAGACTTAATCATCATCCCTCAACAAGATCCTAACACAGTACTCGTCTCGTTGGACTCACACTGTAAGGACATGACTTGGAATGGATATGCCACTAATATTGCTAAACAAGCCAATGAAACTTAGTTTTTTATGTCGAGCTCACGAAATCATTCTCCATTCGTACAAAGCACTGATTCGACCCTGCGTGGAGTGTTGCTGTCACATTTGGTGCAGTGCCGCTATCACTGTTCTCGGCATGCTCGACCGTTTTCAACGGTGTGTGATCAATACGATTGGCCCTAATCTTTCTTCCGGTCTGCAAAGTTTGCCTCATCGCCGCAACATTGCCTCACTCTCTTTATTTTACAGATATTATAATGGTCTTTGTTTAAGGGAGCTTTCTTCCCTCGTTCCTCCGAACAAAAATTATAATCGGTCAACACAATTAAAAACACGGCTACCAATTCGCACCTATTCACGTTGGAGGTTCCACAATGTCACAAACAGTTTTATTCAGGAAGCTTTTTTCCAAGAATCTCTAAACTTTGAAATCCCTTGCCTTCTCACTGCTTTCCTGATCGTGTTGATCCACAAGACTTTAAAACTCGGCTCAATAGACATCTATCAGAAATGGGGGTTCCTTAGTTCCTATTCATGCATTACATGTAACTCTTTGCACTTTAGTGGCTCCAGGAGAATTTTCAAGTATGATTCGCCTCCTGTGGCTTTGCTCCGAGCGAATTCTAATCAAAAAAACTTCTCGCTAATCTGATGTTGGGGATTGACAGGTGACGGAAATTAGATTGAAACGTCAATCCACATTCGGAATACATGTGTTTTATCTTTCGTTGGGGGGGGGGGGGGGGGGTCGTTTGTCTTAGTGACAGAGTAGCTGAGTTATCAGTATCAGTGTTATTAAATATTTTCATCACCATTATTTCTACTAATTCTCATTTCTGAAGAATTTCTATGGCAGTGTGTACAACACCGTTCCATAAATTTGACATAAATCCTGATTGTGTCACATTGTTATTCCTGTATATAACCTGTAGTATCAAAACCTCAGTTCTATTTTATTAAATAATTGGGGCTAATACTTGTTCTTGACTGAAATGTTTCGCTGATAAGTAATCTTTTTACAAGATATGACAGATATGTATTGGGGGGGGGCAAATTGTTGCGCAATAACACTTTTGCTATTAAACCTTGATTGTAGCTGGATATGGGTAGAATTGGCGTTGATGACTGCAACACACCCTCACAGTCGACCCCAACAAATTGTGCTTTGCTGTTTGTGCGTTGGCTCCTTTTTCTATGCAAACGAGACATTTTGATCGTGAAATATTTCAATTTACAAGCGCGTCTATTGCGTGCACCACAGCAATTGACACCATTTCCCGTATTGTGGTCACCCGCAGCCTTTTAAAATTGTACTAATGCATGTTGTAAGAGGCGACTAAAGGGAAAGGAGTAGTAGAGGGTTTTACCATATCGGTAGAACTTTTTGGAATCTGCTTGAGTGCAGTTTTTTTCATTGGAGCCTTCATCTAAATTCTGTGAAATATATACTAAAATACCTCATGTCCAGTCGGGATTCACTTACCTGGGGTACTATTCTGGTGTGAATGTAACTTTTGCCCTCGCGCGGGCGATAAAAGTCACGGTGAGAAACCCAATATTTTTTATATGATATGATCTTTGTTTTTTAAAAAAGCTATATAACATTATATGTTATTCAAGCCCTTTCAAAAACCCTACGTAAGTTAACATACCTATAATAATGCAACGCGGTTTATCCAAATCAACAACACCACAGCTGAATGTTAGAGAATTATTTTCAAGACAACCTGCACATTCTTTGATTATTGACACAGTCCGGCCATGTGACTTGGAGACAATTCACACGATTGAAACTGCCACAGAAAATTTTTTTTGCTTGGTTTGTAGCTTGACTGGACCATGCAGAATAGCATGCTTCTCTCTGCTAGCATCTTGTGCTCGAACTGAGATGCTTTTACCCCTACAGAAGGTTACGAAAGCACTTTTCCCAAGACTTCGCACATCTTTTCATGAGTTGACTGCTATGATCAAGCAACAACCTTTCAATTCACCTGTACGCGATTATAGTTCATTGCAACAAACTATCCAAGTAGCTGCAAATAATTTCACGAAGTTCAAGGAATTATCAGCGTTCAACAATCAACTCGAAATTACTATTTTGACGTGCCGAAACACAGAGAATATAAATTCATTTGCCGGAGAAATTGTTCGAAGCTTGAACTTATCTGAGGTGAAGAAAATCGAATTTGTCAGTCTCAGTAATGATGAAAGCCATGAGTGGTCGCAAAATGTGATGGAGGATTTTGTGAGTCAAGATTTCCATAATACAGCAGATGAAGACAATGAAGTTGCTGGGTTTTGGAACGCTATGCACCTTGATTGCAACATCACAAGTTTGGAGTCGTACTTTAAAAACTGGCTGAAGGATG
The DNA here is from genome assembly GCA_963675895.2 of Styela plicata. Taxonomy (NCBI): domain Eukaryota; kingdom Metazoa; phylum Chordata; class Ascidiacea; order Stolidobranchia; family Styelidae; genus Styela; species Styela plicata. The sequence goes on from OZ023145.1 coordinate 22,232,251, forward strand.
AAAGTACCGACAAAGAACATTTGAAATTACAAGTTAATGAAATATATATCAAGTGCGACATGCAAGAACGATTGCTTAATCCTGATGAACTTCCTTTCAGAACAGCATTCTGTATTGGAAGTGATTTATATATGGGTACTACGGCACAGGGCCCACGTTGCCAATCTCGACCTGAATTCATTCCTATTATAAATCTAAGAGCAAAAAAAGTAATACCCTACGACGCCGTATGCGAATCAATAGTGTTTGGAAGGCCTGTGGTGTTAGTGACGTCAGCGTGTTGGCAGATGGATTGGGATGAGTTGGAAACAAATCAGAATCATTTTCTATCTCTCTGTAAACGTCTTGAGAGAGAGCACGAATGTTTGATTTGCGAAAACATAACAAAACAGCAAGGCCGTCACAGAAATTATTCGCTCAGTAATCTCGAACAGCCGAAAGGTTTATTCGTTATTCTACCATCCAGTACGTCGTCTTTACTTCTCAAAGCCATCTCTCCAAAAGAATTACTCATACCAACACAAATTGAGTCGTCTCTAGAAGAATGTGATGTTCCAAACTCCGCCATGGATGAAATAGAAAGCGCTTTAGATGTTGTGGGTTCTAATCCAATTTATAATCCATTAAAGCACGATAGCGGTCTATGCGATAGCTTAAAGATTACTTTGCTGCCAAAACCCACAAGTGGGTCCTCTTCTCGTCCTGTTCAGAAAAAGCCAAGACTCCAAACTGTTTCCTCGTCCAGGTTTAATCGACGATAAATTTTGTTTTGTTGTTGGTTTATGTTATTGAGTTCAGTGACTTTTTTTATTATTCTGAATGATCCTTGTTCTGCTCACAATTTGTCGATCTAACTGAAAAGTCGTTGAGCTTCGTTTGGGATGCTAGCCGAATTAAAAATTTAACCAAATTGAATATTTAATAATATTATAGAAATGATGCCGACAACTGTATCATCGTTTCCCTGCTGGTTCCAGCGCAGAATCAGGATAATTTTGTGAGGACATATTTCGGCAAGAATGAGCCGAGGCGCGAGTTAGTCATAGTTCATGCTCCTGAAAATAATCTTACATGAATGGAAGCCTTACCGAGTATGATATCATGATTTCACTTATTTTGCATGCAAATGACAAATAATTTCATAAAATATGTTTGTTTCCCGCAAAACTCAATAAGAAAATAGTTTTCTGTTGAAATATTGCTATCATGGAAGATGGAACGGAACATTCATAATACTCGTCGACATCCACTAAAATGCATGTGATAATATTTTTCTCGGTTGTCAAAGAATGGAAAGATAATCAAAGAATATTTTTGTCAAAGCATCAGCTGTCAAGTATGGGTCACTGATGGATCGCGTCTATAAGACGCGGTTCATCTGTGGCTCATACTTGGCAAACTAACATTTGTAATCGGGAAGTGCAGTCACCGTGGAAAATCTCCGAAATATGGCTGGGCGTTTGAGTTCTGACTTGTCCAAAGAAAAGTTCTATTAACAGTTTCATACCAACTAGAATACGTGTGGAATTTTTGGGTCATTTGTCATTTTGCAAATAAAGACCATTTTAAACTGAAAAACTATTCTGTGGATTATTTCGTCTTTAAACGAAGGGGAGGAAACCAATAGTTATTACACAATTTATCTGGCACTGTTGGGTCCATACCCCGCCGCTAACAAGGACATCGTCGTTAAGAAAATTTTTATATAGGCCTACTACCTAATACCGAGACATTGGCAGGGACGATAAATGCCTTACATATACTTGAGTAATATAAATTTGGTTTTAGATATATATTATATTGGTAGCTTTCAAACATTTGTCAATTTTACAGCATAAATTTATCCAGGAAAAGTCACGTTTTTATTTAAATTCAAATAATTTTCAGTGGATATTCGAAATCGTGACATATATTGATTTACATCACTTTTATTTGCATCATAATGTTGAGTGGGTCTTTTTCAATCCCAAACTCGCATAGATTTAGCTCGAATTCGATTTTTTCACCATATTTATTGGAAATTAGTCAGCAATGGCTGCACACTGACTTTTCGAACATATAGGAAAAGAATGTTTATTTTTATAAAAAAATATGGTTGTTACATTGCCAATGCAAATGCCAAATATATAACATCCCGTACATAGGGTTGGACAATTCGATTCGAAGATTCGAAGCACAATTTATTCGAATCAATATTCAATCTTTCATAGGAAAAAAGAGCTGGGTAAATGAACTAAGAGTTGCAATTTCTAACGAGAAAATACAATAGATTTTGGTCAAATTTGACTAAAAATCGATTTTGTCGTTAAAATATGAAAATTGTTGCTCTTAGATATGGAAATACACAATACACTATAAGTTTCTTGATTTTTACAACGGGGACAATCTGTAATACTAAAAATGGGAAAAATTGTTATTTATGTGAAATTAGTGATTTGATCCAATTCGAAAAAAAAAATATTCGAATTCTAAATGATTGGGTTTTGTCCAGCCCTACAGTGCACACCGGTCAAGTAATCTGAATCCTATACAATGAATATTAACAGGATTACAAAAATTATGACAGATCAGCAGCTGGATTACAACTATTTTCGCACTCGACATACTCACGCGGTGATGAGGTGACAAACTCATCTTCAGACGCTCAGCACGATATGATATATCCACGTTATGGCACTTCGTTTATTCACGCGTCTTTTGAACTATAAAAACCCTGACATGCATCGATCAGACATCATTCCACTTTCTTGTTTCTTACGACCTTTCGTGTTTACCTCTCACGAAGTCTTACGGCCAACAAACAAACTACAGCCATGGAAGCCATCAAAAAGAAAATGATGATGTTGAAAATGGACAAAGAAAATGGAATGGATAGAGCTGAACAAGCTGAAGTTGACAGAAAGAATGCTGAAATCAAAGTATCTTCTGTGAGTACATTTGTGTTTATCTTTACAGTACGACTCAAAATATCACTGGCGTTTGCATCACGATCACTCAGCACTTTCATTATGATTAAAATTTCAGCTTTTGTTCTAAAATAAATTTTGTTCATCTTGGCTGTATAGTTGCATAAGATTCATCTGGTGCGCATATCCCAGCCAGAAATCATTTTTTCAAAAATGTTTAACCATCCGTGCCCTATTTTTGCCCAAAATCAAATTTCTGATCGGGATTTGTCGTAATCTTGCGAATTTGAATAAATGCATAAAAATGCACCCTGTAGATATGAGGATTGAGAAATTTATCACTGGTGGACTTCAATGGTAAATGTGGATAACAGCTTGATGAATGCTTTTCATGTTCATGACAGCTTGAAGAAGAACTTCACGGTCTTGAAAAACGACAAAAGGGAGCAGAAGACGAACTTGCAACTCATCAAGAAAAACTTCAAGCATCAAAAGAAACATTGGAAGCTGCTGAAAAGAAAGCTTCGGACGTTAGCTAACATTTTATGCTTTGCTACAATCTGCAACAAATGAATGGATTCGATCTTTTCACTAAAATTTGATAAATTTAGGGATAAATTTCAGAACTGCAATGTTTGCAAACACTTAATATCGTTAATTCTATTTTTTTTTTAAATTATTTGGAACAAACTAAATTTACGATTGCTATTTGTACTCATAGTATGCGTTTCTGAAAATTATAAAATAAGTAATCATGTTTGGTTTGTTTTTTCCTTTTATATACAACTTCAACATTACTTGGTATTTTGTAATTAGGCCGAACAAGAAGTATCCGATTTGAACAAGAAAATTGCAGGATTTGAAGAAGAATTGGAAACAGCTCAAGAAAAACTTGCGATGTCTCAACAAAAATTAGAAGACGCAGAAAAAGCTGCTGATGAAAGCGAACGGTGAGTTTTGCTGGCTATGTCCAGGAAGTTATCTACCAAGCTCGATCCATAGATAAGCGATACAATTTATTAATGATTTTTACTTGACTATTTGATAAACATATTTTGGTAAAATATTTGTGATTCACCTTGAAAAGATGATTATATGCTAAATATAACTGTGGGAAACCGAGAAATCTCTTCCCAATAAATTTCGACTTTTAAATCATTCGAATTGATATACATGTTGCAGCAAATCATGTTGTGTTCAAATTTCATTGTGTAATGTTTTTGTTTCTTTATCCAGTGGACGTAAAGTTATTGAAAACAGAACACTCAAGGATTCAGAAAGATTACAAAACCAGGAATCTCATCTCCGTGATGCTAAAGAAATTGCTGAAGATGCTGACAGAAAATATGAAGAAGTTGCTCGTAAATTGGCAATGGTTGAAGGTGATTTGGAAAGAGGGGAAGAAAGAGCTGAATTGGCTGAAAGGTAACCAATTATAATTTTCTTTCAGTAAACCTAACAATGCAATTAAAAATTGAATAGATTTCATATCGTATACAAAGCATCACTCTGGTATTGATTAAGGTGTTGGTCTCTCAGGCAAAATTTTTTTACATTTGTATACTCTCAAAAATTCAATGTGATTGGCAATGCTCAAATAACAATATATTCGATTCTCGAGGATGGAAATTACTTGTCACTGTAAATTGATTTATTTTGAGCTTTTTCAATACAGTTTCACTTATTGCTTTACTTATTCATTGTAATATATATTTAATTACTCAACTTTCAGCAAATCGACTGAACTCGAAGAAGAATTGAAGAATGCTGCAAACAACTTGAAATCATTGGAAGCCGCTGCTGAAAAGGTAAAAAAAATCGAGTTTTAGAGAGCTGGGAAAATTTCATTTGACAATCATGGGCCACTGATCGACCGCGCTTCGGCAGCGCGGTTCCTCAGTCGTCATATTTGTCAAAACATTTTTCCACATTCTTTTATAATTTTCTGTAATGCCCTTTAAGGGGTAGATACGCCGTGAAAACAAGCAGACAACGGTAAAAAGCACGCTCATTTGCAGCAAATTGTATATGTCGAAAATTCGAATTTGACTTGTCGGCAATTTAACCATATTTTTGTTTTGATGTAAAGAAATAGTCGTATTAGCCTATATATTACAGTCATATATAATCAGTGAAATTCTCTTCGTTTGTGAAGCCGCAATCATAATGAGAAAAAGTAGTTACTTCTCGATAGATGGTATTTATTTCAATAGTGAAAAATTCTATGTTTTTTCTTTCCATGATATTTTGCCATTTGTTTTTCAGTTCGCCACGAAAGAAGCAATCTTCCAAGAGGAAGTCAAAACTTTGTCAGACAGATTGAAAGATGTAAGTAGCGAACTTTGTAATATGATTCTTTAAATCATCATGACCTTGACTGATTTAAAAATTTACAACATAAAATTCACAGCGCAAGAATTGTTATTCTGAAATTATATACGCACTTATTTTTTTGATGTTCTTGTGCGGGATATCATTCCAACGCGATATTGTTGATTCATTAAAAAAAACGCTTGGCGAGTAGAGTGAGTCAAGAGCAAATTTTTTCTTTGGAATATTAATTTTTTCAGAATTCATTTGTACAAAAATAAATACGTCATCAATTACATAAAAAAATATCGGAAGTATAAAATATTTCTTGATTGACACGCACAACTTCGTGTATACGAAATGGTTATTCAAATTCAATTTATAAATACTTGTTGATACTAAGCTAATAATATTTTAAACGAAATACTTATTTTTTTAGTCTGAAGAGCGAGCTGAATCAGCAGAAAAATCAGTTGTCGAGTTGGAAAGTACAATTGATGATTTGGAAGGTGAATATTTTTTGACCTTTTTCATATTTATATACATATACAGTATTTAAAATATTTTCAAAAAGCCATTTAAAAATTTATAATATATTAAAGCGAGTGAAAAGCTAAGTAAGATGAGGCATTATCTATTGTGGCAAATAAAGAACATTGTGGTACCTTCTCCATTGATTGAATGCGAATTTCAATCAATAACAATACGAATAATATAAAAAAAAGGTGAAAACTTTCGTACATCAGTGCTGTAATAGTGCAAATGCGGTTCTCACCTACATCTATACTGTGCGAATCATCCATAACAGTTCTTGTAAATGAAGACACATTTTATCACACAGTCAGGGCGTAAATTATTGCTTCTATTTTCCCAACCAACATACCATATGGGTAATTGTTCAAAAATTCGATTAGTGATGTCACCATTTAGATTTGATTCGATTCAGGTTATTCGAATATTCAAAGTGTGATTCGTTGTTTTTTCGACAAATTTTGTCAAGCACTGGTTACGGGTAGAACGTCTCTTGACGATATTCCAAGATTCGCGACTCATATTAATACGAAACTTTTCTGTTTGAGACAATCTGCAATTCATTTATTTTCTGTTATAAACTATAACTTAAATATTTCAATTTTTCAGACAAACTTTACAACCAAAAGATGAGAATGAGAAACTTCAACGAAGATATTTCAGGCTACTGATTCCCCAGCACATTGCTGATATTTGTGTATTGATGATTAATCATGGACCATACACACCAATATTATATAATATATATATTAATATAATATTATATGTTTATTGGTTGACAAAAAATTTAATTTAAAATATCATGTATTGTTCATATGTAAAAATAAAAGTCTGTCGTAACAAGTTTTGTTAAGTATGATTCACTGATAGATCGTCGCTGTTAAAGGTGCGGTCCCTCAGTCATGCGTAACATAAAAAAAAAATTTCTGCTACAAAAGTTTGAGTGGTGGTCGATTGGAAAAATCAGGAACTAAATTATTTCTTTAATACCTGGAAATTGTGCAGTGAATTTACCGACTAATCCCACAATGTTTTGTATTTGTTTTAATTTCATTCATTATTCAATGTTATACATTATATAAGAGACCATAAATGAGGCGTATCCGAAAGGGGTGTACATCATTTAAGGCTAAACAATCTACTACTTTTTTTAAATATTACCGTTTTTCATTTTTCTTCCTTCGAATGATATCTTTTAAGTAAACTTACTGCAACAAATATATGTTTTTTGTTTATATGTCTTAAATGCAGTGAAACCTAGTACATAGATTGCCTAGTTTACCTGGTTTTCAATCTAGGTACCACCCAGTTTTTGAAAGTGAAACTAGGTTACCTAGTAATACTTTACCCGGTTTTCTCATAAATTCGTTTTACTCTACCTAGTTTGGGTAAAAATTAGGTTGCATCACTAAATCACATCCGAAAAACAAGGATATGCTGTCCGCTGGGTGTTGTCTGTTAGCATGGACAATATTTAAACTCCATGTATCGATTCCAGGATTCTTCAAATGTTTCTATAATTTCCTGTCCACTGAGTTATTGTACAAAGTTGGGTGCCGGATTCATTTGTCGCTAAAAATTATGTCACCTTAATGGAATCTTTTGATGCAAAGAGTGACCGTTCTTTACCAAACAGTCATTACATACAATTTGTATATACGCCATACTGCATTATCATTAAATTTGCATCGAAGAGCATCGCTATAAGAAAGAATATTGGTAGATGAAACCATTGCTGCAGATAGATTTCGTTTTGGAAAGCTGATAATTATATCAGTCCGTGCCAGAATATATTGAACGTTATCTGCTATGCACGCCATAGACAATCGAAAAACACATGCAAATTTTAAAACATTAAGTAATACACCTTATTTTCGTCCAACAGTGTATGCGGCAACGCGGATGCGATTGCGAGTATTTAACCATATTTTTTACTGGTGGAAGAGATGCGAGCCCTGTTCTGCGCCTGAAAATGTTCGGAATAGATCACGTTGTTGCGATAATGATAAGTGACCGCTCTTTGTATTAAAAACGCTGATTTTGAAATTGCAGACGAGATAGACAGAGTTGTGTGTTCGCGTCGGATTGGAGAACGATTGCTTCGTTTCACCGCTTGACACCCGAAAGTGTGAAACTATCAAGAAATACGTGAGCGAGATATTCAGAAACTTGATGTCGTTAAAGTGATGAACTTTTGGCCTAACTCTATATTCAACTGTTAGATTCACACAGTTTTTCTTTGGACTACCGTGTGGAATTTAGTATATAAGCCGTGGGCCGAAATCAGTAGTCATCATTCTAGCATCAACTGCTCAGCTGTACACAGCACATATCTGTCTTCGGCCATAAAAAAGTAAATCCTTCAGAATGGAAGCTATCAAGAAGAAGATGATGATGTTGAAACTCGACAAAGAAAATGCAATGGACAGAGCTGAACAAGCTGAAGTTGATAAGAAAACAATGGAAGACAAAGTTGGGAAGGTATGTTAATCACTCACACAACCCTTAAATACAGTTACGATTCGATACTTGATTATATAAGAATTCTTTTACCAATCTATTTATGTCTATTTGAACGATATCCCATTCTAGTGGATGATCTTCAATGCACCATTTGTATAAAATACGTTTATCTAAAACGTAAAATTTCAGTAGGCCCACAGTGAACCGCCAGCTCCAATCTCAGCGTGCTCGCCATTTCTTCTGGTGGACAACGAGTCGACACAATGTATCAAACAACAAAACAACTTAATTGACATTGTGACCTAACTCACGTGTTTCAAATATTCGCGGCTAGAAAAAGGTATAAATAACTGTGAATTAATTCAGCTTCAAGAAGAACTTCTGACTTTGGAAAAACGTTTAAAAGCAACCGAAGATGATTTAGGAACTGCTCATGAAAAATTGAAGCAAAGTCAGGAATGCCTTGACGCAGCAGAAAAGAAAGCTAGAGATGTAAGTTTATTAACTTTATAAAACATTTATTCTCTATTGAAATTAACTGGGTTTCAGCGATAAACTGCTCAACGCTATAAGCATAAACTTGTCGGTTTGTTTCGATCTCAAATCTTATAAATGCTTTATTATTGAAACTTATTTGCTTAATAACTTTCTTATCAACTTGTTGATTTTCAAAAGGAAATTTTTTCCAAAAATATTACCCAAAATCGCTAGTTTTTATGAGACATTTTACGAGGCAGTAGAACATGACAAATTTTACCTTTTATTATTTTTTCACATAGGCCGAACAAGAAGTATCTGCCTTGAACAAGAAGATTGCTAATTTCGAAGATCAACTTGAAAGTGGCCAAGAAAAGTTGGCAATGTCTCAACAAAAACAAGAGGACGCTGAAAAGGCTGCTGATGAAAGCGAACGGTTAGAAATATTTTATGCTCGTTTGCAAAAATATAGTTTGCACGTAAAATTTGACATATATCATGATTTCATTGCAAATTAAATCAATTTAAAGAAAATCGATAAACGAAACTACTTTAAGCCAGAATTCTACAATAACTGAAAATTCAGATAAGAACATTCTTATCTCTATTACCTGATAAATATCCAGTTCTTCAAAACTATCGAACCTTGTTTGGATTCAATGTCTTGTTTTTTATTCAATGCCAATGTGATATAAACAATAAAAACAATAATTTCATTCATAGTGGTCGCAAAGTCATTGAAAACCGAACTCTCAAGGATGAAGAGAGACTTACACAGCAAGAAGTCGACTTAAAAGAGGCGAAAGAAATTGCAGAAGATGCCGATGGTAAATACGAAGAAGTTGCGCGTAAATTGGCAGCAACAGAAACTGACCTCGAAAGAGCAGAAGAACGATTTGAACTTGCTGAAAGGTCTGTATAACCACATTGCAATTTTTCTTTCATTGCTGTCGTTATTAATGCTTTTAAAATTGAAAAAGTTTCTGCGAACTTACACAGGAAAAGAAAAAAGTAATGGGAGGAATTTTAAGATTTTTTTGAGTTAGTCATAGTTCAACACTTTTCTGATTCAACTATAATTTCATGTTTTATATAAAATCTTTAAATGTTTCACAGCAAAGCCACTGAACTTGAAGAAGAGTTGAAAAATGCAGCTAATAACTTGAAATCATTAGATGCCGCCGCTGAGAAGGTTTGTTGAATATGAAATTTGAATGTGGTACAGAAACCAATCTTTAATTTCGATTTGACTTGCGCGTATTTTAAATAATATTGTTCCAACCGAGTAAGAGCGATCAAAATCTTCAAATAGCGCATTCTATATCATATGGTGTCATCTTTATAAATATTTCTACCCCTTTAGTTTTCATCAAAACAAGTGCAATATGAAGACGAAATCAAGACATTGAACGACAGATTGAAGGATGTAAGTAGCTTAATTATATTAAATGTAATATACAACAAGACTTTCGCAGAATACTCATGTGGTAAAATTTTAATTTGAATAACAGATTGTCCCAATTCATAACATAAGATCGTTAATATAATCAAAAATTTGTATTATCCCATATGAGCCACAAGTGGAGCACCGATTAGGCAGCGCAGTACTCGACACGGATGGCGCATAGGAACGACGTGAGAATATATTTATAACATTATGTTTACGCTCCTTTCGGTTGATCCCAAATGAGTTTATTAACATAGTTATTTATAGTTAATAAAAAAATAATTTTTATAGTCTGAAGACAGAGCGGATGTCGCAGAAAAATCAGTGTCAGAATTGGAAGCAACTATTGACGATTTGGAAGGTTAGTATCGGATTAAGCTGCCTGTTTTTTTTCAAACTTTTTTAAAACTTAAGAAATCAGTAACTTGAAAAAATATGTACGTTGGGAATTGCAATATATTTTTGATATTTTGGTACGATTTTAACTCTTTTTTGTTATCGGAATACACTCTGAGCAAGGTCGGAAGCACTGCCTAAAAAGAACCAACTTACGGCCACTTAATAGCAAAGAGCTACTAAAAGATGTAGTACCAACAACTGCACTCCAAATGCGAAACATCCCAAACTGAACTTAACTATCATGGTAAAGTTAAGTGAGTGGTATGTGCTCAGGGCGATGGTAAAACCATCCACCACTTCTTTGCTTCTTTTCAGTCGCCTATTACGACACGCAAGAAATAGGATAGGACTATTCTAAAGCCCCTTTCTAAGTGTCTTAAAATGATCAGCGAATGCTCTTCGGACATTCAAAAAATTTGCAACTTGATTTGTACTAGCAAATCATATCAAATTGCTTTTCGGTATTATTTAAATATATAATTTTTTCTTTTACAGACAAACTTCACAACCAGAAAGTTAGAATGCGTAATGTACACGAAGATTTGGCTGCCTATTAGACCTCCTTACCACTGTGATGGAATCAACAATGAGTTGTAATTAATAGGAAAGAAGAGCACGAATTATTATACATTTTTATTTCCGCTATTGTTCAATTTAATTTAGTTGATTGTCGATTATTTACAGAATATTTTCATTAAATATGAAACTTGCAAACTTTGTATGGTCCATGTTTACAGCAATCTATTGAGGCAGACTTGGGATGGTATTTTTATGGTCTATTTGCAAAACTGTTTATCAACGATAACCAGTTTAATAGAATGGGAAAGGCGCGAGTACAGCCTCTTCAAAAAGGCACTTTATATGAAATACTGGTGAGGATTTCTCTCTTCAGTTCGAGAAAGTGTTAGCAGCATTAAATTAGCGACCATGATATGGATAATTTTCAAATGGCCTACTTAATTAAAAATAAAATTTCCTACAATAATCTACCCTAATGCCCAGGAAAACATTCGAAAGAAAACAAAGCACCCAGTGGGCGCACAAAAAGTTGTAATATTGGTATCTCAAAGTTCCAAAGCGATCTTAAATTGGCATCACCTGCCCATCTTCGCCGCAGCGTATCAAGATCAGCGGACAACGGCTTCTAGCGCTCTGACGAGAACATGAAATGAAATACAATATTAGGAAACTTAAAAGAGCGACACGGCAATTTCTGTCTTTTTTTTATTGTGTCTGGGACCATCACTGGCGGCGGAAGTGTGTCAAATATTGGAGAGCGTCCGATCCCCCCACCCTCCTAAATCAGCAAAACTTACGGCTGAATTGCGGAACTTCATATTTTTTGCGCGCCTCCGGCAACAATTCGATTTTACGATCAATAGAATATGTTTTTGAGTATAAATTTCGCCGTTTTTTGCAACACCACTTAGAAATTTCTCGCGCGATTTCGGCACGGATTTACTTTTGTAGAATACTGTCAATAGCAATCTGCACAAACAAAACTTGATGGTAAGAATTAAGAATTTTAATGAAATGAAAGGAAAATTTCCTGTAGGTATAAATGCACCAAATTATTCTGATTGATAAGGACCCAACGTGATTTAGCACACCACGTAAATGCGAAATAGTCTCCCAGAAAAATCCCAGAAATCAAATATCAATATTAAAATTTTATTTTGAAGTTAGAAATTATATTTGGATATCTTCAACAGAAAAAGATCATATCTTTTCAGCAAAATATAAGTGGCCGCTGTTACAGGGAATCCACTATAAAAATTTTATTTTAGGAAATTGTTCTGCATCTCGTCATTTGAAAGGTTGAAATTGCATGCCAAAGACAATCGAAAATATCATGTTTTAAAATATTGTTATTATTGTTCAACAATGTATGCAGCTACCTGGAAGCAATAGCGAATATTTAAATCCAATTTTTGCTGGTGGAAGAGGTAGATACAGGCACTGTTCCGCGTCCAAAAATGTTCCAGGAAATTTTGATGATCGGAATAGCACATGTTGTTTTAATTATGAAGAGTGAGCACTATTTGCATACAAATTTGCTGATTTTGAAACTGCAGACTAGTGTTGGCAATTCTAGGTAAAAGTACCCAGTTTACCTAGTTTATTTTGAAAGTACTTTTACCTAGTTTCAAGAATAAATAACTTATAACCAGTTAAACTTTTCTGTTTGATATTTTACCTATTAAATTTACTCGGTAAACTCGGTTAATCTACCTATTTTCAAGTAGGTACCGGGTTGAAAAAACTAGGTACCTAGTAGAACACACTAGGTATATTGTACTTTCATTCAAAAAACACCAAACGACAATTACCTAGTTCACCTGGTTTCTAATTTCGGTACTACCTAGTTTTGATGGTGGAACTAGGTTAGCTAGTAATACTTTACTTAGCTTTGTATTAATTTTTGTTTTTACTTTACCTAGTTTAAAAATTAACTAGTTTGCCATTACTACTACTGACGCGTCAGATAGGGACAGGGCTATTCGCGTCGGATTGTATTCCAATCCGTCACTTCGTTTCGTCGTTTAACACCCGGAAGTGCGAAAACTAACAAGAAATATGTGGGCGAGATAATCAGAAAGTGGCATCGTTAGAGTGATGAACTTTTGGCCTTATTCTAAGGTTAACTGTTAAAATTTCGCAGATTTTTCTTCCGATTAGCATGAGAAAATTGGTATATAAGCCGTTGGCTGAAAGCAGTAGTCATCATTCCAACATCAACTACCCAGCTATACATAGCAATATCTGTCTTCAAGCAATAAAAAACTAAATCATTCAAAATGGAAGCTATCAAGAAGAAAATGATGATGTTGAAACTCGACAAAGAAAACGCAATGGACAGAGCTGAACAAGCTGAAGTTGATAAGAAAACAATGGAGGATAAAGTTGGAAAGGTATGTATGTACTTTACTCACACATTTGATTAGTAATGCTAATAGACATCTAAAATGATATCGTTTCATATAGTAAGTATCCCATTCCACTCAACAAACTGCATCATTTGCATGTAAAAAGTTCACCTAAAATATAAATCCACAGTAGGCTTACAGTTAACCATTAACTTTAATTTTAGCGTACTCAGCATCTTGTCTAACGACTAAAAGGTTCAAACGGTGTGTTTGACAGCAAAATCGCTGGGTTAGCACTGTGACTTAACCCGCGCGTTTCAAATAATTTCAGCTAGCAGAAATATATAAACGATTGTGAATTAATTCATTTACAGCTTCAAGAAGAACTTTTGACATTAGAAAAACGATCAAAAGCAACTCAAGATGATTTAGAAACTGCTCACGAAAAATTGAAGCAAAGTCAGGAATGTCTTGACGCAGCAGAAAAGAAAGCTAGTGATGTAAGTTAAATAACTTTACAAATCATTTAATCTCTATAGATAATTTGCAAAAAGGTATAAGTCAATAAACTCGTCGATTGATTCAACCATGATTGTTTTGATCTCCCAATTATAAATACGATATTATTAGAAATTGCCTAATAATTTTCTGTATCGACTTGTTGAATTTCCCAAAGCAAATTTTGTCAAAAAAGTTACCTAAAATTGCTTGTCTTTATAGGACACAGCCATCTCTGTAATGGCCGGTAAACCGCCAATGGGATCTGTCTGGCAGATCATAAACCATATTCATATTTTACAGTAGAAATAGTACAAAACTTACCTGTTATTAATTTTTTCATAGGCCGAACAAGAAGTATCTGCCTTGAACAAGAAAATTGCGAACTTTGAAGATCAACTTGAAAGCGGTCAAGAAAAGTTGGCAATGTCTCAACAAAAACAAGAGGACGCTGAAAAGGCTGCTGATGAAAGCGAACGGTTAGAAATATTTTATGTTCGTTTGCAAAAATATATTTCGCAACGTAAATTCATCAAATTTCATGACTTCACTGCAAATTAAATCAATTTAAGAAGAATTTAAAAACAATATTACTTTTAATGAGAATTATAAAATACATGGCCATTCGAATAAGAGTGTCCCCCTTCTATCTATACTTGGCAAATATCCAATTCTTGCGGATTATATTTAATAACATATAGCAAGAGAATGAATAGGTTAAATAACACAAGTACAAATTAAAATCAATGAAAAGCAATTTAGAAAAAAAAAATTGAAGGTTTAATGTGGCATTTCGATCAAGGTGTTTGGATTGCCCCTTATAATCGCTACGCAATGCATTGCTTCAACCACATTGCTTCTCTTGCATCATTCGATATTAACATTCGGCTCTTCAGTAAACACTGAACAAGTATACTTTCGCTCACGACTTCAAATGCAGAACCATCAGCGATGGTCGGCCCAATGACCTTGCTTAACGCAATAGTGTCTGTTCACACAAGTAACGTCCCATGTCAGAACTTGCCTCCACAGTAAGGATTCTACAATTCTTTAAAACTATCCAACCTCTTTCAGATTCGGAGTCTTGGGTTTTCTTTACCGCCAATGCAAAATAAATTATAGGAAAACGATAATTTTATTCACAGTGGTCGCAAAGTCATTGAAAACCGAACTCTCAAGGACGAAGAGAGACTTACTCAGCAAGAAATCAACTTGAAAGAGGCGAAAGAAATTGCAGAAGACGCCGATCGTAAATACGAAGAAGTTGCGCGTAAATTGGCAGCAACAGAAACTGACCTCGAAAGAGCAGAAGAACGATTTGAACTTGCCGAAAGGTCTGTGATGTGGTTTGTTATTGTTTTAAAAATTGCTGTGAACTTTTTTGAGTTTGTCAATAGTTCAATAGTTTTCAGAGTCAACTATAATTTCATGCTTTTTGAAAATTCCGTCAAATATTTCACAGCAAAGCCACTGAGCTTGAAGAAGAGTTGAAAAATGCAGCTAACAACTTGAAATCACTAGAAGCCGCCGCTGAGAAGGTTCGTTAAATATTAAATTTTGCCGTTGAAAATGGCACAGATAATAATCTTTTATATCGATTCTACTTGTTCAATGCTTATATATATTTTAAGCAAATATTGTTCCAATCGAGTATATGTGCTTCAAATCTTTGAATATCAAGTACAAATAATATATTATATTACGTCTATTTTATTGCCGTAAACGTAAAAATGATAATGTTGTCATAAATCTTTTCCTCCTATAGTTCTCATCAAAACAAGTTCAATATGAGGAAGAAATCAAGACATTGAACGACAGATTGAAGGATGTAAGTAGCTTAATTATATTAAATGTAATATCCAACTAGGCTTTTGCAGAATAATTGAAGTTTTAAAATGTATAGGTGGGATTTATAGGTTTTTAGGTATAAGATCATTACATCTATTGTTTTGTCATGTGTGAGCCACAGATGGATCGCACCGATGATGGGTCGCACTTGACAAAAGCATAATTGATGCAAAAGTTTTGGACGCATAGGAAAGACTTGAGTATATATCTATAACACTGTGTTTACGACTACTTCATATTGATACCGATTGCTTGAGTTTTATATCATTATTTTTAAAGTGATATATTTTTTTTTAGTCTGAAGACAGAGCTGATGTTGCAGAAAAATCAGTATCAGAATTAGAAGCAACTATTGACGAAGTGGAAGGTGAACTACGTTTCTTTTATCAAATGCTAAGCTATATATTACTAATTTAAATAAATATAAATTATGTTAAAAATTTTGCTTAATATTGTGAAAAATCTATAACCTGTAACAATATACACGGAATAATGGAAAACTTCGATGTATTTGACTTGTTATTGGGATATATTTTTAGTATTTTAATATAATTTTATCTTTTTATATCAATGAAGAACAATCTATCATAAGAGGCAACCACTATTTTTCCAATGGCTAAACATGTGCGATATGAATATTTTATTATATTTATTAATTCAATATTATTTAAACATATTATTTTTCATTCACAGACAAACTTCACAACCAGAAAGTTAGAATGCGTGATGTACATGAAGATTTGGCTGCTTATTAAATCTACAAACTACTCTAATAAAATCAACATTGGATTGTAATTAGCAGGAAAGAAGAGCGCCAATTGTAATTCGTTTTTACTTTTGTTATCCCAATCAAAAATTATCGGCCTAAACATGTTTTATTAAGTATGAGTCACTGATGGAACGCGCCGTCGAGGCGCAATCCATCTGTGGCATATACGTGACAAAAAAATTGATTGAGAGTGTTCAAGTTGATTTATTAAAAGTTGAATGTCGACTGATTTACAAAATATTTTTAATAAATTTCAAACTCACAAACTTTGTATATTCCATGTTTACAACAAAAGCCATTGATGTAGGCTTAGGACGTTATATTAATGATCTATTCGTAAATTTATACATGCGATAACCAGGGCGCTGCAGTTAAGTGCTGGGAGAGGCGCAGTTTAGCTTATACAAAAGGAAATATTAGCGTTTTCGTTTCTTTTTCCATTGAGAAATTGGTATCGACATTAAATTAGCTGTCATGATAAGATTTTTAAATGCTCTGGTTAATTAAAAGTAAATTTTTTGCAATAATGGACGCTAATTTCGATGGAAAACATTCGAAAGCAAAGAACGTGCACCGTTGGAGCGCCAAAAGTTAGGAATATTCAGGGTTTAACGCCCCGAAACTACCTTAAACGGCTTTTCAAACGGTTGCCCACATTTGCCCCAGTGGATCGGGGTCAGCGAACAACGACTTCTGACACTCTAATAGGAACGTCAATGAAAGAGGGGGGATAGGGCGTTATTAAAATTTTAATAATGCGCAAAAAAATTCTTACAGATAAAAATGTATATCTCATTATAATATATTAATTAATATGGACCGAAAATGGCGGAATGCAATTTGGCACAACTTGTAAATTAAAGTAGTCTGATATCGAAATCCCAGAATCCAAACACCTAAGGTAATTTTCATACTTTGAAGTTCGAAATTAGGTTTGGACATCACTAATTACAATAACATTGTTCTGCTTCTGGTCATTTAAAGGAATGAAATTATTAATAAAATTCGCATAACTATTTTGATTTTTCCGAAATTGGGAAAACGCTACATTATTAACTTATAGTTCGTTATTTTTTTATCCAAATGATTTTGTTATCTCTTACAATACATGAACTCCTTGGATTTTTTTGTGGTCATTGAACAAGTTATATAACCGAAGCAATTTGATAAAAAATATGGACTTGCCACTTCCTTTTTATGTCAATAAGATCCCATAGGAACGTATAAATTGTGAGGGCAATTCATGTCATGATTGAGCTACTTCTCACAATTTGAGCGATGGAATTGGCAACAAGTTATCTGTGGTTTACTGTAACAACCGCGGCTGTACATGCAGTTTTGTCGAGCATGCGCCATAGATAGATCGCGCCAATACCACGCGGTCTATCAATGGGTCATGCTTAACGAAGTCCGTTTATGCTGGGGAACACAAATAAAGTCTGGGCGAGGTCAATCCGGGGACAGTCTTTCAATCGTGATGTTTTTACCAGCTCGAGAAAAGGACAAATGAGCCGTTACGGAAATCATATCCTCGTCCGGTAGGGGTGTGAAGCAACTTGCCCGTGGACGAAAATAAAAATTGCTTATTAGGCACTGCCACTTTAGATCCTCGTGATTGATCAATTTGGAAAATGTAATTACGGCGATAAAAGGACTCGACCCCGAATATTCTCCTGTTTAATTAAGCGACGTCATCGTTTAAAAAGGCCTTTTTTTTCAAAAAAAGACATTCAATGAATATGCCTACGATAACGGACATTTTCTCAGTTAAGGTACAATAATTGATAAAATAAAAGAAGTCGATGAAATAATTTGGGTCCATTTAACGACTGTCCGAACATATTTTTAAATGGTGATATTCGTTGATTTAAAAAAAAGGTTTGAAACCCCTCAAATCCCATACATTTAAACATTTCTTACCCATTTTTTTGTACTTTGTAACTTTGTTGTGCGATTTGCCATAGTTGGAAGGGTTCCTCTTCAAAAAAATCTCAGGTTTGCGAAGTGTATTACTGAAAGTAGTATTTATAGAATACTCTCTGATAAATAGTGGAGAATATTTCGAAACACGTTCGTGATCGTGATGCACCATAAGAAAAGCATAAGAAAACTGTTAGTAGTCCAAGATGAATCAAACTATTACGTAACGATGAACGCCCGTGCTTTGTCCCTCTAACTTTAGTTTGAATTTATCTCTCGTCATTTGACTGGGCCGATGAAGGTTAAAAATCTTTATACCGAGGAATGAATTTATTATAAGATACCTCACTCCAGGTTAAGTGATAATTTCGCTACGTTCAACTTTTAAGGCCTTAATTTCATAATATGCACGTGTATCCAGGAAAATACATTGTCGCATAATGAAATGTGAATTTTGTCATTTTTATCAAAACATCAAACGCGCCTGGTAATTTTCCCTCCATCAAAATTTTCGTTTTATGATCAATCATACACTGGCTACAATTCAAGGGTTTGACCTATAGTTACCTTTGTTACTTGACTAATTTGAAGCGATTAATTACTCGATTGTCGTGAGAAGAAACAGAATCAAATCCCTAATTCCGGGTCAATTCGGGGAGAGTTACTGGGATTCAGTCCAATCCGGCAAAAGTGCTGAGTAGTCTCAACTAATGCTAAAAAGCAAGTATATTTTGTTAAACATGATCGCGACTGGCGGCCATACTTGACAAAGTATTCGGATTGGATGTGGTAATCATTACTGTCTATTGTCATACAATTCACCCATTTCGAATTTTTTTTATTGTATGATGTTATTTTATCAAGTAATATAATATTATAACGCACTTTTCATTATAGTTATTTGATTCCACATGTAGGAGTGGATTTAGGGAGGTAGAAATGGTACCCTACTTCTTCTGAAAACAAAATCGAATACAAAAAGATGCAAAAATTGACCAAACGTTTCCGGAGTGTGTTGTTACGTAGTTTAAAAAAAACGTCTTCAAGTTTATTGATATTCCATTGATATTTGGGCATAGGGATATGTGAATATTTCTTGTGACGTCATAATTGTTCCCCAATATTTTCAACCCTGTCAATTATCTCTGGCTATTCCCATCATTTCACTCATGCTACGCCACCTATAAAAATGTAGCATATTACTTAATTCCCACTTAACCATTGGCTGGTTTTCGCCAACCACACCGTCATCCGATGATTACAAGCTTTGCCATTTTCCAGCCCCTCCTATTCCATTCATTGCTTCCTAAAGAATAAGCGATCCTATCCGGCAATATTATTTTAAAGTATTTCCAATATAATTATGTAATTTCAAAACGATATGTAGCGTAACGAGTTTTTTTTTTTTATAGTTTATGATATGGTTTGCCATAAAATATCGACGAATGCTACGGTACTAAACAAATAACGTAACTCTATAATAATCGAAGAATTTACTTTGCCAAGTACGGGGCACAGCGGTCCATCACCCTATAAGTACCTCATACTTGGAGGGCCAAAACATATTTCGAAGGAAAATGTTTGGTTTCTATTGTAAAACAAAATGGCCGAATTCCAAAATAATATTTTTAACGGTATCGAATTAGTTCCATATAATACGAGTTTTGTGCGCGGGTATAGAGAAAAAGAAAACCATTTATTCCAATGCTAGACAAGCTCGGTGAAACATGTTTTATTAAAATACTTCTCAATGTGGAGTGGCAGGTTATAATATAGTAGGAATAAATTTTAATTCAGCGCCAGTAAATTGCTTTTAAGTGCTGATTCTAGCCGTTCTTAAAGCAAATTTAAAAAAAAAAAAAATGAGTGACATAGTAAACTGGATATATAGAATTAAAGTTGAGTTGTGACAATGCATTAACGTAATAATAGTCAGTGCAAAGATTAAGTTGTTACATTTATCCTTTATTGGATATGTATCAATTTATAACACAATAAGTAATATATTGACGAAATAAGTTCGAACTGGCGTATGACGTGTAAATTTTGTAGATCGTGGCGTATTTTCTAAGACAGCGATATCAAAAATGGTTGGAATATGCGACTTACTAAAATTGATTTAATGTTTTAGATTACACATTGCAGGTGTAGTGCATCCTAGCCAATTCCATAAACGAAGTGTATCTGTGCTTTATTGCGAATTCTCTGACACTTGCTAATAAAATATGAGCATTCTGATAAAGGTAATAAGAAAAAGGACATGAGTATCTTATTATTATTTGTTTGTTATTTTGCTCGAATGTTGACTTCTTTAACGATGACCTCGAACGCCAGTTTTCAGTCAGGCCAGGGAGACTTGCACCACCGCGAACCACCGCCAGCCTGACAATCCTTAGATCTTCAAGTCGAAATCAAACGTTTTACTCGACCTATATTGTGTTAAACATGACTTTTATATCATTGTTGAGGCCTGGGACCATGTTTTATTTTTTACTTGACCTCGCGGTGGGTGAATGTCTGCTGTCATTTTTATTCGGAATCTGAAAAATATTAAAAATTTAAAAAGCTTGCGTTTATCTATCTATATATTGTTTTTTTCAATCAGTTACTCCGAGAAATCATTGTATTCGGTTAATTCACCTAACGAGTCGAAAGTCACGGAATTTTTTCTTTTCATTATTCGAGAAATAGTGAACACTTCAATTGGTTGATTTTTCATTGAGGCAGGTGGATTGGCCATGATACGTTTTGTGTTCTTTTGGGCGTCAAATGGTGACATTTTGTAATTTATCGACCGATTCACTAAATTCAAAACGCAATCTTACCGATTTAACACGACATTGGTGAATATTTATATTTCTGTGATGGGTTTTAACATATTTTCTCTATCTGCTCTCGAAATAAACCGCTTTGACATCTGATCGAAGCGTACATGCTAACGACATGGTGGCCATTTTGTTTCCCCGCACGTCTGCTCATTTCAGTAAAAACACGTCACAATGATAGTTTGAATTGAATATCCGGATTAGAATGATAAGAAAACTGGAACATGCAATAGCAATGCAACCACATTAAAAATATCATGTCAAACTTAAGTATCAGATGGCCTGTGTAATCCATTAAAGACACGAAATTGACAAAATCAGTTTCCCCAATATTTACTGTTGACACCGTTGCAAATCACAACATGGAATATGTTCACTCTTCCCGTTAGAACTCCTCAACTACTGCGAACTTTGGATTTTTTCCGATGCATGATTTGTTTTGAACATTCTATTCTAAAAGTGGTTAAATATCCGACAAAACTGAATGTATCATAATGTTTTATTCTATCGAATCTTCTATCTTATGTATTAAAGCAAAATAAAATATTCGAAGATTTTTATGGAAGAATATGTCACTATACCCTTGGAGAGCTAAATAAATTCGTTGATCGTAAATAACGTTCATCGCTTAGCAGAATTCCAAAATATGCTCGGTCTGATTTTGAAGTTTATCCTGAAATTTTCAAAGCTTGCAAAAACGTGGAAAAAATAAACATAACGTGTGTATGGTTTTCGAACAAATGTTTTTTTTAATGAGGATATATGAATTCTAACTAGCTCAGCGCCAATCTGATTCATTCTGGTAATTCTATGCGTTAAACTGCGTTTTGATTTCCAGAATGAAAATTATGATATCAGAAAAATGGCATAAATTATTAAATAAAGACAAACTTGAATAGCCTTAAATAGCACATTTTTACCAATAATTCTTGTTGAATATTTCATGAAAAATTACCCGCGGATTGGTATACTCGGAAATAGCTTCACGCCAGTCTGTATAAGCTACTTTCGGATGTTTTTATTTAGGTTTTTCATCGGCAGTACTGACCAATTAAGTTATTGGATATCTGACCAATAAGATATCCAGTAGCCCGAGAAAAACAGAGAAAAATAAAGAAAAGGGAACAAATTGAAATCCGACAGGTAACCGTGCCCGAATCATGACAGGCGATTGGCGTTTGATCCTTGAAAAGGGTCGTCTTAGCAAAGTGGCGAGTACTAATCCACTGTTTTTAAATCACGCCTACGACCTACCGCACACGAACTGCTTATCTAAACTGTCAATTTAACAGTCTGTTCTATGTAATTTAAGAATTTTTATAAAATTTCGATGCTTTGTCGAGTATGATATAAAAATGAAGTTGGATCGTGAGGCGTAACACGATCACAAATTTCATTTTGTCAAGTCCGAGCCGCAGACTCAGTGACTCACGCCTAATAAAACATGTGTGTTTCAAAAGTGACTCGGAAGACAGTGATAATCTACCAACTTATAATTGGCATGAAAATAATATAATGCATCGAATTACCGTAGATTCAAATCAAATTTACAGCGTTTTTTTACACTACGTTAGTAAGGTATCATCTTCTGCCTATTGCCAGTCATAGCGGATTAGAGCATCGTTTTGAGTATGGTATTAAACTCAATCCAATCACCTTTTTCGTAATAAAAACTAGAACTGAATAAGGACCTCCCAGCAAGAACTAAGACATCATAAATAAGCTATGGAAAATTAGGAAAACAAAAAAGGGGTGGTGATTTACTTACCCTGGTTCGGTTTAGAAAAGGTTTATTTGTAGATATTTATAATAAAACTGTCAAAGAAAATTTAGAAAGTTTGAGAGAGAATAACTAGTAGTTTTTATGGTAACACAGTTTTATTATTATATCGTTTGTGAGATTGAAGTGTTGTCACGTGAAAAACATAGTTAATGTGACTAACTGAATATTTTTCAATATTTACTGAGCTTGTGAATAACCGAATACTTTTAATGGTGTATCGATTATATTAGCTTTTCTAAAAAATACACGCATGTTAGAAATTTCCATAAACCAGAAAAAAATTTGTGTGGTCATTGATAAACGAATTCTATGGATATTCCGATCAGAATTGTCAAGAACGAGACACGGATAGACGGTGGCGCGATCTAGCAGTAACCAAAGTCACGAGAAAATTGAACAAACATTACGATTGATTGACAAAAACGAGAGACAGTAGACAGAAAGGGATTACTAATATTACCGAATACTGTATAAGAAGTAAACTTAACGAATGCCACTTTCAAATATTTCGTTCTACAAATACTGCGACGCCTTCTGTTGATCTCTTTCTTTTCTGTTTTATATTCACTAGTATTTATATCAGATTATTCCACTGATGATAATGTTCTTACATCAAAATGTAAAAACATTTTTCTGGTCATCATATGATCAATGATTCTGGCCATCAATGATTATTTTTTGAAAAAAAAGTGAAAAAAAATCGTGTTTTTGTATATCTCAAATCTCAATAAGGTATTTAGTTTGTCAAGATTGAGCCACAGATGGGTCGCGTCTATTCGAGGCGATCCATCGTTGACTCATACTCGACAAAAGCCGCTTTGATAACTTTTTTCGAATCGGTGTCACCAAATAGATTGCATTATAAAAGCGCAATACATGTAATGTTCATGCAAGATAACGTATTAATTAGGATATTTCGAACACAAAAACGTTTGTAATGTTGTTGACGGGACCACACACATTATTATGCCTGAAAAGACATAACGGAACTACTGGTAAAAAGATAAAAATTTAATCTCCTGACCGCACGAATGGCGGCTTTAGACTTTCGCGAGACAAAAGTGAATAAACGCTCACTTAATTCGCCAGATGATTTGTTTTGTTTAGCTCTCTCGGCCGTCAAAAAGTTTTTAGTTATTAATTCCCAAATAATTTTTAGCTTTGACTGAGTGAAAACGGAAAATTTTGTCAAGTTTCAAATTTAAGGTATATTAATTTAACCCATTATCGGTGACACGTCCAAGTGGCCACGGCGCAGCTAGCCGGGGTGACGTCGGTGTCACGGCCCCACAAGACGCCTCGTAACGAAAGTGATGTCTCACGGTATGTTGAACGTGAATGCTCAAATAGCTGTCCGTATCAGACAATTACACGCCGTCGATAAGACGAGAATGCTTAACCCCGTGATCGCTTCTGTCGACTTGGAATTTTAATAAATGTCTTGTCTCTCTGTGGTGTTTGCTGTCGAAATTTTCCGTTACTTTTTGTGTTGTTTTAAATTTTTTTGAAATATACTGAACATTCCCTTCTTTAATTCTGTATAGCATGAGTCGTAGATGGAGTTTGCAGTAGAGTTGTGTGTCTCTGCCACATTTATAGTGCACAAAACTTACGTTAAAGTTTGTCTAAAACTTGGCGTTCTAGTCGGTTAGACGCTAGAAAACTGTGCGGAAGACGATGCATGATTGCGTCATGACAGTGCCCTTCATCAAGACACTGAAGGTTCTGAAGGTGTGCGGCGGTAGATATTTATTTTTGAAATACAATTTTTTTCGCGGTCATGGGAATAATTTCAATTTAGATATTTTTGATTATTCGATTTGTACTGTTACAACTTTCTTTTGAGATATTAAATTATTTGGGATAAATTCCGAGTCTTATTTGTTCGTTTCAATTAACACAATTAATTTTACTCTTTCAGCTGTTCGTTTTATTGTTATCATTGCCCTTATTCAGAAATTTCATTATAACCAGAGCATAAAAATATATAAGAATGTGAAAATAAAAAGCCAAATAGGGGCGCGAATCAATTAATGACAGCAAGCATCCACTTTGTAATTTGAAAAATATGAAATGTTTCATTTGCTATTTTAACGACAAAAAACGGTCAAATAAAACCCGTCAAGGGCAAAGAATAACTACAAACAGCAATCACGTCACAATACCACGCTCAGTTTTTGACATGCACCATGAACTTTATTGAAGAAAAAAAGTCCCAAATCAGACATAAAATCAGTTCCGATTAGGACATTATGACAAGATAGCAGGTGCATGAACACCTTTACCTTGTACCAGCAATGTTGTCGTGCACACATTGATTTGTCAATCAGAACACAAAGGTGAAAACGCGGTGTGCCATACACGCAGGTGTAATTTTGTACAAAAAGACGCATTTTTAAAAATGGTCAAAAAATTCTGATGACATTCAAAAAAGCTTGAACCATAGGTAATATGCCTTAGTCATGTTTGATCAAGCGCTTTTCAAAATAGGTAAGCCGTCGATTTTCACTCGCTCAAATTTCCCAAAACAATCTTAGCCAGGATTAAGGCCCACATTAACAAACACATAAATATACTGAGCTTTAACGACAAAGTCTGATATTACCACCCACGTTGAGAAAAACAGGTGTTAAATTATAAACTAAAAATAAAATAACGAAAATATCGCGCAAATCTTGCCATACATGGATTTCTCTTATATTCAATTAATTGCAAAGTTATCATAAATAGTCGTAAAGAGTAAAAATTTCGTCATAACGTCATTAGTTTTTATTAAAATCTGCATTTCATCAGCAAAACTATCTTGTGCCAGAGCAAATTAGGGAATAATCATTGAAGTTCTCAGAAAATTTTGCCACAATGCATTTTATCAAGTATGGACCAGTAATGAATCGCATGGTTCATCTGTGACGCATGCTTGACAAAATAATTGACCGGTCGTGACAGCGGTATAATATAATAGTGCTAAAAATCGATAATTCGATATCGATAATCGATAAATTAATTACATTTTTGAGAAAACGAAACGTTCGGAAATTAACAAGGAGTTTAGTTTACTTTACAAAAATATTATTTGATATTCCACACACGTCTCAGTGTGGTTGTCGCAACTGAGATAACATATATATATAGACCAATCATCGATGGACGTATTTCGCGTAATGCTTCCAAATTGATGAATTCCGTTTCCAATGATAAAAAATCTGGGTGAAATAAATCACCTTTAATGGGGTAATAAAATGGTGGATGAAATATTTAGTTAAGTCGGCGATAGAAATGGCGATAAAAATGGGACCCTGAATTTGATTCCAGTCGGAAAACTTTACCAACGTCTCATTTGTCCAAGTATGGGTCACTGATGGATCGCGTCGATCAGGCGCGGTCCATCTGTGGCCCATGCTTGGTAGAATGAAATTTATGGTTGGGATGTAGCATAAATCAATAAATAAATTTCTTTTTTTCGCATAAGCAACGTTACATTATATTACTTTAAAAATTAAAAAGGCTAATATTAGAATTAATATTACCCAAATTGCGGACAAACGCTCATAAAATCTGAAATGAAAAAATCCAAAGTTCCAAATTAGGAATCGGGGAAAAATTAAGTATTTCTGAATAAACTGCTGTGATTATTTAGATATAATTTACACTTCATTCAATTTATATATCTACAGATAACTAAACCGATTCTTTCACGGGCGGAAAACTACATATTGGTAAATATCCGATTTGTTTTTATCTTAATCATCTCAAATTTGAACAGCGGTATAAACAGTTGAGTGAACAGTTGACTTGTTTACCCTTGAGAAACAAATCGCAATTAATGACTTTTGCACAACATTTTGATTTTCCTTTGATTATTGATACCATATTATTATTAACTTATGCAATGGACGGAAGTAGGTCTCATTCATCTTCGTACTTCGAGACACCCGTTTCATATGAAATTCTGAAGTTCAAATTTGAAATGAAAAATGAATTTCTCAAAATGTTAGAAAAACGTGAAAGGAGGGAACTAAGAGTTAATGCATACAACTTCTACTTAAACTTAAGTACACACGCCCCCTCTTTTTGTCGTCGAGTATGTTGTTGGATTTTGGCAAATAAATCCTTTAGAGTCACTGTTGTTCAGATCCCGCATGGACCATAGATAAAACCGACATATAATGCTCAGTTATTATCTCTACCATGCGTGATCAAATCATTGTCGTATCACAAGGAGGGTGGGAAGTCAAAATGATTCAAACACTTTCTATTGTTGATATTGACAATCCCCACAAATCACTCTTCTTCATCCCCCCATTGTGCAGACCGACGTCGCCGGGTGTCACTTAAGGATTTTGCCCGTCCAGGAGAGGATAAACTCCCCGCGAAGGCAGTCGTTCACACGCGATCTCGCGCGTGTCAGGACCAGTTGTGAAAGTTGGGCGCCAACGCTTTTCGCGCTTCGAGAAATTATAAATCGTCTAGTCAATGTCATATAAAATTGAAATATTACTTGTGTATTTTAAAGGGATGAGCACGGGATTCCAAAAGTTTCGTTTTAAGCACCTCGCGAGTGATGTGAGTGATTGTATTCAAAATAACAAACAATAAATAACTCAAAATCTGAGCAGCAGAGTAAACGTTAAAATAATTTAAACTATATTCTTGCACCATATACGATCTACAATATTATATACCTATATTTAATTTTAATTCAAACTTATATTCAAATTTATCGTATATTTGCTTCGTAAGTCGATTAAAAAAGTACAAAAGAACTTAGAAAAATGATACATAGCATAGGTTACCAAGGCTCGTATAATATTTATAGATAAAATTATAATTTGCATTAATATTTGCTACGTTTGAATTAAGCAAATAAAATTAGTAACGCGCTGTATTCAAAATTATATTAGGTCTTATTTGTTCAGTATTTCAAAATTGTTTAAAAATTTTCCGAGTTAACAAAAACGTTGCCAAGGCAACAGCGTTGTTTTGTTGTTATACCAGAAAAAGAATGAAAAGTTGTGCTCACCCTCCTGCCTACAGGACGGATTTACCAATCTTTGTTTACGCCTCCCTGTCAGATCAGGTAGAATATGTTCGACCCCCCGCATCGGATCTTGACATCTGAACATTATCACGCAACAAATCAGAACTATTTTGTTGTCGATTACAACCGTGACAATCAGCCCGAAATCGAGATTGTTAGGATGAGAAGATTATTCCACAATCCGAAATTGACTGCCGGAAAATGATTCGATAGGCATGAGTCGCCGATGGATCGCGCCATCCAGGCTCATGCTTGACAAAATTAAATTCAATTGAGGATTAAAAGCAAATACCTGTAACTGTGTTGTAGGTTAAAGGACATCAACTCCGTGTGTTCGCTGATGTCAAAAGAAAATTTTATATATCATGCTGATAGAACAATATTGAAAACACAAAAATTTATTTAAAAAAGTTTTGGTGCCTTTGTGACGTCATTAATTACGGTTGATAAATATATACCTTTTTTGAAAGAATCTTGTGTTTGGTGATCTTTTGATTGCTCATTTTATATCTTATTGGACATGTGCCACTTCGGCCAACAATTATCTTAGAAAGAGGTCAATCATTAAACAAATTATTGCGTGTTGCTATTTATATTCTGCAAAAAATGATTTTACCAAAGGAAAATATTTTTTAATGTCAAGTGCAGTTGGATTTCATTTATCCATTTATGTTACTATGTTTGTAGTATTTTATTGACCAATCCCATTATGCAATCCGTTTGTAAACCATTGGATAAACTTCCAGAATTATAAAGGCCGAGATCAAACATATTTTTATAAAATACAGGGTAAAATTGTTGTGAATTTAAATATTTCTTTATTTCCTTTTTGTCCTAATTCACGTAACCGATTGGTAATTATTTAATTTCAACATTATCAAAATTAGTAATTGTAATCTGAAAATACTTAGGAGAGATTTATTTACTGAAAATATGTATTGTAAGATCGCATTTGACCACGAACTGCTCGTGTTTGCCGCATCATCCGATATTTGTATGTTAACCTACCGCCTGATAAGTTTTCAGAGATCGCTCTTGACTGTAGTTTACATTAATTGTGGTATGAAGTGTGTTGTATCGCAACATTAGTGAACTCTAACCTACTCAAGTCATAAATAATGTTTAAGTATGTTTTGTTAAGTATGGGTCACTGATGGATCGCGTCGATAAGACGCGGTCCATCTGTGATTCATGCTTGACAAAAGAAAATATCTGCTTCGGAAGGACCACCGAATTCATTAAACTGAAGAGTTGTGAGTATTGTTTTGTACTAGTATGTATTCTGCGAATCGTCCATACATTGCTGTTCATAATGGAAATATTTAAACAGTTTAACATTGGTATCTTTTTAATGTTTTATGACGCGGGGAAAATCCAGTTTACTAATAACGGGATTATTTGTTTCATTTGTTTACAAATATGACACCTTGAATGAAAAGGTCACTTCCTCCGTTGGCGAAGGTTTCTTCTAAATCAGACAAAAAATTGAGGCTTCAAGTTAAGCGATTAACATGCTCGATGGGAATTGGGCATAATAGTCTACTTTCTAGATAAAATTGTGTTTGTCAAGCATGAGTTAGTCATGGACTGCGTCGCAGGTACGTCAAATTGTGGCTAGACGAGATACAGTTAGGATATAGTTTTGGCAGCAATTTTTTCCACCATATTGATGAAGAAAAAACAGAAACATCGATTTCTTTTCAAACCAGGATGTATAGAAAGCAAATATTCAAATCTTTTTGACTGTGAAGATATGAGACTGACCACAGATAATAAAATTAGGTTTAGTTTAAGTAGGATAGTTCTAGCAGTTCAGTGTCACGGGCTTGACAAAAACTGTTTGAGAAACAGTTATTGACGTCTAGTGGAATATTGGAGTCGAATACTAACAAGCCTAACACGCTCGGACTCGCTTATCGAATTGATTTGATTTACATTTAAGAAAAATGAGCCTGGTTACCGCTCACTTACAGCCCATGCCCAACTAAACTTAAAGCGCTTCTAATTTCGGTCAAATTTATATGTGATCTAAGAAAAGAAGTGGGAATTAAAAGTACATTACCTGAAGTGGTCGAGTCACGTCATTTTAGTGTATTCGTACGTGCAGTTTGCCTGCAAATTGTACTGACAGAGGTACAAACGGGGCATTTACTGTTCATTTGGAATTAGTGCTCCGACCCGTTTCCACGAAATTATGCGAATCAGATTCGAATCCCAAACGATTCGGATTTCCTCAGTCAATTATTAGTCTCTGATAGTCCGCGCCTTGCCGGCGCGATCCATCATTGATCCATACTTAACAAAACATGTTTTGATGATATAATTTGTAATTGGAATTTTCCATTTGACATTCTGATCGGTAGCATTGTGCTGGTTAAAATCAGATAATATTGAGTGACGACCACTTTCAATAACAATAAGTAATCATTTTGACACCATTACAAGAGTTTACAAATGGATTTTACGATCAAATTGATAGCTTTTGTATGCTTAGATATTAAATGGGAGGGAAATGAGATATTATCTTGTGCCCACTATGAAGCGTTTGCACGCCATTCACCAATACATAAAACTTGTGTGAGGGTTCTGTCCGTATCAGGATGACAAAACGTATAAATCAAATGAAACAAATAGAAATTCCACGCCTTTTTGTCAAGTTTCAGTCCTGCTAAATCCTTAATCAAACAGAATTTATTATCGGTCGCGTCTGCCATCCGACCCGCATCGGTCGGTTGAAGTAATACGATAATATTTTTAGAAAAAGAAAAATATCGGATAAATGTGATATAATTTTCTGAAATAAAAAGTGAAAAACGACATTGTGATTTTGTTACATAAAAATTTGTCTCTCAGATGATGTGTACCGTTTTCGTCGTTTCACGAGGAAAAAAATAATTTATTACCTTTTGTTGAATGGATCAACCTGCGTTAAAAAAAAAATTAAAAAATCCAAATTCCTAGATAAATTTACGCGTTTATTTATAGTGTCGTACAACGTCTATACGAATCTATTACTTAATGAAAATAATATACGTCTCTCTTCGAATTACGTAATCAAATTTTTAAAAAAAATCAGAAGAAGAAATTTTGGACTTTAAATGTCAGCTCACACAAATTTTGCTCACAAATTAGGGTAGTAGCTTGTGGGTTTGGTATATACGAGTATACTATATCTTATAGGCGAATTTCACATCGGCAATACATTGAATTATTGTAGTTTTAGCACTGGTTCAGTAGCCTAATAGAAAAAATAATTTTGTCAAACATGATCCACTAATAGTCCGCGACTCAACGGCGCGATCCATTAGGGACCCATGCATAACAAAATATACATTGACCAACAATGACTAGGAAACCATACAAAAGTTTTCTGGCAGGTTATGTGTTTTAGACAGAAGTTGTTGCAGGTAAAAATTACTTTTGAAATAGCAAATGCTCAGGAAGAAAAAATGGAAAATTTTTCATCGTAGGGATGTTCCTATCGGACATAGTTGGAATAAGCTAATGGCAATCTCACTAGTTCCAGTTCCATATGTTTAATAAGATATTTTTTAACAGGAGGTTTTAAAAATTGTATCAGGTAGCAAAATGGTGAGCACGGACTTGAATATGTATTCGAGTTTGCCGTTGAACCGACAACATAAAGATTTACCGTTTTACCACACTACCCAACCCGCGCCTTATTTTGTGGGAAAATCCGATACGATGAACTACAGAAGAATATTTCCCGAACTTCCGACAGTGTATCCGCAATTTGCATCATGGAAGAATGATGAAAATATACGCAGATTTATGAAACATTTTCCTTCAACTCCGATACTTCCATCACAAACTTCTTGGCCGAATTCTACCCCAGTTCAGCCGTACTATGGGTACCCCACTATTCTGCCATCTCAAGCATCAATATGGAAAAGCGCGTTTCTGTCTAGATATTGGTGTGCAACAAATACTCACAGAAGCACGCAGGTTTGTCAAGACGCATTCTGTACCTGTTTGTCCAAGACGAACACCGAAAGTTTCAGTAATGTTTTGAAGCGAATGTACCTTTACGGTAGGACTCATTCAATTCCAAATGTGCTTCCTGCAGTAAATTCTTCCGCGATGTATTTTCCGGCAAATCTTCCAAACATAAGCTTGATACGCAGCCATTCTCAGCAAGAGGCCACATTCTCTAATCCTCCACGTCACAGGATGTCTTATGGTGATGTGCTTAACTCGCCGCCTTCAACGCCAACTTATATAAAATCGGACTCCGACCTCCCCGTTTCACATCAATTATCAAAAATGAGGAGACTTTCTGATGGAAGCACACCTCGAGCGAATGAAAAACTAACAAGATCAGACCAATGGGGGACCAACTCAGCAGCGACACAATTTTCAAATTCTGTTATTCATACAAAACCAATCAACAAACCGGAAATGCCAGTCACAGAAGATAGCAACACAAAAGCAGATTCTTTCTCCTGCAAGGTGAGTTAATCAAATTACTAAGTGACCAATTAAAAAATAAATATATTTGATTACTTTAAATATTAAACTGAAGATTATATTATACCCTTCATTATTTATATCCATTGTAAATCTTTTGAATATTTTTGTCAAATATTTTATGAATTATGACTGAGTCGAAGTACAATGGGTTTTAATAATTAATTTTCAATAATTTTAAGGATGTTGTTCAAAGCTATGCCGCAAAATTTTGTTCAATTTCAATAGTGTTCCTCGCACACATGTTAAGATTTGTTGTGGCTTAGCCACCATTAGTAAAGTATGGGTCACTGGTGCGGTTGTCGAGGTGCGGTTCATCTGTGGCTCATGCTGTGCAATATAAAAATTTCGGAATAAACTCTCTTTTTATATCCTGTCTAAATTTGTTTTGTACGAGTCACTGATGGATCGTGCTGACGATGTTTAGCAAAATAAAATTTCCTGTTGGGCATAAATCAGAGAATCGGGCAAACTCTGTCTTTTTTTTTACATTTTGTTCCATCTTCTCTGTAGATATGTGGGAAATTCTTCAAAGCCCAGTATAATCTAACAAGGCACATGCCAGTACACACCGGAGCTCGACCATTCGTTTGTAAAGTCTGTGGTAAAGGATTCAGGCAAGCGAGCACGTTATGTCGACATAAAATTATTCATACCCAGGTAAGAAATAACGATAAAAACGCCTAAAGAAAATGAAAGAATTCGGTATTCTCCAAACAAGTGTTTAGTTTATAAACTACAAAACATTTCTACAACAAAGCTTTAAAGGTCATCCTGGTCTTCACTAGAGCGCTCCCCCAATTTTAAGTCTGGTAAATGAAAATGAATGAAATTACGGATTAAGATTATGTATTCAGTTTATCCAACTTTCGTAATCGCGGAGGAAAGAGAAGGCTCGCGGAAATGTACCACCGCGTGTAGTATGCGATTGTTCTTAAAGCTTGTTGAGTAGAGTATTAAGAGGCACGCAAAAAAGCAAAAAGAAAACACTTCTCATCCTACTAGTCTCTCCATGATTCGATTTTTTGTGGCAGAATGATGATATAAATATTAAAAAAGAGACATGGATATATTTTATTGCCACTTGGAATACCCAAATATAGCCTATAACAGATTTAGGGTAATGTTTCATGCAACATCACATACAGCATATTCGACTGAATTTGATTTAGCTGATTTAGCTGTTAACTCCTATTCTGTTGTCATCCAGAAATCCTACGTAATAAAATGTCTTGGTTCAACGCTACCGACATTTGTCAGATTCTTGTGGTCCGGGGTATTTTCCATGTAGTTGCCATGAATAATCTACCAGCCAGCCGCGGGCGATACCCAAAAATTTCGAAGATAGCGAACTGACGCCATTTTGCTTATTGTTTACTCCCAGGAAAAACCACACGTCTGCAAAATCTGTGGTAAAGCTTTTAACAGGAGTTCAACATTGAACACTCATATGAGAATTCATACAGGAATACGACCGTATAAATGTGATGTGTGTGGGAAAGGATTTCATCAGAAAGGAAACTATAAGAATCATAAACTAACACACAGTTCTGAGAAACAATATAAATGTGCGATATGCAACAAAGCTTTTCATCAGGTAAAGCATACAGTAATAATGTTGTTTTCTGTGTTTTCAATATATGTATTATTAATCATCATTCTTTGAATAATTGACAAAGCGAGGGTAAAATTACACAGGCTGCAAAAATTGTTTTGCGCCATTCCGTAGTTGTGACTCTTTCACGCCTATGTTTAGCACCATCGAGGTGCGCTATACCTTTGTCATGTGTTTGAAGTTCAAATAGTAACAAAACGTTTATGGTAGTCGAGTGCTCGACAGACGAATTCCTAATATAAATCGAATAGGCGCAAAACGTACCTTTGAAGCACCCGATTAATTTAATCACACACACACTAATCCAGCAGCGTATTTCAGAAAGAGGCGCGATACTTTGCCACCAAGCTCTCGTCGACGGTAAGAATTTGGCAGCGAACTTTCCGCGGGTGTTTTGGAATGAAGAAAATAACAAAAATTTCCAACTATAATTATTAATTTCAAGCCCTGATATTTAATTTTTATTCTACTTTCGTTATTTATGGGCAAATTTTCTTGCCTGCGGGACCTTTCAAGGTCTTTTTTCGTCTGTAGTCTGTGAAATCACTAGGCAGGACCTTTTGTTGTGGTCTGTCGTTTCGGCTAGGTCAAAGGTAAACGCTTGGCGTGTCATGACTGTCACCAAGTACGATAGTGGTGGTGCGGTCAATACCATTTCAACCTGGACAAGATTTGCCACAATATTGTAACACACGCTAGTATTCCACAGAATCATTACATGACCACAGAATCATTACCTTATAACATTTATGCAAGTAACACGCGACGTTTTCCTTCAGGTCTACAATTTAACCTTCCACATGCATACACACGAAGAAAAGAAACCATACACATGCGAAGCTTGTGGTAAAGGATTTTGTAGAAATTTTGATCTGAAGAAGCATATAAGGAAACTTCATCCAGATGTTACAGGAAACTAAACTGAATAATGATCCAATCTCGGAACAGTATCGATATGCGTCGAGGTGTTAAAGTTCATGGCGAGGATGGATGCTCGGTTCATAATCTATGATCAGTCGATTCGATGATATTTTTGGGTTCCATACTGGACGCTATGGTTGTCCATGCAGACTCTAGGTATTTTGTGGACACGTACGAGACTTAGCATTGGATCATCTCAAACTGAAAAATATGGCACACACAAAAATATTGATGGACTGTATCTTAAGCCATATTCAGGAGCATAGTTTTGCTATACGAATCATTCAGTCGTTATTAAGGAGACATTCATCCAGTGCTAAACATGGGTCATCGATAAAGCGAGCAGAGCCGTTTGAATTAGGTTTCTACATACTGTCATGTGTTCATACAGAACAATTCTTGCAAATTTCGTAAAGATGAAAAACAAAATGTTTCAGAACAAGTCAAAATAATTACATTTTGGTGAATATTCTCAAGATTATTTATATGTTGATATGAAAACCTAATCAGTTACGGAATTTATCCCTATATTTCACCCGGTGTGGAACCATCGGAGATGCCAAGCATCCCCTCGCGGGGACACCACTCTTGTATTACTCATGGAAGCGCCTTTCATTCACAATTTTATCCGTAATCTGACGCCGCGTTCGTCAGCCATACACGCTTTTTCGCCCACCTCTTCCTTAATTCAACAGTGACAATACATATGGAATGAAGTTTTATATGAGAACACAAGTCCACGGGAGAGGTTATAGTTCGCTGTATGTTCGAATCACATCACCGACACTCTCGTGAACCGGGTTATATTCTTTTGAATACAGAAGCAGGCCACCAACAGCATCCTATATCGAAAGTAAAGGCTTAAAGCGCGGCTTCTGTATCCGGACACAAAAAATAATTTTCATCCCAGGTTCGACATCAACTCAGTCAAACAATTCCTGCTACTTCCCAGCGAAAATAGTGCCATGAAAACCAACTCGCAAGCTATGACCATGATATATATTTATAAATAAGCACCAACATCAATTTAATATTGCAGAATTCATATAACTGTATTGCATCGATGAGTATTAACATCGCCGCCATAGGAAAACCGATTAGAATAAAGATGCGCCCGACACATCTTGAGCGTTCAGAGCTAAATTATTTGAAGATTCCAAAACCGTATTTTTCGCGGTAAAACTTTATCCATTAGTGTAATATTTTTCATAATATGTATCATGATTCCACTGCAAAAATAACTGTATTTCAGTGATTTACTCGTATCATTTCTCATCTCCACTTGCTGTGTGCATTTCTTAAGCTTCAATAAAAGGCTAATAAAAATATTCATTCTATAAAAGCTTGTAGTGAACTTTTGTTACTTTTTTGACATGCTCCTTTCTGAGAAGTCAAGAGGGGGAAGCCATGCCCAGTGATTTACTAAACCAGGCAGGAGACACTAGATAACTTGAGAACTTAGCTCTGTTCTAACATGTCCTGTTAAGCGAGAGTCATTTAAAATAATTACAGTGCAAAGGCATGACACTTTTGTGGGTCATTCATGCAAAAAACAAGATGAGGTGGTTAAAAGTCCAAAGTCACTATACAGGTTATTGTATACTAAAGAGCCATATAAAAAACTCTTGTGAAAGCATGTTTTTAATGAGTCACTGATAGATCATGTCTGTGAGACCTATCTAGGACTCAAACTTGACAAAAAAAATTCTGATTCGGGTAACTATCAAATCTCGAAGATGATGACCACAGAGTAACTAGATGAAATGCAGGTATATAACATCTGTTCACCAGGACAAAACCAGAGACCTTCAAAATCGAAAGATTACTGGAAAGTGTTGTTGAAAAATTCATATCCTAGAATAGTAAACACTGCCAACAAGATGCATTAAGGATTTCTTAAACCAGTGACAATGATGTGGAACATAATTCTGACCACATTCTGGCACTACAATTTCACAGACAAGCCTTTTTAACAGTCTCTTTCCATTACAAACAGATAACTTGGTTAAGTTGCTCATATGAGTTTGTTTAAGAGTTCTTCTCCATTCCTCTTTGTAACAACCCAAGCATGACCGGATAAATCGAAGCAAATTCAGTGCCTTGTCTTGACTTCACTGAGTTAACATAATTCTCTATAGTTCCTCGTAACATGTTCAATCTTTCTTTCTCTGATTTATGTTCATCCATCCATCTACTGTACCTACTCAACGACCATTCCATAACCTGTGCAAAGTAAGAACAATTGTGAATTCAACAATTTGGATTTCATCTCAGCCAACATGAAGATTTTTGTCTGTGCCGTTACGTTGTAAAAAGGTATACTAGGTAAATTTGGTTCATATCATATTGAAGAATCTATCCAAAGCAAAAATATTTATTGAAACGTCAAGACAAATAGCAATATATCTTTGAGTGTTGGCCCAGGGGTGAGAGGGCACGGATTTGAATGGGTATGTCGATGTTTGTAGCTCGATGACCCCTTTGGTTTCTTGCGACTATTTTATTTTCCTCATTAAGCGAATTAAAACATGTATCCTTGAATCTAAATGTGGCATTCTTTGCTGAACCTACTAAAGCTACTAACACTCTTTCCTTGATAGAAATTAATACTCCAGATTTCTAACTTAAAATGCTAACATCAAACCCAGAAAACAGACAAAACAAAAGGTGATTTAAGTATGCTATCTGGCTAATCATTCCATAAAGAACTAAACCGCTCCAGCAGAATGTAGTAAGTAATTAATATTGGCCCTGCGCGATGGCAAACCAATCTACACCACTTCTTCGCTCTTTTTAGTCGCAAACAACATGCACACAGGAAATACGTTAAGAGTAATATACTGCAACAACGGGATGAAAAATAAGTAACTGAATTCTATAATATGCATCTGGTCTACGCACTTACTTGATGTGATGAGCGAAATTCATCTGGTGCTCTCGAAAATAAGTATTGAATAACGGTACTGTATGGTATTACTTCACCAACAGATGGACTGTCAGGAATTCCAGTATCAGTAACAAATAATAAAGGTCGGAATGCTCGTAATATTCTATATGGAGATCCTAATTCACTTAAACGACGGCATAACGGTGTAACTGCGAGTTCCATCTAAAGAAAAATAAAGGGATTGTTCAATGTAGTGGTATTCAACTTTTCATCTTTTTTAAAAGATCGCTTTTAAAAGTTCTATATTTTCTGTGCACTGGTAAGGTTGTTGTCTGAATCTTCATACATACATGAAAGCCATGATAAAACGTCATTTCACAAAAGAATGGCATTCATAATAATAATTATGTTTTATGGTGCTTCATTCACGAGGATCATCCTGAGGAATGTCGTTCACCAGAAGTTCCTTATAGGATGACTTTTACTGGTTTCGTAAATTAATTACACCAAGATGCATACAGAGATTTCAAAGGGGAAGGTCACTTCTAATTTCAGAACATTCATTTTGAACATTCAGAACTTTTAACATCGATCCCATGAAGAAAAAGGTTCCTGACAATGGGTTTTGAGACATTCATATGTGATGCATGTACGATAAAATAAAAATTTTAGTTCCAAAAAAGCATCACTTCAAATTACTTTTCCTTGAACTACATTTGGTTAATTTCTTCTGGTGGAAACTATTTTGTTCAGGTGACTCAGTACCTGCACAGTAATAGAATATGCCATTGTGATATTCTGTGAACATCCTTAGTAGAGATCAGCTAGCAAATCAGAAAAGTTTGTTTCAGCGTGGCGATGACAAAATAATATTCATCTGGCCCAATCAGAAAAACTGATTTGACATATCCTTTTTTGTTATGAGTCACAAATGGATCGCGGCGATGAGGCGTGGTTCATCTGTGGTACATACCTCACAAAATAATAATTCTGATTGGGGGATGGTCAATCTGCGACTTACTCTTATCAAAATAAAATTAGTACTGTGTTACTTAAAGAAAAAATACCTGAGCAAAATCTACTGCCAGAATCACTTTTCCACCTTCCCCTAGTGGTCGTACAAGAGTAGCGTGTCGTACAAATAATGTAAGTGCTCGTTGACCAAGAGGAATGAGACTAGAAATGAAAAACACATCAGTTAACTAAGATGAAATCCATTGAAAAAATTTGCAAAATTTGCAACTATTGTCATCAGATTTTTAAATAGTAAGGTTCCAGGATCTTTTCTTGGAAAGCATCAGAAATTACTCAATCACTTAAAGCAAACCTACAAATGTGTCTAGGGAAAGATACCATTTTATGATATATAACATAAAAAGTGAACTGAAATCACAGGAGTGAGTGGTTTCTGCTCTGGGTGCAAGCAAAGCTTACTAAACAAATAAAATGAAAATCATTAATAATAGTTGTGTGTGTAGTGAAATTGATCTGCAACCCTCTATATTACCTTTCGATGACAAAATCTTTGCATTTGAATAATGACAGATGATCTTTAACAACTCTGCTTACGAAATCTTGAAGTTCTTTCATATAAAGAGAACATAGGACATTTTCACCAGGTTCAGGTTTTCCACTGAAAAATACAGAAATGATATTCAAACTCAACAGTTACATAATGAGAAAATTATTTCTATTTGAATCAAATTGCACTAACAGTATGATACAAGATGATATAAGTGTTTTGCCAAAGTTGGCAAAACAATTATATCATCTTGTATCATACTGTTGTGCAATTTGACTCAATTATCAAATGATAAATGTTAGAATCATAATGTACGAAGAATGTTTACAACTATGCTACTCAGACACGCGAAGAAAACCTCTTCCATCAAAAGACATTCAGCAAATGAAGATAGACGACATCTGAATTTTGTGTAAAAAACATCCCCAGGGAAATAAACCTTATGATGCAGAGAAAAAGTGGTATTTTCACCAGAAGACAGACAAGCTACTATCATGTTTTAATGGAATGGGATTTGACTTAACCCATTATCTAGTCTTAAACAAATAGATCAGCAGTGCATGAAGTTCCCGCAAGACAATAACGTTCTAATCCAACTGAAATCTTATTTTTTTATTATAGGCACACTTTAGAGTGGATCATCATGACCAAAGCCCTCTGTACCAGTCACCACTTATAGATGGACAGGGTTAGAATAGTTGGAAAGATATGATCTTTATACAGTAGTTTGGTTGAGCCTACTCAAGTTATTACATCTTGGGTTGAGTGGTTTGCATGAATTAATGAGCCCGACTCGCCAAGACTCGAACCCGAAATCTTCATCCTGTGGTGCCAACATCATAACCACTAGGCCATAGTTCTCATTCGGAATACATTTATTTAACAGATACGGAGATGAATCTTGAATACATTTTTTAGTATTATCATTTCGAGCATACTAGTCAAATCCCGAAGTAGGGGAACCAGTCAACCGACAATAATTTTTGGGTTTGTTGGACATCTAGCTAGACCATGATTGGCATGATCTAGACTGGAGGCTTCATTGAAGACTATACTATATAGCAGTGTTTATGATTTTGATGATTGTTAGACAATGAGACACAAAAAAGACCATTTGCTTCAATACGAATAGGCCATTTTATTATAGGAACTGATTATGGCAATTCCTGAATGTTTGACATCTTTGCTTCGATATGGATAAACCAGGCATATTCACAGGATAAACAAATGTCTTAGCAAATTTGACTAGCAAATTGTACACATTGTTTGACAAATTTTGATCCAAGATGGAAGACAGCTGAATACGGTAAATGGTAGCAGGACAAATTAGCCAAACTTGTTTTACTCAATACAACATCAGACAATACCTAAATTTTCGATAGGTTACAGAAGGTGTCAGATTTTGGCTGTCGCAATCATGAAGGTTGCTCAAGACAACAAAAATTTAAAAAGGGAAGTTACCTGGAGAAATCTTCATTGTGAATAGTTAGTATGATTGCTTCAACGGAATCAGCCATAGAGGATAGCAATGGCCTGATTGCATTTGACATTAATATTGTTATGACTTCTAATGATTCTTGAACAATAGTAACAGCTTCTTGTGAATAATCGGGATGTTCAACAAAAACCTGTAAAAATAATAAATGTCAAGAAGGATGCTTCTTCGGATGGTCAAAAAAAAACCTTTAAAACATCAACACTACTATTTCAAGTAATCATTTTGTACAGTTTGATTACTACCAACACCTAATAGGGTTTTCAAACATCTAGCCACAGATATATTATGAAATATTGCTCATTTGCTAAGTTTTCTTCTAATAAACCAATTTTCTTCTGTTGTCTGAGTAACTGGCATTCTGTCTGTCTGTTGTCCAACACTTCTGATTTTTTGAATTTAGTTGAATGTTTTTGAAGAAATTGAAAAGAAACCGAAAAGCCTAGTGGATTTCATACTGGTACAAAACTGGATCTAGTGCTAGGCTCTCAGTAGTGCAATTAGTGAATCCATGCCCAATGCCCACCACTCACTACCGAATGTGAAGACTTGGGCAGCTTTAATCTCAGCAGA
Organism: Styela plicata; assembly: GCA_963675895.2. Lineage (NCBI taxonomy): Eukaryota > Metazoa > Chordata > Ascidiacea > Stolidobranchia > Styelidae > Styela > Styela plicata. Next base: position 22,273,833 of record OZ023145.1, read on the forward strand.
AACCATGTACTTTTCCAACAACACCAGCATCGTTCAGTCGATGCTTGAAATGACTTACTGAAAAATTATTGTTGGATCATGAGAAAGCAAGAGTTCGAAAATCCGATGAAAGTTTTTCAGTGTGAAAACAACATACCTTGGACGGAGGATTGGAAAACTTGAACAGAACCTACCTTAGACAGAGATTTTTGCAATCTATAAAGTGAATTGACGACATTAGCATTGATCCTTTGATTCATATTCGGAGGTCCTATTACTTGACTTGCTTCTCCTTGTGTTGATAACTGTATAAGAAGTGTATTATCAATAATCAGGAGCAGATTTAAAATTTTAAAGGGCGGAGAAGGCAAATTTCAAAATTTTCACAATTTAAGATGACAAAATGTACACTGCAAGCAAAATTTTTTTTGCTTTTAACTAGCATTTCTATTGTAAAACAGAGCTCAAGTTTGCATTTAAGGCTTAAAAGAATCGGACTTCAGGGTCTAATTATTCTAGAAAAGCAAGCATTCTGGGGTTTTCCAAATTTTTAAAGTACATAAAAAGTTTTCCAAGAACTAGATTTCAGGGTCTAAATATCTTAGAAAAGTTAACATTCCGAGTTTTCCAAATTTTTAAAGTACATAAAACTTTTTATGCACTTTAAAACTTGGGAAAAACGCAGTTTGCTTTGCTATGATAATTAGACCTGAAATCGGATCCTTAGAAAACTTTCAAGCCTCAGATGTAAACTTGAGGGCTGTGTGCAATTTTTCTTTGTTTGAAGATGAGGAGCTATGGCACCCCGTCCCAAATACTAGTGTGAAAAAGCTATTCTAAATTAAAATATAATGGGATGAATTAGTTGTTGGGATATAGATGATCTATCAAATTTGAAAAAAACCTGACCAAATGTATTACATCATATAAGGGTCTCCAATGACAAAATAAAAATTTTGGATGGGATGACTCGATAACAGATAAAGTAACGTGTGTAATTCATTTTCATTCAATATTGCAGTTTGAGGGAAAAAACAATCAAAAAGATGGGATAACAACATCGATCAAAGAGATGTTTTTCGTGAATTAATTTTAACAATTTAGAAATTTAATCGTTTGCAGTGCATGTTTGTCTATCAAAAAACTTCGTTTTCACTGTAAGAAATAACAAAAACCTGATGAGAAAAACATGTCTAGTTTTCATTAAGTCAATAAATGAATCATGAGTATGTTTTGTCAAATTCTTTCATTTTGAATCGTTTTGTTGAGCAAACATGATCTATGGCATATTTATACATTATAAAATTTGAATAAATCATGACTTTGCTGCAAAATATGGTGGTCATGACCATATTTTGCCTAATTAGCAGCAAAGTCATCACCAAAGTAATTGATTTTCACTGATACCTAATAATACTAACCAGCTGTTCAGATTTTACAGCAAAAAATTTGACAGTTTTTGCCACATTCCTCGCTACAGTTGTACTCAATCCTACATCGACACTCGACACGCTGATTTCACTGTGAATGAATAATTAAGTAGAATTTCAGTTCAAAACAATAATATGTCGCACACAAGACAGCTAATGAAATTTAAAGTTATATTGAATGTTGTGGCTTGCAAATTTAATCTAAACAGAGACAGGCTTTAGTCCTAACGTCCCACTTAATGCATTTTACCATTGTGGTTCAGTTCTGTATGGGATTCCGCTTAAGACTGCAGTTGTTGGGGCTACATCTTGTAGTAGCTCATTGCCGTTCGAATGGATGTTAATAAACTCCATTCAGGCACTGCTTTCAGCCTTACTTAGAGCGAACGTCTATATAAAAAATATTCATTGAATTGAATTTTTTTGCAGTACAGTGATTTATGCCAATTTTTACAACATGCTTTTTACTTTGCTGTAAAAAATCAGCAAACTTGTTTATCTGACATGATTAAACAATATTCCATGTATGACTAGTAGATGGTTTTACCACCGCTCGTTCATTGGACTTTACCATAGCAGTTCAGTTTCGTTTGGAATATTTTCCGCTTAGAGTGCAGTTGGTGGTACCACATTTCGTAAGAGCTCTTTGCTATTAAGTGGCCATTAGTTGGTTTCTTCTTGACATAGCTTCCAGCCTTGCTCAGAGTGAATTATAATAAAAAAAAGTTTAAATACAGTTTAAGCTGAACTACGGCATAAAGACAATCCTATCTATGACAACAATTTAGTAATACCAGAGAAATTACTGACCTTGATATTGTTTTTATGATGGCATCAACTTCTTCATCAGATGGAGGATTTTTAGCTCCAGGAGGAAAGACGAGGTTAACAGGATCAAACAAGCGAGATAATGAACGTTGTAAATACGCAGTTTCAAAAGATCGAAGTGATTGCTTCAATGCCAACTCTGGACTGAATATAAAATATATTTCTTTAATTACTGTCATTTGATTTAAATAATTTGAAAATCCTTTATTAAAGAAAATCAATCAATATCCAGGAACGCACATTTACAATATTTTTTTATTTCAAATTAAACTCATTCTTGAAAGAATTTTCCTCTCCTTGATATTACAAAAACATTATTCCGGGGTTTTTTAAACTGGAGGCGCACCTCCCTTAGGGGGAACAAAAGGGCCACATGGAGGGCACAAATGATCATGGTATTGTGTGAAAATGGATTTTACAACCTGGCCAATGTGAAAACAACAGGTCTACACACATTAGATTGCGAAGCTGATATGAATTGTATATGCTCTTGTATCTCACAGAGATGTGAGAGAAGGCTTTCGGTATCCAAAAACAGCTGTACGTTTCTCATTGACATTGTAGGTGAGGTGTGAATTACGATTAGCATGAGGGTGTGAATAAGAAGTTCAATAACCCCTATTTATTATTCAGTGTATTTATCTAAAATTTAAGTTTTTCAATTATCCGAAAGAGGTCTAACCAGTTGTCTCTGATTTATCCAAATCATTTTGTGTCAATGATTCAGAAGTTTCTTGACATCATTAAATAGAATTGTTCATGATATTTAAGCTTTTTAGACAGATTATGTTATCATAAAAAGACATTTATTGTTGGTATTCTAAACACTTTGTATGTGGTGTATAAAAGCATATTAATTTTTGGTGAAATCTCTTTTGTGGGCAGTCATTTTCAATGGATGACCAAGTAGCACATTGTACACAACACTATTTAAATATATTTTATACTTGTTAAATGTTACACATGTTTATTGTATATTCATATAATAAAATATATTTTTAAATATTTAAATTTGGCAAAATATCACAAAATTAATTCTAATTATCACATCTAAGGTTGGGTTGAAACAAGTTTAAAATGCCAATGTTTATACAGGGATTTATTATTAAATTCATTTGACATATTTAAAAGGCTAAACAGATCAAGCCAGCTGGCATGAAATAAGCTTCACGAGGAAAATTAAATCCAGCCTAAACATATCTAATTCGTTTGACTGCACTTGCCCTTATTAAATTTTAATGTTATCGCTATAAAACAGCTTATTAACTGCAAAGGTTTTTTCCACCAGTGAACTGTACACACATCAATAACTGCCAACAAAAATTACTCTGCAATAGCATAAAAATAATGCAACATTTTAAAATAACAAAAACGTAATTATCAAAACATGTTTCCCAGAAGTCAATATATATTCAATATAAGCCCAAAAAAATTTTATCGGTAAATGTAGAGGAGAGATGACAAAACCACCCATCATTAACACAGGTGTGGCAGAGTACGCGTTTCTTTGGTAGTCTGAATGTTAATATCTTTTTTTAGACAAACAAAAAAGCTTAAAAAATTATAGCAGTATTCTGAAGTTTGGTGGCAACTAGACACTCGACAACATTTAATTTTTAGCAAGAAATTTTGCTCAATGGCTAATTTTTTTCAGATTTTCTTTCAATGTCTGAGTAACACTTTAAGCCTTTAACAAGAGATATATCATGAAATATTGCTTCTTTGCTAATTTTTTTCTTGATGGGACAAATTTTCTTAGGTTTCGATTAGTAGAGTGGCTGGCATTATGCCAGTTTCTGAGTGACCCATACACAAAAATTGAAATGTTAGGCTAAGCATGTAAACTAAGCCGAGAAATAAATACTTCAATTTTACATTTCCTTGTATGTTTTCTTCTGGATTACAAAGCAAATGTTGACTAGAAAAAACTCGTGCAAGTACAAGTTCTGGTGATCAAAGACCAGTCCATCTGTGGCTCTTACATAACAAAATAAAGCCAATACTCAAACTTGTGGCCAAACTTAATTATTGAACACTTGGATGTTATATATACAATACTTGAGCATGAACTAATGAACCGTATTATTACTATAAATAAGTTATTGACTTCCCTGATGAGTATATTTGTTTGATATGGGAGCCATCAACAAAAAATAGAAAAGTGAAAGAGGGAAAGAAACAAACAACAACTGAGCAAAATAGCACACCAATGTTAAATGATTTTCCTATCAACCAAGTCCGATACTACTCGCTGCTCTTTTTATACCCATACAACACTTTTGCGATGTTTGCCACTTCAGAGTGAAGTTGCTGGTGGAGTAGATCTTTGCAAAATAAGAGGCCATTAGTTGGTTCCTTTTAAGCACCACTGCAAATGCTCTAAGTCACTCAAATGCAAAAAGATTCGAATATTTTAAAACAAAATTTTGTAACATGCTTTAGTGCCATACAGTGTAACATTATAAAATATCTAAATCATACTTAAAATTAGTTTCAGCCTGTTTCACGATTGCACTTGATGGAATTTCAATATCTTGAGGTGCAAATGACGAAGCGTCTTTAAAAGCATCAACTTTGCCCTAAACGAAGATTAAAACATGATGATCCCTGACTGCAATGAAAAATACATTACAAACTAAGTTTGGGGAACGCATTTAAAACAAAGAATTTGCTGACTCATGCACAATCAAATCTGATAGAGGCTTGAAGTATACTAAATAGTACTCATCTTTCCTAGATCATGTCTGATCAAACATATGTTTTCAATATATAATTTACCAAACTAGAACTGAAGACATTAATATTAATGAGGAGATTATGCCAAAGAAGATGGCTACAAGACATTTTTATGGAAAATTCATGTTATATGATCGCTTGTGTCTATGTTGTTTATACAAAGCATGACATGATATAAACAAGCAACTAACGATGTGGCATTAGCGATAACAAATATGCTTTTTTTGTAGTCGACAGAATAAGTTTTGTTAAGTTTGAGTCACCGATTTACCCATCTGTTACTCGTTCTTGACAAAACTGAAATCTGGAACACAACATAATTCATTAAAATGTGATGAGGCAGGCCACTGGTGCAAAACGAGATTGGATTTTTATTGGAAGCATAGTGAAATTTTTAATGCAAGACTTCTAATTCATAAGCTTTTAGACTGTGATATGAGATGCTCATGATGTGAGAGTTCTATGTCTTTGACTAAAAAAATTTAGATCAATTTAGAGACAAGGCATATGAAGTTCTGAATCATGTTTATATAATGGTATGGCAACTTGAGCCAACATTTCAATTCATTTAGCCAATTGTGCATGTTAAACAAATTTCACTTTCAGAAAGGAACACAAAAAATAAAATATATCCCTGTTTATTCATAATTAAGGCGTAGGATAGCCGCCTAATTGCATGAGAGCTTCTAGTACTACTTTGACCTACACCAAGAGACAAATGCATTATTACCAACCTCCAAAGCTTCACAAAAGGGTAAAACTTTACTCCAGAGATTGTTGTAAAGTCTCATCAACTTTGGATATTCTCCTTCAAATGCTTGTTGTATAAAGGATGATGCTAGAATAGAATAACAAGGTTTTTCACAAATTCATTGTGCTGTGCATTGCTACATCTTTATATTAAATTTGAAAAAAATTGTGATTTTGATGTTTACTACAAGTGCAAAATTATAATAGTCTATATTTTAAACCAGAATTTCAAATATCCAAATATTCCTTTGAATTAAAGATGTTCTTATACTATAGAAATAAATAAAATTAAAAGTCTGGATAGCCATACACAAGCTTACATTTCACTGCATGTTTCAACTCTTCATCAATACAACGAGACATATTCTGCCAGAAAATTCGTGCAAACTGAGTGCTTTTGCCTTCCTGTTCAGCAAATAAAAAATTAGTTAGCTTCTTATCTTCATTTTTCAATCGATAGTCGAATATATCTATATTTATTCCAACCTTTCAATATGTTGATATTTTTTGCTTTTGAATGCATTGACTGAATATGACTTGTACCATACCCAGTAGCCGATACATATATTTTAAATTCTAGTAACAGTTTAGCTGAATTGCCGTATTCTTGGGGATATTATAACTCTAGATATCTTATCATGCTGAGCGGCATAGATGTATGTTTGAACCCTGTGGGGGATGATTACATGAAAGAGGATTGCTGGACACCTTGCAAAAGCATGGTAGTTCATGTGACTTCTGCCTATGGATTTCTCCACCTACACGCGAAATATCATAAAGGGGGTTATGCAGAAACCCATGGAAGACCAAAGTAAACTGCACAAAAAGAAAACCACGTTCTTGGCTCTCTCTCTGACAGGATAAAAACGATAACCTATTTCATCCAAGTTTCCCATGGAAATAGTACTTGCCTTACTAAGTTCATCAATGAATCTGTGATGTGTGACTGGATCTCGTTTCTTTGATAAGACTTTCTGAAGATTAATCATCTGCAAAATATTAATCATTTTTACTACAGGTACAAAAAATTTGTCATAATTTTGTAATAAAATCACTTGCTCGAGTACATCGCAACATGTGTCATGTATACAAATCACACATACAAAATTAACATTTCTCTGAATGGCTAATTAATGTCTCTACCTGGCTACTTGCTAGATGTACACTTTCCATGACATCTTCCATATTGTTCCATAACAAACTTCTAAATGCAGGAGTGTCACCTGGTGTGGGCAAACCTGCAGCTTTACCAGGACCTGGTGATTGGGAAAAAAATAATTTAAAATCAGAAATAGAGAAAAATAGTAAAAATGGAGATGTGATAACGTAAGAGATTACAATTGAACGCAATTGGTAGTTTATGCTTTATTTGTTAACATTGTTAAGACTAAACTCACAGCAAAACTATTTCAGAAACAAAGTGAAAATATCAAAGCCAACATCTAGCCAAAAATGTTTGAACTTGTACTGCATTGTAGAATATGAAATACTGATGAATAGCAGCAATGAGACACGGTTCATCCATGTTTAAAAAGATTGGAATACATAATATATTATGAAAAGGAAAGTAATCTATTGAAACTTCCCAAAAATAGAATCAGAATGATTCAATTCGATAATTAACCCAAAAAGAAATATATATATCCGAAAGCAATAACCCTAGTTGACCCGATCATATCCATCAGTAAGACAAAATCAATGTCTTTAACAATCGATTTGTAAGTTAGGAAATAATCTGAAGTGAAGAAAGCAACAGACAAATACAACTAGGCGCGATGGCCTAGTGGTTAAACATGTTGGCATCGCAGGTTGAAGACCTCGGGTTCGAGCCCCGGCGAGTCCGGCTCGCTTATCCACGCCCACCACTCAACCCAGGGTGTAATAACTTGGGTAGGCTAAGCCGAACAGGAAAAGATCATATCTTTCCAGTAATTGTAACCCTGTCCGCCTATAAGTGGCCGCTGTTACAGGGCCTTGGACAGGGTGACCCACTCAAAGAAGTGGCTATAAAAAAAAAAATAAAAAAAAAAAAAAAAAAACATAAATAAAAAATATTAGCTGGGTGACATTCAAAAGGAAGCAAAAGATAAAATATTATGCTGAAATTTATCAACTATATGAGATTAAAATATTTTGAAATTTGGTTATTGCTAGAAAATATTAGTAGGTAAGCTAAAACACATATGCGGATACAAATTCAGGCTAGATAGACATTTCGAGTCAATTATATCAATCATATATTAAAATATTTGAATCTACTTGTCAATCTGTCAAAAAAATATGATCATTCACCTATACATTGAAAAAAATTCTATTCTTGTCAAGACAAAAATGGCAGAAAAAAGTTGAATCTAATCTTTGTTTGCTTTTCAGCATCAAATTTAACAATTTAAAGACGCTCGATTTGACTCCTAAATTATTTATTCAATTTCGAAATAACCAAATTATCGAATATGCCAAGACTGAGCAGACATGAAGTATATCAAAATCAATTATACCTGTTGTATGAAAAAATTTTAGTTAGTCAATGAATTATTTAACAATATTTTTCCAGTGCATTTTTTCTATATATCATGATTGTGCTGCTCACATAACAAGTGCTTAAACTTTTCTTACTTAAATTTATTTTGAACCTGCACCCAAACTTTCTAGGAAATTCTAATAAAAGTTCACATGTGGTGCACGTAGATGGTGTTACGACCGCTGAGCGCCACTCACTATGATCTAACATAGTATCTTCTTTTTTTTCAGTTCAGAACACATTTTTGGCTTCGTGTTACATGCAGCCTTTTTCCATATTTTTGATCGTTAGTTGGTTCCTTGTGGGTGCTATCAGAGTGATAAAAGCAGTTTTTCTTCGCGTGTCCGAAAGGTGAGTTTCTTCGGCGGGTAAAAAAGCTTCAAAACAATCAACACTACAATTTCATAACAATAATACTGATTTTGAATCTATTTCTATATTTTGATTGCTGCCATACACTCAAATAAATACACTTTTATCATTTAGTAAGAGATATATAAGTTAAAATATTGCCCATTTCTTAAATTTTCTTCTGATGAGTGTATGACTAGCAGAGTGCCTGACATTCTGGGTGCTCCTTATGACCTTGTTTAAAATGAAGTTCCATACTTGTAATACAAAATAAACGGGTACCGAATCTAAATCAGAGTCCATTGTTTTTGCCAGATTGCAAGAAAATGCAATAACGATGAATTGTCACAAGTCAAACAAACCATGTGTATTGGCTATGCTGATATGCATAGACTGAAACAATTCAAACTGCTGTTCGAAACAGAACAGAAAACACTTTTCCATGCTTGGTCATTAAGATCAAATATTATCCAAATGCTTCTTCACCATACCATATTTTTTTTTTTTTTATAGCCACTTCTTTGAGTGGATCACCCTGTCCAAGGCCCTGTAACAGCGACCGCTTATAGAGGGACAGGGTTACAATTACTGGAAAGACATGATCTTTTCCTGTTCGGCTCAGCCTACCCAAGTTATTTCACCCTGGGTTGAGTGGTGGGCGTGGATATTTGATGATAAGTCACCAAATAAAATAAAACTCACTTCATTTAGCTTGAGTTACCAACAAATGGGTCATGCCATGCATTATATGTTTGATTAAATGGCATTAAAAGTTCATTTGGAATGACATAAAACAAGGATAATGGGCTACTAAGAATAATCAAAAATTATGAAACAAATTTAGTACCATATTATCACACAAAATTTGTTCATTCAGACCCAGCGGTTGCTAAAATGCGACCTTAAATCATGGTCTACCGGTGGATCTAATAGAAGAATTCCATATTTGTTCATCGCAGGCGAAAAATCTTGGATTAAAGTCAAGGTTCGTGACGTTCGTTATACCATTACCACCACTCAACCCAAGGTGGGCTCGGCCGAACCAGAAAGATCGTGTCTTTCCAACAACATCAGTCCTTGTTCAGGGTGATCCACCCAAATGAGTGGCAGTAAAAAATAATAATAAAAATTAAGTATAGACATATTTGAAAAAAAATTTATGTAAAGCTAGTTTGACCACAATCACAATTGGAAATTATTTCATTTTCAGTCTTTTGCAGTGCAACTAAACTCAGGTTAGTAAAAATATCAAATCAAAAATACTCACCTTTGGAATGACCTGAACTTGGCCCTGATGTTTTTGTAGAAACATTGTTCACAGCATTCGATAAAATTTTTGGATCAAGAGCTTTTCTTATTTGCGATTGTAGAGATGATATCAAGTCATCCGTAGTTTTTCTTAATGGATTGTACAAATCTCCCAAGTTATAGAAGGCCTGAAGAGCTGTGGCGATTTGTGATGGATTCTGTATGAAATATATAACAAATATCTTTTAAGAAGTTTGACACATCTGAGGTAGCAGATATGGTAATATAAAGACTTTGACTGAGCATTTCAAAAGACATTTTCTGGCGGTTCTTGAAAATTTGACATAAATAATGACTTTGCTGCAAAATGGGAAAAATATGAACAAATATCACCAATATCGTTTATCTGAGGCATTGAAGCACGTATCTATTTATATTTTAGTTTTGAATAACGTTTAAACTAAACTGTAAACAAAACCATAATCCAAAATGCATTAACTAATATTTCCATTGCCAGAAAATGGTGATTCACTCAGAATTGTAAATGGATATTGCTGATAAAAAACATAAATATGCAACACCATGACCCTCTTGAAATATGCATATATGCTTTCATTGCATTTCTATAAAAAAATTTGTGTACCGAGTACAATTACATAACATGTCAAATGCATCTGGAACATAAAACCTGCATCTGGCATGCCACGAGAGGTTGCATAAATTATGCATTGTATATTGATTTTGACTAATGGTTTTCGATACAACGGAAATGAAGGGAAAATCGTCAAATTTTCTGTTTTTTTTTCCTACTGCTCTTCAAAAAAAGAAAAGTAGCAAAGAAAGTGAATGTTTGGTTCAGATCAAAAGTGATGAGCAGCACAGAGTATTTACAAGATTTTCAGCAGTCTTATTCAGACCATAAAAATGTGTCAATTATACAAATACTCAGGTATTCCGGAATAAGAGGTAGCTTAGTTTTCTTCTTCTACTGATTTATTTCGCAGTGAAAATGTGATATATGCCAAATTTAACACTGTAAAATTCAATATAAATAATTTGTTTGGTGTGAAATGGGTAAAATGTTGACAATACCGTCTGAGATATTATTTTACTTCCATACAGTGGGGGATCCAGGAAAAAATTTTATGGGCACAAATTTTTTTTTTCAACATTCAAACATGCGATCAAATTAAAAATAAATTGGCACGTCGGAACCATGTGAAAATTTTTTGAACAGAACAAAATTACTCCATTGACCATTGATTCAAATTGACCATTAAAATTTTATGAATTTACACTGTCAGTGAAATTTAAAGGTCGCAAACAGCACTTGTATGTTTACGAAAAGGTATTGGACAAGTTACGATTTGCTGACTTCAAAATGAAAGTTATTTCAATTTGCAAAAGACATAAAGGCCACATTTTTAATTTTAATCAAACGTTAAAACAAACAATACCTGTATTATTTACCTTTCAGAAATTTGTTTCAAAAGCAAACAATAATAAAACAAACACAAATATGAAAATACTAAAATAAAATCGGTCGAAAGCACATAAGTAAATATTTCATCAAAATGTATTGCTTGACATGGAACAGACTTTAATTTGTTAACTAGTCATAAATAATGCAGTTTTATACATTTTCTAACCAGACTAGAAATTTTACTTCAACAGCAGCTCAGTTATGTGATCAATGCTCAATCGGAAAATTTTCGCCAACGCATCATTCGTTGTGGGTCACTGAAGAATGGCATCGATGAGATGCTGTCCATCTGTGGCACATGCTCAGCTAAATATTATTTCTGATTGGGCCAGTACCTGAGCAAGAACACCTTGTTCCAACAAACGTGAAGTTTGACTCTCAATTTCATTTCTAGCTCTTTTGGCAAAAAGAAGATCTCCCGATATTATGTCGACACCAGTTAAATCAACTCCTTGAGATAGATAATCTGAAAAAGGCATTCGAGGGTAGTTTGAAAATTTATTAAATTTTGAAATAAGTTAAGTATAAATGCTAAAAGATGAATCGTGGATCAATTAGAGAAATTTTAGCAAAAGTGCATTATTTCAGGATAAGACAAAAATGTTTTTTTTGAGTGTCTGGGAGCAATCCAACAGTAGAAAAAGGTTCAGGGTCATCGATACCGCCATGAAAAAGCAGTTTTGATGGTTTTTTGCCCTGTCCAAGGAAAAAAATGCATGAAATTTCTGTTACTGAACGAAAAACAAAATTTTGTCACCTTGAATGCATGCATGATATTCAATATATAATAGATGTAGAAAATCCATATTTATAAATATTGAATTTATTCCAATGTTGTACTATTATTATACTTTCAGCATAATTTGAAATTTTAATTGTCACTATTTAATTTGCATCATAAGCACTGTCAACTTTCATATTGTCATTTGCACATCCATTTCCATGAAACCTTTCCATTTATATTCAGTAATAACAAGTAACTTTTCAATGACCAGACTTCACTTAGATCGTTGTTGATTACCGGTACTCAGTTTTTCACACAGGTTCATTATTATAGACATATTTTTTTCTCAATAATCATAATGAAACAACGTTAATTTGGAATATTTCTTCTGGCGGCAGCTTTTTCTTCCAGTGTTAGATAGAATGCAGCTTTTTTGCCAATCTGCTTCAATCGAATCACAAATCAAAGCATTTCGAATTGATCCTTTCAAAAAATCTGATTGATCAGGGAAATGGATCCAGAATGGTCAATTTATTTATCAAAACATGTTTTATTTAGTATGAAACAAAGATGGATCGTGTCATCTGGGTGGTTCCTGCTTAAAAAATAAAATTTCTGAGACAGGCTCAATACTTGATATGAGGGGCAAATTATGTTTTTTTTTAAATTAGGCGATGGAAGCAATGCGTAAAAACTTCCAACCTCTGCCAAACAACAGACTTGGGGCAATTACGAGATCATTTGAATGGGCATTTTAATTACTATTTTGTCAAATTACACCTAAAAGGGAGATGGGTATTCGAATTATCTGAATCTGATATGTAATCCAAATAATAAATCTAAAATAAATATCTCTATGACCATGGTCTTAATTATGTCATAAAATATATGATAATCGGGATCGGTGATTCTTATTGCATATAACAACATCAATTCATGCCAAATCAAATTTTTTAATATGAAACATATTAACTTGGAATTGCAACAAAATAGTTTAACCACAATTCCAAAATCTCTGGTCACGGATTTCACAAATACAAGATTTACTGAGCGAAACACAACATGTTCTTAGTGAACATCCTACCAAGCTGGAAATACAATAATCAGTAGCAAACCGTTTATTAAATGCCCTATAATTACAGATGAATGATTGAAAAGTTGCATTTATACCAGATCAATTGAAATTTCATAAAAAAAATAATACCAGACTGAAGAAATTGATATAACAGACAGTCATCATTAGTGTTATTTAGCAAGAGGCATAGCATATGGAGAATGAAAGATCAATCTTTATGTAACAGCAAAAATGTGTGTGTTACACACGTTTTGCCAAGTATGGGTAACTGTTGGACCCGTGATTCATATTTGACCAAATTAAATTTTTTCCCTGGGTTATGCCTGTTGGATAGCATGGACAAATCTTCAAGCTTTAGAAAATCAGAAAAAAGTCTGAACAGTAGTCACAGATGTACTCCCTCCCAAAATGGCCCATCTATCCTGACCCACACTGAGAAAAACAACCCAGGAAACAGTTTTTGATTGGGTTCCAGTGGATAACGGCACCAGAAAAGCATGCTAAGCTGCTCTTCATAACTTCTGGTATCTTTCCAAATCAGAAAAATCTTAGCATCTTATGTTAAGTATAAGCCACAGATGGACGTGTCCTATCGACACAATCTATCTGTGGCTTGTATTTAAAAATAAAATTCCTGATTCGGATTCCAGACAACATGTGAAGTAACTTTTCAAATATTGAGAGATATACGTCAACAACTATTCCAATTTGATGAAATAAAAGGAGTTTTTAAGTTATAATAACTCAATTGCTCGAGATGGTTATAATTTTTTTTTTAATGGTAGCTGGGGATAACATAGAGACATCAGATCGATTGAGTTTAAATGTCATTCAAAATTCAGATAACGGAATTATGCTTTGACTGATATTTGAGCATATGTGCCAGGCAGGGCAGCAAAATTTTGACTTTGAAAATCACAAGTAATATTTAGTCAAAATCAAGAAAAACGGTAAGTGGAGGTTTGTTTATTACTGCTATTATTTATTGCAATAATAACCTCACTTTGTCAAGGTATCAAAAGGTTCACTCGAGGGGGAAAATAGGAACTGAGCAATAACATGATTATTAAAAAATCAATAAATTAGAAAATTGGATAATTGTCCAATCCAATGCACTTCAGGAAATAATTTAATCTGGCCAAGTATGGGTCACTGATTAAACGCATATAAGAAGGTTGTACATCAATAACCATTAGTTGGCCGAACACAACTTGAATCAACAATTCTCCAGCCAAACATATGGTGATTCAACATAGATTCGCCTGATGACATGAATATGTTAATAATAATATGAAAAGTGGGACATCAAATTACGAATGTGGTTTAGAATTCCCTCCGGCTCAACAAATGACGTAAACTAGAGAGATATATCAGACGATTTTCATTATTCTTTCCTGCATCAAAATTTAATGCAGCACTCTGCATAAATAAGTCATATTGTAATATAATACGTTGTGATAGAGGAGGTATAAATACGAGCGCTTATCACTGATATGATTTATTTTTATGCTAGACTGTTGAGAGGATAGTTACAGAGATTTCCCCCAGAGATCAGTAATTATGAAAATGTGTCACAAGAGTAGACCCATTACACTACCCCATCAAATATTTAATTTTGTTGAACATAAGGCACAGATGGATCACGCCGTCGATCAGTGACTTATGTTTAGCAAAACAGGCTGAGGGGGGGTATAGGGGTTAGATAAGGGGCATATATTGCGTTTGACATGAAGTGATAATTTCAGAAACAGTTTGCTTATATCTGGGTAAACTGATCAGTGCAATTATAGTAGAAGTATTAAAATGTTCAAGATTACAGTTGAGCATTATATCAACTTTCTAATGATACAGATATCATGCTTAGCATTTGTGTTCCCTTATTAATGCCAATATCATGGAACATCACAGATCTTTTCATAAGTGAACCGTTTATTACGAAAGATTTGTATTGATGTATGTAAATAAATGATCCGCGAGCGTCTGTTGTCATTATATAGGATAAATGGATTAATATCGTACATCTATGAAGTGTTTGGTGCAAATAGCCTTAGGGATAAGTAGACGAGATAATTCAACGTCATCTCAAAATGATAAGAATTTGATTGTGTACACAAATACTTTCAAAGGTTCCAAAAAGTTTTGTCAAGTTTGGAATAGATTATTATATTATCTGTATTTAATAGAAATATATTTCTATATTTTTCAGATAGATTAACCTATAGAATACACACGTAGAATTTTATACATTTTTTCCAACGAAAGCTATAATTCATCACAAAGTATTTGTATGAAGAAGATGTTTTTGATATAACATGGATTTGGTTAAACTTTCGCAATATAAAATAAATTCTTCATTGCTTTTATCAGCAGCAAGAAAAGTGCAATGGAAAGCTTTGATAAAAATGTTTCGATTTCCCAGACAATATTTGACCATCTTCCTCTGGCAGTGTTGATGTTGGAATCAATATGTGGTGTATTATGCAACGGAGCTGTTTTACTTTTATTTTGTGTTCGGAAGTCATTGCTACGCACAGCAAGTGATTTGTTCACGGTTAGTATATTTGACTTCATCAAAAATTTTAAAAACCGAGAACTGAGGTGTAGAGATTGCTTCTTTGTAATAATTCACATAAGTTGCAGCTCACATAATGGCAGCAATATTATTGTGAGAAAAACCTTTTAAATAGATTCAATCATTTGGTGTCAAACATGTTTGCAGGAATCGTTAAAATATAATATTGTTATTAAATATATATATAAATTCTGGAACCTTAAATGCCATAGAAATCAAATTGTTCAATGAGTAATTATTGGAGGGATTTTGGTATCAATTGGAAAGGTTCAAGAAACAAACAAAAAAAATCCAAAAAATGTTGAGGTAAAATTATGAAACTGGCAACAAAAAAAAATGAAAATTTGCATGGCCTATGTTTGTTTATTATTATATTTTATTAAAATCATAAGTAACTATCACACCTATGAAGCAAAGTTTAATTGATGGTAGCACAAGATAAGCTAATGTTGAATGTTCTGTAAATTACCGGTATCTGTTTATAAAAAATACTCCCAGAAAGTATTTTCTAGTGATTGGCCGATCAACGTATGAGAA
The DNA here is from genome assembly GCA_963675895.2 of Styela plicata. NCBI lineage: Eukaryota > Metazoa > Chordata > Ascidiacea > Stolidobranchia > Styelidae > Styela > Styela plicata. Next base: position 22,290,067 of record OZ023145.1, read on the forward strand.
ATGAATTGGGAAAGCAATGTAGGTAAGATAAATTTGATGCACTGGTAGATAAAGTTATTAAAGAATCTGCCATCACGAGGAAGAAGGGTGATGTCATGCAGTCCCATAAACATATACAAGCCATTAAATTTAAATATAGGAATTAAATTGCCATATTTTTATTCCAGATAAATCTTTCATTGGTGGATCTAATATTCAGTGGAGTCGTGTTGCCCATGGTTTTAATTACAGCTTTTACTGCCGAGTCATGTGATGAAAAACCAAATAACACCACGGTGATAGAAATTGCCAGAAACAGTGTTGTAATATTTGGAACAGTTGCAACTGCACTTGGTACGTTACTAGTCAGTCTTGACAGAGGTGATGTGTCTTTGAAACCGTCAAAACGTTTTTTCACTCATTCAAAAGCAATAATTGCCATTGGTTTAACATGGTGCATAGCAACTTTGGGGATTGCCGTGGCCATTCTTCCGAATTTATTATCCCTGGATAAAAGAAGCAGAAAGCGAGTAATGCAAAACAAGGATTTCGCTTCATATATTCAAGCAAAATGGGATAACGAGACAAGGATCAAATATATCAAAGTTGAAGAATCACACAATGGAGAAAATTGTTTCACATGTCATCCATGTAATCATTTGACAATTACATCATGCACAATTCAACTGATATTTGAAATTCCAATATTTTTGGCAGCTATTTTAACTATCATGATCATCTATGGAAAGATCTTATGGTCAGTTCAACGACGTAGTCGAAAGTAAGTACTGCTAATTGTAGTTTCTTTTACTATTATGTCCTACTGTCTAATAGGTATAAAAGAAATAAAAATCAAGAAACTGGGTTAAATTTAAAGAAATACCAAAATTCATGGCAGATTTACTACAAGAAGCTCGAAATTTCTTTCTGTTATTGGCACAAACAAAAAGGTATTACAAATGTCAAAATTATCAGGACTTTTTAAGTAGGGTGTATTGATAGTATTCAATCATTTTGATTTAACTGAAAATCCAACTGACAACACTGAGTAAATGCTAACATCTCCATCTGAGAATATTATCAAACTCAGATTGATACAGCATTGTTAGCAGTAGCACCGAACATGTTATCATTTTTTAAGATATATACAAAAAACACAAAGACCAAAAGATCACACAAACTGTGGACTTGGTGGTTTAAACTCCTGTTGCGGCAATAGAAAACAACTTCCGAAACAGACAATGAATGGAAAAAGCAAACTAAAGGATTATAACACACATGATAAATCAGAGTTTCAAATTAAATCAAATGTGGCAGGTCAAAATATGAGTACTTTGAAGGAAAAGAGAAAAACATTCTTTGGTGACCACGGAAAGAGGAAGAAGCAAGATTCTCTTGAAGATTCATTGTTTGTATCACTCAGTAACAAGCAAGACGATGTCCCCGAACCAAATTCTTCAACTAGTTATACAACTAACAATCGAGAAAAATCAAAATCTAATAGGACCGATTTTGCATCTGTTGCAATGTCAGTAACTGTCGTTCTTGCCATCAAAAGAATGGCAGCTAGAAAAATCAAAGAACGAAAGAAAAAAATAAGACATTTGAGAAAGATGACATTTTTTATTGTTTTCACATTTTTATTTTGCTGGACACCGTACTATATGAGCAAATTATCTATCGCAATGTCAATACATATTACGGAACGTGGTACCAAATTCTACCAAAACTACAATTCAAACTCAACAAATCCAAACTCCATCCAACTTTTCACAAAGGTGTGTAATCCGTTGTGGATATTTAACTGGATGCTATCTATTGCTGCTTTGTCCTGCATACTTAATCCTGCATTATACATATTTTCGAGAGAAAAAATAAGAATAGAGTTTGCAAAGACTTTTTTTCCTTCTTGTTCAAATGATGCACAAGGAGGTCATTCTCATACAAGGTTTATATCGTGCCTGATATGTTGGGACAGTGATGACAACTTAAACGAGATACATAAAGTCGCCAGACATTCCGTTATTACAACAGGTAAAAATTGTAACTCAACTTCTATGTTTTGATGGGGTAAAAAAGTCTTTTTTTAACAAAATATGTATTTATTTGAAATAAACAAAGTCATCGTGTGCAAGGGCAAGTGATGCCAACACACTAACAGAATACTGTAAAATAAATGAACACACTCCAAATACCCACAAGTCTGACAACAAACACTTGGAAATATGAGATAATCAGTCAGAAACTTAAATTAGTATGATAAAATCTTGTTCGACTTTTGGTGGGCTCAATTTCTGTGTCACCTCTTCTAGATAATTCAGTATATTTCGAAATCATCAACACTGCCATGTCAAATGTTTTTCGAGCATTGATTGACAGGTTTTCTTCTGTAGGGTCTAGTTTTCTATTCAGCGGGATAAAAAAAATCTTCTTCACTCAGGTTATCAAGAACCAACATCAAAACCAAATGTGGAACTGCAGAAAATGGCGACAAACAGATACATTCACGAAGACAAAACTCCAAATTCACAACGGACACAGACGAAAGATTGTCGAATCAAAGCCCCACTTATTCGATGGGAAACTGTAACTTGCGATACACCGCATGGTTCACATGACGAACTAGACAATTGTGTAGAAGAAAACGTAGCAAACAATGGATTATTACTTCCACCTTCCCATAGTCGCCCCAGGTCATTATCTGCAAGATCAGTGGACGTATTGAGTTGTAGCACAACTATTGCATCTCTTGCAGCAGAGTTTTGAATAATTAATATGCAATGCAAACTCTTGTTTGTGGTCAAAAGATAAAAATAGAAGCAGCAAAATGAAAATACCTATTATCAGGAACTAAACACAAAATAGCAATACAAGCATGCTTACACGCAGATATCCAGATTCTGTATTATAATGGAAAATTAAAATACTGCAATTTTTCAATTTTACCTAGTCAATAATTTCTATATTTTTTTTAAGTCAACCTAGTTAAACTGAACACTGTGTGAAACCAGGATGCCGAGTGATAGTGAACTATTTCCTATTTAGGAAATAGTTCTGCATCACTCAGCTTATTTTATATTCAATTATCCTCAACCAAATCTTTTTTACTGCTGACCAGAAATAAGCAAATCTCTCCAATTAATCAATAACATTTGGCCATATGACCCGTAATCATGTAATATCTTCAAAGTGTCATTGCTGTTTCATAGTCCATGCTTAATATATATAATAAATAATTCTATGTTTGATCCCAGTTAAAAACCCAAGTCATTTTTCGCCTTTGTCTAGCACCAGCTGTTAATGGTTTATCTTAACAAGTGATGGTCAACATGTTGCACATGATCAGGAATCAAAAAAATTATTTATCATATCTATTACCATATTTAAGTATCTATATTATTTATTTTTTCAACAACCTCAATGCTTTTTTTAAGTCAACAGCACATTAGTCAACAACTTTTACAATAAATGAATTTAATGTCATTTGTTCATCAGTAACTTGTCTGTAAGCGAGTCAGAGCAATAGCATATCTATGTAACTTGGTAATTAAGTACAGTGATAAATTATGCAAAATAGGTCTGGTTTGAACCAAACAAAATTAGTTCGCTAAAGGGTGAGTATAACGGCCTGCTGCACTGTTATTTTCAAATTTAACCCACGAATACTTAAGACTCTGATTTTGCATCATCGAAACCACTATTTTCAGCAGACACTGCACAAAATTTACCACATTGCATTCTGATTTTCAAAAATCAAGTACAAGAATAGACAAAGCATGTAAATAATTCTTATAATTGGCCAGTTTTGTTTATTGTTTTCGCCTACTACCTAAATTTTTAAAAGCAAACATTTCAATCAAATTAAGTTCAGACAAACCACTTGAATATTTGATGAGCTCAAAGTCTAGTGTTTCTGGTAGAATAGGTAATTTGGCAAAATAATGTCACTCGTGCATCAACAACACATTACCTAAGATGTACGTTTTTGATAGGAATTGTCCTAAAAAAAAACTTGGAACAACGTAGAAATTACATTAGGTATTCTAGTATAAGACTTCATACAGATAATTTGAGTTCAGATGATAAAGAGTTGTTATAGCAATAATCCAAATATATATATTTAATCTTTTTAGGACTCCAATATGAAAAAATGAGAAGTAGCTCATTAAAACTTGCATAGAAACACATCAAAAGATCCATAGAAGAGATAGTTATTGGTATCACTGTGGTTACCATTTTCAGATAAATTCACTATCGTACTATACGATCCTAATAGGACATCAAATGTTTGATTCAAATGTTGAATCTGGAAATGGCATTCGGGGGTATTACCTATATTTAGCGTAACAACCTATACCACCAGCTTTCAAATGGAAATATGATTATCACAAGTGTAGAAAACATAATACGTATTTTCCTGTAGCCAAATTATGTTAATGCAATATGCTTTGTTAATGGGAATAAGTCACTAATGCACTGTGACAAGATGGGTAGAATATCCTCAATATTCAAAATTTTAATTTTCCGGCTTCTAAAATAATCAAAATTTAAACGAAAGATTTCGTATTTTCTAATAGCAGTAATTTATCAAAATAAAATTGACCGATTGTTGATTTATAATAATAATTATTCAGATATGTTGTGACATAACCCTTCTAGTTTTTAAGTAAGTACTATTTTATGTACGTGTTTTCATAATTTAATGATCAGTGGCCAATCGCTATCACAGAAATTTATGAGCATTCCCATCACTAGTATTGAAAGATAAGACCCAATAATATGTATATACCTACCTAACTCATTGAGGCTTTGAGCAGCTTTGGTTATTTCTCTAATTCCACCTTGAAGTTGCCCTTGTAATCTTTTTGATAGATATAATATTCTGATGATTCTTCGCAGGAGATCACATGCAGCCTAAACAAATACACTGATGTTATTATAGCTTCGACATACAAACATGTTTCAAAGGTAGGGTAACAAGATGGCAAGAAAGTTGGCTCTTTACTCAACTATATGCGAAAGAAAGCATCAAAAGTATAATATGCCCATTTTCATATTTAAATAACAGCAGATTATTGGGGAGTCTAGTTAGGTCGATTGACGATGTTCCATAACCTTAGGTTAGGACTTCTTCCACCAACTATGCATTGAGGATTATGCTCTAAATAAAAACAGTCAGACTTGGGACCAGTAACAGCAAGAGGGTTTGCCATATGCAGTATTTATTGTATTCCTAAACCGTAGGACAAAAATGATAACCCATTGAAAGAAATAAAACCGAAGTTTCAAAAGATTTTGTGAACCTGATGACTCCCCACTGCCAGCTTGTGGCGCAAAAATCTCAAAAGTCTGCTTTCATGCATCGTCCTGTGACTAAGTGTTCCATCGTCTATATAATTGTGAGAATGAGTCAAAAGTAAAAAAAAGATGAAAATGACTGGACTTATAAATGGCTTTGTATTCAATGTGGAAATAGGAAATATTCTAAAATGGGATGACTGATGATTTTAAAAAAATATTCTGTAACAAGATTTTATTTTCACTCATTCCCAATCTCACCTGTAATCTTCCAAGTTGTAAAGTTCTAGTTCGAATTTTATTATATGGTTCAACAACTTTTCCCCGGATCCTAAAAATTTGAATGGTTAAGTATTTACGGTAGGTATATCTTATATCTAATTTAGGCATCAGTTCATTACTAAAATGCAAGTATGAAAGTCAAATGCTGTATGATTAGTCAGTGATACCTGTCAAAAGCGCCGGTTTGTAAAAAGATAGTTTTGATAGGGCATATCAATTCAAGGAAAATATCAATATGTCATTATTTCTCAAGATATGCATGAGTAAACTATTTAAATCTGAACGAAAAATTATTTTTCCTAATGAATTTGAAAATATCAATGTTGTGAAACAGATGATTAAAAAAAACTACCATTTCAAAATATATCTATTCATTTTCAAATGCACTCGAATAATCGATTCGTTTGGTCATCCCTGGTCCCCGAAAGTGACTATTGATACATCAGGCAGAATTAATTCGTTAAAACAGAAAGGAACAAGTTTGGCAAGCAGCAGTCTAAAACCTATTACAGAATCCATAATCTGGGATTATTTGTATATCAAGACATCATTAATGTGGAGATCAGGGACAGAGTTGATCATGCGGATACAGAGTAGAGACATATTCCTATCTGAATGGTTAGAATTTTGCCAACCTGTCGACTGCTGATTGTAAAGATATGATTCTTGTTTGCATCATGTTCAAAACACCTTCAAGTGACTCAATACCAGTAGCTTGAGCAAGAAGATCTTCGTGTCTTGTTGCAATCTTAATAAAAAAAAAAAAAATATATATATATATATATATATACAGTGCTGAATTTAACAATTGATGAATTTATTGTAGATTCAATAAAATATTTTGTGATGTATATAAATGATGGTTTAGTGGTTTTGCCATTGTAAGTTAAAGATTGTGGGTTTCGGGTCCCAGTGCGGTAGGCTCACCCAAATGGAAGGATCATGACTTTTATCATCACACTGATTTGTGGCCGCCATCATCAAGGCCTTTCTCAGGTTGATTCACTTAAACGAAGTCTGTAAATCAATATAAACCGCCTCTGTGTTACAACCGTACTGTCCCTTGCCCTTTTCTATAGTTACTGCTATGGCATTTTTTTTTATTCCAGGCCAAGTAACAGTGTTAAGATTAAGAACATTTTTTTGCAAGTGTCAAGCAGCTCACACTATGCCTCCCTATAATCATGGTAACATAACAATTAAATAGTACCATAATTATCAAATTTGTCAAGTTAATCATGTGACACAAATTAGAAAACTAAAGATTTGAATTACTTGTGATTGAAGTTCTTTATCCAGGATACTGATTCCATTTACTAGTTGAGCGAGACGTTGAGAGATGGCAGCACTTTGGATAACATCAGTTGTATACGATTGAACATCAAATCCATCATTCAAAAATGGATTCAGAATGCCTGAAAAATATATCACATACAACAAAGTTGAATATGTAAAACAAAAACATACATTTATTTATACCATGGAAAAAAGATGGATCTAGCAGTGGTAGCGAAACAGATATTTTGTATTCAGGGGATGGAACAAATAAATACGGTGGATAGACAAGAAAGGTACCAGAGCTATGACTAATAATTGACAAGCATACACATTGGTAAATAGTATCATCACCTTTCCTCCAATAACATTTATTTATTATTATAACTTGAACTGCTGTGAGACACATACTGCAATGAAGAAATTCTACCAGTAAGAGAATATACTGAAACTCACTATCAGACTTGAACTTATTCATCACATCTTCACCATTCGCTGTTTCAGTCTCCATCAGGGAATCCGTATCACACAGCTAATTTTCGCATACAACATTTGAGTTTGTTCAGAAAGGTAAATATCAATTTACAAAACCATGTTTAAACAGGTTTTTTCACGTTAGATTATTTCTGAAAAATATATTACAGAAACTTGTACAGCAATTTTAAGCACCAAAATAAGAATATATCTTTATTGTTCAATCACAATTCGATATGAATTTATAAAACATTTTTATAGAATTTTTTATATAAATTTACTAAAAAATCATCACAAAAAAACAACAATAAATAAAATCTAATGAATAAAACAATATAAAATACAACACATTTTGCAGTGTGAAATCATCATAATGAAAATACAATACAAATGTCAGAAAAACTGAAAGGGATAATGAATGAATCACAAAAAGAATGTTGTATGGCAGCCAGAAACAGCTGGTGCCAATTTATTAAGAGATATTGAGTACAGTTTACCATATAATTTAAATTTAACCCAAAACCACAATATCTATGATGAAAAGCAGGTTCCATACTTTCAAATACAAATTTGTCATGATAAGAAGGCCAGTAGAGCACAAATATTTCTAAAATAAATAACATTATGTGATAAATATTGCAGATTTTTTCAACCCGCTTGGCAACAATGCTAACTAAAATCAACTTCAACAGCCAATAACTTTCATCCAACATAACAATGTTCCCCATCAGTCATCTCAGTCATACAAAGTAAATAAAAACATCATTCAACCTTTTTTGTTCATGGTCTTTCCCCAAACAATACCACCAGTGGGTATAAATATAGTATGCTTCATCAATAGTAATGTGTACAAATTATCAATCATCAATTGGCTCCATATCTAGTGAGGATTGTTCTTATTGTTTGGTACAAATGGTACAGGAAATTCTATTATATCAGTAGAATTATGTTTTTAACATTATAGATAAACAAAATTGCTGATACATGACCATATTTTGCAGTAAAAACATGATTTATATAAAATTTTACAGTATACATACCAATCCTAGAATACCGACTTCGTATCCAAAACTTAAAACTACAGTGATTACAAAAGCTATAATTTGCAACTGAATAAAAATTTCACAGTAGATGTGAAAGACGACAAAAATATAATAACAGATTATGTACAAGTCTGCTTGAAGATATTGTTTGCAGATTAATATTCAATTTGTGATATAGTATGCTGTGCAACATGAAATCAAAGGTGGAAAATGCAGAATAATTCAGTTTCGATTATAAAAATTTTACGAAATGATCCAGAAATAAACAGTTAATAATGTGATAATATAAAAAAGCCTAATATTTTTGAATACGTTGATATCGCTAAAATATATAGATTTAATCAAGTCTTTCATCACTTTCAAGATAAAATCTAAACAGAGAATAATGGTTAATAAAATTTATTGAGGAAGAAATTAAGAACTTGATCCTGAAATACCTGGTATTTAATCAGAGTTTGCTCAAATATTTCAGTATTCAATTCTATATGCCCAGCATTATCGGATATATTCTGTGCATAGATATTATGAGGACAAAAGATCTTTTGATAAAAGATATGCAAGACACCTTAAAAAGGGGGCTGGAAAACATCCCAGTCATGCAAAAACTCTCTTGCACTGTTATTTTGAGATACCAAGGTACGTACGGCTCTATGGGAACGTTTTGTGCCAAGGACAATAGGTCGTTTATGTCTTCATAGTGTAAAATTTGATACGGATAATCAAAAAATCATAATTTGAAACAGTAATTCTGCTCTCTAATCTCAAACATCATTTTATCAGTATATTGAATCATCCTCAATACTTCTCAAGCTACATTTTGTGGACATAGTGAAGGTTCCTTAGGTTGTAGATAAACATACATTGCTACATACAGCAGATTTGTAGTGTTTGGTGATTGTATGCAGTAGCAAATGCACTGAAAATATGAACCAATTAGGAAACATATATATAAATCAAACAGAATCATTCAACTTAAGGCACTTGATTTAAAAAACTTATTTATGACCTCGGCAACCACTTCGTATAATGAATAAGGCAAGCCAGATAAAACTTTGAGAACGATAAATCAATGTCATCATGCACTAAGCAACACATAATAAATAGGTAAATAAGAAAATGAAAAAGGGAATGAAAAAATATATCAAAGACACCACAAGGCATGATCCAACTTGAATTTTACACTGATATTCATATACCGTTTTCACAAGCATACAAATCCTCGTAAAGAATATATCAGTACATCCTGCAGAAAATATAGATAAACTGCATGACGAACTATCACCTACCACATCAAATCGAGGATAGAGTTATTTGACTACTGCTACTGATTTTTCTCGTTTGTGGACAGCATTGGTGGAGGAAGTCGCAACCAATGGTTACATGAACCAACTAGCACCTGCAAAGCGTCTGACAAGTTTAACGAATAAAGTGAGTTAACGAATAACATATCCTAGTACACCATAATCAAGTTCAGAGCAAAAAAATCGTTTCAGGCGAATTTAAATCAATCTCAAAATCCTGCCATGTCACAATTAGGTGGACACAGAAACTGTTCATGAAAAAATAGTTTCGTATTTTATGATTCTCCTTCAGCACTTTTCCCCCACATAATGCATATTCTAAATATTAAAAAATCCTGAACAACTTAGCTTAAAGATGAATACTCTGTGTATGCATTCAAAATAAATTTGATGAACAATAATAATGACTACACAGTAATGACTTTGAAGACTGTGCTGTATTTTAGTATCCTTGTTCCTTTTCATTCTCCAAATATATGAGTTGCTCCAGCTGATATAAAAATACAATCAAATTAAATATTGCATAGTTTCAGAGTGATTTATTATAAGCAAAGTAATCTGAAATTAATATTCAATATCAAATGAAGCTGGTAATCATGGCAAGGACTTCAAAACAAAGCCAGTCACGTTGAATGCCTTAGCAGTGTTTAAAAAAATAAGTGAATAATACATTAATAAGTTAGTTCGTCTTTAAAGGAAAATCCTACACTAGTGATTGCAGTTCAGTTTCATAGAGATTTATTAAATATTACTTGGTTCAACTACTAAGCCTTAGGAATACAAGCATCTCTTGTCTTTGTGTAAGATGGACTTTCAAAGAACAATTGCAGGATCAAAGACCTATAGAAATTATAAAAAGCGAGGGGGTTGCTGGGCACCTCACTGATAGACAGTGGTTCACATAACTTCTGTTAATACCTTTTAACAGAAACAGATTAATACAAGTTCAGATTCATCCTATGGAATAAAAAATTGAACACCAACCTAAATCAAAACATTCGGGTAAAATAGTACTGGTATATACTAAGTGCCAGAGGTAGATATTTAGATTCTTAATATGTGAAACAAAAATTATCAGTAGGTACATGTAAAAAGTACAAAATTCAATTACATATACCCTTGTAAAATACAAATTTCAATCATGAATGTGGAAAGCCTGACTCACAATTACCAATAGACGTTCTGACAACATTTTCCTGACTGGGTGAGCCTTGTAATTTGAAGTTCGAGTAACAGGAGGAAATGCACCTCCCCACAAGTTACTCGATAAAAAGACAATCAGGACAATGACATCCTTTCACACTGAAATTCCTATTATTTATTCGAATACCAAGAAACAAAATATTGATAATTGCTTTCATATTTTATCAAAAAAAAGTAAATTCAATTTCATCAAATAATATATGAATGAATATGAATATAATGGAAAATAAAATACCTTGAAACATAAGTTGTCATCTCTAACGATGTCATTCAACTTTGTCATCACAGACTTGTAGTCTGCAGCGACTGGCATAACATGATTCGACCAAACACTCCGTAAATATGAGTAAGCTTCATTGAAAATTTCTTCACCCATGGAATCAATACAAGATTTTTTCATATTGTTTATCTGAGTATCTTTCACATTATTTGCTAATGCAGATGTTGGAGGAGGCTCTGATAAAAAATGATAGTTTAGTATAATAGCTGCATGACTCAATTTTATATCATTTATTTCAAATGTAACAAACTAATATAAGAAACATCAATTAGTGATCCAGTCAGACTCTGTCATGGATGGATAACACCTGTTAGCTCTATGCTATTCAGACATTCGAAGGAAATGACATCCCATTAAAAAAGTCCAACAAAAGGGCAACATTTAATAACAAATCTTGTGCTAGAAGATTAAAATGTCTCCTTTTGAGTCTCCGGTGTAGATAAAGATTTAAAATCAACAATACTGCTGTGAAATATGGTCTATATTAATGGCCTTAGAAACTTTCTTGCTCATCCAAAAGACAATAGCATGAATGTTTCAGACACTCAAGGAAAACAAGATTTTACCCCCTCCAATAATGGAGGTGATGCGTCATGACAAAACAAAGCAGAACAGTTACCTATTTCTTTGTGATATGTTTCTGATCGCTTGCTACCATTCACTTTTGTTTTTGATAGGGTTTTTGATTTTTTACGAGTAACAGTTGTTATAGACCCCTGTAAATCAAGAGCATCCTCCATGCATCCCAACATTTCTTTGTATTCTGTATCACTCAGATGTACATGGTCATCAGGTAGTTCAGGCTCCAAATCACTCTTGAGATAATTATGAAAATAAAATACAAAAATTGAAATTGAAAAATAATAAAGAATAGTGAATCTTAATTAATATATTAAAATGCACAGGGAAATCTGTTAACAGTACACCCTGACAACACAGATTGGGAATATTTAAGAAATAAGGTACTGTATAATGGTGAAATTTTTGATTTTCTCTACAAGTAAACCAGATAAGCACATGCTACATAGCAGATTTGAAAACACTCAAGTCAATGAATCAGCTCAGACTCACACCATATTTGTCTACTCTATAATGATAATTTTGAGTGGATACCCATAGAGTAAGAAATGTAAGAGCAAAAAATGGCAAATTAATGATCTGTCATTGCTTTAGAACCGATTCAGAAATAGACTAGTGACTCGACTTGACTCGAGACTCTAAATCAAAATTTGTTAGACTTGAAGAGAAGTGACTCAATCCTAACATTACATAGTTAAGTTAACTATTGAAAAGTAAGGGTGCTCGGTTGGCTCAATTGGTGAAGCGTTGGGAATATGCTTTGAGCTAGGCATCTCTCATCATGGCGCAGTTTCGAATCCTGTGAGGGATGATGGTTATACGCAAGAGGTCTGCTGGACACCTCGCCAGTGCATGGCGGTTCATGTAAGCACTGCTTACGGGCTTCCTCCACTAACCCAGCTTCATGCACAGAAAATATGAAAAAAATGACAAGCTAAAACCCTTCACCCCTGTTTGGAACTGGTTTCTGCTCAAGAGGGCGTGGTTCGCCATATGATTAAGCTGTATTCCCAAGTTTCCTCCCCTACAGGATAAAAATGAAATCTTATCCCATACCAGATTGTTCACAGACAAAGAAATGTTCATATCAAACACATGTATGGGCAGTCTTACCAAAGCATATACTACACATTAAGGGTGATGAAATATGACATTGAAGCATGAAAGTGACTAATTAAAAGTGTTCAGTAATAAATTATAAATAATTTGTTTCACATCGCATATCTATTTTTTTTTATTGTAGTCTGCTCTAGGAGGCAATGCCGGAAGCCCCCCAAAAAAAACAACTAATGACCAATTTTTAACAAAGAGCAACTACAACATGTCATACCTGAAAATGCACTCTAAGCCGCGGAATTGTAAAATAAACAAACACTTGGCCAGGGTTGACCAAATAAAATAGTATGGCCACATTCACAAAACAGTATATTCCAATAAGAATATTTCACGAACTATTTTTCATGATTACCTCAATATCCGTTTCAAAATCCTCATGCAGCGAGTAATAGGTCTCTGCCAATAAGGCATCTTCAGGTATGTATCCATCTTTGATAAGAGATGCTGCTAATTCATCTGTAGATTCACCATCAAAAGGCAAATCAACACTGGTTCCTTTTAGCGTTCGGTTACTATCACTTAATGATCGCAAATCTTCTACGCCGCCACCAGGCATTGTTGAGGACATGTTCACAATCAAGGAAGAATTTTTAATATGGCCAAACGTCTTGCTTATTTTTTCTTTCAATTGTCCTCGGCGATTGTTTTTCATATCTCTATTACCCACTGTTATTTCTGATACGAGAGTTTTATCTCCAGTGTTTTCCTCGGCAATTTCACTCCTTAAAGATGAAAATGCATTGTTAACATGGGTAACTTCAGAGTCTCTTTCTGAAAGAGTTCGTAATTTATTATTGGACTCGTCTTTGTTTTGCATAGCTTCTATTGACGTATGATGAAAATTTTTTGTTAAAGATTCTCGATGTCTACGCTCGTTTTCCTTGAAATTTCTCGTGGCTAATTCCTGATGCCTTCGAAACTGCTCGTCTGCTACTTTCTGCTTTTTCAAGCGTAATCGTTCCTTTGGCGTAAGATTTGATATTTCTCTAGTTGATGTTGACGGAGACTTAGATAAAATACTACAACAAAGAATCTCTTTTGCTGTAAGGCGTTGAGTCGGATCTCTCGCTAACATTTTGCTCAAAACAATATTAAGGGCTTGTGAATATATGTTTGATAACTCTGGTGACTCACCAGAAACAATTTTGTACATAACCGACATTAAACTTTTTCCTTCAAAAGCATGCTTGAGAGAACAAATTTCATATAAAACACATCCAAGAGACCAAATATCACATTTTTCATCATAATGCTCGTGTTTAAGTACTTCAGGACTCATGTAATAAGGGGTACCTACAAAAGTACTCGCCATATCAGAAGTCCCCATTAGAATGCGAGATATCCCAAAGTCACCAACCTTAACTTTATTTCCTTTTAAAAATATATTCTTGGTTTTGAGATCTCGATGTAATATTCTTTTATCATGCATGTATTCCAATGCTTGAAGAAGTTGTTTCAGCCATTTAATGACTTGTTTTTCTTCGATTGCAGATTGAGTTTTCTTGCATTCCTGTAATCTGACATCCAGATCTCCACCCTCGCAAAACTCTGTAACAATGCAGAAGAACTGGCCATCTAAAAAACTCTCGTGAAATTGTACAATATTTTTATGTTTCAAATGAGACAATAATTGGGCCTCGTGCATAGCATCTACTGTCTCTCCAGGATCAATTGCTCCAACACATATTTGTTTCAAAACTTTCTTGTTATCTTGACTGGCAGATTGCTGGTCAAAAATCAAATATGCAGTTCCGAAATTTCCTGCACCCAATTTCTTATCTAATATGTATCGGTTACCAATAATAACTTTGTCCTTGTTTGAGTTTGAAAGATCAGTAGGAAGGCGACTAGGAAGTGGCATCTTGAATCACATATGCAGTATGGTAAAGCAGAAAGGTTAGATGGTGTAAAAAGTCCAGAAAGCTAATATGGACAACTTTTAGACATGTCAATCGTCGGTTGGTTGGCTGATTTAAACCTAATTACCGTAACTTAAAAAGTTAAAGATAAAATTAGTCATAAAAACCAGGCTGCCAACATTGGGCTAATCGTAACATTTTTTATTCAATAATATACTACATAAGACCCGATAATCGATTGAACTTATTGGGTCTAGTAAAGTCTATTTCAGTACCACATTCAGTATTCACAGATACCATCAAAAATAAAACTGGCAGAATATTCTCATCCTAACCACGGGGCGCCAATGCCGCAAGCATAGGTACTGTGCCGGAATGGCATTGTATCTCGGGCAGCGGGTTAGGACAAGTCGCGTCCAACATAGGTCAGGAAATTGTTACCGGTATGATTACCATACCGGTACAGGATACATAGGTAACTTACCTAATCTAATCGATCAGCTATTGACAGCAAGAAAGATACCGGTAGCACATAAGTTAGCCTACTCTGTACTGGTATGGGGCAGTCATAAATAGGAATGGACCTAGTCCACAACAAATTATTTCTAATGGACGCGCGCCGAGTACACAAGACCCACTTACTAATCAAACATTAACGGTCGCTGCATCTGCATAAACTGTGAAACCACCTCGGGATGCAGATAAACGTCTTGGGTTTCATGCATATTCGGTTAATATTTTGATATTGATGCCAAAGTTTGCAATGGCAATGCGTTTTCACATAATGTTGCAATCGTTTACTAGTAAATCTGACAAATAGTCCTCCCTCCTCAATTAATTGCTGTGCATGTATTTATTTAATCCATTTTCTTGTTTTTAGACTGCATGGTTAGGACTTTAATTTAAACCTTAATCTGACTAACAATCTTGTCAATGTTATTTGGCAATGTTTGTACATGAGGTGGGACTTATTATTTACTAATAAACATCCAAAATGTCTTCAGAGATGAAAAATGACACATTTGATTAATTTACTCAAAACGGCTCTGACGATGAATAAAACAGATTAATTGCCCTAAATTCCAATCGTTATTATGTTATTCCATATTTATAAATTATATACCCTGTACGGTGTGTTCGTGGCATAAATTATTTACGTCATTATTCAGTTCGGTTTTCTATGGGCCACGGAAGGATACATCAAATGCATTAAACCCTTAGACGTGTCGAATTTTGAGGATCAACAAGGTGCTAAATTTGACTGGTCTCTAATTAAAAACAACATATCTTGCGGCGTATCAATATACTGACTAATACACAACGATTTTATGCTGATATGAACATTACCATTACAGGTAAGATACAAAATGATTTGAAGATTTCATTCATACTTTTTCTATTAGTTAGCGTAAGATTGCAAATTTTGTTTGCATGATAGCCATGATAAGTCAAAAAAGTAATTTGAAAGACTTTCGCCATCGCATCAGTGCGATTGTGAATATTTATGAGTAATTTAATGCTAAAAAGTTAATCGAAAATTATCACTGTATTGCTCACTCTTAAGTTCATTCTTTGATCTGCGTCGGCTTGCGTTGGAGTGATTGGAACGAGCTTACAACTGTGGATCGACCATTTTGAATAATTATCGGTGTGGATGTCAGATAGCCGCTCTAACTTGACGCCTACACATACTTCTGTTCGTAAGGAAGCTTTAATGTTTCGAATTTAGTTTTGACGAATTGTAGGGAATCCGCCCGTCGAGCATATCATGGCATAATTCATTAAAAATGAATCCCAACATGAACAAGTTTAGGGTGTGTTTCCTAATTACCATCTATAACTTAAAGAGAGAGCACCCATGAATTCTCCTTTTTGAAGTAGAAAACCATGTTCCTCTATCGGAAGCACGGATAGCCACGATGAAAAACCTTTCTTTTGCTATAATTCAATATTTTGTTTAAGGGAATGAAATAAATTTGGGTCGATAATTTCATATTTCTCCGATTGCCTTGTTTCAATATTTCTTTTGATTATTCTCTTTAGTTCAGGAATTTTTTTCTCGTCGAGAGCACCGTCTGTCTCCCTGACACCATGAATATTAAATCATCCAACTCTGAAGTTACTCTCTTCGAAGCTTGGTAATAGGATTCACGTTATGTGCGGGAGTTGCTTATGTCCATTTCATCGTATTTGACGGGCAATTCAAGCTGTACTGTGGTCGGCCCGTTAAAGAAGGTATAAATTTCTGCGCGATAACTTTCTCTGATTTTTCCATTGCTATGGCCATATCAGGCAATGCCTTTTGAAAATATTTCCATAGGTGAAAGCCGCATATACGGCTTGGGGGTGTCAGCTACTTCGGCCAGCATTTCAAGTTTGTGAGACCATTTATTTACTTTTTCGGTGGCTTACAAATATAAAAGATTCTTCGTTCCCAACACTGCCCCAAGTGCTTCTTGCCATCACACTTGATATGTATTCCTGTATTCTGAAAAATCCAGAAATTGCTTGAAATCACGGACTGAAACTGAGAATTCGAACTAACTTTCTTCCGGTCTGCAGTTTGACACACCGCCGCAACGTTGCCTTCATTTAACAGATATTATAATAGTCCTTGTTCAAGTGACCTTTCTGCTCTCGTTCCTTCGAACAAAATTTTTAATCGGTCAACACGATTGTCTATCGATTCGAACCTATTCACTGTGGAGGTTCGTTCCACAATGTAACAAACACTTTTATGCAAGAAGCCTTTTTCCAAGAGTCTCTGAACTTTGGAAATTTCTTGCTGCTTTCCTGATCGTGTTGATCTACAAGGCCTCAAAACTCGCGTATGTATTGCATGTCGACCTCCCCCAAAATATCTCAGCAGATGGAAAGAGGAAGCATTAAAATGTGAAACTAATAATGAAAATTGGAATTGGAACACTTGGAATTTAAATACTTGCTGGAGTTTGTAATGTATCGTTATAACATTATTGCATTCATAATATTATATTGATTACATAACAGTTGCTTTGCGCGAATTCATAGACTATTTCTATGGCGTCATAATTAACGGACCATGAGCCACAGTGTACAGTGCTTATAAATTCATTGCTAGGAGTTTAAGAAGTGGACTGCTTGTTCTAATTTTCATTAAAAGCTGTCGTTTTCAATACATTATGTTGTGTTTGTGAACAACTGAGTCATCGTGTGTTCTTGGTAGAGTCTCCACGTGTCCTGTCAGATTAATACAATATCACAACGTAACATGTAAAACAAATTACCGGTGTCGAAAACTCGTCAATGGGCGAAGCTATGAAAGCGCACAAATAAAGGGCAAAACAATCTGTGCCGTCGAGGAGAAGAATTTATGCTAATTCAACTGCCGCAAATATTGTGACAGGAGGTTTCACTAAACTAATTTCAGGTCGAAGCCACAATTTTACGAAACAAATAATAAAAATTGCCCTGTGTATTCAAAAGATGATATACAAATTCATTGCGAAGAATTTAAGAAGCCAAAATCTTGAGAAAGTTATATGCAATGCACATCTTTTCAATAATGTTTCATATTGGAGATGGGCCGATGTATCGGTATCGGCAAGTACCGGTGATATTTGAAGTATCAGTACTGGTATCGGAAAATCATCACCGATACCGGTGATACCAAAACCGATACCGGATACGTCTTTACAACGGAGCGTACGAATACGCTTTATTTGGTAATAACAAATGGGAAGACCTCGCATTCCACTGCCATGAAAAATAATTAAAACGGGGCACGCCTCGCGTGAACAATTTTATTTACATTTTGGGTTTTATTAAATGAAACCCATAAATTCACTGACTATATGCTCTTTTTGAGACAGAAAAAGGTGTTAGGTGTCACGTTAGTTGTGTAACCACTAACATTTGCACGCGATCTTTGGACTTATGAATGCTTGAACGCAGCATCAATTCTGTATATTTTCATCCATAAAAGTTTGCACTCAAATGGATGCAAGTGTTCCAGGGTGCAAACGTACGTAGGCGCACACATAAGTGAGTGCAACTATACCAATGGCATTGGCTAAGGATATGGATACAATAAGGCTTTTGACATATTTAATAAAGTAATCGGTATATACATTACGAAAGTGGTATCGGTACTTGTATCGGTATCGGCCAACATTTTGGTATCGGCCCAACTCTACTTCATATGTCTCCAAACGAGAAACCGAAACAAGAGTTACTACTCCAGGAGCAACAGTCGTTAGCACTGTTAGTAAATCTACGGGAGTATACCTAAATATTCTGCCGGTCAAATTTTCTCCACCTCGAGGCATAGAAGTTGAGGTATATTGTTATATTGATGAAGGAGCACTGCATGTTTATGTAATAAAAGATTGATGGTTCTTTCAGAAATTGGAGAAGAACCTACCAGGTTTTCTATCATTACAGTTTATTGCGCTCCAAATAAAGGGTGGAATATTGAGAAATCAGCCGGTTAAATAATTAGTTGCAATTTCAAATAAACAGTGGTTGGTGCTCGCTAAGCGTCAACTATAATTATATCGAGGCTTGAGGGATGCAGATGAAATGATTCAAATAATTGACCACTAATTCGGTAATCATGCAGTGCTACTGTTTTTCCGTGCCTCGATCTCTACTTCCACCTTGTACAAGTGTGGGTATACTATACATCAACCCGTCCATGTTATCGTTAATTATCACTTTAACTGTCTTTTTCGATATATTATTGTAGTTTCAGAATTATGTTCTTTTTCCATAAATACAATATTCGTCTAAATATCATGGACTGCGAAATTATCCAATATGGCTAGAAGTTAAAACCACTGGTTCCCATTGTATTGTTTAAAGGTGTTAGCACTGTCTTTCTGTGTCTGTCTATGTGCGAATATTGAATATAGAACTTGTGCAAGTATACCCTACAGTACCCATTCTGTTACTGCTAATAACCATCACTATTTCGGTCTTTATCGTCTTATTGTAGATTCACAGTTCAAAATAATGTTCTTTATCTATGATTGCAACAATTTGATATTCGCCTGAACGTCATATATTTGTTTGATCGCAATCCACAGCCCTCGACCGCAAGTCAAGGTGAATGTAACATTTGAAAAGTGTAATTTGTGCGTGCGTTATCAAACACTCCTATCCCTTGATGAACGATCGCCGTAGGCCAGCCTATCCCACCTCCAGAAACCAGTGAACCTTTCCTCGATCTTTGACCCTTACAATTTTTAGCTTAAACCTTACAACAGGAAATGTTTGACGGGATATTTTAAGAATGTAACCGGGTTTTGCTGCGTAAAGGTTGCACGTTTGCGTAGGTTGCGTTTTTCTTAGTTCGTTTTATTTTACCCCTGCGTTTTACGCAAGCGCAATGCTCTGCATGCATTTCCTTATGCTTTCCAGTAGAACAGAACGGCCTGCTATGGAAGCTATATACCTACACAGTATAAAGCTATATACAGTATGGCGGAGTACTCTTTTCGTTTTCTGCGTTTGTGCTTTGTATGTGAACACGGTTAACACAAAGCAATGCCGGCGTGTATTGCCGTCTTTATTTTATTACCGGACCCGAAACGTAAATGCAATGCATCGGTACGACAGCTTCACGTGTACCGTATCATGGCCTTTAGTCTAAGCAAATCAGATTTGAAACAAAAAAATGATGTGAAAAAGTACGGTACCGGTACCGGTACGGTACCCGGTAACTAAGCATTCCCCGCAGGCTGTCATTTGCACGCACCGTAGCTTATTTTGTTTTCTGCCTCGATTCATGTTAATGGCAAAACCATGGAGCGATCAGTGAGTACCGTAATTAATGTTAAATCAACTTAATTCATAACTTATATTTTATCTTAAAAAATCACTAATGTTAGGATAATCACCTGAAAATGCTATTTTATTTTCCAAAAGAGAGAGAGAGAGAATTCATTAATTTCATCAACCAGAAAACATTAAAATATATGAAATACAGTACTGCATAAAATGATACGTTTTCGGTACAGACTGGGGGGTTGTGATACGACCTCTCGGTCATCAGATCAGGCATTAATCTGGTGTGAGTGCACATAATAAATATTTAAGTGTAAAGTGTAATTTGAATATGTTATAATTAAATAAAAAAAACAAGAAGTGAAAAGATAATATTGTTGTTCGGTCAATAAAATACAAAGCAATTTCCACTCAGCACAATTTTCACTCCATTTGTGATAGAGTAAAAGGAAATAATATATATGATCATCAGTGAGTCACAGGACTTGGACTTAAATTAAACCGAGCATATAATTTAGGTACCAACGCAAAACGGGCCTCATGAAGTTTAGTACCATATATCCGATTATCATAAAAATTTCCTATGTTGCAAGCGACTCATCCTAACCCAGGAGACGATGCCAGATGCTTGCAGCATTGGCGCCCCTTAGTTAGGATGAGAATATTCTGCCAGTTTTTATTTTGATGACATTCGGGAATATGGTACAAAACTTCACTAGACCCCACAAAACAAGATTCAGTCACTCTACTATGACTCATGCTTGAGTAAAGGGATATTGTATTCTATGCAATAATAAACAGGTTAATAAAAAGTCAGAATAATAATAACTGTAACACCAAACTCTTTGGTATATCTCACCCATTATACAACAAATGTCAATAAGAACCAGGTTTATTTTATTAACTAAATAATGGTAAACAAAACAATGGGTCATGTTTGACTGACTAATATCTAAACCACTAGGAAATTGGTAATAAAATTAGAATGGATGATCATGACTGAGACACTGCAGCATACTGGCAGAATGTCAGCAGCTTGGAGACCCGGACACCTAGGTGGATGTAATTGCATCAGCAAGCAACAAAAAACGCTGGTTCAGAGTCATCGATGATGGCTTTGAAACCTTTCGTCATTCGAAGAAAATAGCATGAACAATTCTTGACAACCGAAATTAAGTTCAGGTTTCAGGGCAGGATAAGGAAGGAAGGCGTTTCTTTTAATACCGGCACCGGGTATCTGATCTCTGAGGTTATAGGTACAGGTTGATGCGGAATGTTGAAACTGTATAAATTGGCAC
Source organism: Styela plicata (assembly GCA_963675895.2). NCBI lineage: Eukaryota > Metazoa > Chordata > Ascidiacea > Stolidobranchia > Styelidae > Styela > Styela plicata. The sequence goes on from OZ023145.1 coordinate 22,311,820, forward strand.
CCAAAGGCTCAGCCTATCACCATTCCATAGCTGCAATGGATGGAATAAACTGATAAAAGAATTCATCGTTTCTACCGCAGAAAGTATACGCATAGGTTCACTACAGAATGTTTTGAATCGGGTCTTGATGCGCAGAACTTTGTAGCTGTACAATGTAGATGCAGTGAACAGAAGTTCTAGGCCTGTGGTACAGATACCCGTACCGGTATTGTTGGGCCAAAAAAATGTAAACATTGATAGTGTTCAGAATTGTTTTGACTAACTGACAACAGGATAACATTACATTACCGGTAGTTGGTTGGTTATCTTTGAATGGTGTTCAAACATCATTCAAAGTCAACCAACTATGCTGTATGCTATCTCATTAGAATACCAAAAGCCTTTCTAATAATGTGATTTTCATTAGTGACTGTAAGTGAGTGGTGTGTGTATGTGCCAGGGTTTTGCGAAAGTGTATATGTTAAGTTCGATCCGACTTCTAATTCAGCAAGAAACCCGAATTAAAAGATAGACTTTATCCAAATTAAACCCTTCGGGATCTAACTTGAAATAAAGTCTAAAAATACTTCAATTGTTGATGTCACAACCAAAATCCAAATGGCACAGAAGAAATGCAGCGAGTGAAAGACATTTTGTAGAAGACAGACAATTACTTTTAGACCATTTTTCCTACAAAGAAAATTCTAGGTGTGCTATTGTGCGTTTTTCAATATTTTACAGCATATAAATAGTCACATTGCTCAAATACATCCATCTACAAATCAGCCATTCCAGACTTCTCGGAGTAAGTCGATTGAAAAATTTTTATCAGTGTGCGAGATAGACCTATTGGCTATTTCTCATGTTTCGAATCGACCCATCAAACACATACTGGTACGAATTGACTGGCAACCGTTTCTGATTAAACTTAAGTTCCTTATGGGAGTGTGGGAGATATCTGGTTTTAGACCTTTGACAAGTAACTTATTTTTGTGAATCGAATGAAATATTCGAATCATAGCCTATACTGTTTTAGTAAACAAACAAATGTTAATTTCTGAAATTTATAAAATGCATCATAATTTGTATAGTATACTGCTTACATTTCTCAAAATTCTTACATTGTTTATTTTGAGTCATTGGTAATATCTTGTAGGTGATGAAATTTGCAAAATGCGAATTATGAGTCGATTATTCTGCACAGCCCTACATGCCTATTACTTTATGATACTTTCTGTACTTTGTCTAAGTTATATATTTATGAGAACTATTAGTACGTAGTAGCTCATGAAATGCAATATATGTAATTCAGTACCGGTATGTTATCAATTTTTCATTAGGTGATTAGGCATGATTAATTAAAAAAGTACATCTAAAATCATATTAAGACATAAGATATTTTTTACTGATGGATGCCGATTGTCATTGTCAACCTGACTGGTTGAATGCTGTGACTGTGAATGGAATTGTGCTACTTAATTATGGAAGTTTGGAAGATTTGCCAACAGACAGACTTTGTAAAAAACATCGGTCTCTCGCCACTGTATTCTATGTCAAAAGAAATCGTTTGAAGAGTATGCCATCCGATATATCTCAGCAATACCCGGAAATTACTGAACTCTATTTAACTTCCAACCAACTGTCGAGCTTGCCTGAAAATGTTGGCGAATTAAAAAGTTTAAGAAACCTTGATATTTGTGATAACATGCTTGAAAGACTCCCTGATTCTATTACCACTCTGGAAAATCTCAAGCAACTGAGAGCTAGGCATAATCTTCTTAAATCATTGCCATCAGATATAGGAAATGTTTTTGGATTAGAGGTTTTGGATGCCTCCCATAATGAGCTTTGTTTCATTCCTAATTCAATTGGGCGTTGTAAAAATCTTCATCAGTTACTTATAAGTAACAATCGTTTAAGGACATTGCCACGCCAAGTTTGTCTTCTTTCACAACTTGAGCAATTATCAATCTCTTCGAATTGCATTTCAATTCTTCCAATAGATTTGGGAAAGTATCCGATTTTGAGCATTATAGAAATGGAAAATAATCCCTGTTTGCATTTTTGTCCGTCGTACTTCATATCAAAATATTGTCATTTTGGCGGTTGTGCTCAAACAGATATTGGTCCAGAATGTGAATTTCATAATGTTACATTGAATCAAACTACTTCGAATAATTCCTTTGTTATTAGTCTGCCATCATACATTAAAACATGCGCCTCATTAAAAATTGTACCATCGCTCATGGAAATAACTAGTCGCGTTGTTTACTTTTATTCTGAAAAGCGGGTTCTTCCTGTCTTGGAAGGTGACTTATCGTTAGATGTTTATAATAGGCTTGATTCTCCTCTTGGACATTGTTACTATTGCTCAAAACCTATTTTTTGGTCATGCTATGCTGTGGTCAATAAGACATCTCAATGCGAAGTACGGCGTTTTATGTCGACAAAAAATTTATTCTTCCTATCATACTTCTGTTCTCCAACTTGCCTTATACTTTATTTAATCATTTAATGTAATTAAATTTTTCCATAATTTTACGATGTGTAAATTAAAACATGCATGTTTCAACGTAATTATGCATACTACAGCCTCTGTGTTGTGGTTAATAAATTTCTTTGAACTACCCAAAGTTCTAAGAGTTTATTTACATAACATTTCGTATTTCACAAGGATGGAAATAGTTTCTTAGAATTTGAATGTTTCGTTAGGCCAATTTTGACAGCATTATTTCTATGTATAACTCGTGCATCATCACTTCTTGAAATTGTCAGATTATTGCGGCTGTGCTACAGTGATTGCTTTTTTGTTTGTTAAAATTATTTTTGCTTTTATCAAATCATAATTTGTTTATAAAATTTTTAAGTTAATCATAAAAATTCTTGTGTTTTATAGATTTTAATATCGTAATGATAGTTGATTCTTGTTTATAAGACACTGAGCATGGCTCCCTCGAGTGGATACTCATCAGCTTCGGGTGAATTGTGGGGCTTGCCATTGATGCCAAGTAAAATAGTTATGGATATGCTTCTTCCAAATGGGATATATTTAACACTTGAGGCAGCAAGGGAGTCGACGCTTCTTGATTTGAAAGATGACGTTTGGGTACAGGCTCGACAATATCCATTATACCACTCTCTCATGGAACCGGGATCTTATATTTTTGTTGGAGTCACACAGGATGCTGAATGTGAGGAATTTTACAATGAAAAAAGACGGTTGTGTGATCTTCACTTATTTCAACCAATTTTACGTCTTGTTGAAGCAGAAGGAAATGTAAAAGAAAAGATTTTGAAACATGAGATTCGGCAAGCGATTGGTATGTCTACTGATGAATTTGATCGGATTAAATGTCAAGAAGTTGACGATTTTCGAAGAGACATATCAACATACTGCAAGAATGTGATAGAAAATAAAAGAGATAGCACCGATGACATTGCATTGATCAAATATAGATTTCCTCCTGCTGTTGAACCATCACCAACCCTGCCACCACACACCAAAAATAAACTACTGCGACAGAAATTGCTTGTAATACGAGTGTGGGATAAAGATGAGGAACGACAAGTGAAGTATTCAGTAAGGGTTCCTTATAATGCAACACCAGCTGATGTTCTTACAGAAGTTGTTAAAAAGAATGGCAGGAATTGCAAAGATACTTATCCTCCGGAAACATTGTCTTTGTCAACCAAGGAACTGGAAAGCATTTATGCTTTGAAAATTTGTGGTGTGAATGAATATATAATTGGCAGCTATCCAATATGTCAATACAGATATATACGCCATTGTGTAAATAGGTCTGAGTATCCCGATCTTACTGTGCTGCGTATTAAAGACATTGTGCGAGGCATTGAACCTATTTCTTGTTACTTACAACCACAAATAACAAAGTCTAAAATAATGGCTGCCAATGACTCGTCCAAATTTATATCCAGCGATACAGCTTTTAGATTACGTGTGCTGTCTGCTGCATATATAAACACTAAAGAACAAGATCGTAATTTTGTATTATTGAACTTATATCATGGTAATACACCTTTATGCAATGCAAAGAAAACGCAGGCAATGACTTGTCCACCGAAATGGAACGAAACTCTTGAATGTGATATATCATTGGGAGATATGCCTCGTAGTACAAAACTGTGTCTGGCCATTTGTGTTCTGAAACGTAAAAAGGAAGAATGTTGGCCCTTGGCTTGGGCTAATATTCCTATTTATGATTACAGAGGTTTTCATTTGCAAGGCAGGCATACAGTGCATCTGTGGCCAACTTCTCATTTGACTGAAGATCTCCTGAATCCTCTGGGAGTATCTGGTCCGAACCCATGTAAGGATTCTCCAAGCTTGGAATTGGAGTTTGGTGACTTGGGACCTGAAGTGCGCTTTCCTCTCGAATCACAAATAGTAGACAATTATTTGGTAAAGGATCCAGGGAATGTTGCTGAAAATTCGGATTATTTCAAGTTTGATGTGATGGACATCAACCCTCATGTTGATGGTGAATCTCTGCAGCAAATCAAAGACATAGTGAGTCGCGATCCTTTATATGAACTATCTGATAATGAGAAAGATCTAATGTGGAACAATAGAAAAGTGTGTATGCAAGTACCAGAGTCATTGCCAAAACTTTTGCAATCTGTTAAGTGGGAAAATAGAAATGAAGTATCACAAATTTATTTGTTGTTGAAACGTTGGCAACTATTGCCACCAGAAATTGCATTAGAATTGCTTGACAGCAAATATCCAGATCCAAATGTACGTGCTTTTGCAACAAAATGTCTCCAGCAGACATTGAGCAATGATGATTTGCTGAAATACTTATTACAGCTGGTAACTGCCCTGAAGTTTGAACCCTACCTCAACAATGCATTAGTTAAATTTTTGATATCAAAAGCCATCTTGAATTTACATGTTGGACATTACCTCTTCTGGCACCTCAAAGCAGAAATGCACAATTGCAAAGTAGCATTGAAGTTTGGTTTAATATTAGAGACATTTTGTAGAGCCTGTGGTTCGTATCTTACTGAGATTATGAGACAGACTGAAATGCTGGAAAAACTGATAAACCTGAACACAATTATAAAAAATGAAGACACTGTTTCGTGCAAAAATTTCCGAGACCATTTAAACAAAACTGATTTTAAGGAAAAATTTGAACATATCACCAATCCATTAAATCCTTCCCAACAACTTGGTGCTTTGATCACAGATCAGTCCGATGTAAAATTATCCGCAAAACGACCATTTATTTTGAATTGGTGCAATAAAGATACACTCGCGACATTTTTTCAACCAATGTGGGGAATTTTATTCAAGAATGGCGATGATTTGCGGCAAGATATGTTAACATTGCAGATTCTGAAAGTAATGGATGATATTTGGCAACAAGATGGACTTGATATGTGCATAACTCCATATAAGTGCATATCTATGGGGTTTGAGGTTGGTATGATTGAAATTATTCCGGATTCTGAAACTGTCATGAGTATCCAGAAAAAGGGGGGGGTTGTAAGTTCACTGCAACTGAGATCTGGAATGTTACATCAATGGCTCAAAGACAACAATGTTGGTGATATACAGTATGAAAAAGCTATAAAAAATTTTACCAACTCTTTTGCCGGTTACTGCGTCGCAACTTTCATTCTTGGTATAGGTGATCGTCACAATGACAACATAATGGTAAAAAAAAATGGACAGCTTTTTCACATTGATTTCGGACATTTTCTTAATCATAAGAAAAAAAAATATGGCATCAGACGAGAACGAGTGCCATTTGTTCTGACAGATGACTTTCTAAAAGTTATTTGTAAAGGTGCGAATGATACTTCAAAAACTAAAGAATACTCAGACTTTCAGGATCTGTGTTGTAGAGCCTACTTATCTATCAGGTGCCAATCTCAACTTGTTCTCAATCTTCTTTCTATGATGATGGGTGCTGAATTACCAGAATTATCTTCATTAGATGATCTTGAATATGTCAGAAGTTCATTGGCTGTTCAGGCTTCAGAATCTGGTGCTCTCAGGTAAGCCATGTTATAGTAAATGTGTAAAGGAAGGGTGTGATATAAGCTACAGAATTCTTGCTGAAAATGTACTATTTATTAAGACTATAGGCATTGAGTCATAATTGATATCTACATAAAAATAAATTGGATTACTTAATAATTTACTATTATTAATAAGTGTATAACCATTTCACCTAATAATGTAATAGCACGGTTGTTCTATCTGGATGAAGGGTAACTGAATACCCAGCTAGTTGTTTTTATTGTTTTAACCATTCAATAGGTGATACCCTGTTAACACAAAAAAATATAGCTTTTTTTTATTGAAATTCATTTCGAACAAGACTGGGTGCAGTGCCGAAAGGGAACCTACTTAGAGCCATTTATAGCAAAAAGCTACAAAAGGATTCAGTATGCCTACTAGCAACTGCACTCTAAGCATAAAATATTTCAAACAGAACTGAACCGTCATGTTAATGTGCAGTGGGTGGTATCTTCCCTGGATGGAAAACCATCTACCACTTCTTAGCCTCCATTTTAGTATCCTCTTACGACACGCAGGAAATACTGTTCCAATGTTCGTTCCTACAGAGCATGCTAACTAAAAAATTCACAAACCTAGTGCCATTTGTCCATATGAATGATGAAGGACGCATGCGTAATGTGATCAGCTTCTTGGATTTTCAAAAATCATACTTTATACAATTTGGAATTTAGTAATTTCCTCCACAACACTTCATTTTCGTAAATATCTTTAAAATTGGGGATTAAGTAAATTATGTCTTACAAGAATGAATTGTGCACAATAATATTTAAAATGAGTTCAAAAAACAGCGACTCATATTTTTATGCAATGGTCATGCATAGAGCACTAGAACTGCACTACTGATCTGTGAAATAGGAAGATGGTATTTCTTTCATTTGTTGCATTTTCTGTGTATTGCCGTGACTACCCTTGGAACTGCATATTCTCATGTCAGTTATTTGCATTTTTGGGCTATATTATCTCTTGACTACTTTTATGGGCTAAATATGCTGTTTTTACTAATGGGCCTTTTGCATTTCTTTTAAATCTAAACTGGGACTTGGCTGAAATCTATATAGATATCAGCTGCATTGATACAAGGGGAAAATTGTGTGTAAAACATGCGAACATGTATTTGGAGCCTTTACCCCACAAAGGCATTATTTTTGGCTATATTTTCCCTTATTTCCCTTATTAGTTTGAAACATGCCTAGGCGACAAATTGCAGTTGCATTGGAAGGTAATAGATGGCGAATACATGAGACATCATAAATTTTTCTCATAATGTTGCTACACTAGCAAGTTCTTATTTCCTCAGCGAAATTCTCCTGAAATTCCCTTGTTTGTTATTTTGACTTGAGCAAGCAGATAAAATGAATATGATTTTTAATTAAATTACTGATAGTTGCGGGGAAAATATTTGGTAAGATTGATTGTGGGACTGAATGGATCAAATCATCAAATATAAATACGGTACATGAATAAAAAGTTGAAGTTGGATATGATTTGAGAGGTGGGAAATGAAAAAAGCAACATTGGTATTGTTCGCTAATTTTCCACAACAATATCAGTATTTGGAAAAAATTCTGTACAGCATTGTAAATCTGCTGCCAGTTAAGGTGCATTGGTGATAATCGCTCTTTAAATATGCTTTATACTTTCTCGTTTAGGCGTTTCAGAGAATGTATGAGTACTGCACATAGTGGTCGATGGACAACAAGAGTGGACTGGGTATGTCATGCTGTACGTCAAGGAGTTTTGAAAAACTAATTTCTAATCAAATATTTCAGTTGCTGGAATAGGTCAATTGCTAAATAAGTTCAAATTAGACATTGCTGACTCAACTTACATTCAAGTGCATGTTAATTAGATATTGAATAACCCTTTCTGCTTTAGGTACAGGCTTTAGAATAGTCCTATCGCATTTCCTTCGTGTCATAAAAGATGACTAAAAGGAAGCAAAGAAGAGGGAGATCGTTTCACCATCACCCAGGGCAGATACCACTCATTGCATTTTATCATGGTGGATCAGTTCCTTTTGAGAGTGAATTTCAATAATAAAAAGTCCCCCCTTTGTTTAAAATTGTTTAAATATTCTAAAGTTGAAAAATCATGTGAGTGCATATATGCTTCTTGGCTAGACTGGCATTTATTTAATATGGCTTACAATAGTCATAATAAAGTGATGTTGAAGATATCAATGGATTGTGCTGTATCAATTTTAATTCCTATGTATGATAATGTTTGCTTTGGATGCGCTAACTCTTCTTTTTTGCTACTGTTTACCTGGTAGTGCACCAGTACAGACAGATGTGCCAAAATTGTATATACGGCTTAATATGTATTAATAATAATAGTGTTCCTTTTTTTAATTTTGTGTTAACTCTGTTATATATATAAATTTGCCTTAGTTTTTTGTTTTGGCTTTTACACTTGATGTGTTATAACTTATGGTGAATACCATATGTATATGGGAACACCATGTACGACTATTATTGCTCTGCTTTTTTTAATTTTCCTATTTTCTTTGTATTCAGATTACGATTGCACTTGCTTTTTACCACTCATTGCTTGTTAATTTTATATATATATACATATCTAGGATTGGCAGTACGTTTTCTACAATAAGTTTTTGCCTCCAAAATAATCAGCAAGATTAGATTTTTAACGCCCCGTATTCAATTCTACACTAAATATTGCTTTCTAAATTTAAAGTTGGGAGAATTTAAAATTTTTTCCTTTTCAAAAATTTGTTTTTTTCATGCTGAAAAAACTTTGTTTACCGTAATATCATGAAGCATTTTATCATCATGTTGAATTTTGCAGTCCAATCAAAAATTATGTTACACGTTGGTCATGCATTGTTGTGAAAGTGTCCATGTCAAGCTTTATGAACCAACCTCAATAAAATTGTGTGTGTTTATGAAGCATGAGTCTTTTTGGTGCTTGCTAGCTAAATGATAACAATGTTTTATATTTAATTTTTTCCATCCCACATTATTATTATGGATGAACAAGGTATTTTACTTTTTCTACTGCTTCGACCAAGGTGCTCTCAGGTTAAGTTTTGTGCCTTATTTTTTTTGTTTCAAATTATGGTACTGGATTATTAGGTGGAATGTATTATTTTTATTGAGTATTTGGAATAATTTTAAAGGTATACATTATGAGTGAATTTTCTTCTCATTGGAAACTCATTATAGGCAATGTGGTAAGCATATGAAATGCAGAATCAGGAATTGCTTCCGATGAGGAAAACTTTACTGCTATTAATGAGTTGTGTGGATAATTTTCATATTTAATAAACTATTTTTACTGACCTATATTAGTACAAATTAAGAAAACGCCTGTTAAACAAGGATGACTTACTTGATGTTTGTGATTAGAAGTATCAGCCCGATTCAATGTGCTATTTACATTGTATACCACTGTGTGGTGTTCCTATACCTATTTTGTTTGTTAGAGAGTACTTTCATGAAACACATAATTTTTGTTCCATACAATGTATTTATAATAATGTCTTGCTTTTTATTTCCAATTTTCCCTCTGTATTGTCTGCTTTTGTTATGATATTATATAACAACAATCCAAGCAAAATAAATACAATGGACAAAACTAACCGACGTTTTTCTAAAAAAAATATTTCTGGTGTCATTGAACCTACTCAGTGGGTAAAGGTCACTTTCACCACTTGTTACTTCGGTTTATGTCGTGGTAGAGCTTGGTGGCATTAGGTATATTTTATATCGGCACACCACGGCCGAAAAGCCGGTGTCAAGCCATTTTTAGCTATCAAGAATATGCAATTTGTCCTGGTCAGGACACCTCTGCTATATGACTGATTTTATGATAAAGCAGTAAAATAGTTACTTGTTCCGCAGTGCAGTATATATATATATATATATGTGGGGTGCCCGGTTAGCTCAGTCGGTAAAACGTTAGGAATACGCATCTCTGATCGTCAACATGCAGGTTTGGATCCCGTGAGGGATGATGATTATATGCGAGAGGCTGCCAGACACCTCCCCGGTGCACGTTGGTTCGCGTATGCACTGCTTACGGCTTCCTCCACCAACCAGGTCCATGCACACAGAAAATGAAAAGGAAAAAACCTTCACTCCGATTCGGAACAGGCATATCTGCACGCCATGTGATTAAGCTATATTCTCAGCCTCTCAGACTTCTTTCTTAGAAAAGAGGTATATCTCAAGTTAGAATATTTTGAAAATCTTACAAGGGAACTCCAAGCTCGACTTCCAAAAACAATAAGAATGTACCTATACTTTAGGCCAAATTTTAACACCGACGGAAATATATTTTAAAGTTGTATGTACGTTTGTTCGTCTCGCAATAATCAGAATAAAATTTAAAATATACAGAAAAATATTAGGACACGATAGTTGCACAGGCCCTCTTGACCTTAAACACCGATTTGCGGCAAAAATCCTTGAACAATTAAAAAAAATAGCAAAAAATAATAATAATAATAATATATATGAAGAAAAAGACCCAAACCGGCATAAATACACAACATAGAAAACAGATATACACAGATAATATAAGGTATATAAAAATATGTAAGGAGTTGAAAAATACAGCGAGTGAGCGAGGAGCAAGCTTAGGATGAAGGTGGATTTGTGGAAAATAGCGTGTTAAACTCGGAATAGAAGTCTTTAAATCTTCCAGGCATGGGCCAAAGATGGACCACATCCCGACAGAGCAATCCACGTTATTGCACATGTGGACCAAAACGACATATAGCATCCCTAAGAACTTCGTACACAACTCTAAAATTCAATATTATTCATTCTTTGGCTAGTCATTGCACTGTGTAGAAAAAGTCTACTGACAACAGTTCTTTGACATTAAGAGTACTTTCCCAAAACTAATAGGGTCCAAAATCACACAATCATGTGACGACCGTATAGACAAAGCAGAAACTTGAATTCTAAGTATCAATCACAAGTTTATTTCTCCGAATATTAACCACATTGCAGTAAAATGTTAATACTAGATAGACGTTTCATTTTGTTATCCACGACAACAACAAAAATAAGCAAACACTGGCTGAAATTTAAAGGTTTTAAAACGGGCATCGCTATAAGAATCTGACCGCCAACACACACAAGCAAACAAAATGATATAAGTTATGATACAAATAAAGAATCCATGTAAAAATAAAAAAATTAATTTTGCGGATGGCCATCTGTTATGACTGAATCTTTGCATTTCACAGAACTCTGTCCACAACTATCATAATCAGTGTCGATCAATTTTTTCTCATGTCAAAAGTCTTGCAAAGTTCCATTTCAATAAATCGAATATTTTGACAAATGACGAAACCGTAGAAGGAATAGCTACATCCCAAATTACAATACAATAAATCCAATACATTTACAATCATCGCATATTGACTGAAATAACGAAACGAAAAACAAATTATAAACAATTACAATCACCATTGCACGACTCCAGTGACAATAAAGCGTTCTTTACCCCTTCCAGCTCAACAATTTTCTTTGTAGCTGGTAAAATATTTTTGGAGTTGTGACGGTATGCAAATTGTGCAATACAAGCATACAAAACTCAGTACTCCTGTAAACACACATAGAAAGACTCCGCTCACAACCCTCAACGTTAATTAATAATATTACTCTATCATTTTTCCTTACCTCTACAGCAGTTTTTGTCCGCCCTTTTCCGCTACGACCCAAATTTAAGGCGTAAAAGTACGCATTTAATTTTGGGTTATCAGTGGCGATCCCTCCTTTAAACCCTATTCAGAACCTCTCTGGTGAGCGGGTTACATTCATCAGTGACTCTCGATGAGTTTTGGTAAATGTATGTGCATATGCATGGAATTTTGGTGCGTATAGCTAAGATTTTGGTACCAGGTCCAAAGGTTGGATACCAAAATTATGTAAAAAAAAATTTTTACATAACATGAATTTTAAACATATCGCACAATAGAGAATAGACATTAGATTTGTAAATAGGTTTACGATGCTTGAGGTGATTTTTACTACTACAACTTTTCGTGTTCGTATTTGGTACAATACAAAATAAATGCACTACAGTTTCTGGATAAGGCAAACATCGCAAAGTACATCAGGTTCGCAACCTAATTTATATATATATTTTGTTTGAGACAGTGTCCTGTTTTGAGTCGAAACTCGAAGCGTCAAGAGAGATTGGTTTTTGTACAGCTATTTATTGTTGGAGAGAACATCTTAAAGTGGCACCCAGTATCCAGTGGTTGATTTTCGACATTCCACTTTTTCTTGATAAACTCCGAAACCAACATACGCATTTCCCGTTTTGATAGCTTTAATATGGTCGATCTCCACACCACTTTTCTGTTCTCGAGCCATCTCTATACACAGACAATGTATGTTCAATGACTTAACGGTTTACTTGGATCTTGAAGGAATCATCAGTTTCTGGCTTTATCAAACCCCACGGGGCAATATCTATATCATTAAATACATATATTGAGATTTTTTCAAATAGTACTGATCTTGTGAGCATGTTGAAACTTTGGAATGATTGCGAATCAGGGAAATACTCATACCGGCTCTCAGTTAAAATTTCTCGTGAAGGATGGTATCTGGAAGACAAGATCGTACATTTATAATACAGGCAGTCTTGTAAATGTCGAATGTGGACAGGGTTATAAGTAACGCTTTATTTTGTAAAATTTAATTTTTTTTGTTAATGCAAGGCAAGAAAGTATGCCTCGAAACCGTATACACTTTTTTACCGAATCAACGATCTATATAGATTAGTTAGCGTTTTTTGGTTGCTTTCTATGTTGGGCCTCATAAAAGTCTCAATAAATTCAAACATTTGTTGCATTTCGCTACACCATAATTAATATGTGAATTGTATGACAGCTGTTTATCAATTATATTTCCTAAATACTTCCCTTCTTGTTTATTTTCAAAGATACTTTAAATTTTCTAGTCTTGGTGAACAAAATTGCAAATAATTTATTTTTAGACAACTTGAAACCCCACCAGCTACACCAATCATTGGTGGCATTTAAATATACTTGTAATTTTCGTTCAAGATCAAGTATGAACAACGCATATTCCCAAAATACCCAATTTACCAATACCCAAAATACCCATATTTGAACAATTTATACCTTAGTTCCTCATGCCAGAAGATGTCATATGCTCTTTCAATGACTAAAAACACTGCTAAAATAGAACGTTCGTTAGCAAGGTTTTTATATATAGTGTCATGTAAACGGATGATATGGTCGAGGGGTAATCGGTTTGATCGAAACCCTAATTGGAAGTTAGTTAAAATATTTTTTTTCATTGAAAATCAACTAAGTCTGGCAGAAAAAAGCTCTTTGCCAATTATTTTACATAAACTAGATGAGTCTGTGTGGTGAAGGTGATTCAGCTGGCTTGTTTTTTTTTTGATTAGGCACAATGATAGAATGGCGCCAAGTGTCTGGGACCTTGCCACATAACCACGATTTGTTAAAGAGATCCGAAATCTTTGACGTGCTATTATTAGACAAATTGTTTATCACGTGGTATCTGATATTATCGTGCCCCGTAGAAGAACTTTTCCGATTTCGAAATATATATGCTTAAATTGATCCAAGGCAAATAAACTGTTTATTGGACAATCAAAGTCATAGTCTGTAGAAATATTTTGATTAATTTCATTTTCAAATGTGTGCTTCCTTTTCAAAAATTCTTTAGTATAATTTATATAGCTGCTTATTATATAACAAATACATCTGCTATTATGTTTGCTTTGCTAACATCTGTATCGAAATTCACTCCTTTCAGTGCTAATCTTGCAATCTTTTATGATTTCGGAGATTTCGTAAAAGAATGTACCATTCTCCAAACGTTCGTGAGCTTTGTTTTTTCATTTAACGAATTGCAAAATTGTACACAGGAGTTTCTTTACGCCTCCAATACAATTTTTCGTGCGGAGGCAAGGCGTCCTGCGAAGCTTATGCTCGATATCTGACTAAAGGTTATTTTCGTTTTTAAGTACGCAACGTTTCTAAGCCTAGTTGCTTTGGCACTTACTTAGGTTCACCAGGGATAAAAATTTCTTTTCCGGGCTTGGAGATGGGACTAGATTCTGAGGCTGCCTGAATTAGCTTGGATGTTATAACTTCATTAAATTGATCTATATCGCTATGAGAAATTTGATACAAAATTTCACTGCATAATTTCACGAATTTTGGCCAATTTGCTCTTCTGAATGCCCATGTCGGTGGTCTGTCATCGTTCGTTATTATTTTAACAGTGTATGATGTTGAAATGACATAATGGTCGCTTCCTAAGAGATCGTTTGACACCTCAGTATAATAATTTTGTGCAATATGTGAGAGATCAAGTAATGAGTGACGACGTACAATATCTATCGTTGCTATATTTATTAGGCTTCCAAGCGAAGCTGGAAGCTAATTTTATTATTATTCTCCCTTGCTTCTCCTCGTATACCAGTCAAACTTGGACCGAGTATCAAGTATGAGTAGTAGATGAAAGTTTGATAAAATGGAGTCAGTTTCATGAATGGTTTTCAAGTTTTAGTGTTGTCTTGCCTGTTCCCAGTATGCCCCATAGATAAACTACCGATTTATAGAAAAACATTCAACTGTTGAAGATATCCCTGCCAAACTTGGGCCGAGTGCCAAGTACAGGTATAAGTTAGTGTCATATCAGCTCCAAGCATGGCCCATAGATAAATTACTGATTCATTGAAAAAACGCTAGACTGTTGACGGTATCTCAGTCAAACTTGTGCCGAGTGCCAGGTATACACATAAGTTAGGGTCATATCGAAAAAAAATTCTGCTTGGAAGCCTGTCAAAACTGCTTAGCAGGCTAGTTCTTGTTGGTGTATTGTCATTTAATAGTACCAAGTTTAAATCGTCGATTATTTTTGCAAGTTTGACACCTGGAATGTTGTTATGGGCACTACTCCATAAGTAATGATGATTATTGAAATCACCGAAAATCAACGATTTAGTTTTAAGAAGAAGAAGAAGATATTTTGCAACTCTTGTTCCGATAATATACTTGTTGATGGCATATAAATGTTTGCAATTTTATACACATCAATTTTGATGCATTGTAGTTCAAAAGACTCCGAGTCATTTAAATTGAGCCCCACTATTTAAGGTTTTGTCTTTATTAATTAGGTTATATCCTCGGGTGACAAGTGTGTATTTCTGAATCAAGTGGGTTTCTTGTAGTAATATTAGATCGGAGTTATCGGAATATTGCTTATGTAAGGCTTGAGCTCGTGAATTTTTCTATAGATTCTTCAACAATTCCATTGTAATATGTGAAATTTATTTTGCATCATGAGATACATCGTTTAGCAAACTTTCAAATTCTCTACTCCAACAGGGAAACCAAATCTACTGCCAACAGACATCGAGATGATAGAAACAATATCCACGTTCCTTTTTCCTACTGCCGAGGCAGCAATGGTATTTCGGATTACATCACCCATGAATGCCGAAACCAACAAGGGACCAAATGTGATTACGGGTCGTTTATTTACGCCTGCCTTGGGAAGTTTGTATTTAGTCTTCCCTGTGCTTCCTGTGCATGTGGTTCTCAAGTTTTGGACTGTTCTTGTTTTTCCAGGCCAGAAGTATGCATTTTTTGTTGGATTCAGTAAACTGTCTATATGTCTGATCTTGAGGTAATTTCCTATCGTGGTATCGGTAATGTAGGGAATTCAGTTTCGTAATTCGCCACTCTAAAGGGAAACACTTTTCGATGTAACTGCATGTAGCGCTTCTGAGTTTTATTTTTTAGGTTTTATTTTTTGTAAAACATAACACACGGATCAAAGATGAATAGCGCTGGCAACGTTGTACTACGAACATCGAGCCTTGCCCATAAGTACGTTAACTACGTCATCATTGGTCAGTCAAGCATAACACATTAAATCATTCATGCAACACACTCCCAACCCATATTTAAATGAAAAAATTCGACTCATTAATGAAAAGTGATTGAAGCAAAAAAGTGGATACAATAAAAATATTCTTCAAAGTGGCTTAAAGTCTGGTAGGTAAATACATCTACTCTCATTATTCAGAGAAAAAATTGAAAAGACTAAATACAAAAGTGACAAAATCAGTGTAATATTTCGAAAGTTGTTAAAGTTTGCCTGAGTTGGTATGCAAATTCCACTGCATATCGGAAACTTTACGTGAATTTGTGAACACATAAGTAGTTGATTCAATTGAATATAAAATTAGAATATATGATAAAACGTAAATCAAATACCATAAATGTGAATACCAAAAGCTTACGTTTACATCTTCAAAATAATGAGCCAAAATCTCTGGTCATATTATTAAGCACAAAAATTTCCTAGATTTGAAAAACATGACATAAGCGTAACCTATAAAAATCTATGACCTTAGCAACAGCAAACATAATCGTTTAAATTCATTGGGGGTCGTCTTCTTCGTGTTTTAGTTAGGATTGGAGGTACATTTTGTGAATGGATTGTTGCCTGAGCGGTGGTATTGTCCATACAGCAAAAGGCAGTGGGATTTGTTGTTGTTGGCACTTTCTATGAGCTGTTGTGCACTTGGTTTCTATGATTTGCTGATTGGACTTGATCAAACACACTTCAGGTTGATTGTTTGTAAAATTTGATCTCGCAATTGGCGTACATGACTTCAGGCGATCAAAACACACTCGCTCAGTTTTAGTATTGTTCATGCCCTGAATTTCATATGCTGGATGGTCTGTCTCTAATAACAGGCTCAACAGTAGCAATAAACGGTATCTGGTACCGAATGATTACGCCGCCCAATTTTCAGCCAGAAATTATGCTATCCACCGTTTTTTTACATCGTGGAAAAACTATTGCAAGTTCTCTTCATTTTTGAAATTTTGAATGGCATCTGATAAAGATTCTTTCCTTCAGGGCGCTCGCCGTTTGTAAGTTTTGCAAATCTAACCAAGGGCCGGTCACCACGATTCGAAAGTGAACCCAATTGTGCGTTTCTCCACTCAGCCCGCACCGGATATCATTTTTATCCTGCGGGAGAGGAAAGCTGAGAATACAGCTCAACCGAACCACGACCTCAAGTGCAGATGAAATAAACTATTTCATAGTATGCAATTAACAATGTTTACAATTATATCTGGGTACGAGATTTATCTTGCGTCTAGCTATTCCATCCAGTGTGGAACCAATTGAGGAACCGGTAAGGTTATTGAGCATCGTCGTGGGTTACAGTGCCTCGCCAAAGGGCACCCCGCGTGTATACCAGTTCCGAACCGGGGTAAAGGTTTGTAATTATCGTATTTTCTCATTTTACCTGTGCATGGATCTGGTCGGTTGAGGAAGCCGTAAGCGGCGCTTACGTGAACCACCGTGCACCGGCGAGGCGTCCAGCAGACCTCTCGAATATAATCATCATACTTCGAGGGATTCGAACCTGCGTCTTGACGATCGGAGGTGCGTAGCTCCAAGCGCGAAACAAGGAGATGTTATGCGATCTGGCGTTTTGTCTGTCCTTTTACCTGAATCTTGCTTGTGGTTTCGGTGGGAGTATGGAGTGTATATGTGGAATAGAAGTATTGCGACTGAAAGAAGTCATACCAGTAACCATACGGTGGCAAACTGCTGAAATATAGCCTATAAACATGGGCTATCTACCGGTATGCCCATAGGCAATTACCGGTAATGGTAGCAGTGATTATATAGATTTTTTTCAAACTTGACTAGTTGCGGTAGTCAGCATTATTTATTCAAGAAATATATGAGTACATTATAAAACAATATATTCCAATTATATATCAGTCATATCCGACTCCATTGCAAATTTTATCAGGGTACTGTACGAATTGACTTATGTGCTATTTTTCGGATACAAATTGACCCACCAAAAATATATTGGTATAAATTGAAGGTCAATCCTGGTACAGCACCTTATTGTGACTTAATTATTCAGTACCGATATGTTATATTGACTTAACACATCTCATAAAATTTTGTACTGGTACCGCACTAGGGTCTATTGATGTCCAACTAACAATTTAATAATATATTCTGGAATGTGATCAAAATTAAAATGAACAGAATTTTCCCATACTAACCAATGTGACAATGCTGAATGCATTTAGCATTGCCTCTGAGTTCGAGATAGGTTGTTCGGTTAGCTCAATTGGTAGAGTATTGGGGAAAAGCTTCGAGTTAACAACTTTGAGTTATGTTAAACTAAAAAACTTCACCCCTGATTCGGAACTGGTACCTGCACGAGAGGATATGGTTCGCCATATGGTTAAGCTGTATTCTCGGCTATCTTCTCCCACGGAATAAAATTAAATCCTATTCTATCGCTTTCAACATGGGAAATGTTTATGATCATCGGGAACATGATATTGTACTTAATTAGACCCTCGTCCTGTACCTTAGTACCGCTACCGATACGTGAATATCATAAAAAAATTGTATATGTGGAGTTGGAAAGTGTCATTCAAACCCGGGAGCCAGTCCCAATTTAAAATTTGTTAATGAAGTTCGAATGTATTGTTGAAGGGAAGGGGGCCATCTGTGGTGCATGCCAATACTGAATAATTGGGTGGCATCGGTTCCAGTTGGTTTAGGATGAAAATATTCTGCAAATTTTAATAATATTCAGGAACATATAGCAAAAACTCTTCACTAAACCAGGCATTTCATATTTCAACTTTTTACCTCTCTCTTTTAAATCATCTGTTGGTCTACCAGCTGTCGCTGTCAGATATGTGAATTATATCATATATTTTGTATAAATTAAAAATAAATATCTTTTAATAACGTTTGGAAAAACGGAACTGAACTCCATATTTTCATTAATAATATCACTTGACACGTCAAATGGAGTGACGAGATATTTTCAACAATGCAACCACTATATTTTGAAAAACTTCTTCCAAAGAAATTAACTTGACTTCAACTGTCCGTGCATATGACCAGTAAATTGATAGGCAAAACCACCACTCCTATGCCACAGAAATTGATCCACCATTTATTCAGAATTGTTTATTTCAGTACAACAACTATTGAAACATTTGGAAGGAAAAGGAGGCTGCTTATCTGTACAATCAGTATATTCTAGAAGTTTATGAAAGCAGAATGTCTTATTCTTTCATCACTGAGTAAAAAAGTATGAGTTTATTTTATTACAGCCACCTTCAACCGATGTATCGGCCGAAACATTCTAAAAACACTTTCTCGGCTTTGGCATTTTATTTTATAATCACTTTATTTAGAATTCATTTATTTTAGAATTTTTCATCTTAGAGAACTTGAAATAAAATAGTGAATAGAATTCATTTATTTTAGAATTTTTCATCTTAGAGAACTTGAAATAAAATAGTGAAACTAACACCATATACCCTCTTAACACTTTGCAAGTAACCAATTGAAATTCATTGACGAATTATTTTAAAATAGGGAAATCAGATTGAATATGGGTGGCAACAAATGTCCGAAATATCGAGATAGGTCTCAAAAAAGTGATATTGGGCGATCTTCAGTTTTAAAGGCCACATCCTTGAATTAGATTTTTAATGCATAGATTGGTCAGAATCAAAAATTTAATATTCGTCAAAAATAAGAAAAGAGTACATTATTCCAGTTTCAGTGAGTCCAAAGGTCTCCTATGCCAAAAATAGTATAATTTCTTGTCTAATTCACATAATCTCAATTTCCTGTAAGCTCGAACCGAATTGATTTGTCAAGCCACCCACGTCTCGGCAGCATAGTCCATCATTTACCCATGATCATCAGGACAAATCAAATATTAGAAAACATGAAAAAAGTTTTGGTATGCTACATATAGAAATATATGAATTTATAAAATATTTTAGTGACTATGAAATAAATGTCATTTACGTATTCATAACTTCATTTTTACACAGATTAATATGGCGGCTTGAAAACAATGATTTTCATGTTATGTTTTAAATATTTTTTTCAGATTTTGTGGATATTCTCAGGTTAACCCTGATGGAAGCAGATGAGGAACATAAAAACATGATGATTATATAAATGAGATTATATAATCGAAAAAATATGTTGCATTAATATTTGAAGATAATGAACGACAACATAACGCACATTTTTTTGTTTGAAATTAGCTTAAAATTACGTGTTAGACTGGGCGAAGCAACAAATAGTTTGTTCATATCATTTACGACTGCAATTCTTAGTCCCTTTAATAATCCATTTGCTCCATTTTTCATTTCAAAAGTCAGAAGTACCAGGTATTGGCTAAAGTGTTTGGTTCTAGCATTTTATCAATCTATATCTGTTTTAGATCTTCAGTTCTTAAGAAGAAATTTCTTCTGTATTCTGCTGTATTCACCACACTATAATGCCAAAATTTTTGTTGCTTTAGGCTGAAATAAGATTTGACATGGATTAAAAAATATTTCAAATTAGTTTCCCCGGTAGTCTTGTAGTAGCTTGAATTTCTTGAGACAGAAACAAGTGTGGTTAAAATTAAACAAAGACCTTTCGAGTGTAGGTACAAGTTCTTATTTACGTATAGATAGACTTATTTCGACCATGTCCTGACATTGGTATCGAATATATATATATATTGTAGATTCACTTTCAACAATGATCAGGCAAGTCAGATGAAGTTTAAAATTACGCACTAAATACGCGCGCCCGCTAGCCCTAATAATTATTAACCTCCAAAACACTAACTCACAATAATTGCATACGCTAATATGACGTGGTTAGTAGAGGCAATCATACCCAAAGGTTAATTAAAACAATATGTTCTGACAAGATGAAGAGCAATTGTCTCCACTCTAATTTTCATCCGCAAAATTGAATCCTGTTAGATGCTTTATCCACAACAAGTGTATGATAACACTTTACTGGGTGAGCTGATCAGACACTCGGTGAAAAGAGCTTTCCTATTAATCCAATTCCTAGCCATGCTGCTGATGTTCCCAGGGGTATATAACTTGCCTAAGGAACATTTCCTCAGATCTCTTATGTGACAAATGTGCTAAACACACGGTATACTTGTTGACCGTGTAGGCCTATGCTTAGCTAGGTTATCGTCCGTATAGCCCAGCCTATACTGACCTTTCCCGTTAAAAGATTTATTTCTTTTTAGGAACTAATATTATAAGATACAAAATGGAATTATAACATGTTCTTGTACATACTGGGTGGTAACAATACGACATTTCGGTCATCTGAAAATACTTATTTCCAATCTCGATTTTTTTTTTCAAATTTACCGCTCCCTCACAGTATCATTCTCAATATCACCAAATCGATCAAATCGCCCGTCTTTTTCTTTACCAGAACTATCGGGATAGACCAAGGCGAAACTGATTCAGAAATTATTCTATTACGTTTCATATATACAATCAAATTTTTTGCATCTTTCTTACAACTCTCCGACAGGCGTCTCATCCGCTGTGTAATTGGCGGGTCATCCCCAGCATACATTTCATGCTTTACTAAATGAGTGGGCTCTGGGGCGAGATTGAATTCAGTTGCAAAAATGCCAGCATACTTTTTTTCTACAAGTTAGCTTATCTTTTTCCGTGTTGTCGATTTAAGTTCTAATTAACGATTCTTATTTTCAATACGCTGAATTACAATAGAGTACAATTAGTTTTCATGAACTACAATTGAATTTGCCTCGAATTTCACTAAATGCGTCAACAGGGCTCAAAGTGTCCAACACGAATCTCTTTTTTGATTAAAATATTGCCATCAGTAGTATTTGCCAACCGAAATATCAATTTAGTCTCTTTAACATCTGTTTTACAAGGCGATCTGATGCAACCCGTAAAGATCGAATGCGGCTCTACCGTCGTCTTAGACACTGGAGGCGAGGCATCTTTATTTATTGTGGCGGTGACGATAAGCTATGTATTTGCGGGACTTAACAATTTCTGCAAAACACACATTTGCTTTATCAAACGAGAGCGGCTTAGAAAGCAAAGGGATAGAAATCAGTGTTTGATATTAATTTTGAATCATAATCAACTATGCATTTGTGTGCTTGCATAAAATCATGAAAGATGATAAAATTCTCCGACACATTCTTTGCAACAATAACATCATGTTAGATACTCAACCCTAATAATTTTATCCGCAGACTGACGCCAACGTACGGCTGACTTTTGTGACAGCTTTTAGTGCCATGCGTTTAACTCTATTTAAGATCCGCCACAGATCACATTTTAGGTAAGCACCTATATCGACAAACAGAGAAAAGGTTCTACCATGAATTCGAACATGCACATATTTGAAATCCCTCAGTCGAGTGAGTTTGGATGCTACACAAATTAACTTTCCATCTAGCGACGTAGCGGCATTTTGAATAGTGTGATGAAGTCGTTCAATAAATATCGGATGCGTATTCGTGACTGAACAGAATGCTAACAAGCACTGCGTGCTCCGAAATTGCTACAATTCAAGGCTACCTTTTATTCCAGGAACCACATTAACGACAAGCACACGACCAAACAGCGAATAAAAAAGTTTACGTTTTTGACAGCGTCACTACTTTTCCTGGCCGCACAACGAGAATACAATACCAGTGCTTTACCGTTTCATTTTCCCGTTGAATAGCAGTGGCACGCTAGCCTGGCTTCGTGATTAGGAGTCTCGAATCGTCGTTCTGTCTTCTCCGGTGCTGACATTGAGCAGCGACGTGACCAGTTTGATCACAGTTGTAGCATCGTTGGTATTATTGTTTCCCGTTGGATTGGTGACGACCTATCTTTGTAGATTTATTGCATGATATTGATACTTTGAGTTGACTGTTAAAACCATACAAAAAGCAAGATTTCTTCGTTCGTTGGATTTTGACCATCGCTAAATCGCGCATGCGACCAACTGCCAAGACGACTCGAAAGCAAGTGAATAATAGAAGTAAGTATACGTAACCTCAATATCACCACGTGCGATCAGACGTGGTAAAGAATGTTTGATTTCTGTTTGGAGCAAGTGCCAACAGCTACATTCGCCTTCGTATGGTATAAGATATTCGTTCAAGAGTATCGGCTACCATGTTTGGCGATTGCGACTCTTTACATGCAAAGATATAACGTCTCAATACCTTCGTTCAAATGGGCCTACCTTACCCACAACTACGTTCGAATGCACCCACGACTTTGGTACAAAAGCGCAAGTCTACGCAGGTGCTAATTCCAAGGGTGTAAGTCTTCATGGGTGCAAAACCACCAACGGCCTCGCCAATAATGTCTTCCTAGCATCGCATAATTTAATCAAGGAACACGGGAGTGGAACTTTTATTTGAAAGCGAATATTGTACTAATAATAATCAAATGGTAGATTATTGTCAAACAAATGCTTCATAGATTGATTAAGCACAAATTGCACCTTAAACACAAGGACGTTAGAGAAGTACACTAAGACGTCTATATGCACAAGGCTTAGCCCACTTTTATTTATTTGGACATCTCTCATACAAAAATATCCTCCCACAATAACTGCGAAATACAGTACAATGCTGTAAGGGTATGAAGCAATGGCCGTAGTCACAGAAGTCAAAATGAAATCAACAACACCTTTTTGGAGAGCTAGAATCTTACTTTTTTGCCTAAGAAATGTATCATGAATAAACAGACTGTTTGCAGCACTGCTTTAAAGGTTCTGCCATTTCGAACTTTTAATGAATTCGCTTTTACGTTTTAAATTTTATGAGGTGACAATGACAAATGAACAAGAGCTCATTGCATTCCATATATGCTACTAAATCAGAATGACAAAAAGCTGGTAACCACAGATTAAGCTTCATTTACAGAGTTAAATTTCACGTCTATCATCGTATTCAGGTATGAATGGTTTGATATAAAGTCAGAAAAGTTATTTGATTGAGACTTGTACTTGGCAGAATGAAATTTCTGATCGACACTACAACAAAATATCATAAAAATTTACTACTATACTTTGATTTTGAATACCTTGGTCAAATTACATCTTCAAAAATTCGTTTTGTGACATTCTCAAAGAAGTAGTCAGTCTTGATGCAAATTGTGATTGAACACCTGTCCACAGAATAGCACATTCCGACCAGAAATTTCATTTGTCAAGCACGAGTCACTGATGGACCGCGCATCCCCATCACGTTCTAATATTACTCATACTCGACAAAACAAATAAAATTTTTCGGATAGGGATGTTTCAACACATTTCTTCAATATTTTCCATTAAAGTTGAATATTACAAAAATGGGACTATTCCAAGTACTAATTCTACATTATACTAAGATATGAATGAACAGTTTAACCAAAAATAGGTTCATCATAAACATTTCACTGATTGAATTGCGATAAATTTGGCAAAATTCAACTCTTGAGTGATTTCAATGTATTATGATTGAAAATTAAAAAACGTGCTGCCATACAGACGATATCATTCGATGTCGTGGCCATATCAGCCTGCCATACTTGGCTCAAATAACTTATCGTGAGTGAAGGGAATGTATCACAAGCAGATTTTTCTGAAATCATGATGACATCTGTGATGATTGAGAAAGATCAAGTCCGACTCCATTACCTCCACTGTTTGATCTCAATGTTTGATTAATATCTCGACGAAAGAGTGATAAGTTTTGAGTAAACCTGAAAAGCAATATTTATGTATAAAAAATTAACTAGGAAGTCATCTATCTCTACTGTAGTTATCGCATAAATAAAGGATCCACCCTGCAAAAATGATATTAGTAACAAGGAAAAAATCCAAATATCCACAGGCTCCAAGCCTCTGCCGTATACTCCAGTAGGTATCAGAAAAATAATTAAGGGCCATTGATATTGGTGAAAATTTTGGTATTTGCCCATCATTATGAAACATGAAATAATTCATCAACATGTCCTAAAAATGACAAAGCGTAATATGACACTGTAATAAAAAAATTTACCTGTCACGATTCTTTGTGAGAAGATTTCTTTCCACTCCATCCATCAATTGATTGAAACTACTTTGTATTGCAGATATTTTTGTTGGATAGTTCATAAATTCAGTTTCACAAATGGATTTTTGCATAGAGTTGAAGTACTGAAAAAAAAAACAATCTGACCATTTTTACAGAGAATTATGAATAACCTTCTAAAATATTCACCATATCCCTAATAATAGACTGCATTCATTGTTGGTTTGCGCCTGATG
The DNA here is from genome assembly GCA_963675895.2 of Styela plicata. Taxonomy (NCBI): domain Eukaryota; kingdom Metazoa; phylum Chordata; class Ascidiacea; order Stolidobranchia; family Styelidae; genus Styela; species Styela plicata. The sequence continues at coordinate 22,337,008 of OZ023145.1, forward strand.
TTGAGATGGCATCACCTATTTGTTATCATAGTATCTCAAGTTTGGGTTTCTAGTAAGGTTGTTAAAAATATTCGATGTGTGATTCACGAATATTGAAATTGATCGAATCCATTTTTCAAATGATTCGAAAGCAACAAAATAAGTAGAAGTTTTTGTTTGCTTAGTATCTGACCATGATAAAAATAATCCATTCAATTTTGAAAGTCTTGGAAACCCCTATTCAAAGCTTCTTAAGTAAACGATATCGAATATTAAAAATACCAGTACCCAAAAAAAGGCACAATTCAAGCATTCTGCATATTTATATCTAACAGAAAAATATTATACCGGTAAATGAATATTCAATAATGCATTTTGTAAAGTGCGAGTCACTAATGAACTATGCACAATCCATTCGTGGTGAATTGTTGATCGGGTGCAAACATCCCTAACCAGCTCTCTGTACCTACTTCTTGGTTGAGTAGTATGAGCCCCAGTAAAGGCCTTGACATGCTCCATTGATTTCTACAGTCTTCGAACATGATCATATTTAGCACCGTAGACATCATCTGGGGAAAAAATGAATGCATTATTGAACAAGTTCATTGAATATGAAATTTATAAATATATTCCAGCATATTATACTTTCAAAAATTTATATTGTTGTACAATTCATGCCATTTGTTGCGACATTGCATCACTGGCCAAGTTACCTTCATATAACAACTGATTAAGTCCTGTGAAACTTGCAGTTTGGGATTTCAAACAGTTTGATATTTAATAACAGTTATTTTGAAATACAAAACCCTGTACATTATAAAGAACAAAAATAACGGTGTAAATCAGTTTTGAACAAAGTTACAGAAAAAAGAGCATCCAAATGTAGACATATAGTAACTATTCATCACACAATCATATTTTAGTCATTATCCCAAATAAGCTAGTCGAAAACTAGAAATCAAAAATATACTTTTTGCAACATTTCAGGATGCTGTGTCATGACTTGTAAAAAGTGTTGATTTCGTTCTTGAGCATGTGGATCATGATTCGATCGTTTTAACCTTCGTTCAGATGTCGGTGTTCTTGACATTATTCGAAATAAATGTGTTACCATATTGTCCAATGTAGCACAACAACAAGTGCAAATCATTGTGTCTAGAAATTATTTTAAAAACTGAATAAAAGGATGTTATGAGAACATGAATACACACACCCCTGTTATATTGCGCCCCTTAACAACTCTTTTTTATTTTGTGTTTTAGAAATATCGTATGACATCATTCCATCCACACTAATTCAGAGGTAAGAAAAAGGAACAAGCGTGACATTGGTATAGAAAAGCGCAGAAAAACTATTTCTATAGTTTGAAAATGCAACACACTATAGCAGGTGAGTTCTCTTGAAATATTCCTTTTATGATAGGTATATTGGTTTCTAGACATCCTATAGTCCTTTAGGTGCGGATTTTGGGACTTACCTAATATAATACCTGCATGTCGTAAAGTTGACTAAAAGAAAACAAAGAGGTGATAGACTTTCTATATAAGTGGTCGTTAGTTGGTTCCTTTTGGTCGCTGCTTCCAGCCTTAAGAGCGAACTTAAAAACAACAACATCTGGGCAAGCCCTTGAAAAGCTTTTGACCAAACACTTAAAAAATAAATTAACGAACCCAATGCAGTAAGACCTTCAGAAATTGATGTCATAATTCTATGCATCATATGTGATGGTAAACCAGTTAAAAAATTCATATGATCTTGAGCTAGTACTTCGAGTAACGTGTAGTACGACACGCTGAGCTTGGGATAGTCCTAAACAAAAAAATGACTAATATCAATTTCATGACGTTATGATATTTCTTCTAATAATCTACAAAATTATTAGTTTTTCAAAATGACAACTTTTCTACTTCTCAGACAGACACTCAGAAAAATGTCTTGCAATAAACCAAGCAGAAATTTATCTTGTTGAGAATGAGGAGCCAAAGCATAAACGGCATGATCGGTACACACCAGTCTCTATGGGGAAAAAAATTGTTGAGATCATATTATTACTGTATGTTTTCTATAAGATGAACAACAAAATCTACACCTGAAGCTGAGAGAATCATGTTATTGTGGCCAATGAGTTGAATCCTGTGTTTTCAAAAGCTCACACTCCCCCTTTAGTGAAGTTTGGAATCATTATCAAATAAGTTTGGTTCGGTTCTATTTCATATAGTAATTAAACTTACAAATTTAATACAATCCAATTAACAAATATGAACAAATTCGGCCATTCTATGTTCTGATCAACCTAGTCCAATGTAGGTGATTTTAAAAAGTACAGAAAGATTTAACAATATACAAAATGCATTCATTCACTGTACAGTTCTATTATTTATTGAACTTTGAATCTTACCAGCACATCAGCAGCAGGAACTGACATGACTAACTTCATAAACATATTCAAAACATCATCCAATGTGGGGTCACTGTACAATCTGAAGACTCCGAAATTGACATAATTTCCGCATAATGATTGTTTGAGAAGAGTGAAACATAACGATATTCCTTTTAATTTGTGAGAATACATTTTTTCTTCCGGTAAATCACGAATTTGAAGAATTCTCTCTCCTAAAATAAAGGTTGTTTCAAGATAATTGTATGTTAGCTAATCATTTTTTACATTACCAAACTTGATAACTTGTTAGAACATCAATAACAATTGGATGAGCTTTTAAGCTGAATTCTTCAGAAAATCAGAGCTACTACAAAAAGTTTTAAAAAAAAGTTTAACTACACTCAGAACCTCGATGAGAGGGATTAAAATTCGAATAATTTTCAGATTTTCAAATTATGATATCATAATCTTCCCAGACAAAAACATTTCTCTGCAAAATAGCGTTTTATTGCATATATCCCTGCATTGAAACAAGTGTAAAATCGTGACAAAGGTGCAAAGAATTTTTGAAAAAAGGGATTTCAGGCCCCAAAAAAGGGTGAAAAAGTGTATTATGCTGTAAGTGTATTATAAGATTTAGATTTCTCACTAAATGAGTTTTTTTAGTCAGTATTCGCAGCGCTTTATCAATTCAGCAACCGGATACCTCAAAATTTTGAAATACTTTCCTTTTGGGTTGCCCTAATAACACTTGGGAAATAGAGTCTGCAACTACATTTATAAATAAAACAAAAAAAACTACATTTTAGAAAAACTTCAAGTTAATATGTCACAAGAAGCTAACAAGAATTCATGATAATCATACCATACAGACATATCATTTTGCTTGCTTCTTGGAATAATAAAATACCATTTGGTGAAGAAACTTCAAATTGTAATCTCTGGCCACGGTTTAATACTACCTCACTCATCATCTGATAAAAACAATTGAAATAAAATAAAAATACTAAACATATATTCTTAGAACCATAACCAAAGAAAATCATTTTGCAAAAAAATGAATTGAGAAAATAATCATCAAGTATACCGCCCATATTTGTATCCTACTGAGAGAAAAGACTCGAATACTGTTTATTCAAGTCGCGAACGACTGCCTGATAAAGATATCTTAAGGAGTTGCAAATTAAGATGGTAGACTGAGAAGGAACAGTATTTCAAGATTGACAAAATTTGATTTACAACAAAAAAAAACCCCAAGTACAGAAATGACAAGACCAAAGTGTCATCGATCTGTTAACTAAATCAACTTACTTTCAATATAGGTGTAGTCACAGTGGGATCCAAGCACCATACGTCAATAGCTTTTTGCATCACTGACATGAAGTGTGGGTAACTTTATACACGCATTGTTAAGGTTGATAAGATAAATAATTGAATAAATCAAACAGGTTTATTGTCACATGCACGTCGCAGATGGATCAGTTCTCTAGAGTTATATATGCATGCACTGTGTGCCAGCATTGACAAAATTTTCATAAAAGAGTATAAGTAGTAGAGATGGTCAAATTATTGTAATCATTGAGAATTGCCAGACTGGTTGAAGGTTAGATAGTTTGCTACTGAGACAACCAAAAATGGCTACAATTAGACGTGAGTTATCGAAAAGGTGATATTTGATGATGAATCATGACATCCAGATACTGCATCCTAAAGTCCTATATCCTAAAACCCTAAAGGTGATCTGAAACTTTTGACAAATATCCTTGTTTTAGTTGAAAAATCAAATACCGGTAATATTACACAGAATGCTTTTGTCTAGTTAAGCAGAATACAGGCGAACCCTAATATTGTTACAGAATTATCCAAAATTGAAAACTATATATTTTGGCATCTTATTATAACAGATTGTCATCTGAATGCAGACAAAAATAACAAAAAAAATAAAAAAAAGTGATTATATTGGATACAGCCAGTCGAAAAGCATCGCGTAACTACTTTTTGTGTTGAAAGCATATGTTATTCCATGTAGATCTCTTGCTAGCCCGATCATTGTTCTCATTGCAATGTTGTTCACTGACCTGTAGCAAAACAAAAAATATTGCTATTGGTATGTATATTGAACTCACAAAAAAGTAAAGCAGTGTTTTCCCCACATCCAGTTATATTTGAGAAAATACACCTGTTGCAAAATGAAAATTTGATTTGCGATCAAGAATAAAGCTTGTGATTGGTGAATGAATTTGATAATTAACTAATTGCTAACTGGTAATTACTGACTGGAAAAACAACATGTGGTTGATTTAACAAAGTGAGGTTGAAAAAATTATCTGCTATATCCATTCTTTGAGACAAACTACTGCACATTTTTTTATCATGCAGATACCAGGTACGGCGAGTTGGGGGTAAGATTACTGGACTTTTCTATGCATGAACATAGTTAGTAGAGGAGGCCATCATGCACCGGCGGTATGCCCTGCAATCCTTGTGCTCATAATTTTTACAAGCACAGTTGATACGGCACCAAACTATTCAGTCAGAAGGTAACTTCTACCGTAGTTTAGTTTCCAAGCGTGGATAAGTGTTTGATGCTAATACTTCAGTGTGATTTCGTATTGTTCGACAAAGGTTTTAAACAAAAATTTCATTTAAAATATTGAAAGTTGAGCATAATCAAAAACTTTTGCGCAATAGAATTAGAATTTCAGCCATTTGTTGAAGTTTTTTCATTATTTTCATGAATGAAATTAGAAGTAGAAAAGATCGATTCAAAAATTAAATGTATCTGCAAGTGGTGAACCAAGTTTATCGTATTGAAAATACTAAGAGTACTTGAATGTGTTTTAAACAAATTGAATTTTTTTTTCAGATTTCATTTCGTTAACCATGAGGCACAAAGACATAATTGACTTAAGCTTGATAAAACTTAGTCCCCGGCAGTTTTTGCAAAATATACCTGTCTGAATCAAGAAAAAAAAATCTCTTATTCAATGTGGTGATTTTATGCATACTCTGATAGCTTCAGCTAATATAATGGAAGAAATAAGAAATATCAATGACCAAATAAAATCTTCCCGCTACTAATTATTTTTCAAATAAAGTCAGGATTGGGAGAAATTCAATATTCCAATCAAAAATAATTGTACGAAAAGTAGCAATATCATCTAGCATGTTAGAAAATTGTTTGACGATCTTTCAGGACTTGACAAACGAGCTTGGCAACAAACTTTGAAATTGTACATTTATCAGAGATGACATAAGACATTAACGATGAAGTTTCTGATAAAGAACTTACGCATCATGATTTAGATTCGTTCTTAACATCTGAACGAGTGAATCAACTGAAGTTAATAATGAACTCATAAAATCATCGAATCTTTCTTCATCTTCACCTAAACACAGGATATTTTGAAGGAGAAAACAAATCTTGGCACATTGCAATAAGCATGATGAAGGAATATTCAATCTGACCTTTAAACCAGAGTTGCCAAAGTCTGTGTTATTTGCTACAAGCAGAAGAAAGTAATGACTGAACATCATGACAGAATTGTAATACAAATATTATATGATGAGCGTGTTGTATAAATGCCGTAAGGAGAACAAATAAGGGACTCTTTAGTAGTACATTGAATAGTAATGTACATCCATTCTAGTAATGTTAATATTTAAAGATAATATATCAATAATAAGCGAAGGAGTTCTAACATTGTCTCCAATAACCTTGTGCGTATGAGTATGAAATAAAGACAATTTAGAACAGAAAATACTCCGGTCAGTTGAAAAGATGAGCTTCTTACAGCTACACCATTTCCGAATCAGGTTTTTTTTATCTTGCCTAAATTTCTTATTTTACCTGTGAAATGCATAAGCATGACTGGTGGAGGAAACCATAAACAGTGCTTACATGAACCACTATGCCTTAGCGAGGTGTCCGATAGACCTCTCACATTTATTAATCACCCAGAGATTCGAACCTATATCAGGATGACCAGAGATGTGTAGCCCGAAACATATTCCAGACAATTTACCAATTAAAGGTTTTTACAACCAATACACACTTGGCTACGGGTTCAAACGCCCACCAGTAACAAAATGGTGTAATTTTAACAAAAGGGTGTAATTTACTTGTCTTCCATGCTTATTATGATATAATTTCCAAATGGGCAACCATAATTAAAAAACCTTTACAAAAACACAGCACATACCTAAATCCACGATCAGTAAACGTCCCAATGCCATATAAAGTGTAGTTCTACATCGAAGATCAGTGATTGGAGAATTAACACCAAGGAAAGGAAATTGTGTACTCTAAACGATGAACGAGATGGAAATATATACAAACTATCACACTGCACAATGCAAAATAGTCATGTGTGATAACATTTGGATCTATCGACAATGTTTCATTGCTTCGCCTACTCAGCATACAAATGGTTTAATAAAATATGTTTTAATTTTAACATAATCTAATAAATGAAATTCCCATATTTGACCACTGAATAATAATAATAAGATAAATTTAAGGACATTCGAAAACGAAATAACTTTTAATCATATTTCTAAAATACCTAACTATTTGGATAACTATATACTTACATTATGATTTTTCAATAAAAATTGTATTGCATCAAGCTTAACAAGTTTTCTGACACTGCTGTATCCAATTGATAAATCATTCAAAAGTTGAAGAGTTTTAGTTATGATTGCCTCATGATTACTCCAATATTTTAAATTCTTTATTCTGGAAAATGAGAATACACTGATAAGCACATTTACTTTGTTTTATATAATCTTTGCTGATGATCAAGGATGTCAAAGCGAACAGAGTGTTTTTTATTGAATTTTACTGCAAGCAAGGTCCTGACAACCTGTGGTAACGTGTCAATTTAAAACAAATTATCAACAACCTTGATCCAGATGAAGCGGGTGGCAGAATCTCGCCGAATGGACAAATTCATGTCTGGGTGTTTTCAGTAAAGAAGTTAAAAAAAAAAAGATTTTCCCATCGATATTATATTTAGCATAGCATATCATACGATAGTGCAAATAATGCTAGTTACAAGAAACCACATCTAATTAAGACTTACTTTATATTAAAAATGCTACGAACTGAAATTTCTAACATTTAATTTTATATTTCATCGAGGAAACTTACATTTTTGTGACAAAAACATTCAATATCATTGAATCATCTGTTATTTGAAGAACATCAGATAACCTTTTATACACCTGGAATGAAAGTAAACTGATTAGAATAGTAGGTACAGTATGAGTACACTGTTAGGAAGATCAAATCCCTCCTATTTAGGAATACAATTTTTCAATCCAACTATAATATACTAGTAAAGGGCGATGCACTCATGCACAGCTACGACAGCTTGCGACTTGTTGTTGCCGATTCCCAATACACACATTCATGGTTTTCACTGCCCCATGCGATTGCCACGGCAGAATTTCGTGCTGCTACAGCTCTACGACAAAGTTGAAATTGTTCAACTTTGTTGTAGAGTCGTACGACTGATTGACATTTTCCTGCATATTTTGGCGTTTGTATCGACTTGTTAGTTAAGGTTTTCGAAGTGTATATGCTAATAATCGATTTCTCTGGGGTTGGGGGGAGGTAATTCTACACCGTATTATTTGATACTATCTCATCATACGTTACCGGTACAAAGTAGGCTACCGGTACAGGCACTAGTAAGCGTATGCCTGTCGAATCCTTGAAAATATATATGTTTTAATGAATTTAGGTTGTAGTTTGTTAAAATATTCATATGCAGGTATATATATCAATTGCGGAGGGATAAATAATTTGTAGCCGTCCGCCATCGTATCAGGGACGTGTGTATCAAAATCGCATGCAGCCACCATCGGCCATGAAATGGCGGATCGGGAATTCCCCAATCGTTGCCGTTATGCCGGTTATGGGGACAGCGCCCTTTAGTGTCAAAAATCCCATTCCACATTTGAAACACTAATCTCAAGCACAAAATATAGCCGATAACATTAAAGATAGTGTTGTTTAGCATCTACAGTAATTAATCTTGCTGATAGTAGTGTTGTCCTTATAGTTTAGTATCCAAAAGTTCACCATATAATTAAATTAAATGTATCAATATTTTATATAAACCAAATTGTTGATACTTAATTATGTTCTTCCCATGTAACATATGAAGTTGATGAGAATAATAGAAAATGAAATTACTTTTAATCAGAACTCTATATTACCAGACGATACAAAAGGGCATCTTCTAGCTGACAGAGCATTTTTTGCTATTAGTTCATGGCACACGAACCCCACCAACCTCGCTGTACATAATGGTTATAAAATAGGATAACAAGTGCTTTTAAAACAGAGTAAACGTAACTTTAAAAAAATTCAATTATCAAAATTGAAAAAAGACAACAAGATCCAGTTATCTCCTTACTTTTTGATTGTAGGCAGCATAAGAAAATATATTGAACATTTTGCTAATTTAAACGAATAGTGAAAAATATACTTTAATTTACCTTGGATGTTTTCTGTACTTGATCACCAACATATATTTTCCGATATTGTTCAAAAAAAGATAAAAGTCCAAGTTCGATGTTGGCAAAACCATGACCAGAAGTAAGACGTCTAAAAATTTGTTGAAAAATCATTAAAAATTATTACGAAAACAATTCTCCACATTCATTCATGCATTTACAAGAAGATAATGGGTCAATTCAAGTATTTAACTTTGTCCTTATTCCATAAGTTTTATGAAAGTGGAGAACTGGTTTCAAGGTATAACAAAAAGATACTGTCATAGGCACTACTTCAACATGAAATACGCCATTCAATGAGGATTTCTCATCAAAAACATACAGGGGATGATGTCAAAAATGTCACATATGCAAAACCAAATATATTCTAAGTAGGAAATTTTAAATTTACTGGAAGTGGTGAATATTAAATTTTTAAATACGTCCTATAAAAGAAGCTTCACCTTCACAAAATTAAATAGTTTTTACAAGTCAAAAAAGATTTGCTATAGTTTACTAGACCTACCAGTGGCTCAGACCTATCAGTAAAAGTATAAAGAAAAAATATTCTGCCTGTGTCAGAATGGATGATAAAAACATACGAATCAGTGATTTCCATAAGTTGTAGAACCCTGACGACCAATTCACCATCCATAGCGTCATGTTCATCATTGGATGCGAAAGATACCCGGCCACCGATTACAGATCCAATCAAATATATTATCCACGTTAATTGGCCTGAGAATAAAAAATATTGGTTAATAACTTGCAAATAATGCGTATAAATTTCTTCTAAATTATACATATAATATAGTTGCACACCTCTAGAAAAAATTCCTTTTTACTGAACATAGCCTTCGAATTTCGTCTGTAGCACAATGGGTTGCTTGGACAAATAATAAAATAATTTTAGGCGCTCATATTTTATTTTCTACGAAGCGTATCATTGTATTCCAACTTCAAGCCATTTCACCAAGAGGCATATTTTTATTTAATGATACGTCATGTTGGATGCTGCTAGTTCCCTATTAGGAGAAATCCCCCAAGCAAGGGTTCAAATAGGTCTATCCCCGCCCGATGTACGATGCTAAGCTTCAAGAATGCTTCTAAAATACTTTGAAACATGTATAGGCGAATAGAGTGATTATCCACAACCCATACCACCGTATTTTACTGAATATAGATAACTCTATAGTAAAGTGGTTGCAAAAGGTCATCATTCCAAAAGTTCGTCATTTTCTATACAGATTTGACGCGACAGAGTAATGGTTGCAAAGATAATTGGTCTATCAGCACTAAGCTCGCCGATATATACCCTAAATAAATCAGATTTAATATACCGGTAGTCATTTCTTGTTGCTGTTATTTATAATTTATTTTTTGCAATACAATTTGTATTTATGAAACAACGCTTACTGATACTATTTGGTTTATTTCGTGTAAACTGTAAATCAAGAATCAATCACTACCAATTCGCGCAATGCGTTTTCCACCTATCCTTGGACGAATATTTCCATACAAGACGTCATGTCGTGAATATAAACACAGAGCCCACATAACAAAATGGTTTCTACAATAGTGTAAAACAACATCACAGTGTAAAAAATTTGAATTTTTCCCGGATCGATTACCGGTACTTGCAATAAATATGAATACATTCTTCAATTCCACAATTGTGGAATTTTCCTTTCCCCGTTATTATAAAGGGTGGCTTGGATTGTGTCATTGTTTAAATTCCTCAGAGATATTTTAAACAATATATTATTGGCAATAAAGGCACTTTATTTTTATTTGAAAATCTGGCTAATAATACCGAAATATACTATTCAATTTCACAATTGTTATATATTTTTTGATTCCACGTTTGCAGAATTTTCTTTTGTTCGTTAATTTTGAGGGTGGTGTAGATTGTGTCATTTTTTTTCAAAGTACAGTGGAGAAAACTTTCGAATTCGCCATTGCATAGGAAAAACAATACATAGGTCGAAGAATAAAAGACCAGAAACGTAAAAATTTGGATAAAAAAAGTAGCAAAGAAATATGGTGAAAATCTAATAGTGAGTGAATATTATGAGTGAACAGAAATTTGAAAAAACTTGCATGCATGTTCATGTCAAGGTGACAGAATGTTGTTTTTCCACGAGCGTCGAAATGTCCATGTTATTTTCCATGGATAGACAAAAAAGCTTAAAAATTATCAACGTTGCTATTTCATACCAGTATTGATAATTTTAAACTTTTTTAGGGTTGGTCTGATGTCAGACACTCAAAGAGGCATTTTTATTTTCCAGTAAAATAGGTATCATAAAATATCACCCACTTTAATTTTCTTGGAACACATTTTTTTTCGGGTGTTAGAGTAGCAGAGTAGCTGAAATTCTGCCGGTCTGGTTCATGCACAGGAATGTTAGAATGCCAGTTATAGCACAGAAGTCTTTAAAATTGCACATACCAGTACATTAAATATTTTAAATTAGAAGACTGGTAATATTTTGAATTATGGTATTACCTTGTGGTAATGTAAGTTGTTGCTCATCAACATTTGCTCGAAGTAATTCCTGTAATCTGGATGCTGCGTCATCAAATACACGAACCAAGTGCTGGAAAGCATAACCAGATATTGGTAAGTTAGTGAAAAACTATGTGAAGAGGTATTAAGAAATTAATCAGAAACACGTTGGTAGAGCAACATGAACGCAACATTTTACATCCAAAAAGACGCTTCGTTTCAATCAAAGTAGAATATTCTAGAGTGTACATCTAGTTGAAATTATTTATAGGCAATTGCATAGTATAGGATATGCACTATGATTTAATAAATATACAGCCTACCTCACATGTTTTTTCATATTCACATCTTGCAATTGTCGATATCTGATCTAACTGTTGTTTTATAATGTCCATATCATTCAATGGATCTTCAAGATCATCTCTGAGGATAAAAATCAATGAAAAATATATAATAACCGGCACCTACTTAGGGTCATTCTGTTAAGCATGGCGCAGTCCTTTGGATTGCAAGATCTATCGACTAAATCACTGCAATTTTGATAAATTTCCTTCATCTTCCCTCTTCCTCACCCAACATACGTCCACTTCACTGGCCAAAGAGCTAGTACAGTATGAAGTACCGGCAACTGCACTTCACTTGGAAAACTTTGTCTGAGAGGATTGCACCACTATGTGCTACATTTTATAATAGCTTTCCCACATAAATTGCCATTAGTTGATTCCTGGTAAGTGCTTCTTGTGGATTTGCTTGAGGCAATTCCAATAAAGAAGTCTGGTGTGAAATGAAATTCCTTATTCATTAATCAATTTTTACAATTGCATAGCCAATATTACTATATGTGACATTGTGACCCACCTATGCATAAAAATAATAGTGCTTGTTTGGGAAATTGAATATCTCTGAAAATACTACACACATAAAACTTGCACGAAATTTACCTCAATATAACAGCAACAGACTCTAATCTTGAATCGATAAATGCTTTGGTAATTTCAGGAGTATAAGTATCTAATGAATGAGGCTCTTGCGCTTTGACATAGGGCACACTGGCAGCCATTCTCTAGGTGCAAATAAAAAAGATAATTAGTTACTCGATGCCATATATATGATTATCATACTTCCAACATATAATATCCTAAATCTATTTTCATGACCATTTCTCACATTTTTTGCAGCCACTCATAAGAGTGGATCAGCTGCGTATGGTCCTACACTAGCAGTGACCTATTCGTGAACAGGGTTAGTTAGTATTGTTATTAAACCATGACCCAAGATTTGTATCGAATCAGATATCTTATTTCTGCAATGCCAACATGATACCGCAACTACGATACTCATGATTTGTATAGTATGCAAAATGTTTTCATTTCACCGGTTGCGCATATCATACAAATGATAACCAATAGACCATAAATAATGTGCCAAAAAAGTAATAAAACAGTCATTCATAATTGAACGTTACTATGGGCAATTATCAAATCTGGCTACACCAAAAATCATATTCATAAGCAGCCCAAAATACCATTTGAAAGCCTGTTTGAAAAAAACGATATTGTCATGCTCAAAGTGCTAGTAGACATCTATAACATGTTATGATCATACATCACAGTACAAAGTATTTTGATTTTTCAAATTTGCTACGTCTGCCAATTAATCAAAAAATAAAAACCTCAAAAACCTAATAAGCTTTCTACGACATGAAAACATACAAGCTTGCAAGTTAATAGTAAGAGCATGGCTTCATTTCCTTATTTTTAGTTAAATTTTTTTTTTTTTTTTTTTTTTTTTTTTATAGCCACTTCTTTTGAGTGGATTTGTCCAAGCCCTGTAAAGCGGCCACTTATAGACGGACAGGGTTACAATTACTGGAAAGATATGATCTTTTCCTGTTCGGCTTAGCCTACCCAAGTTATTACACCCTGGGTTGAGTGGTGGGTGTGGATAAGCGAGCCAGACTCGCCGGGACTCGAACCCGAGGTCTTCAACCTGCGATGCCAACGAAAACGAACCACTACCAGACTACTGCAAGAGGGTTTGCTAACTCAGAACAAAAATTCCATAGTCTGACTTACGAACATAACATCATTTTACAGTGATAAACATAATGGTCGTAGTATTCTCAAAAATCCGAACACCCATTGAAAAACAAAATTAAAGAAGTCTGTAAAAGGTTTAGAAAATTTACAGATTGTGGAATAGCCCCAAAATAAATTATTACAAGTATTCGAAGGCATGATATATTTACCTGCCACAAACTGAGAAGATAGTGTAATGAATTGGGTGAAAATTGCCACATACGCAATGAGGTAACAGTGAAATTTGCGATTAATCTCATGCAATCAGTATAACATTGCACTTTCACTAATTCACCAAGTTGATAATTTGATTTGAGTCGTGCAAGAAGTCGACAAAACTCGTGATATACACTGGCATCTGCTAATTTCTGTAATAAATAAGAAAAAATGGTTTTAATTAAGGAGTACTAACTGCCTCCCAGACAGAGGTGGGAGAAGCAAACCCAGGATCATGGCATCACACACAGCTACCAAATAAGTTTTAAACTCCTTACCCATGTTATTTCCGAAATGCGCACACAAAGCACGGTTTGAATATTGCTGGCAGGGGATGCGACAAATCGAAAAAGATTTATTTATCAAGTCCCAAGTACTCGTGCACAAGCCTGGAGCATACAGAATTTAATCACAAGGTTTGTATACCTAATTTACTTTCAATCTTAAAATATCGAAATGGCAGACCTTAGTTTATTTGGTCATGTCACCGGCTAATGTTGCTAATTCCTTGTTCTTGAACGATGCATTTGTCAGATTATGGACATATTGTTAATCTTTAATTAACATCAGAATCCATGTAAGATGCTCAAAATTTGTTGTGTTATTAAATTTGTGTGAAACGTAAGCTTTTTCGAATCCTATTCCAAATAACATTTTATTGCACTGACGTAACTATCATGGCACAATTCCCGAAATTCACTTTTCAAAATAAGTAGGAAAAAATGGTTCATAAAATTATTTGATTTTTACATATTAATAGAAATGTAAATAAATTTTTATATTCCACTTCATTGTATATCCCACAGATATTTATTGTATATTTCTATCTTAACAAAGCGTGGTTGGGATACGAAGAAAAATTTCATCTCTCTATTTTTCATATTGTATATCCTCGGTGGTCTGGGTATAAACATTAATCGCTAGTGTCTGATATTTACAATTGCCAAGACTGGTTACATTGGAGCCTTCCAGACAAAATACTTCAGTCAGCAAATATCCAATTACATTCGGTCCCAAAAGGTTATTTGGCAGGTATTTCGCACAACAAAGACACGCTGTGCGTTGTAGTAATGGCGACCTAATTTGTTAGCATAATTTTGAATTATTTTTATAATTTTTACAAACATAACTCAGTCAGAAATTTATTTCTTTTAGATTTCTAGCATATTACAATAATGTCTGGTCATTTTTACTCAATTCTTAATATTGTACACAATGTTAAATTATAATATCTGGACAATTATGTTTATTTATATACTAATTTAGACAAGCAGTAGAAAACGGGGGTATATTATGCAGTGGTTCAAAGCGGCTAAAATTTTGCTAAATTATTACATTAGTTCATAGCTCTTGATACTCTGTGTAGGGTTCTGCAGGAATACTTGATTGCATAATTGGATTGAGATATTCTTTCAAATGGGAGATATGTAACAAATAGTATCATATCATTTTTTTCTTCGTGTTCAAAAAACTTTTCAATTGCATTCAGTACAATAAATGCTTCGGTAATTTCAGAAGTATAGGTATCTAATGAATGAGGCCAAAGCATTGTTTACTATTGATTTAAAACTGCGGTGGACACAACTTTGTTAATACTCTCAATAATACGTAACTAATTGCAAGTCATTTTTTCCTGCTCCATTTTGTAGTTGGTTCTCAATAGCATTGGGTCATTGAGAGAACTCCGGACTGCAAATCTTTCAGCCCTGATTATGGTTGATTTTATGACATGTTTAAACAGAATGATGTTAAAAAGAGACTATCCCGAATAAAGCGAGGAAACTATCACTTTGATGATTAAATTTTTCATCTATGAAGTGACTGTTTTTATCTGAAAAAAGCTATAAACAATACCTGTGGTGATTCCAAAATTCCCTTAATCCCAGACAACAAGTCAGATAGGAAGTTAGATCTTTCTGCATTGTTCAGTAGTGTTCTACGTACAGATGCCATTTGCACAAGACATGATAACAATGTTGCGCATAATGATAAAGGAAGCCTGAAAATTAATATAATAGGGATTAGGCAATAGTGGAAGAAAACAAGAAATAAAATAAATCACAAATTAAATGTTATGATAAGAAGTATTTAATTATCTTAAGTCCCTGTATGCAGGGCTATAAAATAGTCCAAACATATTGCAGCATGTCATAAAGGGGCAACTAAAAGGGAAACAAAGAAGTGGAAGGTGGTTTTACCATCGCCCAGGGAA
The DNA here is from genome assembly GCA_963675895.2 of Styela plicata. NCBI lineage: Eukaryota > Metazoa > Chordata > Ascidiacea > Stolidobranchia > Styelidae > Styela > Styela plicata. Next base: position 22,352,886 of record OZ023145.1, read on the forward strand.
AATATCACTCACTGCACTTTACTTTACCCTCACAGGTCAGTTCCATTTGGAATTTTTTCCCTTAATAGTGTAGTTGCTGGTAATATACCATGTAGTAGCTCTTGGCGATAAGTGGCCATTGTTTGGATCCTCTTGGACAATGCTTTTGGCTTTGCTCAAGAGTGAATTTCAATAAAAAAGTAAATTCAATGACAATGGTGCATAGGCGGACATATAATTTGAGCACATGAAGTGTTTCAGTAACTAATTTGATGGATTGAAAAAAAAAAATGAATAAATATATATATATATATATACCGGAATATAAACTCTCAAGCGTTACCGAATACTGTGGAATTAACACAAATATGCTATAGAATAAAAAATAATAAGTCTAATATACTGGAATTTCTTATTTACCACAAACAAACTAAACAACATGAAAATGTTATTAGAGTTTTCTATCAGAAGCATTTTCATATTCAAAGCATTCCCAATCAATAAGGAATAGATGAAATACTTAGTTGTTAACTATGGGTTACTTATAGATTGCATTGAAGAAACGAGGCCAGTCTGTGACTTGTACTTTACAATTACGTATCAAGTATTCCAATAGGTTTTTTTTTAAAAAAAATTCATATTACTATATTCACCTTTTATACAACTGAAAATACAGCTGCATTGATGATTGATCAAGAAATACAGATCTCCAGCTAGTTGGCACTTGTACTGTACATAAATCATCGCTAGACTCATCATGAGACGTTCCAATAAAATCGAACGATAAACAAGACAGCCCCAAATCCAGAAGAATTGATATAAGAGCACTCTACGTCAAACACAAAAGGGTTATATTCTGAAATGATCAATTCCACTAAACAAAGGGTAAGACATAGGGATGGACCACAAAGACTCCGACAAGTCTGAAAATCTCCATCGAGTTCGTACCAAGTACACTGAGTATCAACTAGAGACACTATTAACTAACGAAATAATAGATAAGCAGTCGCTCGAACATCTGCATAAAACCTGTGTTTTCACATAAGCGCGCAATCTTTTGACTATCAAACGTCTGAAATATCTTCAAAACATAACAATCACATATCCATTTGTAAATTTTGGTTACAGCGGCTTCCGTCGAGAAAATATTTATTGGCCTAAATTTCAATGATCAGTATGCAGTTCCATATTTATAAATTGCCATGCATGGTCTGTGTGTGGCCATAAATTATTTGTGTCTCAATTTAGATCAGTTTTCTACAGCCACTAAAAGAACACATCAAACGCTTTCTCTTATTTCTGTCATTATTCAGCAGATTTGATCTCCTGCAATTTTTAATCAAAGACCTATCAAAATTAATAGTTTTGGTTGCCCCTGGACATCGAGAATATATTTTGAGGACTCGGGATAATTACGAATGCATTTATTTTGTCGTGTGTGAATTTTAAACGCAAATAATGGGCGAACACGCTTAGACATGCTTAAAATATTGTTAAGTACTGTATTAACAATTTGCACAATCAAAGTCAATAAATGTTTCATCTTTCGTCCATGCTTGTTCAATCATCAACTCAATTATATGTTATAGAAAGTAATACGATTGATCGTTATTCTACTAAACATTTTAAAGATAAATAAAAACATAGATACACTTGTCAAGACATTAATTACAAAATATTGGTTAATGCATTTTATGAACTTCAAAGCAACGACTGATGACATTAAATTGTCAAAATTCAAACCCCCTTTTTTCGCCATTGCCTTTTTCGTTTCATCTACAATATGTTTTGTGCTCACATTCCGAATATAACCTGCCACAAAGTCAAAAACATACCATAATAGATATTATTTATGAGATTATAATTCTCAGGTTTGTCAGACTTTGGCTATGGGGTAGTTGGTACTCACATGTTTTTTTTTACGGCAAAATCAGCGCAGAGCCCGAAAAATGGACTGGATTCGACGAGTCCGAATCCGAGTACTCGTCCATCTGTATTAATTTAGTTTGGTTTTCTACTGCAACGGGAGATCGCATCAGAGGCTTTCGACTATTTCCTCGTGTCACAAATTAGCTCAATCGGTAAAGCGATGGGAATACGCTTAGAGCTATGTCTCAGCTGTGCACGGTGGTTCACGTGAGCGCTGCTTACGGCTTCCTCCACTAACCAGGTCCATGCAAAGGAAAAATGAGAAATTTGATAAGCTCAAAAAACTTCATCCTGATTGAAACTGGTATCTGCACGAGAGGTCATGGTTCGCCATATGATTAAAGCTGTGTTCTCAGTTTTCTTCTCTAGCAGGATAAAAATGAAATCCTATCCTAGGACATTGTGATCATCAAAATAAGCCATCACAATTTAGCGGACTTTTGAGGTTTATTCTTTGATCTCCCACGCATTTAATGTTTTTAATCGGAAACCTGTCAAAACTAATCATTTGCACCTGGATGATTTTTCCTCTGCAAGGGATGTATTGAATGGTATTTGTCAAAATGATGATTAGTTATTACCTCTTTTAGTACCTCAAAGGAAACATTTTGAGCTTGTGGATTATTATAGGATTGGGGGGGGGTAGTTTATTTTTACCCCAACCTGGATGAAGTTTTTTTTCACCTCTTCCGACTATATATCCAAGATCAAGGATTTTAATATATTGAATATGATCATTGTCGAATGTATTCGAATATTCAATTCGTTTGGACATCCCTGGCTCCTTTCTAGTTTATAGAATTAGAAAGTAATACAATTGGAGCATTAGTCTGGTCAAAATTTCAGATATAAATAAAAACGTAGATTCACTTATCAAGACTTTAATTTAATACAGAATATTGTCTGACGCATATTATAAACTTCGAGCAACGATTGATGACATTCAGTTGGTAATATTCAAACCGGCGTTTTGCTAGTGTACTGCGTGTTTCGGCTTTGTCTTTTTCGTATTCGCCACAACATGTTTTGAGTACGTATTGTGAAAGTAACATGCCCAGGGAATCAAAAACATACTGCTATAGATACGTAAGCACGAGATTTCAAATAACGAGTTTATTAAATTTAACTGATAGATTTTAGGTGATAGATTTAGCTAATAGATTCAGCTGATAGATTTAGCTGATTCTAGGCGTTTATGCGATGGACCCAGCGCGGAGTCTGAGTTCAAAAAATAGGCCCGAGTCGAATCGATCTAATTCGAGTCTGAGTACTCCCCATGCCTAGTAAGATATATAATCTCAAGTTTGGCAAAAAAAAGAATCAACTCCTTTGCCATCATACTAGTGGGGTTATAGGCATAGTTTGTTCAGACGCTTTTGTCATCACAAAAGGCGTTATACCTAAATACAACAATATCAGGAAAACGAAAACAAAGTCTGGTTTAAGATGTGTACATTATAAATACCGGTACCCAGTATTTACTATGTGAATCTCTTTTATTTCGTTTTTCAGTAATCAATATCAAATTATATTAATCTTTAAGAGCCTCCGACAGACTCGAGATCCGATTTTGGCAATAAAAAAACGGAAGTGTTTTCCCATTCATGTTTTTCAGGTTCAGAAAAAACAGTCAATTATCAACAAAACTAACTTTCAGAATTTTTCGAACGAGGCAGGGTTTAAATTAAGGTTCAAATTAAAACCCAATAATAGTCATTTACACCCTCGCCTGCAGTACTTTTATATTACTATTATATGATTTAAACTAATTTCAACAAAATTTACGAATACAACAAATCTAAACGCTTACTTTGATGAATTAATTCAAACCCTGGATCAAAGTATATTGATTATATTGTAGAGCTAATAGCACTAGGTAGAACCAGTTTTACATACTTTCATTTGATCCTCAAACTGACCAACATCAGATGAAGTAGCTTGTTGTAATAACCCACAATGCAATTGAAATATATTAAATAAAGTAGTATCTCGGAATGATGCTGCAATTTTTCTGTGTCGAGTGAGTGGTTTCACACTTTCAGATTCATTCATTTCATTAACAAGCATGTTTAGAATTTGTACACCAACAATGCATTGACTGATGTCTGCCTGGAAATCACAAAGAAAAATTGGGCAACAAAGATTATGGACACGAATAAAGTTTCGTGTGCGCGATGGCCTGCGATGGTTAAACATGTTGACATCATAGGTTGAAGATCTCGGGTTCGAGTCCCGGCGAGTTCGGCTCGCTTAACCATGACCCACCACTCAACCCAGGGTATAATATCTTGGGTAGGTTAGACGAATAGGAAAAGTTTATATCATTCCAGCAATTGTAAACCTGTCAGTCTATAAGTGGCCGCTGTTACAGGGCCTTGGACAGGGTGATCCACCCTAAGAAGTGGCTATAAAAAAAAAAGTCAAAAGCTTATTCATCCCTACTACCAATATTCTAACTACCAAGTCTTCCACTTCGAATAGGACTTATCAACAATTAAAAATTAGAATGTCATAATAGATTAAGAATCCTTACTATAAAAATAGTGATTCCAAGCAGAAAATGTACAGTAAGAAATTTGATGATGTTATACAAATAGCTGCAGAAAGGTGAAGACCTGTCATTGCATGAACCATACTTTTGTTGAGAATCAGTCAATCATGAATTAAACCAAAAATAGGGTTGGCTTTGAAGTTTAGTTTAAATGGTATTCAAAAATAGGGGACTAATAGGAAACAAAGAAATGGTAGCTATGGTTTTATCATAGACCAGATACCATACATATTACATCAAGATATCGAAGCAGATATCACTCATTGCACTGTACCATGATGATTTGGTTCTGCATGGAATGTTTTCCAGTTAGTGAAGTTGTTGGTACTACATCTTGTATTAGCTAACTGCCATTTGAGTGGCCGTAAGTTGGTTTCTTTTAGATGCTACTTATGTCCTTGCATAGAGCGAAATTCTATGAAAAATCCAAAAACAAAATCACATATTCTTAGAATTCTAGAATACGACTACTTGGATAAAAATTCTCCAAGAACCATGCTAACATTCACTTGTTCTTACGGCGAAATAACTGTTTCATATCAAATATCGTAAACACATACTTGCAAAAACTTTGAAATATCTTCAACAACTTTTCTGAATAACCAATCATCTTTAGAACCCTCAAACCAAGAAAGTTTTGTTATCCGAACAAACAACTGAATCATTCCCTGAATAACAAATGGGGCCAGCTTTTGTCCAGTATAGAGATAATTCAAAACGTAGTTTCCTAAAAAAGCAAACATCAACAAATTTTCTGAAATAACGTTATACAAATTTAGAAAGTATCTAATTTACTTTTTTCAGAGAATAATAATAATAGTTCATAATTCTAAAGGAGATGTAGAAAATAGATAGAGCAGCAAATGGAATTTTAATTTGAAACGAAATCCATAAAAATGATACACTTAGAGAGAAGATTTTTTAGTCTCTATAATATGCAATATAAATACAATTCTTAATGGAATCAAGTTGCCTTAGTGCAAATCTGGGCAGAAAGCATAAACATTATATAAATAAAAGTAATGTGGGACACCCAGAAGAAAAAATGCTCAATACAACTTTTGTAATACAAATTAGCTCACTGCATTAAAATACAATATAGGTTTTGATCTACATTGATGGTCTTTGTAATGTAGCTGAGTAGCTGAAAATAATTCATAAATAAAGGAGTCAACAATATATACATAAGAATTAATTAAATAATATTGGTCCAAAATGAGCATTGATAAGATTTTGTATCCTTTGTAGCAGGCTATGGGGTCGATATCTGAACATTCAACTCCAACTCCCCAGTTTTTGAATCTACAGACATGACTCCTCTATTGCGCAATGTCCATTTAAGTATGAAATAAATCTTTAATGAATTCTATGTAAAAAATAACTAATAGATGACTGATGTATCCAATCTTTGAGATTTTCAGGCCAAATTCAAAGTTTGTCCACATAGATCTTGAAAAAATATCAAAAATCAAGAAACAAAATTGGACATGAAATAAAATTCAAAAATGCTAATTAACATCATACTTATATCTAGCTTTTGTTGCAATGTCAAACTTGATCCCGGCTTTGTAACAATTTTCGTAAGTGTTGTTGCAGCCAGATGTTGAGAAAATGGAGACTGGAAAACGAATGTTAATTAATGTATGTTCGAACATATATGGTTTGAAAAAAATTTATTGCCAACGAGCTCTGTGTGTTATCGCCCAAAGTCAATGTTTCAAGCTAGATTAGTTGCCCAGCTAAGCCCAACCCTAATCAGAAAATTTGTTCTGAGAAACGAGAGCAGAAAGCTCGATTGAGCAAAGCCCATGCAGATTTATGTTCATCCAGGTGCAAAATGGTTATCTGACGGGAATAGGCAGGTCTTAGAAACATTAAATGTTTTACAGTCAAACCAAGTCCCAATATAGCAATGAGTAAGTATAACTTTATTTTGATAGCTCAATTTCAATTTATTTTTTTTTTCATATTATTGAACAAATTTGTCATTTACTTGGCTTTATGTAAATTATCAGAACTGTCACTCATTTTCTTTAACTGTGACTATATTCACATTAAAAACTTCACAAAAAGCATTCTTCATTATGCAAATATGGATTGCATATTTGAGTTGGAGTCCTTGCTAACTTGGCCATGCTAAATGTTATTGCCCAGTCACCAAAAAGTCAAATATGGATCCTTGTTGTTGACATATGATATTATGGCTACCATTTCCATTACTTTTTTTAAATTCATAATTAAAATCATAGTGGTTATCGCACTGTGTTGTTAAAAAGCTAGAATACCCGCTGCGTGCTATCGCTGTAAGTTATATCATACACTGTAAACTGTGGCATACGCCGCGATTAATTTCCCGATAATAAATGCATGTGTAATGTGACAAATGAATTCTTATCATAAATTCAATAAACAGAAACATGTAAGTACATGAAAAAATGTCGGAACAGAAGTGGAGGTATCCTCTATTTAGGACGCATTGTTTTATAATAAAGGTCATGTGGATTTCGTCACAATAGCACTTAAATGTGTCAATTATATAATTTTCCTCAAGCTGAAGAATTTTGCTGTCTGAAAATCATTCCTGAAGGAAATCAAGATTATGCCACCCTGGCAAGCAGTGCTAACAGGATCATATGTTTGCAGCAATGTAACCCTGTCCATCTATAAGTGGCCAATGTTACAGGGCCTTGGACAGGGTGATCCACTCTAAGAAGTGGCTATAAAAAAATACTGATTTTACGTAAATACTCTGGTGGCAGAAACTTGCGAATTTACAATACTCAAAGAGACAAATCCTTATTTTCACAACAGCAGTATATAACACATATCAGCACATCAGCACTCTCAGGGTGTGTAGACATATACATATTTCATTGTATTGTGTTCCAACTGTTTTTTTATTTAACAGTTACCGTACTTAAAGCAACATCAAGGTAATGTGGAACCTGATCTTAATGCATCAATAACACTAACCATGGAGTCAAGTCAACCCAAGAGATCAAGACCCCCAACTTCAAACCCCCAATACTATCAGCCACAATGACCCATCCTCAATTTCGACGTTTCGAATTCGACTGGAAAATGTATAAGAAATCTGTACAGATTTCTCAAGACCAGATTCACTGCCATTTATACAATTGCCGTGACACGGCCGTCCAGAATATCATTGTCCATAACATCAGCGGCGATGAATTTGAGAAACTGAGCGAAGATACAATCATCTGGAAGAAGATCAAAGAACTCGTCACTCAACAATCAAATCCAACTGTATGCAGAATGCAACTACACTACATCTTGCAACAAGATGGTGAATGCATACAGGACCTCGTGACACAGACCCTAGAATCTGCCACAGACTGAATAAAATTGCACTAAATGCAAGTATGATTTCTCACAAGAAGCCGCAAAGGATCATTTTATTCGAGCATAATCGGATGACATCCTTCAGGTCGATATTTTATTTAAGGCCTCAATAATTAAGACATTTGGCGACACAGTTAAACATTCCAAAGCTCACGAGGCGGCACTCCGAAATCAATTCGTTCTACAGGAACCCAAGAATACCACAATGGCCGCAAGAGTACATTCCTCTGCTTTCAAATGCATTCCACGCTCATCACCGGAACCCAAACCTCGACAATGCAGCGGATGTGGCAGCGTGGAACACAGTTCGTTCAATCAACGCAGACTTCATTGCCCTGCTTTCGGCACAACCTGTGAAAACTGTGGGGTGCAGAATCATTTTGCCTCAGTATGCCGAAAGAAAGACTCTGCTATGGCATTGATAGCATCTGCTACCCACCCCAGCTCTCGTATAAACAAAGTAACATAGATTAGGACTGCTTCTACCAAAACGCATGATGGTAAACTGCACCAGAGATGTATTTCCATATATCCCGACAGTTGAGCCAGCATATGTCTTGCCGGAACATCACATCTTAAGGCAGGGTTTCCCAAACTTTTTGAGCAATGGACCCCTATTTTTCAATGTAGTGATTCGCGGACCCCAATCTTATGTCTTATTAATTTCCCATCTAACCAGCGATAAAGGTTAATACAAATAAAAAATAAGTAACAATGAATCATGTTTATTAATCGAAATGACAACATCAATGAGATGGATGGGGTTGCTTCTTTCTGCACAACTTGTCAATTCTTGGAGCAATTTGTGACGAGCAAACTCGCAATTCAGAGTCTATGATAAGACTGGACCAGTATTTTGTCTTCATATTTGTAAGATCTGAAAATGCTGTCTCACACATGTGGGTGGTGACAAAGGGTAATAACATTTGGGAAGCCTTTTGTGAGAGCAGTGGATATTCGTTTGCAACACTCAATCAGAAAGATGCAAGAGGTTTTTAATTGAAACTAATCATTAAAGTTCGGTCAGATGACAATTCAGCCAATTCTTCTTCTTTGCGTCCTGACAGATCAGTTTTTGCAACAACAAAAGGGTTTAAAATTCTGTCAAAATTCTCATATATATTCTCTTTTCAAAAGTACTTCGTAAAATGCCCAGAAAGCAATTCCAAATGTTGTCGAATGTCAGAGAAAATCAAATTTGTAATTATTAAAGGTTTGTTGGCAATGTAGTCACACAGAACTGGAAACATATCCACAAAATTTTCATTTATTCTCGTTTTCCATATGTTGAGTTTCTTTGTGAATGCTGTTATTCTGTTTTGACGAAGTAAAATCTCTTCCCTGAAGTGATAAATTCAGTTGATTGAGAAGGTTAAAAATATCTGCAAGATATGCAAGTTTCCCCAGCCAAATTTCAAAAGCTACTAGTGAAGTTGGCATTGTGCGCTCTAATGAAAATTAAAACCTACTCTCGCAGTTCAAACACGCGTTCTACAATTTTTCCTGTGAAAGCCATCTAACGTCCGTATGGAGCAAAAGGCTTGAATGTTTTTTCATCGCAAAGTTTCAAAAACATCCGGGACTGCAGTGGGCGAGCTTTTATAGAGTTGGCAACTTTGACACATAAAGATAAGACTTCAGACAAAGATTTTCCTAAATGTTTCGTAACAAGCGCTTCGCGATGAATTATGCAGTGCGTTTTTATATTGTTTGGTACTTTTCCCTGATACGAGCTACAGCGCCCGAATGCTTGCCGGTCATTGAAGCTGCACCATCGGTACATATAGCCACACATCGTTCCCACCACAGTCCTGATAGTGAAAAGAAATCACAAAGTACGTTGAAAACGTTTTAACCGGTTTTTCTGCATTGCATTTGATGATAAAACTTGAAATCTTCTATCATTTCGACTCCCCATGAATATCGAACATAAACCAAGAGATGTGGTGGCTAGCAATGTCCATAGTTTCATCCAGTTGGATTGGAAAATAAGTTTGATTCAGACTTTCAAGCAGCTGTGCTTTTATTTCATTTTCTCCATTTTGTCATATAGTCAGGGACCCCCTGTGCAGTCTTTGCGGACCCCCAGGGGTCCGTGGACCCCACTTTGGGAAACCCTGTCTTAAGGTATTGAGAATAAAACATCGTGCCCTCTCACCTTGCAAGAAAATTGTGCACACTGCTGGTAATTTCACCTTAACCTGTCATCATTATGCTACCGTCACTTTTTCAATTGACAACCATCAATGTGAAGCAAAAGTTTACATCTGTTCGAAGCTCAAAAGAATTTATCTTAGCAGGGATGCTTGCGTACAACTTCACATCCTCCCTGACACATTTCCATTTCCAATACATGTTCAACAATCTTCATCCAACGATGCTGGTTCTTCCGCCACCTCAAGGGAGTTTAACAATATTCACAGCTGCATTGATACACAAGATATCACATCACGCACACCACCTCCCAAACGACCTGCCTCTCTGCCATTTTCTAAGTCAGAGTCGATTATAAGAGAAAAACTGGAAAAAATACATCCGTGATTCGTTCGAGACAAGCACGTTTAATCATACCGGAGAGTTATTAACAAGGAAAACTTAACCATATTCATCTAAAAGAGGATGCCACATCAATGGCACACCATTCTCCCATACCTGTTCCATCAAAGCACAATTGGACTCAGATGTTGCAAGTGGCGAACTGGAAAAGGTTCCAATCGGTGAAATCGTTGTTTTGTATGACAGAGACATTGGATCAGCATTCTTTCAGGATTCTATCGGGATGATTCACTACAAGATATCTTTGAAAAATCGAAAGCGATTATCATATCAAAGGTGCAATAAATCGTTTGACGCTGATAAACCCACAATGTTGCAAACCGATTGGTCCAAAGATGGCATAGGATATCTCTTAACGCAACAACATTGCAACTTGTGGGCGCGATGGCCTAGTGGTTAAACATGTTGGTATTGCAGGTTGAAGATCTCGGGTTCGAGCCCCGGCGAGTCCGGCTCGCTTATCCATGCCCACCATTCAACCCAGGGTGTAATAACCTGGGTAGGCTAACAGGAAAAGATCATATCTTTCCAGTAATTGTAACCCTGTCCGCCCAACATGTTGTGAAGCTGGATGGGAACTTGTATTTGCTGGATCACACTTCACCAACGACGCTGAATCAAGGTATTCACCATTGGAAGGATGTCCACACCTGTTAGTGTCAACAGAGATTCCAACACACGAATGATAGTTGATGACAATATAGTCGATATCACACATCATACAATTGCGGCTTTCAACACAGCTCCAGATTTTACACAGCATATGGCTGCTAGTAAGCCAGATTCATCGTCATGCAATTGGATCACACACAAGCAATTCCTTTCTGCTTGTAAATCTGACAAAACTTACCAACTTCATATTGGCCAGATACAGTTTGCTTTCCCTCTCCCACGACACAACACGAGTCCAAACTTCAGACAATATTGGGAAGTACGAGATAAGCTCACCATTATCAATGATATAATCATGCTTGATTACAACCACATTATCGTACCTCTTACTTACTATAAGACCATACCCGCAAATCTTCATTCTGCCCATCAAGGCACAACAGGAATGTATGCCAGTGCCAAAAACTCACTATACTGGCCAGGAATGAATGCATCTATTCATAATGCACGATATAATTGCCCCAAATGCAACAGTATCGCTGCACGACAAAGCAAAGAACCCATCATATTGACTCCTACTCCGGACTACCCTTTCCAACAAGTATGTGGTGATTATTTCCATGTTGGAGTACATTCTTACTTCTCATATGTTGATCGCTGCAGTGGATGGATATCAATTTTCCATTTCCCTCATCATCAAGCTACTTCTGAAAATCTCATTAAAGAATGAGCAAACTTTTAATCAGTTACAGGATCCTAGAAATCTTCAGTTCAGATGGCAGTCCTCAGATGACTTCAACAGTGTTTCGAAAATTTCTGGCTGATTGGAATGTACAACTCAATCACCTGAACCTCCTCCCCTACACCAAGTCAAGACTCATCGACTGTGACAACATCACGGTTCAACCCTTCAACAATCCAGGTCGACTGGAGACTGCCCCCTTGTGGAGGAGAAGAAACACTAATCAAACTTGAACATTTTGCAAAAAAAAACACTTTTAAAAGACTTTAGTTCATAAATCCTTTCACAAACTATCAAAGGATTTTATTCTCAGCGAGGGAGATTCAATGTATTGTAACTGTATTTATTTATTTAACAGTTATTTAAATGCTAGTAACATTTATTCATTAACTTTCATAATGAAAAGATAGTATTTGTTCAGGGTGAAAATTAACAAAAATTTTGATGTCAGTCTATGGTTTATTTTTTATGTTTTATTTCATATGAACTAATAAGTGAACGATTAAACATGACTTACAAATGCCCTTTGAAACAAAAGTTGACACTTTTCCAGAGCTCTGGGATCAGACGCAAAATCAACTAAAACTTTCTCAGCCTGTTGTCGTGTTGTTGTATCTGAAGTTTCGAACATCGCAGAACAAAACCCTTCCAGTTGGGCTACCTCCTAGAATAAAACAAAAGTTAATCCTCAGGGCAAGTGCCACTCACTGCCCTTCACCAGGGACGTTATCCTTTTGAAGTGCTGTTGCAGGTAGCGGTACCAAATCTTTTAGTGGCTTTTTGCTATTGAGTGGCTGGTGGTTGGTACTTCTAGACGTAGCTTTTGGCCTTGCCCAGAGTGAATTTCAATAAAAAAAATTCAATTCAGACTATTTTAATCCAAAAATATTAACAGAATTGTATTTCGCAGAAAAAAGATTTGAATGTAAACCAATAAATTGCATAAGATTTTTTCGATTTATACAAAATTTTACAATAAGAGTTGGCCTATTATTAAAACTTATCTGTACTTCATGAAAATATAGAATTGAGCTTGGGCTGCTAATACATATCCGCATAGCAAAATTTTGAGCAGTGTTACCTGTGAGCTCCGCATGATAATAGTCAACAATTTTATGCCATCGAATTCCAAAATCTGCAATGTTGGGGCCAAAACCTCAACCCCCTATTCAAAACTGGTGCACGGTGTCTGCATGAGAGGTCGTGGTTCACCATATGTTGTATTCTTGACTTGCCTCTCCCGCAAAATAAATTTTATTCTAGATTGCGTACAATGAAGTAAATTTTCGTTAAGGGCAACTATCTTGACGGATGGGGTTTGGTATGGCGATCTGTGAATCAGCAGTTTAAGCATTATTAAATGCCACATATTATATATTTAAATTCCAGACAACATGGATAAAATAGGATATCAATAAAAGAAAATCGGGTGCTATGCTGATGCAGAAGAAGTGTGACATAGTCTATACAGTATCGTTAATTCATAATATCATCAAACATACCTGTTCCATCATCAGATGTCTGTTTTCACCGCAGTCCTCTGAATATTCATTCGGGCAGTACAGAGTACCGGTACTGGTTACACATCAGTGACTTATACAGTATATAATGTACAGGTACCAGTATCCTAAATATGAGTACGGGTAATCTATCTCTACGATTTGTAACTTTCACTGTTTTAGCTTGGAAGCTGATAACTCTTTTTTCTTCTTCCTATAAAATCTGAAATACAGAATATTTGATGAAAAGATTGGACAAATTCAGAATATAACTTAATCATGCACCTCCTAATACACTATGCAGTATATATAGTTACTCATACAATAAAACAGATTTTAAATGGTTTGATTATACAAATGATTGAAAAATGTATTTCGTTCCTTCAAAAATTCCCCATTTGCTTCAAAACGCCAATTCTGAATTAGTTTACACTTGATGATTATTTTCAAGTTATTCTGATTCAATTCCACATTATCATATTTTAGAGAATTTCTATATGACAAAGTTGCAGATTTACCGCATAATGCTGTTATTAACTGTGATTTGCAGTCTATATCATTCTGTGTTAGCAAAAATGTGCCCTGGTCCCAGCAGAGAAGTACTAAAATGTCGTCGGAGGCTTCGAGGGCTAAGGGGAAGCGTCGGAGGCGAGGGGGAAACGTCGGAGGCTAAAGGGGAGCGTCGGAGGCTAAAGGGAAGCGTCGGTGGCTATGGGGAGGCGTAGGTGGCTAAGGGAAAGCGTCGGTGGCTAAGGGAACGAAAGGGTCGTGGGCTAAGGGGGAGCGTCGAGGGCTAAGGGGAGGCGTCGGAGGCTAAGGGAAAGCGTCGAGGGCTAAGAGGAAGCGTCGAGGGCTAAGGGAACGAAAGGGTCGTGGGCTAAGGGGGAGCGTCGAGGGCTAAGGGGGAGCGTCGAGGGCTAAGGGGAGGCGTCGGAGGCTAAGGGAAAGCGTCGAGGGCTAAGAGGAAGCGTCGAGGGCTAAGGGTAAGCGTCGAGGCTAAGGGAAAGCGTCGAGAGCTAAGGGTAAGCGTCGAGGGCTATGGGAAAGCATTGGGGGCTAAGGGAAAGCGTCGAGGGCTAAGGGGTTTTAATGTTTATGTTGTGATGACGAAAAGAAATTAAAACATTCCGCATAAGGCTTAAAAAAATGTACAATAAAGTTGATAAAAAAAAACATTATTCGAAAAAGTGAACAATCAAATTTATAAAAATGAAGACGTCGCTGATAAAACTAAGAAATTATATTGCTTAGATGTCATATTTTTTTTATAAATTGTGCTGCGTTTTCATTTCTTGCCATTATAATGTTTATTTTACAGTGAGAGAATTTTAAAATTTTCCCCCTCTCTGAAAACCAATTCATGTATTTTCTCTCTTCTTTTATGGCATTAAAATTCGGCTTATCAATTTCTTAAAGAAATTGCTTAAAGTGATATTTTAATCATGCATAATTTTTCTGATCAATTAATTGTGCGTCGTTGGTAATATCAGTATATTTTCTTTTTGAACCAAGTTAATTGAGAGGGACAGATACAAACTAATAGTTTTTGCTGAATAGATTTTACGTTGATAATGAAAAGTTAGTAGATGATTTAATCGAATCATACTTTAAAAAACATCGCAGCAAAAAGCGGAAAACGCGCCAGGATATGTTCGCAAATAGCGAGTATCAATCCAAAAACTCTTTTTTATATACAAAGCCCAAAGATGGCAAAGACTAGCATACCTACAAAGGCAAACGATGCCACATTTTTTACTTGTGAGGCGCAAAAGCTTCAGTATTTAACGAAATATATTGAATTCAAACATTGTTCAATCTGTCAAAAACAATTTTTTAATTAAATAAAACGCCAACTGTACAAAAACCGTAATAAAATTGACACTATGTATTGTTAGGAATGTTTGCTATCTTGGTATTACTCATCAATATTAGTTGATTTTACCTCCATGTTTTTTTGGTTTATCACAATTGCTACTATTGCAAAACAGATGAGAATTTACGACTTTCTTATCCTGTATGTGACGTCATAGGACGCAACTTTAATGACTCCCGTGTTTTGTTGTACAGTCACGGGCATGTTGAAACCTGTCCGCAGTATTTCATCTTTGCATCGAGTAGTCAGACATATTAGGTACTTCTATAAAAGATTGTTTTGAACTTAGGGACAGCTTAACTAATAATTTAGAATCAGGGATTGATTCTTGAGTATACCAAGGGATTTATGGGTCGCACATGGTGCGAGCCTTTTGAGGCGCGATTCATGTAAGGATCATACTAATTGAGTGTTATTCGCATCCCCGGTGGAAACCGTTGACACTACGCCAATTTAGTGTTTCAATTGGGAAGGACGGAATGTTTTCGCCTATGCTACAATTGCTTCTTTTTCATTTTATGTTGTTCGTAGCATAATCAGTGGCATTTAGTAGATTCCTTCCAGATGCTGCTTTCAACCCTGCCTGATGCTGGGATAAGCCGGTTGAACCCATCCACTAATGGGTTAATGAGCCTTAGAGAATGTGTTTCAACCTTTCTAGCTGCAAATCGAGTATTTTAAATCTGATATCGAATAAAAAAAAAATTTCTATTCGGTCACCCAAAGATGACATCGAGGAATGCAAAAAAATCATATAGCATTAGCTCACATCGGCAAACCAAAAGGCAATAAGTAACAAAATCTTACAAAAAAATGTTGTATACCGTTTGTTCTTATTGTTCAATGACAATTCAATATTTTTTTCAGCTTTGAAATTGTATTCATGCATGTTTTGCTAATTTTTGATCACTTAAGCGAGACGCAAAACAGGAAACTGAAACTGAAAATTTACCTGGTGAACCCTCGAAGATTTTTTAGTGGTTAACAATCACGAACCTTTGCGATATTAAAATGCACGCTCTGGGAATGCAAGACAACCCATTTTTTGTTTACAGTGGAACGTTATATGTTATACGTTGAGCCCGTCCCGTCTCAGGGCCAACTTTAGCACATATGGCTGCGAAGAGCATAACAAACGGCTTTTTGTCGTTCCAGGCAACGTTTGATTTCAAACAAATGAAGAAAGCTTTCATCACTTTGAAATCCGATTGCACAATATGCGTCCAGAAGCAACGATTCAGTGCTTACTAATGTAGAACCTCTCAGGCTTGCATAAAATATTTCCTTTGTCCGCCCTTTATATCTGCTCTGCGGACTCCTTTTGATTCGTGGATCTCACTGTCGGAACCACTGCAATGAAAACAACATACCACAAAAATCCCCACAGATAGGGTAATCTAAAATAATAGAATCATTTATTTATTAGCCGTCTCTGAGCAGCAATTGGATTCGAATAATTGCCTTTGGATGGAGAACATACTTGTTCCTCAGTTTTGCGTAACGACAACAACGTCTTATTGTTGCGCATGAATTAAATTAAAAAGTACCGGTAAACCCAATTTAGTTGCAATAAGGTAATAAAAGGCTGTAAGTTCTGTATACCTACTCTACCATGTGATAAACCTGGTTTGTTACGAGTAACTTTTTATAGGTCAGTTGCCGACGTACATATATTAATCTTCTCACTATTTTTTAAACTCAATATAAAGCAGGGTATTTTTTTTTATTTAATAGGCTTTCACACTGTACGCAGATTTGCATTTTCTATTGTATAAACCACTCTTCCATTCATGCTCTGTTATGCATTATTTGCTAAATTAATAAAAATATTTCAAATTGTCTGTTCAGGCCAGTTCATTACAATGGTAATAAAAATCGTAGTTACCCTAATTTCGTTCAGAGTTCATATGACAACACAGACCTTGCGTGACATTATCCCAAAAAGTTCATGAGGAAAAAACTGATGTAAATGCACACATTTCAATGATATGTAAAATATGGTTAATAGATGCTCAAAACATCCTAAAAAATCAAGGAGAGAAGCCAGCAGTAGCAGTAGAGTTTATTTACCAACATGTGAAAAAGAATAAACACAATCTAACAATACCATCATCGTAAAATCGCATATTCAATAACAAGTGGAGGAGGCACAGAGAAAATGATAGGGTTGTCTAGCTGCGACACCTTTGAATCGCTCGATACTGTAAGGTAGTTTTGACAAAAGATATTTTCGTCTTCAAAAACAATGAGTGTTGAGAAAAAATAATAATAATATATGTCATTGAGTTGCAGAACACCACATTGGTGATAAAAGACGGATGTTGACATATTCCTGGGGGTTCCGCAAATAGCATACACCTTATTATTTTTTATGGAGAAAATTCAATGTTCAAGACTAGTTTTATCAGTTGAACCCCCATAATCCATAAGCGCAGAATTATCATATAATATGAAATATTACCAATGTGGTAGGAAAATTGCATCCAGTAGTGTCACAGAATTTCAGGAGTAATTTCTCAAGACCAAAATTATTTTCCACTTAAAAGTCTCACAGGATGTTACTGTGATTATTAGAAACTATAGGTAAAAGGAAAGGTTTCAATCTAAAAGTTTCGGAAACTTTCAAATGTCAGTAAAAATGACCCGCAGTGTCACTAGCCCGCGACGCTTTTCATTAGCCCTCCATCTGGCCCTCGATTCTTCCACGATAGTCCTTAGGTCATCCAAGCTTCCGCTTAGACCACCACGTTTCCCCTTAGCGTTCCCCGTTTTCTCTCATCCCTCTAAGTCTTCTTTTAGCCCCCGACGCTTCCCCTTATCCCTTGACGATTTTCTTGAACTCACTATGCTTCTTCTAATACCACGACGCTTCACTTTAGTTCCCGAAGCTTCCCTAAGCCGCCGAAGGTATCCTTTAGCCCCCAACACTTCCCCTTAGTCTCCGACGCTTCCCCTTAGTTCCGACTCTTCCTGTTAGGCCCCGACGCTTTCCCTCAGCCTCCGACGCTTTCCTTATACCCTGACGCTTAGCCTTCAACGCTTCCTCTTAGCCCTCGACCCTTTTCCTTAGCCTCCCACACTTTCCCTTAGCCCTCAGCGCTTCCTTTTAACCTCCGACCCTTTCCCTTAGCCCTCGACGCTCCCCCTAGCCCCCAACGCTTTCCCTTAGCCTCCGACGCTTTCCCTCAGCCCCCGACGATACTCCTTAGCCTCCGACAATTCCCCTTTGTCCCCGACGCTTTCCCTTAGCCCCCGAAATTCCACAGTGTGGATCATTGGGAAATGCCCCTCCCTTTGCTAGAAAAAGTGCAAAAAAGGAAAAATATCTTTAATAAGGACGTCATTAATTGGCAAAAAAACTATTTGTCACGCTATTGCTTTTTACAGTGTGTTCAAAATATATTTTTACATCTATGCAAAAAATTTGAAGAAATTCTACCGTGCGGATCACAGGTACGATTCCTTGGGCAGCAATTTTCGTAGCGTACCAACTACCAATGTTCTAAACAGCCTTCCTTTTAAAATCTGGGCACCGCGAGAAACATCACCAACATCTTAGATCAAAGTGATGCAGTTTTTTGCTATCTAGTTTAAAATCCAGGACAGCAAAACATAGGCGTAACTGGCAAGAAGGACGTATGCTTATGCCCTTCCCCAATATCATTATTCCGATTTATATATAGAATAGCGCATCATATGAGAATGGTAGACCGATGGTGATAAATAGTGGTGGGATGAGCACTGTTTTCGCGATAAAGTCTGGCATGAAGCAATATTTAGCATATTAGCAACACCGTGTCGTTACAAATAATTCTCTCCGTTGTGCAATGTGAATTGTCCGTTGTGCACCATACATGGGTTACGTGCAGTCTTATTCGAAGGCATGGATATAAGAACATTTTCATTGTGTATTTTTGCATCTGGTATTTCTGGTGCAATTTAAGTTCTCTTCACATTACTGAATAATAATAATTAGATTTATTTGTTCATACCAGACAGATGAGCATCAGCTAACATTCAACTCAAAACAGACTAAATATATTATTATATCCTGATGTTTCTGCTCCGATAATATACTTCTACGTGTCAAAGTGCTACAAAACAGAAAACTCCCCACGCATGAAACGGCTATCATGCAAGATTGCTCGCACACGTGATAGCCCCCCGATGGAATTGCCCCCATCTAGGTACACGGTTAGCTCAATCGCAAAGTTGTGATCTCTGATCGTTCTGACGCATAGGTTCGAATTCAATGAAGCATGATGATTATATGGTCTGCTGGACGCCTCGTCGGTACATTGTGGTTCTCCTGAGCAATGCTTACGGCTTCCAACAATCAGGACTATGTACTGGAAAAATAAGAAATATGATGAGCCAAAAACCGCTGCCTCAATTCGCAACTGATATCCGCACGAGACTGTCCCACACTCACTTCTGAAGATTGCATGCGGAAAGGCATTCCATGCGGAAAGGCATTTCATGCGGAAGGGCATAGTTGCTCTCCATGTAAAAAGATGTTAGGAACATATTGGAATTGCATTCAGATAATTTGGGAATAATTTTCCATAACGTCTCAGGGTCTCCCACTTATATATAGTGGGCTTATATGCAAAGTCTCTACACATGGACATTCGTTTTATATATCAATTACTGCTTCAATGAGCAATACACGCGACGTGACCCTGGTTGAGGCACTGTAACTCGACAGCTTTGGGACTACGCTTGATAACCTAACCGGTTCCTCATATGTTCCACACGGGATGAAATGGCAAGACGCAAGAAAAATTTCTTAATTCATATACATACATATAAATGTAAACATTGTTAATCGCAAATTATGAAATATTCATTTTGGTTACTCAAGGAAATCTGATCTAAGCATATGGGGTCAATCTCGCATCAAGGCAATTCCGTGCAGAGACAAATGAATGGGAAGACAATTTCGTATGGGTCGATTGTAGCTTGGGGGCAAATCCCACATGAGAATAATCCCAGCCGAGAGCAATTCCGCTTGGGGGATCCTTTGGGGCGGCAATCCTGTTTTTGGACAATCCCGTGAGAGAGTGTGTAGAGGCAAATCTTACATAATTCTAACAATTATTTGCAAACATGTGCACATAAAGCGTTTTTACAGCAACCTTTTAGCGGTTGCTGAACCAAAAATGATAATTTTTAATAAAAACTTTTAGCGTGTATTTCTATGTAGAACTTATTCTTATCTTATTCTGGCGTTACTTTATAAATTTTCCCTTTTCCAATAAAATAATACTCCAACAATCTTTTATTGATGAATATTCTGTATTGGATTTTCCAATTTTAAGAAATTATATGCGTTACATTGCGTCAATTTGCACTAATTAAGTAATTTTGAATCGACTTGAAGAAATGCGCTCTCGAAATTTGTTTTTTTAATGCCTTTTCTCCAGTTTGAGCATTTTGTAGGCCTATACTAAAAAATGCGGCTTAATTTACATTTTCTTTTAATATTTCACTTGCGATTTTCAAACCGGAATATCTAAAAACGATCAAGCTTGCCAAATAAATGGTTTTCGGCTTGTGAAGATTAGGACTATATAAAACCATCGCGAAAAAATTTCAAATGCAAGGTAGACAGGCCTGACAGCCGGATTATAACAAAATAAAAACGACAATACACGTCTGCATTGCGTTAATCGTATTCACATGCTTGCATAGCACAAACGCACGCAACGAATACTCTCCGACGAGATTATCCCATGAGGGATGATTATATGCGAGAGGTCTGCTGGACGCCTCGCCGGTGCACGGTGGTTCAGGTTAGATTCGCTTACGGCTTCCTCCACCAACCAGGTCCATGTACAAGAAAAATGAGAAATATGATAATTCAATGCATTCAAAGACCTTCACCTCGATTCGGAACTGATATCTGCACGAGAGGTCGTGATTCGCCATATGATTAAGCTGTATTATCGGCTTTCCTCTCCCGTAGGATAAAAATGATATCATATCCTAAACCGTTCGGTTGTTTCAAAAATATATAAGGAAATACATGCATTGACAGGCGTAAAACGCAAGGGTGAAATAAAACAAACCTGAAAATATTGCAACCTACGAAAACGTGTATTGCCGCCTTTACGACACGAGCTGGAATGAATATGTCACTAATATTGCTAATCAAACCTCAATGAAAGTCGGTTCCCTATATCAAGCTTAAGGATATGATCTGGAATGAATATTTCACTAGTATTACTAATCAAACCGCAATGAAAGTCGGTCCTCTATATCGAGCTCGCCATTATCTCTCTTCCGAAATCATTCTTTATTTGTACCTACGAAAACGTGTATTGCGGCCTTAATGACACGAGCTGGAATGTATATGTCACTAATATTGCTAATCAAACCTCAATGAAGTTGGTCGTCTATATCAAGCTCGCCATTATCTCTCTCCCGAAATCATTCTTCATTTGTACAAATCACTGATTCGACCCTGAATGGAGTATTGTCGTCACATTTGAGGAAGTGCCGGTGTCGCTGTTCTCAGCATGTTCGGCCGCATCAACAGCGCGTGGTCGATATAATTGGCCCTAAACTTGTGATAACATTTCATTTTTAGTCCGCAGAAAAGGAAAACCGCGAATACAACTAAACTGCATGGCGTGCAAGACCCATTTAACCGAGAAAAACATGGTGCGATGGAACCGAAAGCGCGCGTGTTTTCAAAACACCAACTTTGGTTAGCCGAATCGGTGAAGCGCTGCGAATACGCTTCGAGCTACGCATCTCTGATCGTCATGACGCAGGTTCGAATCCCAGTAGGGATGATTTTATGCGAGAGGTCTGCTACGACGCCTCGCCGGTGCACGGTGGTTCACGTAAGCGCTGCTTACGGCTTACATGAAATATGAGAAATACGAAAAAAACCTAGTACGGCATCTGCACGAGAGGTCGTGGATGGTTAAGCTGTGTTCTCGGCTTTCTCCTCCCGCAAGATAAAAATAATATCCTATCCCTAATGAGCAGGTTAATACACTCAAGAAAAAAGCGTAGTACGGGTTGTATTGATTAGCTCACAGTATATAAATTTTTGGACAATTCTCCGTGACGGCAATTTCCTCAATCCGGCTATCCAATGATTAGGACAGAGCAGCCTTTTGCAGCGGCACACCTGGCCAAATTTCGTAATAAATCAGACATTCATAGCATGTTGTGTTGGAACTTGTGTAAAGAACAATTATTCAAAGTTGTCCACTATGATATAATATCCGTTTTTTTGTTCCTTTTGGACAAGCGTTTCCCCCTACCAAGATTAAAGATGCACCTCAATGCGTTAACTATTTCCCAACCATAGACAGATTACCAGTACGGATCAAATTGAACAATAGGGAGAAATTTCAAGTACGAGATCAGGACATTTGGAATTTGAGACTGATATTCGAATCAGATTTCCCTTGCTGAAACCAAGCTCACACCTTTTTCAAGGATATTTAGAAATAAGTGCTTTGTCCAGTATGGCTCATCATTCATTGATGTCACTTGTAAATAGGCTTTTGACAGAAAAAATAATTTCAGAATGGTCGACTTAAATGATTGAGGGAGGAATGCAGATCAGCTTCCTGTTTGCAGCCTACATTGCATCACCAATAGTTGCTAACAGATAAACATTTTGCTAGATTTTATATAATTAAAAAAAGTTATCAATTTCTTCTGAACCGTGCTTAATTTCCCAAGCTGATTTTAAATTGTATTATTTCCCACCGACAAAAACTACCATATCGGTTTTTGTGCATGGTTCCCATGGGACCTTGCTTAAGAGCTAACTTGTTTAAAATATAGAACTGTGGAGAAATTTGACAGACCACGTCAACGCACAGGAAAAATCGGTGAACGGTTGGGCAAAAACCACAACCCATACCTTAGAGCGGGTACCGCACAAGAGGTCATGGTTCGCCGTATGATTAAGCTGTATTCCCAGCTTTAGTCTCCCGGGCAAAAAAATGAAATCCTATCCCAGATGTCCATAACATTCCCAATGACCTCACTTCGAGCACACAAAGAATAATTAGAGTCACAAAATTGATGAAAATAATAATTTGAAACAATGCACATTAGCAAAAGCAGTTTACCATGTCCATGGAATAAAAGAAACATATGTCCTTTGGGAAACTCTATGCACTGGAAGGTTAGGTCGAGCATGTTACGATACAAGCCAGTAAAAACTTGCACTCCTTTTCGATGTTCACCTTCAGAACTCTGGTAACTCATTCCTAATACTTCTGTGAATATGTAAACTAATACTGTTTGCAATGTTGAACAATGGAAACTATATGAAACAAAGTGTCGTAATTTTGGAGTTTGAAATTAGAAAATCAAATTTTAAGTTTCCCTCTTCAATTCTTGCAAATAATATAAATGAGCATTATCTACCTTTGATATATTACTTAAAAACACTGGGTCATTGGCCATTGCTTGGAGCAAGCGATAATTGAAATCTATCTCAGTTCGAAATTTGTTTAAACCAATGTTAAGACCAAGATTGTGTCCATGATCGAATGGATCTTCTACCATCAAAATCATTTTCCCCCAATGTCGGTTGCTTAACCTCCTTTGTTTTTGAAAATGGTTTCCATTTGTTAAGTAATTAATATGCATGTGCTTTTGATTCTTTGTCAGAATGTCCTTCTTGCGTATGCATACTACATGATGATTGTAATTAAATATTTCACTGTAAAATTTCATCATTTCAAACCAAAGCTTGCCAACCGAAGATTTGTTTTTACCAAAACCATCCCAAACTTTAGGTACGAGTGAGGCATCCTCAAAAAACCACGAGTTCCATCCATCAATAATGATTTCTGGTTGGGAATCACCATCATGCATTTCTTGTAGCACTGGAAGGACAGGAGGGTCACATTGTTGAAGAAAATATATTACTAGCATAATGTATGCATATGATGAGATGTTTTTATTAAATCTTGTTTTCACAAAGTTTTTGAACATATATCCAAGAGTTCTACAACGTCGATCAATATGTACATAGGATGATATCAAATATGTGTTTCTCAAGGCTAATGTATTATTCAAAGAAATATCACCTGTGTAACCATTACTTGTGAAAAATTTAATGATTGGTACACTGGCACCAAATATGGTACGAACTGATGAAATTCCCTTAAACAGTTTAAGGGAATGAAAAACCCGATTAAGAAATACTTTGGGTGATTTTTTTGTTATTTCATTATCTAGTACTAAACATAGGTCAATGTCACTCTCATGAAAAGTAAAACCATTTCCAGAAGAACCGAATAACTGTAGTTTGAGGTTACAGCCACATGTCAATTTCAGAAACGCTTCAAGATCTGCGCGAATTAACCTTCTTACTTCCATTTCTTTTTCACCAGGATTATTCATTTGGAACGCATGTTCACAAGCATCCGTAAGCAAAGAATTAATACTTTCTGGGCAACCAGAGGGGTTAGCCCAGTTTTCCATTTTTCGTTCATAACTTGTAAAAATCTTCCTTTGCTTCATGTCATTAATATTAATTGGTGATTTTATTCCAAACTCATCAACAAATGTTTTCGAATTTGGTTCAGTTCTCAAGATTTCAGCATGAACTTTATTTCCTAAAAACTGATCAGCATCAGGATATTGTACAAAGGATCTTAAAAATGCAGTTTTTCTATTTCTTTTTGAATGATATCCATGATGAAATAGTCTTCTATCAATACAGCAGAAAATTCTATATCCATCTCGACCGATTTGGTGCATTACATCAGGTTATAACAGGGTCTTAGTTCTGTTCGATTGAAAAACATATTAAAATAACGAAGCATGCCACAGTATGAAAGGCGTGTAGCCCTATGAATGTTATGGTATATTTTATAAGTTTTTGGGGTTACTAATAGACTGCAGCTGTATACAGCTATAGATTAATAGTAATATATGCTAATACTGAATATGATGGTAACTTTTATGATGAATAAATAACGATTTAAGGTTTTGCCTATCTGCTAATGTACCGGTAGTAACGAAAAAAATATATTCGTATTTGGTGCATCCTGACCTGCCAACCGGAGCCACAATGTAATATGAGAAAACTAGTAATATGTAACTTATGTTTATTCGTCACAAGGAAAAAAGAAAACAGCAATAATATGGCAAAATTAAATTGAATAATATTGGGACAAGATCTGGCCTAAAACACAAATGTGCACATAAGTTACCCGTATAAGTTACCTCTATCAATAACAAACAGCTCTAATTACAAAATAAAATATCATGAAGAAACAGAAAAATACACATAACAAT
This sequence comes from Styela plicata, assembly GCA_963675895.2. Taxonomy (NCBI): domain Eukaryota; kingdom Metazoa; phylum Chordata; class Ascidiacea; order Stolidobranchia; family Styelidae; genus Styela; species Styela plicata. Next base: position 22,378,277 of record OZ023145.1, read on the forward strand.
AGAACAAGAACTAAATGAACACAGATCCAACTTTACAAAATAATTAGGTACCGTACAGAACTAGGTCGACTAGACAGTTACCGTAGGTAAATAGTTACTTGAATATATGCAGTACAATATACGTTAACTTAAGTTACATACATACAGCATAGTATGCACCACCAACTGCACCGAACACATTAACAGTTAATAATGTCAAAACTTGGACAAGCTAGAAGGCCAAAAAAGTATGGTCATCCCAACCGTTATCAACCATAGGATAGGATTTCATTTTTATCCTGCAGGAGAGGAGCAGAGAATTATGGCCTAACCTGTAGCCATATAGCATATGCCTACAGCGTAAGCAGTGCGTGCGTGAGCCGGCGAAGCGTCCAGGCCGGCAGTCATCCGGAGCTCAAAATGGGGGTATTTCAAGGCCCTATTTTTAGATTTAAATCATCATAAGTCTAGTTTAAGGGTAAATTCTTCAAATATTATGAAAACATATTTTTTGCCAAAAAAATTTCAAAAATTGCCGGAATAAAACGTCAGCAGCAGTTAATTTCCCTCGAAGAATAGACATAGTTTATTTCGACATCTCTGTCGACGCAGAAGGCGACACAAATAAAGATATCACATTACAGAGATATCAGGGAAGAAAACAAAACCTAAAATAAAGGTTAAAAACTTGCCACGAAAAAGTTTCAAGGAAACATCAGAAGAAACTAACACGCGTTTGCTTACCTAAAAAATATATTTGAATATTACTACTAATTTACACTCAAAACTAATAGCTATTTCAGTGAAGGAATAAAGGCATGTGATACATCAAAATAGAAGATATTCAGTACAGTATCACCTTACAAATTACAACCACCAGGAGTAATCTGTGTAATCTGTATGGTATCACCCTAGAGTTCATATTTCTAAGTTAATTTGAAGAGCTGGCAGAAAGTTTATAGCTACATGCTTAATTGTTTCTTTTCAGCTAAGTTTATATGTATCTTAAGATTGCCACTAGATGTATTATTCAATGGTGTTTAGAAAATTATTCATATTTCAGACGTCCTTTTAAAGTCAAAAATTCAAAATTTTGGTATGATAGAAAATTACGTCTTTCACGAGGTAGAAAAGTAGCACTTTACCATCGTGTTAACCTGATAATTTTACAACATTTTGTAGTAATCTTCAAGAATGCAAAATTTGAACATTTTATCTTGTTTTGTTTTAGAGCTTTTTGGGGGGTGCTGTTTTTGGGGTGCCTGATTAGCTCAATCGGTAAAGAGTTGGGAATACGCTTCGAGTTGCGCATCTCTGATCGTCATGACACATTTTCGAATCTCGTGAGAGATGCTGATTATATGCGAGAGGTCTGTTGGACGCCTTGCTGCTTACAGCCTCCTCCATCGACCGTCTCCAAGCACAGGAAAAATGAGTATAAATGTTAAGCCAAAACCTTCACCCCGGATTCGAAACTGGTGTCTGTACGTAAGATCGTGGTTCGCCATATAGTTAAGCTGTATTCTCGGCTTTCCTTACCCGCAGGATAAAAATCCTATCCTACACAACCCGTAGAAAAAGTGAGATGACCAAAATTGTTTGAGTTTGATATTTTTATCAAATAACATTATCAGATATTATAATGGGATTGGAGCGTTTCAAAATCGATTATCACGAATAAAAAAATTTCGAATCTATTTTTATTGACATTAAAAAGGCTAATCACCATCTATCCACAAGTAGAAATTGGCATATTATATATATAAGATGGGAAATTATCAAAGAAAATTTTCCACCTTTAAGAAATAAAATACCTACATGAATATGAAGTAGTAGTAGTAGTAGAGTTTATTTACAACATGTGAAAAAAGATAAGAAAAATATAATGATGAAAGTATCAGATAGATGGCTTAAGACAAAGATGGACGAGGCATAGGAAGCCTGACAAGGCTATCGAGCTGTGTCACCTTTAATTGGTCAAGGTGGGTTTGGTTGAAAAATTAACCAAAAACAAAACGTTGTGTGTGTGTTATAGACTATAAAAAACATTTACAATGTGAGGTAAGGGCGTGGGGGTAAGCATAACATAGATGACATTAAGATGCAAATAAAGTTCACATAACATATTCCAGAAGGACAAAAATATTATGCAAAATAGTAGAACAGAAATTACTACGGTATGCCTTAGGATATAATCCTTCATCCTATACAGTGTGCAATAGGTCGGAGGAACAGTAGTGTTAACTTTAGGAAAAAGTCTACTTGAATATTGCAACATTTTGTAAAATAAATTCGATACTCCATCTGCAATGGTTGATCTAGCACGTGGATCAATTTGAAACCTGGACTTAGGTTGTCTAAGATCAAGAAATTAAGAATACTTTTTATATAATATATATGGGTAGCTCATCAATTTATGACCATCGTCAATCACTATTTTGGATTTGAGACGAATTAATTAGGATATATATCATTTACAGTCTCGAAATACATTTTTGTCAATCTCAATAACGATTAATAGGGCAGTAAACATCAGATCAGATATCATAATAATGTACCAACTTGAAAACAACTGAAATTTTGCCATAGAATACGTTCCTGGCTCACACAGAAAGACAGATCAGATTACAGTGATAGCATACAATATAGAACAGTTCAATAATAACAGAGATGACAAAAAAAAAAAAAACTAATCACGATGCATATGAACACTGTGACAACCAAATTAGTGGAGAATTCAATTTTTGTAACGACCGATTATTCTGTCTTTCAGGCGACGACTGAATCCTCCAAAGTTGAAGTCTTTAAAATCAGAAGATAGCTGTGACCAGATTTCAATGCCTTCTGACTTAAGAGACTTTTTTGAAATTTGTGTGGCGACTTGAGGTGTGTAATATACTCTGTTTAAAATTCTACGGGTAGTAAAGGTGTGAACATCCGAAATTTTTGTAAAAAAAAACTTTCGAAAGTAGGTGGCAACAAGTTATTTTCAAATTTATAAATAAACTTGGCAACCTCGCAGAAATAAATATCATTGAGTTGTAACACTCCACACTGATGGTAAAGCCCAGATGTTAAACTATTCTTCGACTCCGCAAATAAAAAGCACCTCATAATTTTATTAAGCAGCACATTTAATGACCTAAGGGTAGTTTTATTAGCAGTAACCCAGCTAAGGATTCCATAATGTAAATGAGAATAAATTAGAGTCTTAGACTATTATATATAACTTTAAGTGTGTTGAAGCTAGCAATGCGTCTCATCTTGTACATGATTCCCAATAAGCGCTTCAATTTGCTACATATAAAATTAATATGAGATTTCTACGAGAGTTTGTCATCCAATATAACACCTAATAGTATTTATTAGTATTTAATAGTTTTGACTCTTTTTTATACTGCCAATATATAGCTAAAAATCTTTATCGTTATTATTTTGCCTGTTTTCAAATACCATGAATTTTGTTTTAGAATGATTTAATGACAATTTATTACTTTTTAGCCATCAGTCAATTCCGTACAACTTTTTGTTCATTAACAATTGTAATTCAGTGTAGTTATTCGCAAAGTCGAGTAGAGTCGAATAGTTTTGACTCTTTTTTATACTGCCAATATATAGCTAAAAATCTTTATCGTTATTATTTTGCCTGTTTTCAAATACCATGAATTTTGTTTTAGAATGATTTAATGACAATTTATTACTTTTTAGCCATCAGTCAATTCCGTACAACTTTTTGTTCATTAACAATTGTAATTCAGTGTAGTTATTCGCAAAGTCGAGTAGAGCAGTATCATCAGCAGATAACGTACAGTCTAATGAGGACACTAACACGGCAAATCATTAATGTGAGGCACACCACGTGTCAAGAATTCCAATGGAGAAAAATATCCATTGCTCTCAATATATTGTTGATGATTGCCTAAGTATGATTCCATTAGTTCGAGTGGCTGTCCACGAAGACCGTACTGAAACAATTTTTGCAGCAAAATTTCATGATTAACAGTGTCAAACGCCTTAGCGAGATCCAGGAAGACAGCACAGGAAGTCTTTTTATTTAAACTGAGATGAGCTTAGTGATTGAATCTTTTTGAAAAATGATGAGAGACGAAAAAAATCACCTTCTCAAATGTTTTTGAAAATTGAGAAAGTAAGGATATCGGTCGATAATTGTTGGGATCCGATTTAGAACACTTTTTATAAATCGGAACCACTTTTGCTATTTTCAGTACATCAGGGTACACTCCTTTATCCAAACTAAGGTTAATAATATTAGATAGTAGCGGGGACAAAACATGTTTAGCAGTTTTAATTAACTTACTTGGGATATTATCTCCACCTACAGACTTTTTTTTATCAAGTTTGTTTATTAAATTTTCAACTTCACTAATAGTTGTATCAAAAAAATAAACCGAATCTTTTTGTGCTGGATAAATGTTTTTTGGGCGGATACCCGAGGGATGACAATTGAATTTGCTAATTTTTGGCCAACATTTACAAAATGTTGATTCATGATATCGCAGATCGTATTACGCTGATAAACTTTTACACCATCTTTTTCGATACAGTCAGGTAGACAAAATATCAATATTAAAATCGCCCATTATATAACACACAAATGTTTGCAGAACTTATTAGGGTTAAGACTTCAGTTAATTTGTTAAATTCTGAAAAAGAATATGTGGGATGCCTATAGATTACACCAATTACTATTATTTTTTGTTAACCTTGGCTCCATTTGGTAGAATTTCAACTTCGAACCATATATTTTCATAATTACCTAACTTGTAATTTAAATCATCTCGCTCAATGTATCACCCAGTTTGGTTTCTGAGATGGCAACTATTTCTGGAAGATTTATTCCTTGACTCAGAAAATATTCCAATTTAGATTTATTACGGTTTAGACTGCGTACATTGGAATGTAGCATTTGAAAGCAAGTTTGGGGTTTATTAAGAAGCATTCCAATAGCATCCTGAGAGCTGATATAACCACTTTCAAGATTCCACTGGAACACATCCGGAATAGGAGCAACAGCATTGTGATGATTATCAAGGGTCTCTACATTATATGTAGTTGAAAGATTATCAGCTATACAAACTCGACAGAAATAAGGTTCACTACTCTTGCCTAGCCTATCAAATTGGTCAGTGGTTAGTAAATAGCATTTAAGATGTATCCGCTTCTGACATATGCCACAGTATATACTACCAATATCACAAATGTCAAATACTTTCAAGCAAAATTTGCATTCAAATTCGTACGAATAGTCACTTATAGATATAGTGAAGGAGTAAAAGTGAAAACAAGTAAGATAACACTATAGTAAAGGCCTTTTTAATTGCATCTGTACATATTGGAAACTTATCGAATTTTTTCAAGATCAGTTATACAAGAAAGTTTTAGGGCATCCGCACCTTTATTCTTTCTCACAAATACATTTCTATGGTAAGTATATGCATACTTGTACCCTTTTTCTTTTTCAACTATTCTTGCTTGGTAAAAAAGGTCTCTTTTTAAATCCCTTAAGTTTTCATTGATAAAAATATCCTCACCATTGTTATTTATTTAACTTGCCTTTTTATGATACAATTCGTCTCTTTTATCCTGTCGACAGAAGCGTACAATGATCCCAGGGTCAGCTTCATCTTCCCTAGGTCTAAGTCGATGAGCAGCTGAAATATCTTCTTTTTTCAAACTTACATTATCCATTTTTGCAACTTTTACGACTATATCAAGAACGTCCTCGTAAGTTTTCTTTTTGTACCCATGAATTTCGAGATTGAACCTGCAGCCACACCGATCTAGACTGTCATGCTTTTTTTTCTTGTTTTTCCAATTTCTTTATTACATCAATTTCAGAGCAAAGGTTTGTCTCATTTTTTTTCAATTCTTTATGGATTTCATCCATTTTATTTTTAGTATGGCTGCATTTTACTTCATTCAAATCCTTGATTAATTTTTTCTGATCATTTTCGACCGTTTCCACTCTGATATTAATACCATCTTGTGGAGCTCGCCAATAGCTTGAGCATTTTCTTTTACCAATTTTTCAAGGTTTTGAGTCTGTTCCCTAAATTGATCCTGAATTGTTGTTTTTATTTACTCCCTCATTGTCATAACAATTTTTTGCTGATAAGTGTTCAGAATTTCTTTGATGTCCGGCTTTGCTACCCCAACACCGAAATTGACATCTTGTTCTGATGTAATAGAGCTTGATTGAGATCTGAGGTTCTTATTATGGAAGTGCTGCATATGGTCACTTATCGTATCATGAAAAACATTGGCGAGAGCAGAGTTAGAAGCAGTAATATTTTCAAAACGTCATCATTTGCTTTGTCATTCATAATTTCCAGCAAAAACTTTTAATTTGATAAAAACCTATTAAACTTAACGTTAACTTAACCAAGACCTGTGACCTCATACAACAGAGAATAATGAAGCATGTGCAATTGGAAAGCAAAATTAACAAAGAACTGTACAAGCATAAGTTATATGAATAATAATCTGTGCAAATATCTATACAAACGAAGTGTTATTAGGCGAATCCCGGCACCACTACATATAATCATTTAAGTACTCAGGTCTTCGTCTAATGCGTCGACCTCTAGTTTTCCCAAAATTATCAACCAAATTACTATTAATGATTCAGTATAGTATTATTAATTAGTATAAATTATTAGGTAAACAATCCAAAACTCGATAAGATCCAATCCAGGGAATGCTGAGTTTCCGACCTGCAGTGCGCAAAGAATGAAGCTTATGAAACAAATGCAGTCGCATATTAGAAGGAACAATCAACTGAATAGTACTCTCTTTATATTTACAATCAGGAATCCAACGACGGTAGAAAAGTCCATTATCAATATGTATCAAATCCCATTGCGAAATATAGCGCTGAGTCACAGTCGATTCTGACATACATTCTTAAATATTTGGTTTCACAATTGACATGCAATTCCATTTACAAACTGCAGCAATATCAGGAACTTCGCTTTGTCATTTTTTGTTGTTCATCTGTGTAACTATCTAACCAATTACACTGAGATAGCGATTGACTGCTAGTACGTTTTAAAATAGCTGAAACATTGACATTGCTTGCATTGAGCTGTGCATACAATCCGAACAATCTTCGCGTTTACGTTTACGAGTTTGACGTGGCAAGCCATCGGCGTTGCCATGTCTGGTACCAGGCCTATGTTCAATCGTTTTCGAAAATTGATCAACTACGTGAGAGCAGCATGATCAGTACGAATCTTGAATGGTCATCCAAGAAGATAGTCATTGAAGTGTCGCACAGCCCACACCACTGCTAGCGACTTCCGGTGTGTAGTGCAATATCTACGCTGTGATTTAGACCAAGTTTTACTGACATATGACAAAATTCGTTCCTTATCTTGGACTTGTGACAAAACAGCGCTTTACCAGTACCACTGGCATCTGTGTCAAGTACAAACTCACCATCTGTTTGTGGAAGTGCTAGAATAGGGGCGGATGTTAATCGATGCTTCAACCAATTAAATGCAGTTTGGCAGTCCTCGTTCCAGATAAATGGTATGTTCTTACCTGTCAAACGTATTAAAGGTGCTGCGATCGTGGAATAATCGGGTACAAACTTCCGATAATAATTTGATGTGCCCAAGAAACTACGAATATCGCTCACGGAGGTCGGGCTATTCCATTCCTTAACAGCTGCGATATTTTCCGGGTCACAACCGACTCCGTCAGCTGATATAAGATAGCCAAGATCGGATGTACTTCGACGCAACAGTTTGCATTTTGCAAGTTTCAACTTCAGTCCAGCACGGCGAAGTCTTATAAAAACTTCACGAAGATTTGTAAACAAATTAGAAAAATCAAACTCATGCGACATAACATCATCTAAGAAATTATAACAGCCGTTCCACAAAAGATCACCCACAATATTCTCCATCATTCGCACAAACGTGCTCGGCACATTGGCCAGACCAATGGGCATCATAAAGTCGCTAACTTTTGTGCTGATTCATATTTAACCCTCCGCGGAATTGACTACATCACGCAAGTGTTCCGGCAATTCTAATTGCGCATTCCCACCGTTTTGTTATAATAAATCCGAATGAGTAATCCGTAATAGATCCAGTATAAAGTAATTCAATTGTTATGCATGCAAAGTAATCCAAAAGCATAACGAAAGCAGAATAGATATACGAACGCTAACAGATCAAAACAAGACTAACTAACAGTGTTTACCGACGATCAGCTCACGATTGCTGATGGCCAATTATCACTTGATTATGCGCGATCATTACATCGCATCTATACATCACAACTCCCTCTTTTAGATGAATGCGCAACGATAGGGTGAAATGATTTTGTTATATATATAGTTAATTTTGATGTTATGTATATGCACAATAATATAGCAATATAAGTTCACTAACGTTTATAGTTAACGAAATCCACATAATTTTTAGTATTTTGGTTTGAAGGCTTGGCGGTTTCTCCAAGTAATTCCCTTTCCATGGTCGACTTTGATTTGGTAGCTTCGATGGGAGCCAGCGCGTATAATAACGCCGGTTCGCTTCCATTTCCCCTTAGAATCTAGAAGCTGATGTTTGTGATAAAGGACATGTTTTCTTTGTCAGAGCATTTTGAGTCGCGGGTATTATGGATCTGAGTGTGCGGCCGAACAATGCTTGATTCGGAGATAGTCCATAGTTTCTTGACGTGTTTCGGTATTCTCCAAGGGCTATTATCCACTCACTGTCTTCGGTGCGTGGGCGAGGCATTTTTGTGAGCCTACTCTTCAATGTCTTGACCGTCGCCCATGCGAGTTCATTTCCCCGTGGGTAATATGGACTTGATAACTCGTGCTTTACTCCCCATTCGTGTAAAAACGATAGGAATCTTTCCGATATATATTGAGGCCCTCCATCTGTTCAAGAAATATCTTCCGCCAAGCTGAAAAATATCTGAGGCGGCGACTTGAAACGGATAATCTGCGTCTTCGCTGGGCAGTAACTGTTCGCATTGTTGTGACGGACGTTCTACTTGGCAAGTTTCGCACTCTGCGACAAGTTGACGGATATCATTTGAAATCCCTGGCCAAGTCATGCAAATGCGTGCTCTTTGTGTCATGTGCTGTCTCGCCAAACACATAAGGCATGTATAGGAGGCTTGTATATTATTCAACAATCCATATTTATTACAGATGACTTATCATTAAACAGATATACGACAGATTAGAACACTACTTAAACAGACATAACGGACCTGCACCACCTCCTAGCACCAGCTTACAAGAAGAGCGCGACCAGAACATTCTATGGCAGTTGCCACATTCTATATAACCTTTGACCTAACATGATCCCTTATCATGACATCTCCCTTGTTAATAAAAATAGAAAACATATATCATGCATCACTCAGAACTGGATTCAATGTTGAGAATGAAGCATGACTGCAAACATTGGAGGGATATGCATATAATAAAAAGATTTTAATTTTCTTCAATAAAGCGTCGCGGCCTTCTTCGACTTCTTGTGGATCTCCTGAGCTGTCTTGGTAAACTTTGAATTTGTTCATATTCTTCAGTATCAAAATTCGAATCAATTATTGGACCATTATATGTTGGTATTTCCTCTCTTGTTTTCATAAGATGAAATCCGTTTCTTCTGTATCTGGAGCCATCAGGAGTTTCAACATAGAAGGATCTTGGAGTTGCGTGTCTACCAACAACAATAGCAAGAATCCATTCATCATCACGTCTTATTCTAATTAAATCATTCTCATCTAGCTCTTTCATCTGTTTTGATGATCTATCATGAAACTTCTTTTGCTTCATTTGTCTGTGGTGTAATTCAGATTGTGCATTCTTAGCAACTCTTGGATGTAAAAGATTTTTTGAAACAGGCACTTTTGATCGGAGTTTTCTACTCATCCATAATTCAGATGGCGAATATGACATATCAGAGATTGGAGTGTTTTGAAATTCAAGTAATGACAAATAAATATCTCGATTAGAATCATCAGCTTTTTTCAACAAATTTTTAATAGACTGCACAAATCTTTCAGCAAGACCATTACTGCTTGGGTACACTGGACTTGAGGTTACAATTTCTATTTCCCAATCTCTACAGAAATTTGAAAAATTCACACTGTTGAATGGCATATTATCGGCAACTATCTTTTCCGGAATGCCATGCCGGGCAAACATTTGTTTCATAGCTGAAATAACAGCATAACTATTCTTGCAATTTCAGGATATTTCGAATAGTAGTCAACAACTAGTAGATAATCCTTTCCTCTGTAGTAGAATAAGTCTGAAGCTACAGTGGACCACGGTGTATCTGGAATCTGATGTGGAATCAGAGGTTCCTTTTGATTATTTCTTCTGTGTTTCAAGCATGTTTTGCACTTGGCAATATAATCTTCAATCTCAGCATTTATATTCGGCCAGAAGACAGATTCTCTTGCTCTAGCTTTAGTCTTCTCAGTTCCAAAATGTGCAAGATGAACTTTCTTCAAAATATTTGGTCTCATATTATTTGGAATTATTATGCGTTCTCCTTTAAGAAGCAAATTCTCACAAATAGATATTTCATCTCGGTAATTCCAATATTCAACAATATCATTTGATACTTGTGACCTTTTCCCTGACCCAATCAGTAGGATCAGTGATTTTTTCAATCACATCCATATCTTCCATACTTTTTAATTCTGCTCTGAGTGGTTCTGTAAGAGCAATAGGTGCTCTATGTGGGTGATTTATAACAGGTTTCACATTAGTATCAAGTTGAATTTTGTGAACAAAACCATTTATGCAACCTAGGCCATCAAAAACACCTGAAAAATTTTCTTTCAACATTAATATCAGATTTTAAACCATCAACTCTCTTAATTAAATTCAAATCAATACAGGCATTTAAACCAAGTACTGGAGGTACATTTTGTTTGACAATCATAATATCAATCATTTTAGTGAAGCCTTAATGTTCACAAGGTATACATATTTTGCACTTAAGTTGGATTTTTCTGCCATCAAACATTCTCAATATTACATTTGTAGGATGAATTTTAACATTTTCTGACTTTCAACTTTCAACAAAAATTTTCTCAGAAATTACATTGCAATCTGCTCCAGAGTCAATTTTGAAATTTACTTTTTTGCCTAAAATAGTTAGATCAACATGCCAGTTGTCTTTACTGTTCAATGAATTCACATCATTCAAACAGTATAGTGTCTGGTTAGCAGTATTATCAGAATTTTCATCTCCGTTCTTGTCTTTTGTTAAAGAATTTTCATCTTCATCCTTTTGAATAGCACCAACAAGCTTCCTCTGCCCAGGCCCTCTTGTTTTGAGTCTGCATACGAGCTCAAAATGTCCTATTTTATTGCAATAGTTGCATCTTTTACCATATGTTGGACAGGATCTCGGAGCATGAAATGTTCCACAGTATTGACATGTTTGCTTATCCAGTCTTGAATTTTGTGTCTTCTGTTTCATATAATCTCTCCTTGATTTGTTTATATGATTTATTTCTGAATTTACCTCTTTCTTGAATGAATTTGTATCGCATGCATTCGAAGTATTTTTCATTGCATCAATTTGTTTCTTAGAGATTTCTACTGTGCGTGCTATTTCAAGAGCTTTTGGCAATGTCAGTTCTTTTTCTCTAAGTAATCTTTCTTTGACAGAATTGTCACGTAAACCAAAAACAAATTTGTCTCTCACCATGTTTTCTGGTTCTTGAAATTGACATTGTTTGACCTGTGTTCTCAATCTTGTGGCATATTCATCTGTATTTTCTGTATTTTCTTGTCTGAACTCCCAGAATTTGTATCTTTCAAATAGAATACTTTTGCGTGGATTGCAGTGATTTTAAAATTGTTCAACAACTTTATCGAGTTTATTTTTATCACCTTCTTCAGCAAATGTGAAATTCTGATACAGTTCTACAGCATCTTCACCAGCAAAATTTAGAAACATGGCAACTTTGGCAGCATCAGATTTGCCATTCTTCTCACTAGCAATGAGATAAATATCAAAACTCTGTTTGAAACGTCGCCAATTTTCTGCTAAATTACCTTGGTGAATATCTAGATTTCCAGGTGCATTGGAATGATCCATGTTGAACAAATTTGTCTTGTATTGTTGTCAGAAAAACTTTTTCGATCTTCAGAAATACAAATACGTGTCGGCGAATCACGATATACGAAAACGTTGTAAGTTTTCCGGCAGCAAATTTCTCTTCACTGTTAGAAGCTTTCACTCTGACACCATGCCATGTGTTGTCTCTCCAAACACATAAGGAATATATAGGAGGCTTGTATATTATTCAACAATCCATATTTATTACAGATGACTTATCATTAAACAGATATACGACAGATTAGAACACTACTTAAACAGACATAACGGTCCTGCACCACCTCCAAGCACCAGCTTACAAGAAGAGCGCGACCAGAACATTCTATGGCAGTTGACACATTCTATATAACCTTTGACCTACCATGATCACTTATCATGACACTTTGTTTTGTTCTCACTTCGCCCAAGTGAGGGGCATGTAATAGTTTCAGCATATATTTTCGTGGCACGGCATAACGAGTCCCAAAGAGTAGCAAGCCATTAGAAACTGTCAGATCGTACCAATGCGGTCTTAATTGTGCTGCTAGCGAGTTCCCTGAAATTTTTTTGGGAACAAACACATCGAGGCAATAAGCTTGCTATATTCGATGTCTTCTAGAGTGCAGTCTTGCATATAGGATAAGGCTCTGTTGTCGACCGTTTTGTTTTCATCGGTTTCTACTTTGAGCGACGCTAGAAGAACATGTTCGTCATCATTTGAAAGATCTTCTGTCGATGACCCGATAGGGGCCCGACTCAGAGCATCGGCAATAAGATGGTCGGTGCACTTTTGCCATTGCACGGTGAACACAAAGCGGCCCTGTATCGCAGCTTTGATTTTTTCGAGTCGAATGTTGTCAATATCGCCTACGGCTTCCGAATTAAAAATAGAACAAAGTGCTAGATGGCCCGTCATCACCACAAAATGCTTAAGTCCATCGAAGTATAGTGAACATTTTCCCATTGCATATCGCATTGCTGTCGCCTCAAGCTCAATCATCGCATACTCAGTTTCGGCAGGTATTAAAAAGCGGCTGCCGCATATAACCAATTTCCATTCTCTTCCATGCTTTTGAAGAAGGGCAAAACCAAGCCCTTTTATTCGTGATGCATCGGTGTCTAATGTCGTCTCTAGCTCTTGCCTGAAATGTACTAGGACAGGAGGTTGTGGAAGTACGGTTTTGGCGCGTTCGAACGCACGATTGTGTTCGGCTTCGCAGGAGAAATCGTTCTCAGCTTTGAGAAGTGGCCTCAATGGCTCCGATGCCTTGGCTAGCTCCGAACTGAATTGTCCCAACTGATAATCCAAACTAAGAAAGGAACGTAATCCTGTGCGATCCTTCGGTTTGGGAAAATTTTGCGGCAGTGGTCCATCTTTTTCGACCACCAAGTTTGAATTTTCCAAGTTTTATTTCTTCAGCGAATTCGGTAAAATATTGCTGGGGAAATCCTTTTTTATAGTATTAATAGTAACAGGACTAGGAAATGCGAGCGAGATTAACCCCAGTTGTCTGCAAGCTGCAAGAGATTAAAATCCGTTTGTTTTCTTCAAACCGGTGCAAACGTATATCGATTCACTTATCGATCTATTTTCCACGGTAAAAATTGCTTCTAATATTCCCAGACATTTGATGGGGTTGCTTCCGACGCCAGTCAATCGAACCGATGGTCTTTGCGAATTATTTAAGTGGAAAAAGGAGGCACACTGTTACACTGGCGCCAGTATCTGGAAGCATTTGTACATTTCTCTGCCTTCCCTCGACCGATACTTTAACTTTTACTGTGGTCGGTAGATCAGTTTGTCCATGTGAAAGTATGGTGGCAATGTCAATCGTGCCGAGTGTCGTGGGGTATATCTTTTCTCTCTCGGTCCCTGAAGGCATCGCATGGCGAAATGGCCCGTTGTGCTACAGTTAAAGCATTTCTTGGTGCGAGCAGGGCATTTGGAGTCGTTTTCGGTATGGCCTTGTCTCCAACAATAATTTGCAGCGATCCCTTTGGCGATATGGTCTTTGAATGAAAGCTATATCATTTTCCGGATCTGTCAGTTCCACGATTCCTTTGGGACTACTATCCGATGGAAAGCACGCATCTTTACTGGCTATTTCTCAAGCAACGAAAAATTATACTGCTTCATCCAGTCCCAATGAGGATCGTTTTCGCGAAGCCTCGGCCCGAGCATCGTCATCGTCATGGCCTGTAATGAGAATGATTGTTAGCAATTCGTTGTTAGTCATGTTGTGCATATCGCTCTCCCGAGCCATAGCTTTTATACGGATTTGAAGATGGTCGAAGAGTTCGTGTTTGGACATTTTTGCATGTTAAGCATTGGTAACGTTCTCCTACAAGATTGCGGCGTTTCTTGGAAAAATCTGTAATTTTCCCGCAATTTTCTTCCGTGTCGAAATCCTTTCTTTAGCATCGTCGGGGTCATATAACTCCATAATGTAGAAAGCTGTTGTTTCTTCGGAGTGTTGTTGAGTTTTGTTGCCTCTGCGTATCCTGTCCAAAGTGTTAACCAACGGTGCCAACTAGAGTAACGCGTTTCCTCTGCCAACACTGGTGGTGGTCTTATTGTTGCTTTTGACGTTTGTTGATTACTCGCTTGTCTAGTTTCCTGCAACAAGACAGCTGTTTGCTGCATTACATTCATCATCATATCGGCGATGTTTGTTGGGAGCCTAATTTCAGAACTTCCTTGTTCTGAGTTTACTTCTTTCAACTTGTCCCTTAGAAGGCCGAGAACTTGGGTACGTTTTCGTCAAACACCACGTCTAGAGTTCGCAGTACCATTTTGATGTTATCTCGTTCTAGTTTGGCAATGTCGTTTTCAGACAGGTTCTTCACAAATTCCACGTTAGATAAATCCTGCCCACAACGCCATGTTATGTTATAGTAAATCCGAATAAGTAATCGGTAATAGATCCAGTATAAAGTAATCCAATGGTAATGCATGCAAAGTAATCCAAAAGCATAAAGAAAGCAGAATAGATATACGAACGCTAACAGATCAAAACAAGATTAACTAACAGTGTTTACCGACGATCATCTCACGATTGCAGATGGCCCATTATCACTTGATTATGCGTGATCACTACATCGCGTCTATACATCACACCCACACTCGTGTAATGATTGAAGATTGTTTTCGAATTTTGATATGACCATGAGCTCACCGAAGGGAACCCTGATTTTGTCTGCGTAGAGTGAGTTGTGGCTATACAAAACCGACGGGTAACTTTATAGCTCACTTTCCTGCTCACGACGTCTCCTTGAACTGTGATTTTGTGAGTTTCTCTTTCTTTGTAATTTTACTTGTAACCTAATAGTTCTTTGTAGGTTTTAGCTCAGGGTATTCAATACACTGGTTAGTGCTGTGTTTAATAGCGTACCAGAATTCAGTGTAAACTGTTAGATCCTTATCAATTAGCCTAGCGTTTTTATCTGTCTTGTCTTACTTTCGTTTGTTTCATTAACCATTAATGCACTTGCCTGCACATAATCCTGTAACCTGATAACTGACTGGTCGACTGGCAGGGGAATATTCAGATTCTTTAGACCAGGTCATTACAAATTTTAGCGAGCACGCCAGGATTATGGTTAGGCGAAGTAAGTCTGTTCCGAACCACGACCTCGGCTCAGTAGCAAAGATGAACAATTTGCAAGAATGTTTAGACAATCGAGGGGCGTTTGAAGAGTCTGTCAAAAGTAGACAACTAGCCCTCGAAGATTGGCTGACGGAACAACAAGGTGAAATAGGCTCAATTAAGGTGTCCATGAACCAGGTGAAAGGGGAAATAGGGAAAATGAAAGATGATATAGGTAGTGGTTTTGAAGAAATAAAACGATTGTTGTCTGATGGATTGTCTATGGGTTTGGGTAGGTGTAGCGAAGACCAGCCTAGTGCCAATGACACGAAGTCCGGTTAAAACGTTAATTTTCAACTGAAAGAGGTAAGGGCAAAACCTATTTTAAAGTCACCGCAGGTGGGCATGACAAGGCCAGTGTGGCATACCGGTAACTTGACAGATGGGTCCCCTAGAGGTGAGGGACCCGTGACTAGCATGAGTGGGCTGATGACTGATCTAGCGTCCCCACTTAGTAGCAGTACTCCTGCGTCTTTGCCGAAGGTTCTCGCCTCTGCGGGGAATGATAGTAGGAATTTTTATAGCCTACCTAAAGTGGCCTCAAGCAGGTCGGTGGTAGGTAGTCGACATGACCGCCCTTGTGAGTTTTATGCATGGCCCATGTAGATATCATTGGATTGATCAAAAAGAATGTGAGGATGGGCTTTACTGCTGATTTGCTACAGTCCTAAGATTAATAATCCAAATATAATTTCAAGATTCCCTACCTTGTCTGTCCCATGCATGGACCTCACATTTATTACTGGATAGATCGAGTGGAGATGGGATTTGGTACTGAATTGGCAAAGTCGTGAGATGAATAACCCAAAAATAATTTCAAGAGACCATACCTGCTCTGTCCCACGCATGACCCATACATATATCATTGGATAGATCAAAAAGAGTGTCGAGATGGGGTTTGATACTATTTAGACTTAGTTCTGAGATGAACTGTTATTATTTTTATTTATAGCCACTTCTTAGAGTGGATCACCCCGTCCAAGGCCCTGTAACAGCGACCACTTGCAGTGATTTTCAACCGGTGTTCAACACTAGTGCTCCGCGGAAGATCGTCAGCTGTTTCGCAAGAAATTCATTAGTTTTACACAATGGGTCTAAAGAGCATTTCTTTTATAGAAGTAATTATCGACTATCGCCAGTTTGAATCTTCCAACGTGTTTTGCCTCGTATAGTAGGAGAGTAATGATCACGTGGTATACCATTATGGCGAGTCTCTGTTGCGCAATAATAAGAATCTAGGCCTGTTGCTGCTGCAATAGCGCAATAACAGTAAGTGAGTTTACAGTACGCCTATTATTACTTTAACAGCGCTATAATTAGATTGGAAAACAATGCGAATAATCTGTCTTAAACTTAAACTTCCAGTGATGGATAGATATATGAAAAGGAACGTAATTTGCAATTTTGTTAAATTTCGTCTGGTGTACCGCAAGATTTATTCAATACAAAAAGTATGCCTCGGCTCAAAAAGGTTGAAAACCACTGACTAATAAACTGTCAGGGTTACAATTATTCGAAAGATATGATTTTTTCCTGTTCGGTTTAACCTACCCATGTTATTACACCCTGGGTTGAGTGGTAAAGCCAATTTCAAGCCAATATACCCTGTCTGTTTCATGCATGGCCCATGTATATATCATTGGATATATCATAAAGAGTGTAAAGATGGGCTTTACTGCTGATTTGATACAGACTTCATACCTTGTCTGTCCATTGCATGGGCCTCTCATATATCATTGGATAGATCAAAAATAGTGTAAATGAATGAAACCAAATAAAATTTTATGAGCCATACATTTATCATTGGGTAGAACAAAAACGGTGTAAAGTTACAACTGATTTGACATAGTCTTGAAATAAACATTAAAATTGCAATTTCAAGACTTCACATCATGTCTGTTCCATTCATGACGCATAAATATGTCATTGATTTGGTCAAAACTCATGTAAAGATATGGTTTGAGACTGATTTGTGATTTCTTCGGGTTATAGCGGTAATATGCGTGGCCTGATTTCATATCTTGAAGGGTGAACTTATGCATAACTTTGTTTGTTTTGTTTGTCTCTAGCGGCGCGATCTATTGAGAACTTCAACATCGAAATTTTTACTTTATCAAGTATGCGCCACAGATGGACCATGGCTCATCAACGCGATGTA
This sequence comes from Styela plicata, assembly GCA_963675895.2. Taxonomy (NCBI): domain Eukaryota; kingdom Metazoa; phylum Chordata; class Ascidiacea; order Stolidobranchia; family Styelidae; genus Styela; species Styela plicata. The sequence goes on from OZ023145.1 coordinate 22,396,171, forward strand.
TCAGTGAGACATACTTAACAAAATATTTTTAGACCAAATTTTTGTGCTTGGGGCATACTCGACGAAATATATTTTGATATTTTTTTTCTGACGGGATGTTATATAGCGGATTCGTTGATTTGTTCCCACGGTCTAAGATTTGCAACAGTTATCCAGTTTGTCAAATAGTAGATATGAAACGCGATATTTACAGTGGGCTGCGATCAAAAGTGTAGTCTCGCAGTCTTGATAATTTTTGATCTTCAATTTTTTTAAGGGAGCAAATCTCCCAGTGTGAACACTAGACTTTTGCCGCTCTTTTGTGAATTTGTTTGGTCCTGTTCAGCTCTAAGTTTCTGTGTTTGGTTAGGCTACCAATATGTTTCGCTTAGGATTTTAGGGTTTCAATTTTGGTGGAATGTTGCAAATAATCTTTTTATCTGTTCAATTAGACATCTGAATAGCTTTAATCATAACTTCCGCGTTGCTAATGTTTTAAATATGTGTATTTTGAATAATATTTAACATTGAGATATTATAGACCAAGTATCAGCCATACATAAACACACGAAATTGATATTCAACTGTCATATATGTAATTTTAATTTGTCTTTAAGAAAACCGTACTTGCCGGACACCGTACAATTGGTACATTGTACATGTTGGTCTTCACACACAAATGAATGAATAAAAAGGAAGTACAACGTGTGGAGTTGTAAGTAAGGGAATTATAAGACAAAAGATAAACATTACACAACAGTAACACTCAAATCTGTAGCTGCAAATCGGCCCATTTTTGGCGGTTACAATCACAATGAAGTTTTGTTTTTCAGGAGGGGGAGGTGTGCACCCCCGAACCCTTCTTCCTATTTGCGTCTATTTCAACTAATCTAATTTTTAGTTTTCTATATGCACAAAAAGTATTATGATATATATGTGATCTTCATCGAGCTCTACTAACTCCGAGCATAATGTCAACTTCGGTGTTGGGGTACCAATGCGGCACATCAAAAAAATTCTAGACACTTCAGCAAAGAATTGTTATGACAACGAGGGAGGAAATAAAAACAACAATTCAGCATTATTTAGGGAGCAAACTCAAAGTCAAAACATTGAAAAATTTGATAAAAAAATGCTCAAGCTATTGAGGAACTCCGCACGTCTCAAGATGCTATTAATATCAGAGTAGGAACGAATTGTTAGGAGTGGGAGGGGGAGTTCGGCTGCCTATAGACTTGGACCTAGGGAAGATGAAGCTGACGCCGGGATCACCGTACGATTCAGTCGACCGGACAGACGTGTCGTAAAAAGGCGAGTTTAATAAATTTTCATACTGGTAAGAAAATTTTTATAAATGAAAACTTAAGTGATTTACAAAAAGAAATGTGGATACACCGTAAATGCTAACGAACCACTGATCAATTTGATAGGCTAGGCAAATTTAGTTAACCATATTCCTGTCGAGTTTGTATAGCTGATAATCTTTTAGCCACCCATGATGCAGAAACTATTGATAATGATAAAAATGCTGTTGCTCACATTACTGATGTGTTCCAGTGGAGCCTTTGAAGTGATTATATCAGCTTTCAGGATGCCATTGGTATGCTTCTTAGCAAACCCCAATCTTGCTTTCGAGTACTACATTTTAAGGTAACCAGCTTAAACCGCAATAAAACTAAATTGGAAAATTTTATATTTATATTAATGATAGTTTCGGAGCCAAGGAATAAATCTTACAGAAATTATTGCCATCTCAGGACCTAAACTGGATGATACATTCTGTGATACCTCCATTCGGGGTTATGAATTTTTTCATATTGATTCTAGAACTAAAGCAGGTGGCGTTGGTGTTTATATTTTAGAATCTATCCAGGCATTTCAGCGAGATGATTTAAATTACAAGTTAGATAATTGTGAAAATATATGATTGGAAGCTGAAATTCTACCAAATGGAGCCAAGGTTAACAAAAAAATAGCAATCGGTGTGATCTATAGGCATCCCACATATTCTTTTTCTGAATTTGAGGACAAATTAATTAAAGTCTTAACCCTATCAAGTTCTACAAACACTTCTGCTTATACAATAGGCGATTTAAATATTGATATTTTGAAGTATGAAACTAACTATTTATAGAGTTAGGATTTTTTTTGATAATATCCACAGTGTCGGTTTCCTATGTGCCATCAATTATGTAAAAATAGCTTAACAATATTTGATCATCTCTATTATAATATTATCCAATCTGAAGTATCAACCTACATTATAACCTACGATCTTTGAGACCCTTTCCCCTTTTTTTGTTCAAGTAACTACTTCAAGTAAAACTAGGTAAAATTTTTTATACGAGGCTTATCGAGAGAACGAGAGAAAGTATTAACCTACATTATTACCTATGATCTTTCAAACCATTTTTCCCTTTGTATCAGAGAACTTTCTTGAACACTTAGCTGTCGTTGTTAATGATAAAGTGGGTTCGATGCAAAGTGTGAATGAAAAACAGAATGAATGGGAGATGTTTTAATGACAGGAATTCTGACTATTAGAGATAATTATTATTAGAATGCATTAAAAAGCTACCAAAAGAATATTTGAAAAACATGGAAACAAATTCATTTAACTATAAGCAAAAAACAAAAGTGATTGTCTATCTGACTGTATCGAAAAATATAGTGTTAAAGTTCATCAGCGAGATACAATCAGCGATATCATGAATCATCATTTTATAAATGTTGGCCAGAAATTAGCAAATTCAACTATCCAAAAACTATCCAAAATTTATCCCGTAGATTTAGATTTTGGTAATTTTTATGACACAACACTTGGTGAAGGTAAAAAATTAATAAAAAAACTCGATGAAATCGTTTGTATGACAACCACTCGAACTGATGAAACCATACCCAAGAAATCGTCAACAATATATTGTGAGCAATGGGTATTTTTCTTTATTGGAATTCTTGTATGCCTCAAGGTAGCACACTTGGCCCATTGCTTTTTCTAATTTACATTAGAGATTCGACGTAAGTGTCCTCATGATATTCATTTCTGCGAGGTAGCCAACTTCATGTATAGATTTGAAATAAATTTCGTGCTAGCGTTTTTTTTACAAAAATTCCAGACGTTCACTACTATTCTACCCGTAGTATTTTATACAGAGTATATCACACACTTCAAATTGCCGCACAAATTAAAAAAAGACCCTTAAATCTGAAATCATTGAAACCTGGTCCCAGATATCTCCTGATGTAAAGGATTTCAACTTTGGAGGATTCAGTCGTTGCTTAAAAGACTTAAGAATAATCATTCATTACAAACATTGAACACTGCACTAATAGTTGCACTGCACTGTGATAGTTTATATACATCGTGGTTAGATTTTTTGTTTATCACTGTTATTATTATTCTGTTATACATTGTATGCTATCAATGTAATCATATCTGTCTGTCTGTGCGAGCCAGAATCTTATTCTATGGCAAAATTTCGGTTGGTTTTAAGTTGAAACATTATTATGATATTTATTTCCTTACTAGTCGGTATTTAGATTGATAATAATATCTTTCGAGGTTGTAAATACTATTATCCTAATTTATTCATCTCAAAACCAAAATAGTGATTGACAATAGTTAAAACTTGATGAGGTAGCCATATGCATTATATGATTCATGAAAATATCCCTAATTTCGTGATGTTAGAAGAACCATATATGTCTAGGTTTCAAATTGATTCACATGTTAGATCGTATTTATTTTATAAAATATTTTTCTTTTATGTCCTAATATTCAATTAGTATTTTTCTAAAGCTAACACTACTGTTCTTCTGTCCCATTACATACGGCATAGTAATTCATGCTCTATTATTAATTATGCTCTAATTAATTTTTTGTTATTTGTGAAATAAGTTATTCTGATTTTATTTGCATCTTAATGTCATCCATGTTCTGCTAATATCTGCTTCATCTCACATTGCAAATTTTCTTTTTATAGTTTATAACACACATACACTTTTTTTAATCCAAAACCACCTTATACCTTGGCCAATGAAAGGGGACACAGCCCGATAGCCTTGCTTAGGCTCCCTGTGCCTCCCCCACCTGCGATTTAAGCGATCTATTTGATACTTTCATCATTATTTTTATTGTTGTACTTTTTTCAAACGTTTGAAATAAACTCTAGTTCTAGAAATCACCACCACACACTGTTGGAATGCTGGCATGGCACTAAATTTATTGCATTTTATTACACAAAATACTACGACAATACAGAAATCTATAAGTGAATTGAAGAAAATTTTTTTATTGAAATAGTACGTTAGCTATATATTGCGGACTTTCTAATCTACATAGGAGAAAACCAATTAATGTGATAGCCTCCTTGTCCCTATTTGAACTCCTTCTCACATGGGATTCCACAATTTGTTATATTTTGATTACACAAAGTTTTTTCTTTAAAAAAGTATGATAGTTTTAAAGCACTGAATTAGTTGCATAATATTGGCTTTTTGCACTGATAAAACTTGTTTAAAATAAAAAATATTAAAAGTTAAAAAGAAGGGAACTTCTGTCATAAGTCATCAAAATGCAATTTGAAAACACAAAACAACCCCTAATCTATGTATTTGTATAGATCAAAGATTAGAATAATTTGCTCCAATATTGCACATATTGATATTTGTATATGCTCAATGCAGTCAAACAAGGCACAAGCTGAAAATTGATAAGGCTATCAACGTAGCAATGACAATATATTATATTAACACAATCCACGATCTAAAGATCACAGTAAACTGCGATATCCCAACTACACCCTAATACACATTATGCACTAAGAGCAATGGCAAAAATGAAAAATGTTCTTTAATCATGGTCTAAAAATGTGATAAAGTCATCAGATTTTACATGATGAAGAGTCACATTGGCAACTTATCGCAGTCTTCACGTGGATCGATGTGGAATCTGTTCCACATTTCATTTCAACCGGCATATCCACAAGAGTTGGTGTACAACAGATACATAAGCCTGAATAAAAAAAAATCATCGACCTTGGTTTTGCTTAAGAAAAAAGGGCACTTTAATGTTTTATTTCGAATACAAGAATTTAGAAATATTGAAGAATACATTTCATGCACACAGAACACTGCACTTCAGGTGCACACACAATCAAACATGATTTCTCAAATTAATCTCACAGTAATTTTTCTCATGAAATAATTCAATTGGGTCAATTAAATTTAAAATACCTAATCTCCATCTCTATAGTGCATTTAGACGATCTGCTTTTCTTGGCAATGCCCTACATGAAAATGCTGATCAAAATTCATTTTGATTTTGCTCACCAAAAATGAAAAAATATAGTAGTAATTCCTATACTTCAAAATGTACCTTTTATGTCTTTAGTTTTAATATCAAAAGAAACTTCATGCTGGCAAACACCTTGACAGTAATGTATTTCTACAGAATCTGCCATGCACAACACATGATCTGGATTATAATATTGTATATCCACATACTGTTTCCTGAGCTGACATCCTATTGAAAAAATACAACAAATAGGGTTACAGGCGATAAAACTGACTATTTAATACACAGTTTTAGGAACATGAAAATAACTTCAGGATAGGATAAAATCTAGATATTTATTAATTATGCAAAAAAATTTTGCTCGTCAGCTGATGAATTTATCTTGACAAAATATAAGTTATCGCTTTAACTTTGTATTCATCATAGTGTCAACTAAAGCCTGCACATTGTTTGCTCAACAAATACAGATTTTTAAAATCTTGTTTCATATTTTTGTAAGTAGTGTTTCAATGATTTTTTAAACATGATTTATGTGTATGGTGTCACTATATAGATCCTCACATAAATTCCTTAATATTATGGTTTTGGAGCAATGTTTGGTAAAAATCTAATACAAAGAAAATATTCATTTCAGTTAAAAAATATTGCAATGGTTTGAATTGACAATTTGCTCAGTCGGGAAATATTTTCAAAAACTTCCAATCCCGTTCGAACAGATTTTGATATTTTTCTGTGAAGAAAGGTTAGAAAACTTTTCACTGAAATAAAATTTGAAAACCAATTTGAATCTGTGCAATATTGCAGATTGGGCCGTATATAATACATATGAAGGAATTGCACTCATCAAGTGCTGTCCTCATAATACCATACAATATTAGCATACAAAATAAACTAAACCTATATAATAAACTACTGACGACAAGCATGAAATACGGTAGAACAAATTTCAATGCTTGAACCCATTAATAGGAATGTAGTTCTAATATTACTACACGAATAGCAAGTGTCAAAATACCATTTTTCATCTTTATTCACTGAAAATTTTTTAATCTATTTGTGTGCTAATTCATAAATGTGCAATGATGATAAAAAAGTAATATACATATTATATATTAGTATCATATCATGGAATCAATGTACCTGTACTTGCAGTAGATGCTGTACTGTAAGCAAATGTTGTACTTCGAGATACATTCGATGGTGGATTTTGAGATGAACTCACTGCTGTACTTTCAGAAACAACTGTTGTTGTATTTTGAGCTACATTTGGTGGCAGCGTACTTTGAGATCCGGCAGATGTTGTGCTCTGAGAGTTACCCGTAGTTCTACTTTGTGAACTTACTGATGTTGTAGCAGTACGTCCACCTGTTGTTGTACTTTCTGATGCTGTACTTTCAGGAACACCTGTTGTTGTACTTCCAGAAATACCTGTTGTTGTACTTCCAGAAACACCTGTTGTTGTACTTCCAGAAACACCTGTTGTTGTACTTCCAGAAACAACAGTTGTTGTGTTTCTAGGAACACCTGTTGTTGTATTTCCAGAAACACCAGTTGTTGAACTTCCAGAAAAACCGATTGTTGTGCTTCCAGAAACACCGGTTGTTGTACTTCCAGAAACACCTGTTGTTATACTTCCAGGAACACGTGTTGTTGTACTTCCAGGAACACCTGTCGTTGTACTTCCATAAAGACCTGTTGTTGTACTTCCAGAAACACCTGTAGTTATAGTTCCAGAAACACCTGTTGTTGTACTTTCAAAAACACCTGTTGTTGTAGTTCCTGAAACACCTGTTGTTGTACCTTCAGAAACACCCGTTGTTGTGCTTCCAGAAAAAGCTGTTGTGGTGCTTCCAGAAACAGCTGTTGTTGTGCTTCCAGAAACGCCTGTTGTTGTACTTCCAGGAACACCCGTTGTTGTACTTCCAGAAACACCTATTGTTGTACTTTCAGAAACACCCGTTTTTGCACTTTCAGAAACACCTGATGTTGTACTTCCAGAAACACCTAATGTTGTACTTCCAGAAACACCTGTTGTTAAACTTACAGGAACACCTATTGTTGTACTTCCAAGAACACCAGTTGTTGTACTTTCAGAAACACGGGTTGTTGTACTTTCAGAAACAACTGTTGTTGGACTTCCAGAAATACCTGTTGTTGTGCTTCCAGGACCACCTGATGTAGTACTTCCAGAAACACCTGTTGTTGTGTTTCCAGGAACACCTGTTGTTGTACTTCCAGGAACACCTGTTGTTGTACTTCCAGAAACACCTGTTGTTGTACTTCCAGAAACACCTGATGTTGTACTTCCAGAAACACCTAATGTTGTACTTCCAGAAACACCTGTTGTTGAACTTCCAGGAACACCTGTTGTTGTACTTCCAAGAACACCAGTAGTAGTACTTTCAGAAACACGGGTTGTTGTACTTCCAGAAATACCTGTTGTTGTGCTTCCAGGAACACCTGATGTTGTACTTCCAGAAACACCTGTTGTTGGGCTTCCAGGAACCCCTGTTGTTGTACTTTCAGAAGCACCTGTTGTTGTACTTCCAGAAACACCTGTTGTTGTACTTCCTGAAACACCTGTTGTTGTACTTCCTGAAACACCTGTTGTTGTACTTCCAGGAACACCCGTTGTTGTACTTCCAAGAACACCTGTTGTTGTACTTCCAAGAACACCTGTTGTTGTACTTCCAGAAATACCTGTTGTTGTACTTCCAGGAACACCCGTTGCTGTACTTCCAGATGTTGTACTTCCAGAAACACCTATTGTTGTGCTTCCAGGAATACCGGTTGCTGTGCTTCCAAGAACACCTGTTGTTGTACTTCCAGAAACACCTGTTGTTGTACTTCCAGAAACACCTGTTGTTGTACTTCCAGAAACAACTGATGTTGAGCTTCCAGGAACTCCTGTTGTTGTACTTCCAGAAATACCTGTTGTTCTACTTCCAGGAACACCTGATGTTGTACTTCCAGAAACACCTGTTGTTGAGCTCCCAGGAACTCCTGTTGTTGTACTTCCAAAAACACCTGTTGTGCTTCCAGAAACACCTGTTGTTGAACTTCGAGGAACACCTATTGTTGTGCTTTCAGAAACACGGGTTGTTGTACTTTCAGAAACACCTGTTGTTGTACTTCCAGAAATACCTGTTGTTGTGCTTCCAGGAACACCTGATGTTGTACTTCCAGAAACACCTGTTGTTGAACTTCCAGAAACACCTGTTGTTGGGCTTCCAGGAACCCCTGTTGTTGTACTTTCAGAAGTACGTGTTGCTGTACTTCCAGATGTTGTACTTCCAGAAACACCTATTGATGTGCTTCCAGGAACACCGGTTGTTGTGCTTCCAGAAACACCTTTCGATGTGCTTCCAGGAACACCTGTTGTTGTACTTCCAGAAACACCTATTGATGTGCTTCCAGGAACACCTGTTGTTGTACTTCCAGAAATACCTATTGTTGTGCTTCCAAGAACACTTGTTGTTGTACTTCCAGAAATACCTGTTGTTGTACTTCCAGGAACACCTGTTGCTGTACTTACAGATGTTGTACTTCCAGAAACACCTACTGTTGTGTTTCCAGGAACACCGGTTGTTGTGCTTCCAAGAACACCTGTTGTTGTACTTCCAGGAACACCTGTTGTTGTACTTCCAGGAACACTTGTTGTTGTACTTCCAGAAACACCTGTTGTTGTACTTCCAGAAACAACTGTTGTTGAGCTTCCAGGAACTCCTGTTGTTGTGCTTCCGGAAATACCTGTTGTTCTACTTCCAGGAACACCCGATGTTGTACTTCCAGAAACACCTGTTGTTGAGCTCCCAGGAACTCTTGTTGTTGTACTTCCAAAAGCCCCTGTTGTTGTATTACCAGAAACACCTGTTGTTGAACTTCGAGGAACACCTATTGTTGTACTTTCAGAAACACGGGTTGTTGTACTTTCAGAAACACCTGTTGTTGTACTTCCAGAAATACCTGTTGTTGTGCTTCCAGGAACACCTGATGTTGTACTTCCAGAAACACCTGTTGTTGAACCTCCAGAAACACCTGTTGTTGGGCTTCCAGGAACCCCTGTTGTTGTACTTTCAGAAGTACGTGTTGCTGTACTTCCAGAAACACCTATTGATGTGCTTCCAGGAACACCTGTTGTTGTACTTCCAGAAACACCTTTCGATGTGCTTCCAGGAACACCTGTTGTTGTACTTCGAGAAACAGCTGTTGTTGTACTTCCAGAAACACCTGTTGTTGTACTTCCAGAAACACCTGTTGTTGTACTTCCAGAAACACCTGTTGTTGAACTTCCAGAAATACCTGTTGTTGTGCTTCCAAGAACACCTGTTGTTGTACTTCCAGAAATACCTGTTGTTGTACTTCCTGAAACACCAGTTGTTGTGCTTCCAGGAACACCTATTGTTGTACTTCCAGAAACACCTTTTGTTGTACTTCCAGAAACACCTGTTGTTGTACCTTCAGAAACACCTGTTGTTGTACCTTCAGACACACCTGTTGTTGTGCTTCCAGGAACACCTGTTGTTGTACTTCCAGGAAAACCTGTTGCTGTACTTCCAGAAACACCGGTTGTTGTGCTTCCAGGAACACCTGTTGTTGTTCTTCCAGAAACACCTGTTGTTGTACTTCCAGAAACACCTAATGTTGAACTTCCAGAAACACCTGTCGTTGAGCTCCGAGGAACTGCTGTTGTTGTACTTCCAAAAACACCTGTTGTTTTACTTCCAGAAACACCTGTTGTTGTGCTTCCAAGAACACCTGTTGTTGTGCTTCCAGGAACACCCGTTGTTGTACTTCCAGAAACACCTATTGGTGTGCTACCAGTAACACCGGTTGTTGTGCTTCCAAGAACACCTGTTGTTGTACTTCGAGAAACACCTGTTGTTGTACTTCCAGGAACACCTGATGTTGTGCTTCCAGAAACACCTGTTGTTGTACTTCCAGAAACACCTGTTGTTGTACTTTCAGAAACACCTGTTGTTGCACTTCCAAGAACACCTGTTGTTGTACTTTCAGAAACACCTGTTGTTGTACTTTCAGAAACACCTGTTGTTGTACTTCCAAGAACACCTGTTGTTGTACTTCCAGAAATACCTGTTGTTGTACTTCCAGAAACACCTGTTGTTGTACTTCCAAGAACACCTGTTGTTGTACTTTCAGAAACACCTGTTGTTGTGCTTCCAGAAACACCTGTTGTTGTACTTCCAGAAACACCTGTTGTTGTACTTCCAGAAATACCTGTTGTTGTACTTCCAGAAACACCTGTTGTTGTACTTCCAGAAACACCTGTTGTTGTACTTTCAGAAACACCTGTTGTTGCACTTCCAAGAACACCTGTTGTTGTACTTCCAGAAATACCTGTTGTTGTGCTTCCGAGAACACCTGTTGTTGTGCTTCCAAGAACACCTGTTGTTGTGCTTCCAGAAACACCTGTTGTTGTACTTCCAGAAATACCTGTTGTTGTGCTTCCAAGAACACCTGTTGTTGTACTTCCAGAAACACCTGTTGTTGTACTTTCAGAAACACCTGTTGTTGTACTTTCAGAAACACCTGTTGTTGTACTTCCAAGAACACCTGTTGTTGTACTTTCAGAAACACCTGTTGTTGTACTTCCAAGAACACCTGTTGTTGTACTTCCAGAAATACCTGTTGTTGTACTTCCAGAAACACCTGTTGTTGTACTTCCAGAAACACCTGTTGTTGTACTTTCAGAAACACCTGTTGTTGCACTTCCAAGAACACCTGTTGTTGTACTTCCAGAAATACCTGTTGTTGTGCTTCCAAGAACACCTGTTGTTGTGCTTCCAAGAACACCTGTTGTTGTACTTCCTGAAACACCAGTTGTTGTGCTTCCAGGAACACCTATTGTTGTACTTCCGGAAACACCTGTTATTGAACTTCCATAAACACCAGTAGTTGTACTTTCAGAAACACCGGTTGTTGTACTTCCAGAAATACCGGTTGTTGTGCTTCTAGGAACACCTGATGTTGTACTTCCAGAAACACCTGTTGTTGAACTTCCAGAAACACCTGTTGTTGGGCTTCCAGGAACCCCTGTTGTTGTACTTCCAGGAACACCGGTTGTTGTGCTTTCAGCAACACCTAATGTTGTACTTCCAGAAACACCTAATGTTGTATTTCCTGAAACACCTGTTGTAGTACCTCCAGAAACAACTGTTGTTGTACTTCCAGAAATACCTGTTGTTGTACTTCCAGGAACACCTGATGTTGTACTTCCTGGAACACCTGATGTTGTACTTCCAGAAACACCTGTTGTTGTGCTTCCAGGAACACCTGATGCTGTGCTTCCAGAAACACCTGTTGTTGTACTTCCAGAAACACCAGTTGTTGTGCTTCCAGAAACACCAGTTGTTGTGCTTCCAGAAACACCGGTTGTTGTGCTTCCAGGAACACCTGTTGTTGTACTTCCTGGAACACCAGTTGTTGTGCTTCCAGAAACACCGGTTGTTGTGCTTCCAGGAACACCTGTTGTTGTACTTGTTGTTGTACTTCCAGGAACACCTGTTGTTGTACCTCCAGAAACACCTAATGTGGTACTTCCAGAAACACCTGTTGTTGTACTTTCAGAAGCACCTGTTGTTGTACTTCCAGGAATCCCTGTTGTTGTACTTTCAGAAGCACCTGTTGTTGTACTTCCAGAAACACCTATTGTTGTGCTTCCAGGAACACCGGTTGTTGTGCTTCCAAGAACACCTGTTGTTGTACTTCCAGGAACACCTGTTGTTGTACTTCCAGAAACACCTAATGTTGTACTTCCAGAAACACCTGTTGTTGTACCTCCAGAAACACCTGTTGTTGTACTTCCAAAAACACCTGTTGTTGTACTTCCAGAAACACCTGTTGTTGAACTCCCAGGAACACCTATTGTTGTACTTCCAAGAACACCAGTTGTTGTACTTTCAGAAACACGGGTTGTTGTACTTTCAGAAACACTTGTTGTTGTACTTTCAGAAACACTTGTTGTTGTACTTCCAGGAACACCTGCTGTTGTGCTTCCAGAAACACCTAATGTTGTACTTCCAGAAACACCTGTTGTTGTACTTCCTGGAGCACCAGTTGTTGTGCTTCCAGGAACACCTGTTGTTGTACTTCCAGAAATACCTGTTGTTGTACTTTCAAGAACACCAGTTGTTGCAGAAACACCTATTGTTGTGCTTCCAGGAACACCCAATGTTGTACTTCCAGAAACACCTGTTGTTGAGCTCCCAGGAACTCCTGTTGTTGTACTTCCAGAAACACCTGTTGTTGAACTTCCAAAAACACCTGTTGTTGTACTTCCAGAAACACCTGTTGTTGAACTTCCAGGAACACCTATTGTTGTACTTCCAAGAACACCAGTTGTTGTACTTTCAGAAACACGGGTTGTTGTACTTTCAGAAACACCTGTTGTTGTACTTCCACCTGTTGTTGTACTTCCAGAAACACCTGTTGTTGAGCTTCCAGGAACTCCTCTTGTTGTACTACCAGAAACTCCTGTTGTTGTACTTCCAGAAACACCTGTTGTTAAACTTCCAGGAACACCCATTGTTGTACTTCCAAGAACACCAGTTGTTGTACTTCCAAGAACACCAGTTGTTGTACCTTCAGAAACACGGGTTGTTGTAATTTCAGAAACACCTGTTGTTGTACTTCCAGAAATACCTGTTGTTGTGCTTCCAGGAACACCGGTTGTTGTGCTTCCAGGAACACCTGTTGTTGTACTTCCAGAAACACCTGTTGTTGGGCTTCCAGGAGCTCCCGTTGTTGTACTTTCAGAAGCAATTGTTGCTGTACTTCCAGATGTTGTAGTTCCAGAAACACGTATTGTTGTGCTTCCAAGAACACCTGTTGCTGTACTTCCAGGAACACCTGTTGTTGTACTTCCAGAAACACCTGATGTTGTACTTCCAGAAACACCTGTTGTTGTACTTCCAGAAACACCTGTTGTTGTACTTTCAGAAACACCTGTTGTTGCACTTCCAAGAACACCTGTTGTTGTACTTCCAGAAACACCGGTTGTTGTGCTTCCTAGAACTCCTGTTGTTGTACTTCCAGAAACACCTGTTGTTGAGCTCCCAGGAACTCCTGTTGTGGTACTTCCAGAAACACCTGTTGTTGAGCTCCCAGGAACTCCTGTTGTTGAACTTCCAAGAACACCAGTTGTTGTACTTCCAAGAACACCAGTTGTTGTACTTCCAGAAATACCTATTGTTGTGCTTCCAGTAACACCTGATGTTGTACTCCCAGAAACAACTGTTGTTGAACTTCCAGAAACAACTGTTGTTGAACTTCCAGAAACACCTGTTGTTGAACTTCCAAGAACACCAGTTGTTGTACTTCCAAGAACACCAGTTGTTGTACTTCCAAGAACACCAGTTGTTGAACTTCCAGAAATACCTATTGTTGTGCTTCCAGTAACACCTGATGTTGAACTTCCAGAAACACCTGTTGTTGAACTTCCAAGAACACCAGTTGTTGTACTTCCAAGAACACCAGTTGTTGTACTTCCAGAAATACCTATTGTTGTGCTTCCAGTAACACCTGATGTTGAACTTCCAGAAACACCTGTTGTTGAACTTCCAAGAACACCAGTTGTTGTCCTTCCAAGAACACCAGTTGTTGTACTTCCAGAAATACCTATTGTTGTGCTTCCAGTAACACCTGATGTTGTACTCCCAGAAACAACTGTTGTTGAACTTCCAAAAACACCTGTTGTTGGGCTTCCAGACACACTTCTTGTTGTACTTCCAGAAACAGTTGTTGTACTTTCAGAAACACCTGTTGTTGTACTTCCATAAATACCTGTGGTTGTACTTCCAGGAACACCTGATGTTGTACTTCCAGAGACACCTGTTGTTGAACTTCCAGAAACACCTGTTGTTGGGCTTCCAGAAATACCTGTGGTTGTGCTTCCAGGAACACCTGATGTTGTACTTCCAGAGACACCTGTTGTTGAACTTCCAGAAACACCTGTTGTTGTACTTCCAGAAATACCTGTGGTTGTGCTTCCAGGAACACCTGATGTTGTACTTCCAGAGACACCTGTTGTTGAACTTCCAGAAACACCTATTGTTGGGCTTCCAGGAACACCTGTTGTTGTACTTTTAGAGACCCCCGTTGTTTTACTTTCAGAAGCACTTGTTGCTGTTCTTCCAGATGTTGTACTTCCAGAAACACCTATTGTTGTGCTTCCAGGAACACCGGTTGTTGTGCTTCCAAGAACACCTGTTGTTGTACTTCCCGGAACACCTGTTGCTGTACTTCCAGAAACACCTGTTGTTGTACTTCCAGAAACACCGGTTGTTGTGCTTCCAGTAACACCTGATGTTGTACTCCCAGAAACAACTGTTGTTGAACTTCCAAAAACACCTGTTGTTGGGCTTCCAGACACACTTCTTGTTGTACTTCCAGAAACAGTTGTTGTACTTTCAGAAAAACCTGTTGTTGTACTTCCATAAATACCTGTGGTTGTACTTCCAGGAACACCTGATGTTGTACTACCAGAGACACCTGTTGTTGAACTTCCAGAAACACCTGTTGTTGGGCTTCCAGAAATACCTGTGGTTGTGCTTCCAGGAACACCTGATGTTGTACTTCCAGAGACACCTGCTGTTGAACTTCCAGAAACACCTGCTGTTGAACTTCCAGAAACACCTGTTGTTGTACTTCCAGAAATACCTGTGGTTGTGCTTCCAGGAACACCTGATGTTGTACTTCCAGAGACACCTGTTGTTGAACTTCCAGAAACACCTATTGTTGGGCTTCCAGGAACACCTGTTGTTGTACTTTTAGAGACCCCCGTTATTTTACTTTCAGAAGCACTTGTTGCTGTTCTTCCAGATGTTGTACTTCCAGAAACACCTATTGTTGTGCTTCCAGGAACACCGGTTGTTGTGCTTCCAAGAACACCTGTTGTTGTACTTCCCGGAACACCTGTTGCTGTACTTCCAGAAACACCTGTTGTTGTACTTCCAGAAACACCTGTTGTTGTACTTCCATAAATACCTGTGGTTGTACTTCCAGGAACACCTGATGTTGTACTACCAGAGACACCTGTTGTTGAACTTCCAGAAACACCTGTTGTTGGACTTCCAGAAATACCTGTGGTTGTGCTTCCAGGAACACCTGATGTTGTACTTCCAGAGACACCTGTTGTTGAACTTCCAGAAACACCTGTTGTTGTACTTCCAGAAATACCTGTGGTTGTGCTTCCAGGAACACCTGATGTTGTACTTCCAGAGACACCTGTTGTTGAACTTCCAGAAACACCTATTGTTGGGCTTCCAGGAACACCTGTTGTTGTACTTTTAGAGACCCCCGTTATTTTACTTTCAGAAGCACTTGTTGCTGTTCTTCCAGATGTTGTACTTCCAGAAACACCTATTGTTGTGCTTCCAGGAACACCGGTTGTTGTGCTTCCAAGAACACCTGTTGTTGTACTTCCCGGAACACCTGTTGCTGTACTTCCAGAAACACCTGTTGTTGTACTTCCAGAAACACCGGTTGTTGTGCTTCCAGGAACACTTGTTGTTGTGCTTCCAAGAACACTAGTTGTTGTACTTCCAGGAACACCTGTTGCTGTACTTCCAGAAACACCTGTTGTTGTACTTCCAGAAACACCGGTTGTTGTGCTTCCAGGAACACTTGTTGTTGTGCTTCCAGGAAAACCGGTTGTTGTACTTTCAGAAACACCTGTTGTACTTCCAGAAACACCTTTTGTTGAGCTCCCAGGAACTCCTGTTGTTGTACCTCCAGAAATACCTGTTGTTGTACTTCCAGGAACACCTAATGTTGAACTTCCAGAAACACCTGTTGTTGAGGTTCCAGAAACTCCTGTTGTTGTACTTCCAGAAATACCTGTTGTTGTGCTTCCAGGAACACCTGTTGTTGTGCTTCCAGGAACACCTGTTGTTGTACTTTCAGAAACACTTGTTGTTGTACTTCCTGAAACACCAGTTGTTGTGCTTCCAGGAACACCGGTTGTTGTGCTTCTAGGAACACTGGTTGTTGTACTTTCAGAAACACCTGTTGTTGTACTTCCAGAAACACCTGTTGTTGTACTTCCTGAAACACCTGTTGTTGTACTTCCAGAAACTCCGGTTGTTGTACTTCCAGAAACACCTTTTGTTGAGCTCCCAGGAACTCCTGTTGTTGTACTTCCAGAAATACCTGTTGTTGTACTTCCAGGAACACCTAATGTTGTACTTCCAGAAACACCTGTTGTTGAGGTTCCAGAAACTCCTGTTGTTGTACTTCCAGAAATACCTGTTGTTGTGCTTCCAGGAACACCTGTTGTTGTGCTTCCAGGAACACCTGTTGTTGTACTTTCAGAAACACTTGTTGTTGTACTTCCTGAAACACCAGTTGTTGTGCTTCCAGGAACACCGGTTGTTGTGCTTCTAGGAACACTGGTTGTTGTACTTTCAGAAACACCTGTTGTTGTACTTCCAGAAACACCTGTTGTTGTACTTCCTGAAACACCTGTTGTTGTACTTCCAGAAACACCTGTTGTTGTACTTCCAGAAACACCTGTTGTTGTACTTCCTGAAACACCTGTTGTTGTACTTCCAGAAACTCCGGTTGTTTTACTTCCAGAAACACCTGTTGTTGTGCTTCCAGGAACACCTGTTGCTGTGTTACCAGGAACACCTGTTGTTGTACTTTCAGAAACACCTGTTGTTGTACTTTCAGAAACACCTGTTGTTGTACTTCCTGAAACACCAGTTGTTGTGCTTCCAGGAACACCGGTTGTTGTGCCTTCCAGAAACACTGGTTGTTGTACTTTCAGAAACACCTGTTGTTGTACTTTCAGAAACACCTGTTGTTGTACTTCCTGAAACACCTGTTGCTGTGCTTCCAGGAACACCTGATGTTGTGCTTTCAGAAACACCTGTTGTTGAACTTCCAGAAACACCTGTTGTTGTACTTCCAGAAACACCTGTTGTTGATCTTCCAGGAACTCCTGTTGTTGTACTTCCAGAAACAGCTGTTGTTGTACTTCCAGGAACACTTGTTGTTGTACTTCCAGAAACACCTGTTGTTTTGCTTCCAGGAACACCTGTTGTTGTACTTACAGAAACACCTGTTGTTGTACTTCCTGAAACACCAGTTGTTGTGCTTCCTAGAACACCGGTTGTTGGGCTTCCAGGAACACCTGTTGTTGTACTACCTGTAGTTGTTCTTTCATAAATAACTGTTGTTGTACTTCCAGAAACACCTGATGTTGTACTTCCAGAAACACCTGTTGTTGAACTTCCAGGAACAACTGTTGTTGGGCTTCCAGGAACCCCTGTTGTTGTACTTTCAGAAACAACTATCGTTGTGCTTGCAGGGACACCGGTTGTTGTGCTTCCAAGAACACCTGATGTTGTACTTCCAGGAACACCTGTTGTTGTACTTCCAGGAACACCTGTTGTTGTACTTCCAGAAACACCTGTTGTTGTACTTCCAGGAAACACCTGTTGTTGTACTTCCAGAAACACCTGTTGTTGAACTTCCAGAAACACCTATTGTTGTACTTCCAAGAACACCAGTTGTTGTACTTTCAGAAACACGGGTTGTTGTATTTTCAGAAACACCTGTTGTTGTGGTTCTAGAAACACCTATTGTTGTACTTCCAAGAACACCGGTTGTTGTACTTTCAGAAACACGGGTTGTTGTACTTCCAGAAATACCTGTTGTTGTGCTTCCAGGAACACCTGATGTTGTATTTCCAGAAACACCTGTTGTTGAACTTCCAGGAACACCTGTTGTTAGGCTTCCAGGAACACCTGTTGTTGTACTTTTAGAGACCCCTGTTGCTGTACTTCCAGATGTCGTACTTCCAGAAACACCTATTGTTGTGCTTCCAGAAACACCGGTTGTTGTGCTTCCAAGAACACCTGTTGTAGTACTTCTAGGAACACCTGTTGTTGTACTTCCAGAAGCACTTCTTGTTGTACTTCCAGAAACACCTGATGTTGTACTTCCAGAAATTTCTGTTGTTGTGCTTCCTGGAACACCTGTTGTTGTACTTCCAGAAACACCCGTTGTTGTGCTTCCAGGAACACCTGTTGTTGTACTTCCAGAAACTCCTGTTGTTGTACTTCCCGGAACACCAGTTGTTGTGCTTCCAGGAACACCGGTTGTTGTGCTTCCAGGAACACCTGTTGTTGTACTTTCAGAAACACTGGTTGTTGTACTTTCAGAAACACCTGTTGTTGTACTTCCAGAAACACCTGTTGTTGAACTTCCAGAAACACCTGTTGTTGGGCTTCCAAGAACACCTGTTGTTGTACTTTTAGAGACCCCTGTTGTTGTACTTTCAGAAACAGTTGTTGTACTACCTGCCGTTGTTTTTTCAGAAATTAAAAAATTAAAAATTATGGGATTGGTTATCTTAAAATCGATGCCAGATTCAAAAGTGCCAGGGTTTCTCAAATCGAAAACAGGGTTCTCAACTTTGATGCTTTGGGACAAATTATTTAAAAATTATTTAATTATGTCCGTTAGAAACTTCTGCTTAATTCCAAGGTAAGAATCCGACCAAGGTAAGGATTTTTATGTATAGTATGATTTTAAGTATTCTTAACCTAATTATTTAAACTTTTGGGGCATATTCGTGCAAAATAAGAGTTTTACATTTTCATGTCATGAATTTTTGTTTTCTTGCGTTACTTTGCACAACACTTCTTGCTACACATACTACTTTTGTTTCAGATTAACAATGCACAGGAAGCATAAAGGTGTTCCTGAATAGAACAAATGTAAAAAATTTTAGTGTCTAAAACGATTTCAAATTCTGGCATGAATCAAATTATTTAAATATGTCCGTTAGAAATTTCTGCTTAATTCCAAGGTAAGAAATACGACCAAGGTAAGGATTTTTATGTATAGTATGATTTTGAGTATTCTTAACCTAATTATATAAACTTTTGGGGCGAAATTGTGCAAAATAAGAGTTTTACATTTTCATGTCATGAATTTTGGCTCTCTTGCGTTACTTTGCACAACACTTCTTGCTATACATACTACTTTTGTTTCAGATTAACAATGCACAGGAAGCATAAAAGTGTTCCTGAATGGAACAAATGTAAAAATTTTTAATGAAGTCAGCTTTTAGATATAAATTAGTGTCTAAAACGATTTCAAATTCTGGCATGAATCAAAACGAAGTTGACAGAGGGAAGTAAAAACACAAATCAACTTGAAGCTAGCACACATGATTAAAATGAATGAGCAACTATATTATGAGCTGGAGACCCGACAGTGTTCATGGTTGAATGTGGTGGTTCAGTAAAATCCCCCACGGTATCAACTTGAGGAGTGATGAAAAGACATTGTTTTCTGTCAAAATGCTAATGAAAAATGGGTTGTATTGTTGAACTCTTGGGGTGAAGGACATTCACATTCCATTGAAGATGATCATGGAAAGTGAAATGCCCAGATATTGGCCAAGGCCTTTTTATTAACTAGTATTTCATTATCTATTCTCAACGTTGTTATTTGACTGAATTGTGTTTCTTAGCTGAAAGCACCTTTGAATATATTTTTTGATTGATGTCTTTGTTTTAGCCAGTGCATTATAATCTCAATAATTAGCCATTTGCTTCGTTACTATTATACCTTGTCTTGGTAACATTGCACAGCGAGCTACAAAAAATATACAAGTTATTTCGAAAAGGTCAATATGCAAAAGAGGGGGCATACGAAAACATATTATATATATAAGTTCTTAGTTGTGTGTGTTAAAAGTTGTGACAAAAAATGTTGAAAAACTGTGCAAAGTAACCTCGGTATACAGTACATAAGATATGAGGTATATCCCCCGTATGATATAAGTATGTATATATGTTTCGAAAGGTAGACACCACATTGCCAAACTACAGAGTTTTGTATCATTCCAAAGTCTTTCAGTTGTGAAGATGGAGTGTCACCAACTGTACTCCAAGTGGAAAACTTCAAATACAGAAATAAACCAACTACCAAATGTGTAAGAGTTAGTGATATTCCATTTGGATTTTACCATTATCATTATTTCACTTGCAACTTTCTTTATCGTCTGCAGTTATGTCTTGTTTTTGTCTGAGGTAGATAGGTTATGGATACCAAACGAAAGCTTACAATTATACTTGCTTGAAATTTTTTTATTTTGACTTCAATACTATCTCATTCAAGTATCCATGTGACAAGATTCACAAACGGATCTAAGGTAACTAGAACACAAGGAAAAATGATTCATAGTGCATTGTGCGACACTCTAGAATTGTATTGATAGAAAACACTTGACATTTTACCAACTATCAACATCTCACCTAAAATCGTGAATGCGTTTGAAGTAGTGATAGCCGGCATTGGTGTGCTAGTGTAATTTGACATTGGTGAAGTGATAGTATAAGATGTAGAAGATTTTTCAGCAGAAGAGAGAGCAGACACAGTCGTCATATTGATTGAAACTTCAGGAGTCGTTGAGGAAGTTTCAGTGTATAGTGTGGTAGTGGACATCGTTGTTGTATTCTGGGGACATCCACATAGCTCCTCGGGTACACACTTTTCAAGCTCTTCCATAAATCGTTGTCCATGAGGGCATCTGTTATTTAATATAAAAAAATCCTTTTTGGGGAATTTGTGGAAATATGCCAAAGAACTGCGTAAAAAGAGTATATTCTGAACAAAAACAATAGTCAAAATAATTGGTGACCCTGATATCCTACTTTCACTCCCAGTGGCCAATACCACAAACTTTACTGCGTTTGTAAATTCATGCGTTGAAGTCTTTTTAAAAATTTGTGACAATTCACTTTTATCTCGAAACAAACTATGACTGTATCAAATTTAAAAATATTTTTCATACTTTGGAAAGCAACCTTCATAACAACCAAATAGTAGTGGAACAGTATCATCACAGCAGAGTCTGCCAGAAGTACTCCCACAACTAGTGTATTTATATATACAGGTCTCAGGATCCTTGTTGTAGCTTTCACACATCATTGCTGAATAGGAAAAAATAGGTGAGAACTTCGTGATATAAAAAATTAGGAATGTCTCCTGATTTAAAAAATATGGTTAAAAACCTGAATAAAATTCTGTTAATTTCTTGTTATCTTGTGTACTAATATTGGATTAGATAACATATTTATCTTCAAGTGAGAATAAGGCTAAGGGCCTTTGAGGACAATCAGATATGCATAGCTTAAAGTTTATTCTTAACGTTTACAGAATTATAATATAAGCCTAATGAATTTTTGCCAAATTCTATATAAATCTTAATATCATTGGAAAATTAAGAAAAAAGCATACATATGAGTAAAATTCCACAAATGTTATTTCTAATATTTTAAATCCGAATTTTTCCTTTCTTTGATTACAGTAGCTATCATTTGACTTGGATCATTTCAAAATTAATATTATTAAATTTATTTTAAAAGAGAAAAGTGAAATCTCACTAGTGCTTGAGATAAATTTCATTGGAATGAAAAAAAGGTTCAACTAAAAAGGCATTTACCAAAAAAGTTCTTGTCAAACTTGGTTTGGCAGACAAACGAGGAAACATTGCAATGTGCCACAAGGAGCATAATTAGATGAAAACACTTACGGCAGAGTTCATCAGATCTCCAATCAATTACCACACCGGCTTGACCACATTTTTGTGCGTAAGCTGCCAAAGCAGTACAGAAACAGCTACAATCACGTCCGCCTTTGCATAAACAAGTTTCTCTCACACAGTTGTCATAGTATGATTCATGAGCAACCTAATGCACACAGTATTATTGCATAATAAGATATAAGAAATACAACAGCACAATATTGTAAAAGGACTATTAAGTTCTAAAAGAGACAACAAAACTCTATTCATTCAAATGCTGCAAATTTTATCACCCTCTCAATACTGCAATTGATTTGAATGTTCAATGACATTTATGATTTTGCAATTTACAGAATAACGTTAACAAGAATAACCAGTATTTTAAATAAAAAATTCATTTAATTAAATTGTCCTTGAGTTATCAGCATTAGGGACAATCTTGTCATGCAAGATCATCCACTTTGAAATCATAGATGCGTTGGCAAGGGAGCGGCGCTGAAATGGTGAACAATGTTCAATGATGAAGATTGCAAAAATAGTCTATCGTCAAATCTGTACCTATATTGACAAATTTCACACAAGAAACCTTGTTTTTGCAGTAATGCACAGTAGAACTGGGTTACCGTTATCGCGATTTGAAATATGTAAGTGTGTATGTTTATTCATATCAAAATGAATACCGGTACATCACAAATATACAACAAGAATACTCAGATTGAGACCGGCAGTATACAAGACAAATTTGGCTTAAGACACATATGTGCAGCGCAAGATCGCTACTTATTCAAAACAAAGAAAATAAAAATGGTGGTTAACGTAACTGTAGGTTATGACTACCTCTACCGACGATGTCCCCGCATCGGAAAAATCAGTCAATACGGAAGACTGCACAAGAGGTTGTGGTTCGCCATATTGTTAAGCCACGTTCTCGACTTTCCTTTCCCAAAGAATTCAAACTGCTATACGGGAAAATTAGATGCTTATCTCGGCAACATAACATATGCCTATATTTTAATTTTGCTACTATTGGATCGTTTTTGATATGGAAAGCTAAAATATTTAAATCTAAAATTTTGAAATACCCAACCACTCAGATGTCTGTGTCTGAACTACTGAACTATTTCATAAATATTCTAACCATATTAGTTCGCGCCACAGATGGATCGAGCCAGTTCATCAGATGGTTGTATTAGCATGGGATAGCAGGCGTTTTGGTGGACCACTTTGCCGAAGCTGGACCACAAGATCATTTTAAATTGGATGTGTAATGTGTAATAAATCAAATGTGATTTATCGGATCAATTGATACCTACAGCAGAATGACATTCAACAAATGGATACTTTTTCAGAACTTCACAATCTTCAACATCACATTCATCGTCATCTCCAGATTGCACTGTCCTTGCGCATTCTGTTTCAGTTTGCCAACTATAAAAAAACACCTCTAGACTCGTTTCTTGAGAATTTTGCGGAGTTACATAGTCGTTATCTTCATTTCCATCAAAATTACCACACAAGCCGCAAACTTGTTTCTGTAAAAAATTTATCATTTTTAAAATGTTTTTACTAATATTTCAGCTAACAAGCTAGTATTTCGCTAGTATTTCGCATTCGTGTGTCAATCAGATGAAATGCAAATTGGAAATCAAAATGTTATATAAAACCCTTCAAGAATTCTGAGTAGAAGCTAATCTGCTAATCATAATATATCATGATACAAGTAACAATCCAAAAGATTAAAGACAAGTTCTATGAAATGTAACGGTCAATAAGACATAAAGAACTATTTGTTAAAGTCTTATTTTAAAAACAGACATAATATTGATGAGACTTTTGTGGAGTTTTTCATCCCACCAATGTAGATGAAGAAAATTTGTAATTGTCAACTACAAAATATTTATAACAATTATTAGTTCAACTATTTCTTCTTTGTGTAACCTTATTTATCCAGTATTATATTAACCAGAGAGGAAAAATATATTTTGTTGTAATTTTAGCTAGAAATGTAACGCATTGATTTTGGCTCAGACACTGTCGGTTTTCTCATATTTCTTGCTTATTGTAGGTGAAATATATCGATATTCTCGATAAATTGATAAATTTATGATAATAATCAAAAAATGGCCATGAAGTTCCACATATATTTAGTTGAGGCATGATTAAAGCTTGGTGCGTATTTGGTTATGCACTAACTAATATTGATATTTTGACCCAATTTAAATATTCTGGTAGAGTGAATGATTTTAACCGTAACTAACGCAAAAAAAAACAGGGTAATAAAATGTCATGGTATCAACTGTGTGTTGATACAGCGTGAAGTCGAGTGGCCAACAATCATATAATTAATCAGTGTTTCAAAAACTTTGCCTACAATCAAAATAAGACTAGTGGTCTGGTACTTAGTCAAAGTTTCCAAAAGCTGGAAGAACTGAGGCGCATTTCCAGCAGCCAGAAAATGAAAATTCATTTTATTCTTATATTTATCATTTTACTACTATTGTATATACTAAAATAATAATATATTTTTTAACAACTCATAATCTTGTTTGTAGTGTGGGTATACCTAATTATGTACAATGCTACATTAATGGGCCATCAATGTTGATTGAAAACCAATCCCACAAACTTTAATTGGGCAATAAATTAGAATATCCTGTAAAGTAAAAAAATGTATTCGATTCCAAGCATTAAAATTACAAAATGGGTTAAAAATTAGATACCACAATTTGGAATTGGCAAAAACAAAAAGCTTCAATTATGCATTTGTTACACAACTTAGACAACACCAGGGCCAATTCAGGAGACAGGATTTCTAACACAATGACTGAATAAAATCAGGAATGTTTGCAGTGGATGAACCAAGTCTTAGAATCAGTTAACATGAGTGTTGGGCATTGAAACCAATCAGCAAAAAAGTGTGATTGAGTGAAAATAGATTCACCGAAAAATAATAACGTTCTTATTGCATTCCCATATTTTTAAAGCAACATTTGAGTTTTCTTTGATATTTATTAATTTGTGTGCAAACCATCTGTATAAACATCTAGTTTTGGGTGCTTTAAATCTTTTAGCACTCTTTTCATACATGATGCACAATTAAATAAATTCACCAAATTTATGCCAGACTATTCTAAAATTATATGTGAATTGGCAGTTATAGGATGCTAGTACCAGATATAACATAAGGAATTTGTTAGATCTATAAATTCAACAGGGATCGAACCGAAGCTATGAAAATAAAATAAGTTCTTGGACATAGAAATTGATATACGAACACAAAATTTAATGGACCTAACATTCTTGATCAAAGATTTTTAGGAACTCATTTTTGGTATTGCTGTAAAGAAGTATTCAGATGCATTATGTCATGGAATGTGATTTAGACACATGATCAAGTGCAGGCATGACGTAAACTCAACATGATCAGGTTCCAGTGACCAATCAGGTCATTGCTGCAAGCGTCATATTTGACATACATTTGACATATTCATTTCCAATTTCTTCATAAAAATATAACACAGCAGCACACAAAATTAAAAAAGACCAGGAAGTGAGTAAAACCTAAACAGAAGATTATGACCTATCGAAGACAGCAAAAAAACTGATGACATACTGGGGAGTTGAAATTCCCTTTTAACACTCGACCCATCGGACAATTGCTGTTTCAATCACGACAATGAGGTCGGTGTGAATAAACTTCTTCCGAGCTTGCATCATGCGAATATGAAACCGAAATGTACAATACCAGAATTATGTCAGGTCTAAACATTGTGTAGATTGCCGAGCGGTTGCATATGTATAAAGAATGCTTCTTCCCTTGCAAGTTGCAATGCTGCAAATCTATTGCTAAAGTGCAGGTGCTGACCAGTTCTGAGTGAAATTATGTGAAGGACTGTCTATCACTTCCTTTTATCTGAAATCTCTGTAACTATTGTCATGTCGCCATTGCTTGTCTCTACTAGTGTGTATATGTTTATCTGTTCCCCTTATGTTATAATAAAAAACAAGTGCCACAACATGGTGTCAAAAGTGGGATTCAAACCCATGTCTCTGTTCGGTGACCAGAACTTGAGTCTTGAGTTTAGCTATGCTAAATAAATATGCCATGCTGAATAAATAAATAAACAGTTGACTATATACTTCGTCGTTATCACTTGGACGAGCTAATAATAGCAAATTTCATTACAAAACACTGAAAGTAAAAGTAAAAAAATTATATATGATAATGAATATATTGGTAAGAAATTGAGACATTGCTTAGAGTTGAATATGATTATCGGAGAAGTGAACAATATAAAGTTGTTGGTTTGACACAATTGATGCCACTTGGGAATGGAAGACTGTGCATATCTTCCAGCTTCCTTATTCTTATCGACCAGTATTAATACTCACCATATACTTATCAGTCACCATAACATTAATAATCATAGTTTTGCTGATAGAAACAATTATTCCACTTGGACTAGAAATCACTATGAATTGACCTTGTTGAGTGACAGTATGGTTAGGATCAACAAGGTCCAAATTGTGTAAAGTTTGCCTTTTAGAAACAATTCCGTTTGTTATGGTATATTCTACATGCTGTAAAAATGATAAAATTATTTATATATAGTATCAATTCGAAGAAAAAGTGCCTAGAATAAATGGCCTTTCAGTAGTTACAGACATCATTTCAGTGAACATAGAGACAAACTAGGAATTTATTAGTTTCGTTAACCTGAAAACATTGCACACGAAAATCACAATAAAATGTTTTCGGTACAGACTGACGCAGCACCCAAAAGGAAATATATTAGATCAATTCTAATGCCCAGTCCAACTATCCCAGTTATGGGTAGGTATTGTCATAACCATTAAAATAACTTTGTAATTACAAGTCAATAGCTATTTTGAAAATTTTGAACACTGTGTTTGAATTTTAAAGCCAAAGATGACCAGTTTCACCTGACAAGATGTAACTGCTTTAGCAGTTAAAAACAAAATATTTGTGCATGTTAGCTCTTTTGTTAGATCTTCAGTGATGCCCTTCTTTAGCATTGCTACTAAACTAAAATCGTTATGCATTTGATGTCAAAGGTACATGAATTTTATATACATTTACGGGCTAATGGAATAATCATAAAAAAGATCATAGAATAATGTATTGCACAATGTTAATTAAATCAAAATGAAAGAATAAACTATTTCCCGTTTTACTTTTGTGGCCTATCTTACTGTACTATTTTATTAGCAACATTACCAGTCTTGTCCAAACATCTTTTGTTAAGTGTTGAAAGTGCAGCTAAGGCGAGTCTGTTTGTGACTGTTCTCGACAAAGTCAAGTTCATTTTACCATATATCATAGAAAATAACAACACAAGGACATAACAAAAAATGAAGGGAGTTGTGAAGAACGAAAATGTGATAGAGTCGGCAACACCCAGATGAACCAATGTGAAAAACTAAAATTTTTATTGGGTTGAGCAGATTTACTCTCAGTCAATAATGATTATTGCAGGACAAGAAAAAAATTACTAGACAATAATTCTACAATACATACATCTATTTCGGCAATAACATATGTTTCACAGATAATCGGTTTGTCTGAGACACATTGAGTATTTCTCATTAATATTTTCAATCTGTCGTGTTGTCTCCTGGTGCATCCATCTTGGACAAGTATATATTCACAAAATCCAGAGTATGTATAAACTCTTGAATCAAATGTATTGAAGAATGAACCCGCTACAACGTCACAGCTGTTGAAGCAATTGTCTTCATCCTTTATACAGTTCAGTTTTCCACCCATACATTTACTGAAACAATATAGATAAAATGCTAAAATATTTTCAGGATATAAAAATGAACTATGCAGATAGCAGCACTACTCAGTGAAACAATTACGGTATTGCATAGAAATCAGAAACAAGATTATCGCAGTAACCGAAAAAATTTTGTTGAAAAAAGAAAAAAAAATTGCTCACCAGGATTGGCAATTATCTGAAAATACTTCATTGTGTGAGTAGAACTTTCCATTGAATGAGCATGGGCACACATCTGGTTCAATACAGTCATCATCAAATTTTAAAAGATTATGAGGACACACACAGCCTGGTGCATAATAAAATAATTGTTATTTAATAAAAAGGGAATTTCAACAATACAATTTTAAAAGTTAGATCAAAATTATTCAAATCAATTATTAAGTTTTCAATGTCACAATGACGAATTGGTAATATTTAAATTTACCCCAAAAACATTGATAATGAAAAATCCGACTTTTGCTAAATCTGTATTACAAAACCTGCAACAATAGGATCTTTATGGGAATAAAACTTGTTTATTCGGCATATTTACTAACAAAATTTTTAGGGTGTCGCCTATTGAATAATATTGAATTTGTCCCTGCCATCAGAAATGATGAAATGTTAGGTAGAATTAAGCAAACCACACTGGTCAGACCTTTATCAGATCTATAGGCTGAAGGATTGCCGAGGACCCTGGATCTTCGATGAATACAACTCAAGAAGATAGCGAATAACTTAAGAATCAAATTAGTTGAACAAAGAGAGTTAAGGGTTTCAGAAAAAACATCTTTGATAAAAATTTTTTTACCAAAATTGAACTTAAACTAGGTACAAATAGGTGGAATTTATTAGATAAATGAGTTGGTTGGGAATAGTATTTTGTGGGAAGGAACAACTGCAGAAAGCACGGAAGAACACATACCATGAAAACACTGGTAAAACAAAGATTTTTAAAAAAAAACGTCTCACAACAAAAGAATTTGGGACCAATCATATTGATTCTAATTTATGGGCTAATTTCTCAACCCTAATCAGCAATGGTTGGCTGAAAAAACTTTAATTTTTTCTGAATTGAGAGATATTGGCTTGTTGCCCCAGTCACAAACCTTTGATAAGTCAGTTTTCAGTCAGTTTAGACAGATATGCCGTTTGGTCTATAGTCTTTTCATAAAGACAAGAGCATAAGATTATATGTTTTCCTGGAAGAACGTTTATATGCCGGTATATCAAAAATAGAGTACAAAATATTATGGATCCTTGTGGACACCAGGTGGAATTTTTGTGTAGGAGCCTTGCCTATCAAAAATCTATGTTACTTTATGAAAGTCAAATGATTTCAGAATGAGGTACAATGCAGTACGAAGCACATGGCCAGACATTTGTTTTAGTATTTAAGAAACATCATCCTAAAGTTGGTAGATATTTATGCTGATGACAGTTATTCTATGTTATTAAATTTGCAATGGTATTGGCTCATTAGTTTTAATAGCTTTATAGTTTCATAGTATTCGTATGTATTGAATGTTTACTGATCTACTTTGCATTAGTATTAATAGAGGCATGTTATTGATGTGAATGGTATACACAAAATTTAATAATATATAAAAATTCATGCCTGTTCAAGCATGATTCAAGTGTGAATTAGTTCTATGACATGTTTTTTTAGGTTTTTTTGAATTATTTGCTATGGCCTGTCCGTGAAGCAACCAGGGGCATATTTCATGTGTATTCCAGTATTCATATCATTTACCCTACTATAATACTTATAAAATAAAAAAAATAAAAAAAAATTTAAATCTCTCAAATTGCAACAAATTTGCAAGCCTGCAGTATTACAAAGGCAAGTTAAGAGGACTTTTGGATTTGTATGTTGTATACTGACAGATTGTATCCTGCAATATCCAAGCAAATCCTATCACTGGCAAATTCTTGATCGATTTGCTTAAACCTACTGGAAAACGGTATACTCTTGTCCACAGATTCCCACAAACTAATAACTATTAAACTCAAAGATCAATGGATAATTGAATTCCAATGTGCTAATCAGTTAACCAGTTGTTAATTTTCGCTGGGATAAAAACATTATCATTGGCTGTTGTTTATTTTTCGAAGAAAATTTACTCAAAATTTTATAATTGAAGATATTATACGTTACCAAAGAAGAAATATCTTATTTGAATATATAACAATATAGCTAAGTTAAACGGAGTGCTTGATATTAATCAATGTTATTCATAAATACCAGTGTTGATGATGATTTAAACATCTTGTCTCAATCAAAAAAAAACAAGGCTTAAGGCTCAAAATGTACTCCTTGTGTACATGTACTTGTTTCTGTTTTAAAACATAAATACAAAATTTAAAAATAACATGAGCAACGATAGCTGATTAAAGGAAATGTTATTAAACATTCCTCGTTTGAGCATTTTTTCCATTGAAGAAGCAGAAAGATCAAAATCATTGAAACTCTGGTGCGCCCCAATAGCATACCTTGCTTGCAAGCGGTCCGTGAACACGTTGAATTTGAAAGATATGTTGCACAGGTTGGTATACATTCTATACCAATATCATCATCATTATTGCATTCTTGATAAATCATTTTGTTCGGACAGGATATATCAGTTAGATCTGAAATACAAACGTATCAAAAATTGAGCACCAATTATGTTTCCCAGGACAATCTTAGCCAATTACCGGGCATTTCAAATTCATAGCAATTATCACAAATACTGTTTCACAATTCTTACGCTCTATGGTATTTTATTAGATCTACCCTTTACATAGTGAATCATGGAACTAATTTCCAAAGAGTGCCTCACTATAGGAGTGACTTAGGGTGAGTAACTCAATTCAATCATTGATCATTATCATTCATTGAAAAACATAAACAAAACTATAATGCTCCCAAGCAATATATAATTAAAACAATTCATTGAAAAACATAAACAAAACTATAATGCTCCCAAGCCATATATAATTAAAACATGGTAACTCACGTATTGTATTCTATTGTATCAGTTCAGATATGTTTGGGATTTTTTTAATGGCTAATTATTTTAATTTAAGTTAAATTTAAGGAAGGCAGAAAGCAGTGCTTGATGCGAACCAGCTAATGGCCGCTTCACTTGAAGTGTACAGTCGCTACATTCCAATTTTCTCTTTGCCATACAAGTGGCGCTAGTGATCTCTTTTTGGGCGCTGCTCTCGGCCTTGTCGAAAGTGAATTCAGATGAAAATATCATAATTGTTCACAGATACATAATGCTGCTAATAATGAAAAACAGAAACAAGCATAAAATATGTGGGTGCATATAAAGAGGCAAACATGAAATGTCATGTATTTTTAATGCCCGGTTAGTGTGTTATCGAACCCTAATAATTCATAGGGATGGGCCAGGAATCACACAGTCACAGTGGTAGGTTTTGGTGAATTGGTGACATGATTCTTGTAGACAAGTATACAAACTGCCAACCGCTTCCTTTTGAAAAGGTACTTGATATGTTTTCCCATAATTTCATTTTTTATAACTCTCACATCTCATATTTACAATAGGCCAAGCCTGAACATGCCAGAGGCTCTCGACTAAATCCTTCATTAGTAAAATTTTGCTTGGTCCAGGTGTGTAAAATGAGTTTTTAATAATATTTGATCACAAATATTGACTATTTACAACAAAGATTTTGATTTGTAGTAGTGATTATTTATAAACAAATTTGTTCAGAATATTAGAATTATCTTTAAAAGCTCCCACATGCTTTATGTAATTGAAATTTATTCCAAAGGCATGTGCATTGTAATCGCATAGATTTCCAGCACATATTTTCGTCTTGACATAGCGAAATACCAATTAGATTTTATTTTTCTTTGTAGTCTTTTTGTGAGTACAGTATATTAGATAAATAGTGTATCAAATTTATGGTCGAACATAAGCAACAGTCTATCTGTTACTTGTGCTTGGAAAATAGAACTGGTTGTTGAAAGGAGAATAACTACTATTTGATAGATCTTTGATAAAAAACATTAAATGTCTCGTAGACTCAAAGAAGAACACGCTTAAGTCACCCCAGAGATAATTTTATTTCTCACCTTGAAGACTTTTTGTATTTATGCAAGACATTTCTCCATCTTGGCAAACACTGAAATTATAATAAGAAACATGATGTGAGGAAAATATTTTACACTTCATAATTCTTTAACCTCATTTTCGTTACAATTTTTAAGCACACATCATCCTGCAAAAGATTCAATCTTGCAATCCCCAATCATAAATCTTTTTTGTCACATGTTAGTCGCTGACAGATCAAGCTTGGTCGACACAATCAACCAATGTCTCAGGTTTGACAAACATGAATGTGCATAAAATTTCTGATTGGGGAGCATTATACGAGGGAATTTTAAAAATTTCTGGAGAGAACGAAATAATTAACTATAAATTATGCTACTATATATCATAACAATATAACACACAAGGTAAAGAAAGTTGAAACACCACACATACATGATAATGTTGGAATTTTATACTTGATTTAGATGCTTACCACAAACCAGGTACAAAGGACACATTTACAAAAGTATGAAACTAATGTCAATAATTTTCCGGCACAGCGAAATATTACAGTGTATGCTCGTCTGACATTGGTGAAAAATAAATTTGGTAATATATCTGGTAAAATAATGGATATATAATATACTGTACTCTTATTTATTGGTTATATTGAGCTATAGCCAGTTGTAATTTGAACACTCGTAATGATATATGTCTGCATTGTTGGATGAGATGGTTTGATGTCTAACACATTGGCGCCACAGATTTGAGTCTAGGCAAGCCCAGCTAACGTATCCATTCTCACTACTGAACTAAGGGTGTAATAACAGAGAGCAAAATATTAGGTTTACATCTCTAAGCTCGCTATTCGGGTAATCATTGTTTCCCGTAATCACCGTTCGTCGCTTTGAGTCACCAATGTATAATTAATGCAAATTAATCATAAAAGTTAAGAACACAATTCCAGTATGTGTAAATGTTAAATATTATATTGAAAATCTGTGCAAGTGAGATTCTAAATTCCCATTCTTTGCATCACAACAACATGTAGACAGCTCAATCATTGGCTATTATTCCGACAGTAAACAGGAAGGGGTCACTTAGGGAAAGATGCATTTCAAGTCTATATTCACTGAATTGAGAAGAGATCTCACAAGTACAACGATGTTGTAAAAGAATTTTGACCTATACCATGGTGCAAATACTTCCAGTGTTTTCAAGGGCGTTGCAACACAAAAAAGTTTGAGGACAACTGGATTATTCGAACTCATCAGTTGAATTAAAAAATTCCTTTCTGATCACACAGTTAGCAACAAAACATGCATGATATTTGTAATATAGCATTATCTTCTATGGGTCGGTCAATTGGTTAATACTGGTGACTCATATGTAATATCAAATGCTAATTATTCAACTTTAAAAAAAAGGTTTATAACGTTTGTTCAAAAATTTATATTCATATCAGTGAATCAGAACCAGTATTGTTGCTATTAGAGCAGCGATATCATCTAGAGAGAAAAACAAAATATATTAGACATGATTTAATCCATTCATATCACTTTTCTGGAAAATGTTACAAATATTTTGAGTCATGTAAGGATTTTGTGCACAACTGTACTTTTTCTTTTTTGCACATATTAAAAGGCATATTCAAACTTATGCTAAAATGTTGAGAACAACCAGGCATGGTGGTTCACTTAACCATTGATTCCAGCTTCCCCCACCAACCTTAATGTACACGCACATGAAAAAACTAGAAAATGCATCATCAAAAAAATTGACTTACAAATTATAATTTAATTCAAAGTCATGGATCGGCATATAATCAGCAAATTCTTGCCTTACCTCTCACTGATATTAAGAATAAAATATATTGCCATGTTTATCAGCCTACAAAGTTACACAACAAATACTGTATGGTTAATTTTGTGCAAAGTAAACTCACATCACATCATGAACATAAAAACAGTGTGCATGACAAGAGTGTTCTCTACAAAAATACGAAACAATATTACAGTTTATCAGTCTTTTTTTTAATTCCCGAACAGTTTGCACCAAATTCATCAAATTGAGATTCTTAAAAGGGTAAAATTGGTAATAAAATAATTTAGTTTTAAATCAAAAATCTAAATAATAAATACCGAAATATGTCCTTCGATTTCACAATTATGATATTATGAATTTTTCTTGCTTGGTTAATTGAAACAGACGAATAGATTAATTCAATCCAGCATCATTTTAAAATTTGATCAATCTTTCCACACTTGGATCATTTAGAAAGATATATCATATAACATATGCTAATAAAATAATTTGTTTTTATTTGAAAATCAGTCTACTTCCTAAATATATTCTTCGAATCCACAGTTGTTCTCGGTGGCATGAATTAAATTAGACCTCTTTTTTAACACTTACCAATATTATTCAAACGGCATTCATTTGTTTTTCTTGCCAAACATGTTGTCATGTTTGGTTTCACAGCAAGTAAATTGAATAAAATTGAATAGAAACTAAACGTCAATAGTTTCCACTATAGACAGTTAATTTAGGTACTATTGAAGTACTGTTATTCGGATGTCACACATGTGAGCAGTACCTGACAATTTTGTGAGAAATATATTCTTTCCTCATCATATAGTGGGGATTGAAAAACAAACAATACCTATGTTGATAATAAATAGAAGACTAATGATGAAGAGTTTTGAGAATAAATAGAGAATCAGGGACCACAAAATACAGTAGCCTCTTCGTTCAATTTAAGAACTCATAGTGCTTCAGTATTTTCTTTCTTCTTCCTAGGAATTTCTGGAAACCTTGCTACCTTGCTTTGAATAGACATTTGCAAAAATAGAATCACTTATATGACTTGAAATTGTTTTATTATCACCCAAAATAGAACCTCTTACCATGTATTCCATTGCTCTCGAATTGTCACATCTGGCCCATACACATTTTCTTTATAGAAGCAGTCGCAAAGAGATATTTCCACACATTTCCCAGCAGCATTTAAATACAGTCCTGAATTAGAATTTGTTCAACATTACAAAATTTTGTCAATTTAAAAAGATGAAATTAAAGAACAAGAACTAATTCATCGAATTTTTGTTTTTATGATACAAAATCATGGACTAACCATCTTCACAATTGCATCCTTCAACATTATTGAAATCTTCACATGTTTCCATCACAGATATTGATTTGCAAGTTCTACCACATCTTGTCCCATGCTCCTTATATACCAAATTATTAGGACATTGAAGTTCTAAAAAGAAGTAATATCATTCCAACATCCTTTTTTATAAGTTTGCACACAAAATAGTTCAAAGAATATGAAAATAAAAAATAAAATCATGAACCATGAATGGTTCTAAGAAGTTTGATTTTACTTCACTACCCACTCGTTAAACGCTATGATACCAAGAACATACTGTGGGTGCCCTTTTTGGCCTAATTATAATAATGGAGGCCATCATTTATTTATTTCAGTCATGTTTCTGTTTTACTCGTGTTTACTTTACATAACGTCCGTTTTGGATGCAATTAGGATAACTTGTACACTGTATTTTATGTATTAAATTTTACCCAAGGTGCCTAGGTAGCATTCTCGGTTGTAATTATGATAATATGTATATTTTAAAACTTGAGTTTCATCCCAGTATCTGGTTGGTATTTTGGATGCAAACAGGACAATTTCCGCCCAGTATTTTATAATTTAAATTTATCTAGAGCAATTTTTGGAAGTCCACGGGTCCATTTTCTGCTATGAAGCTGTTGCCAATAATGAACACATCCTGAATGACTTCCTAGCATTTTGAAATTTCTGTATGTATCATTTGATTTCCTTCTTGTATCTGATTAGACAATAGTTTTTCTGTGCTCCTTACCAAACAGATAGGATATGATAGGTTATGATTTTGACTCTCCGATACATTCTTTCGAAATGAAATAATTTTAAATAAAATATTTGATTTTATTCAAAAATTACTAAAAAAATGTATGAAGCCATTCATTCATGTCCACCACATTATTCAAGAATTTAAAATGGGTTGCCCATTTTTTATTTGCAGAATGTGAAAAAATAGAAAAATATTCCGAACCACATAAGGAGCGTCACAGAGAAATATGCCACAAAAATGGCTGTATAGTTTGTGATAAATTCGTTGAAGAGATCTTCGTAATACTGGCATCGCAGGACCCGGGCAAATTATCAAAATAGGTTGCTAAAGTGTAAGGCCCAATTGTCCTGGAAGAAGTTGACTTGCAGTGATCTCCTCACATCCTAGAAATATCATAGGAGTGAGCCGCAAAACTACGATCCAGTTAGAGGTATCTGCTCCGGGCAATACTAGATCATGATCGTTGATCATGTCATCTATCCATAGTAATGGATAAGCGTCGAGATCAGTATAGATGTTTATCGTTTGTGAATAGTCAATGCACATACGACGTTTTGCAGAGAATGGGGTCTGTCACAACTAGAGGTTGCGCGAGATATTTCTTTGGCAACGAATTCCTTATATGCAACACCATGCCTGACGAGATTTCACTCCTATTGGACGAAAATCGTGCCTCAAATTTGAAAACAGGGACGGTGCTGTGTAGTTGGCTGCCATCAGACCACACATGCCTAAATTAGCTCACACTTCGAGTTCCTGAAGTTTTCCATTAAAGTGTGAAATATCACCCGCTCATGCTTCTTTTGAAAGTCTTGCCCCAATAACAGTTCACAACATAAACCTTCGAAAACTTTCAGTGAAACTTTTGAAAAAGTTCTCTCACCAATCGTTATTTCACCAACACAATAGCCGATAGTTGTGTCTTGCAGATGCTGTAATGCCATAACCACATTTTCCTGTGAGTGTTGAATTCTCATCCTCAGACGACTTGCTAATTGTTCGTTGATGAAGGAAATAGAACTACCAGTGTCAATTATTCAGAAGACTGACATTGTGCTGCTGGTCGCATAGCATAGATTTGCGGAAAAATTGACGCGCTCACTGTTGTAGAACTTGGCCATAATCTTAGCTCGACAAACTTTAGCAAAGTAACCTTTTTTATCGCACTTGTAGCAATTTACATTCCTAGCAGGACATTTCGACGATTATGAGAAGAATATCCACAAAATATACATTTTCGTTCAGTATTTAAATATCCAACAACTTTATCAAGGCGGTCTGAACACTTGGAATTTTTCTTTGGATTATCTAATTGAATGGCCATTGCAGAATCTCTTATCTCATTTCGTGTCACTTCGTATTTTGATGAATTCCTCTGAGCGAGATCGAGTGAGGATGCTTGTAAGAATGCCAAGTCAAGTGTAAGCTCTCTATTTTCCAACAATCTCTGCCTGATGTTGTTAGATAATATGCCATTAATAAAGGCATCACATACAAGTTCGTCCCAATATTTGGCGGCAGATGCATCCTTGAAATTGCAATCTTTGCTTAGGATGTGAAGTTTCTGCAAGAATTCGTCCAAAGATTAATGATGAGCGAAATATTCATTCGGTGTCTTGACAAATAGATTTTGCAAAACATTCATAGTTGCATCGTACATATCAGCCTCCTCAATGTACTCATAAACATTATTAGACACAGAATTGTCATTTTGTCAAATCGAAAAATTTACTTTTTTCAACACATGATGTTAAACTAACTTGTGTGTCATGTCGCATTTGTGCAGAATTGAAGCCGAAGTTTTTCATGCCACCATTTGGAACTTTAATAAAAGCAACACAGCTGTTCGAAAGAATGAGCATTGATTTTAACAGACCATTACCATCATGAACAAATAACATATACATTCTGACAATAGTTGATGAATATTCCAGGTTTCCTTTCGCATTTCCATGTTCTAATCTTTCTTCAGCAATGGTTATAAATGGTCTCAAAAATTTATTTTCGTTGTGTGGTCAAGTGAATTCTGTTCGCTCTGACAGAGGTTCATGGAAATCATGGGATCATATGGAAAGCAGTATGACTCTGTTTGCGTTCTCATAATTTACCAGTGACACATTGGGAAATCGTACTGCCGAAATGTCTGCAATTTATACGGTCTCTGCTTTGTACTACCACTAATACAACACCACATGAACTATTTTTTTAAGTTTCAAAGGCGTTCTCCAACCGGACCATCATTACCTACATGGCTGTGTGAATCAAAACATACATTTCTATGAAAATTCGTTCGTTCTCATAAAAACGACAATCTGGTGGCGACAATCTGAAGAAGTTATATGCTAGAGTTCGACATATGCTAGAGTTGAGAGAGAGGACAGTATTATGCAGAAACTTGACGCCATGTCCGAATACAGAATCAAATACTGATCATGTTATTCAAAAGGACGATAATACTCCAGAAATCGAAGTGGAGTAAATCAGCCCAATTCGGATAAACGACCAGTTCTCAAAGAAACACGTAATGGTGTAGTTAAAGAGGGAAACCCTGTTGAAATGGACTCTGATATAACAGAATCACTTTGCTCCTCGTCGCTCTACTCCATTCAGTGTCGGAATTCCAATCGATAGATATGGTATTGATATGTAGGTGGGGAGAATGTTATGAGAATTAAGTTTGGCCAAGCAAGACATTGTGTTACACCTCTTTATTATTTATCATCATTGTGATGTTATTGTTCTAAGTCATCACTGATTATTTATCAGGCTAGCCATGCTCTGTTGCTTTGACGATACAAAGGCATTTAGTCTTGTATAGTGTGGGCATAGCATCAGATTTGCTAGCTTGTCTGTACTCAGTGTGTAATATTATCCTTATTGTATTTTGTTTAGTTTAGGCCTTGTTTTGTAGTTTCTTAAAGCCGTATATTTGGTTAATATAGGTTGACATTAATACATATTCTGGACTTGATGTTTCATAACATTGAGTTTACTACCTGCAACCTGGGAACCATTTCTGTGAAAACTTGTAGGGAATCCCAGGTGTGAGACACTTCACAGTCAAAAATTCCTTAGAGTGAATACTGCCTCAGTGCTACAGGCCTTACTTAGATAGAATGATATTAAAAAAAAATCAACTGTTAAAATAAATGATACGTTGAATGATAAGTTGACATTTAAGCAAAAATTACAACAAATATGCAAACATAAAATAACATACCGCATCCGAAATGTTTTCTCCAATTTGTATCCACGCCGTGTGAGGCACAATCATGTGCATACATAGTCACAAAATCACATAGACATTCTGACTTGTTACTACAATAAGACATATCCATTTCGCAACTTTTCAGATAACTTGAATATGACACAAAGTTGATACAATTTTTGAATACAGTTTTTATTTCTTTACAGGCACTGGAAATTTCACCTAAAAATATTATCAGTGACAAAATTAGATAGCAGTTAAGAAGAGGTGGCCAATGAATAAGTGAATGGTTATAGCAGGTTACAGATTCATGAAATATTTTTCAAGGATGGCTTAGTGATGTGGTGGCGCAAAAATAACTTAGGTTCTGTTGTTTCTGTTTACTTTGTTGTTTTGCCAACATTTCAGATATCTACTCAGAAAGTGATTCTAATTGCTTAACCAGACAAAGCTTCGAATGTCAATACAGGATTACATCCACAGTCCAAGTACTACTTAATATATGCTGGTCACCAGTTAGCTTAATCATTAAAGCATTATAAATACGCATAGGCATGTGTAACATTTTGGGTTCGAACCCTGTGAGGGATGATTATATGAAAGAAGTCTGCTGGATGCCTCGCCGGAACAAGATGGTGCTCATAAGCGTTACTTGTGTCTTCCTCGACCAATCAGGTATATGCACAGGAATAATCAGAATAAATTTAAGCCAGAAACTTTTCACCATATAGTTAGGTCGTGTACTCGACTTTCCTCTCCCGTAGGATAAAAATGAAATCCTATCCTACTATGATAACCAAAAATCCATTATTTTATCTGAAAATGTATAACAAATTTGGAAATTAGCTCATTTCTATAAAAGTGAATATTTCAAATTTGCTGAACAAAATTATGTCACATCCACTAGGCCAAAGACAACCTAACATTTTTTTTTTCTTGGCCAAAGTTTGCAGTCAAGTATCAATGAGAGAACATGCTGAGTAAATATATGACAGGAGAACAAACATAAAATACAAACTTTTTGAAAGTAACGAATACGGTATTAAATGATCGCCATCACACTGCTCAGGAGTTTTCCATTTGTCACCAAATTGTTGTGGCGTTTTAATGATTACATTTTCATTACTGTAAAAATCATCATCTGTGCGTCCATTATATGTACCAGCCATTCCCTCCAATTTATCTTAAAAAATGGCCAAAATACAATTACAGTTGTGTAGATACAGAAAATGATGATCTTATAATAAGATCAAAAAGGTCAACTCTGAATATTGCTAGCACAAATGCAATTTGCTATATACATAATCTCAGCTGAGAATTGTTGAAAATAACTTCCTCAAATAGTGATAGGTACAGTCATTAATTTTGGAGATTGAAACAAGACTAATTTGAATAGTGATCAAAATATATGAAAATGCACAATAAGGCTATGAAATATTTGGGATCAGTTAACTTCATAGTTTAGGTGGTTATATGTTAATGGCACAACATCTTTTAGTAAGTCCTTTCTATTAAGTGGCGTTTCCTTATTAATCTAGACTTCCCCAAAACTAGGAATAGGCAATATACAAACCGAAAGAAGTTTGGAGAAAGGGCAAAATTTGGAAAAAGATTTAGAATGTGGATTCCACGTCCAGTCACCCACACGTACTCACTCATAGTCACAACAAAAATGCAAAACCAAAAAAACAAGTAAACAATTATTTCAAAATAGGGTCTCCTTTGTCTGAGCGCCTAGTTATTGCAATAGCATGTTGACAACATTTCACCTACAATTTGGACAAAATTTTTGGGTTCAGTTATATCCTATTGATAAGGTCTGGTCTCCCCCAAAGTCTTGGTT
This sequence comes from Styela plicata, assembly GCA_963675895.2. Classification (NCBI taxonomy): domain Eukaryota; kingdom Metazoa; phylum Chordata; class Ascidiacea; order Stolidobranchia; family Styelidae; genus Styela; species Styela plicata. The sequence goes on from OZ023145.1 coordinate 22,436,789, forward strand.
AGCAAGCATAAGTTTAAAATGAACCCGGAAAAAGATTACCAAACAGACTCACCATAATATTCCACTGGCACTCTGACCATTAGTCCACCATTTGTATACCATATAATATAAACATTCAAATGTACAATATGTAAAAGAATGTTAACTGATGAAAGTACTTTCACTTCGACTGTATCTGTTTTCATCAGTAGCATAAAAAAATGAAAGAATGATTTAATCTACAGAAATTTATCTCAAAAAAGCAATGTAGAATGTATGGTAGAATCTGAGAGAAGTACAGACATGTAACACATGTAACACATGTAATTCCAAAAGATGTGTAATGTGACCCCGTTTTGTCTGTAAATATTGGCCATAATAATCTATTTGTGTTTGGCCTCGGCCAAAAAAAGTGGGGGGTATATCAAAAAGTGCTTTTACCAGGTGTACAATCGCACCTATACAACGTTTTCAATGATGCAATTAGAATACCTCTCAGCTTCAGAGAATAAAGATTTCAATGAAACTTCCATGCTTACAATAAATGTAACACATGATCTAGACATGATATAGTTAACAGCATCGCCACCATTGGTTCTGGTTGTTAATGATTTTGTGTGTCTAATACCCACCATGCTCAAAATATGTGTGACCAATAAAGATAGGATATGATATGAAATATTGGCTCTGTTGAATCCCTATTGGAACCATGCAAAAGGAAGTATAATAACATTGTCACGAGGGTAAGAGTTGCATAATTGTCAGAAAACAGGTAGCAATAACAGTCTCTAACATAGTTGTCTAAAATGAAAACAATTGAATTTTTTGATACTATTCTTTTTTATTGAAATACTTGTAATGTTACGCTTAATATCATACCAAATATGGCTAGATTTCCGAAAAATATTTAGTCTATTAAAATAACACGTATACAATATATTTTTGTAAACCCACTTATAGTATTTGTCAAAAAATTAATATAAATCTCTGAAAATTATATGAGTTTCATTAATTCCCTGACCATGCTGTATATGTCAAGTTCACACCAAGACCTATCTGAAGCCATAATATGGTTATTAAATTGATAGCTAAGTATATGATAAAACATTTATTCTCTAAATTCTGCTTTCTAGTATTTTGACAATTCCTCACACATGCACGGCCACTAGTTGAAGTTTCATATTTTCAATCGATCCTATCAGAGGCTTTCGGTACTTTCCCTTACTTAGCATTTCATCAAAGTGAATATTTGACAGGTCTTTGATTGAAAATATTAAATCTAGAGGTGTATCAAAGAATAAAAAACAGATTTCTATAACACAATTTAGATTTTATTGCCCACAGCAAATGATTTTACTTCAAACCTATGTTTTGTGCATTTTTATCCAGTACCCGTACATTTTCCATGTTGAAACTTTGATTCCATATTATATGTAGGGTATTCAAAACACTAAAAATCAATACTGGTACCATAGCCTAAGTTGAAATGCTTTTTCATCAGAGCAGAAGCGTCTTTGTTAGTTTATAGCTTGATGGTATTATTTATTGCCAACTAGATTATTCGTTGTATAAGCCCAAGTTTATTTTCTGATTATATTTTCCAGGTTGTGAATGATGAGGCGTCTTAACTAACAAAAATAAAATATTTTCATCTGGAAGCCCCCCACCCATAATGTTGTATTCTACAATTTTACAATTTAACACTTATTGAATTTTAAATTTAAACAAACCTAATGACAAGACAAAAATTGTGACTCCAATATGACAACAGGAAAATATATAATAAACCTGGCACATATTATATAATCCAATGAAGTAAATAATCAGTTGCGAAAATCTTTAGTGCGTGTAAGACTCAGGATTGTATTCATTGATTTTTTTCCCCATTTTTATTTGGATAGGTGCCATCTGTTTCAGATGTCTGAGTAGCAGAGATTCTGCCAGTTTAGTCCAAAGGTTCTGCATCCCATTGAAAAGTACCTGTCATATATGGCAACATCAAGGCTTCTTGTTCCTTATAGCCAATCGTTACTGCATTCGTTTTCTTGGCTGTGAAAGTTAGTACCAGAGGGCTTTCACTATTGACACCAGCTATTGTAACTTTTGCACTCCTGTTAAAGAAAGATGATCTTATTTAAAAAAAAACATGTAATTCAACAAATCATATTATATAACTACTACTAAGAAATGGAAAATGGTTCTTTCGTTGTCTGAGGTAGTTACCACTCACCGCAGTTTACTATAGCAATTCAGTAGCAGAGTGGCTGTCATTCTGCTAGAGTAGACTGGCTGACTATATATTCCCACAATATTGGATAAAATTGAAATTTTACCCTAACATTCTGCTCTGATCATAGGTGAAGCAGCAACTGCCACATATGCGCCATGCCAAAGCCGACTAGTATCTGAAAAGCAGCTGTGGTTCTGTGCAGTCTGTGAATGAATGTGAACTGGTGAACAACTTTGTTGTTGTTTTTTGAATTATGCAGTAGTCCGATCATGACTCAGCAGTACTCTAACTTGTAGTGAATGCTCCTTTGCTGTATTCTTTAAACTTAGCTTGCTATGTTTTATTGTTTTTACTTTTTACATGAACCTGTGTATTTTTATTGTATCATGGGAGTTAATCCATTGTCTTCTGTTAATCAGTAGACTACAATGCCTCAGCACCGGGACATATTCCATTGGTATTTTTCCTATTATGTTTATTCAATATGTATCAAGGTGTCATTGCTTGATGACCAGCATATTGGTCCTTCATGACACCCTAGACAATGAAGTTCTATTTGCAATGTTTTTGCTTATAGTGCAGCTGCTGGTGTTACATCTTGTAGTAGATCTTGCTATTTATTGACTGTGATTACGTTTCTTTTAGGAGGTGCTCCCGGCCTCGCTTAGGGCAAACTTCAGCAAAAAAATATTATTCACACCAACACTTCGAAACGATCGTCCCAAACCCTTTTTGCTCATTTTAAAAACTCCCCGGATAGATGTGATCAAATATAATCATCAATCATGTTATGTAAGTGTCATTGCCTGGAGAATACAGCTCAATTCAATCTATAATTACAAATAGCCCTTCCTGGTCAGAATTTTCTTTGTAGATAGCACAAGTCTGACAGAATCAACAAAAAAAAAACAGTTATTATAATTTTACAAAATAAAGGAATTTGTGTATTGCACAAAGAGTTTTTCGAATTGCGCAATTAACAATGCTATTCTTCATCAAAAACGTGGCTGAATTAAAAATGTTTTTGATATTCCATATTCAGAACTATGTATTTGAAATTAAAATTATTTAGTCACAGCCGACTTTGTATATTTACATATATTTTTGGATTGAAATTTATGCCTAAAGATTATTGGCTATGATTATGTCTGTGGCTGTATGGAAGAATCTATACATAAATCATGGTTAAACACATTATATTTCAATGTAATTCAAGGTATACAATGTGAACAAAAGAAATAAATGATAATCAGAAAAACCATAGTGATTTCTCTGATCTGATGTCACAGCATTATTCTTGTGATTATTTAATATAAAGTGAATCTTTTATGTGCCAACCAAACCAAAGGCAATTAACAACAGCAAATTTCAATACAGCTCATTACAGCACATATCAGTCAGAATGATAATCAATTTTGTGATTGCCAACAAACACATACATCCTATTCAAAAATCTAATTTTTGTGAAGCATGGGCCCTTCCTGAGTGACATAATTCGCCATAATAATTCACATTTCTGACTGCTTGAATGTGGAGCGTAGCAGCATCATCTCTTAAATCGTACATTAACTCAATGAAAACATAAAGCCAATATTCCACATGAACACCCTGTGACTCTGTAAGCTTCCATTCATTTTATTTACACTGATAACTAGACAACAGTAATTCGCAAATTTATATCTAAGACAGGAATCTAATCATTTTTCAAACGTTTTTATATTGGATTGGATTATAGTAATGAAATACAGAATGTTTTGCAAGTAATAATCTTACAAATAACGCTTCCTTAATAATGCCAGCATAAGAGCGTTACTGCTCTTGTGATGAGTAAAAATAACCTGCATATATCAGACATTTTTACCCAATTTTTGCATCCAAAATATTACAAGAATATATCATTTGAAATAAATAAATAAATTGTAATTAGATGGAAAAGTGATAGTAAAAGATTGCTTATGATTTTTAATTATTGTCAAGATGATATATATATATATATTACATGTACCAAAATGATATGGCTTATTATCCACAATATTTTATCATCTACTGCTCCTCTCACAAGCTAATTAATTGGTCATTAAATTAGCCGTGATAAAAGTGCTAGTTAAGCCAATTCTGGTTGAGATAGTTAATTAACCGTAATGTTACAAATCAACACACTGACCAGGTGTACGTTGGCGAGATCAAAATAAAAGTTGATAACACAGAACGTGAATTTAAGAGAATTGCCTGGAGGTGTTACCGGGTGAACTGACAATCATTTCTCGCCTATCCGGAATTTGTATTACAGATAGTCATTTGTCTCGCCTGATGTTTTGCCTGGTTGCAGGAGACTTCTAGTTCCTGTAGGCACAGACTCTCTTTGCGCTTGTCACTGCATTTAGCAGATAAGATGCAGCTATGGATTTCAAGCTGTAACTGAAATCCTGCCTTGAATGATACTAGACAGTGGTGGCCATTTCAAAGCTTGCCTCAAACTCAAGCTTGGCCAATTCTCAAGCTTGCAACACTTCTAGCTCATGTCAAAATAACTAACTTACAAATCGTACATCGAATATTTTGGTTTATACGACGAAATGAATTCAAATGAGATTAGATTGTTAGATTTACCAAAAAAGGCCCAATTAATTGATAATCTAAACTTGATGCTGACATATGAGAACAGAATGATTAGTCTCAAGCTATAAGGAAGACACAAAGGCATGGATAGACATCAGCATGCCAAGATGCATTCCAACGAGTGACGCACTCGAGTGAGCACCAGTTCTTTCATAATTTTTTAAATTTTCAAAACGAAAAATGTCTTCGACGCAATGCGATACTGTCTCAGTTATTAAAAGTGTTCTTTTTGTAATACCATTTCAACCATTCTTGCTGGATCTCCAGTAAATGAAAGTTCCTCGAAATGCATGGCAAGGGATTTATTGAATAACAAAACACAGTAATGATATTTGGTACCTGACTGAAATATTGAAAAGAAAATAAGAGAGAAGAACTAAGGGAGTGCAGTTGTGTGATTGTGATAGCAAGGAAAAGAAATTTTTTATAGCCACTTCTTAGAGTGGATCACCCTGACCAAGGCCCTGCAACAGCGGCCACTCATAGACGGAAAGGGCTACAATTGCTGGAAAGATATGATCTTTTCTTGCTCGGCTTAAGCCTACCCAAGTTATTACACCATGGGTTGAGTGGTGGGCATGGATGAGCAAGCCGGACGCGCCGAGGCTCGAACCCGAGCTCTTCAACCTGCGATGCCAACATGTTTAGCCAATAGGCCATCGCACCCCCATATCATCCCTGAATAAGAATGAGTTTTTCACCATCACCTATGCCTGGCAGTGATAGTAAGAAGTAGCAACAAAAAGATGAGAGAGGAAATAGAAGAATAGGAGGATATGGACAATACAATGTTTTTTCACTGTAACAGCTGGAGTACATATAATGACATATGCGGGATGAAGCACCGATGAAGTTCGCATACTACAGGATATACAATTTATATTATTATTTATTCTTAACATGTTAATGTATCCTTTATTCATTTATGAATATTGATAATGTGTATCGTACTAGTGGTACTATTATTTTTATATTACATATGGACCTGGGAGTCTGGAATAAAAGTATTCATTCATTGATAAGTGAAAATGGCATCAAAAACTGTCTGTGCATAATGTACGGTTGCGTGATATAGGTAGGTACATAACGTATGCAATGAGTAACCGAGAAATGTTGCTTACATGTAAAACGAATATCAGTATGCCACACTGCTACTCCAAAATATAAAATGTAAAAATTATATAGTTTATATTACAATTGTCACCAATGCAGACCATAAATCATTTCCAATAGACACCTCATTGTCTGAATCTGCTCAGTGTCTTGTATAAAACCCATACCTCAAGCAGTTAAATCCTTTGTCACACCAACTGCTCTTTATCTCCACACCAAATGAGTTATCGTTAGACTTAACAAATGTATAAGAGCATGATCCTTTGAACGAATACTTTTTGCCATCAAATGTTTCAAAGAACAGGTGTCCATATACTCGAGCAATGCCTTGAAATGATCAAACTAAGATAAATTGTTGAAGGATGATTTGAAACTGAAATGTGATGAATGACAATAAACTTAAAAATGCAAATGTTCATCTCCCAAGCAGAAAACTTTAGTTCGAACATTCTTTGTCTGTTTTTTTTACTTTTTGTAGAGAAGTACTCTCCAAGAAGGGCCAAAAGCAGCATCTAAAATAAGCAAACTAAGAGCCACTCAAATAACAAAAGGCTGCTAAATGCTCTTGGCATATTTATTTCTGAGTAGGGATGTCTTCATCAAAATAACATGTATTCTAGAAATCTGAACTAAAACAATTTTGTTTTTCAATTATTCGTGAATTGACTTGTTTTGCTCTAAATTATTATATAACCCAAATCATTAATAAATGACTTTGCTGGAAAAGAGGCAAATGTATGTCAATGTATCAGCAGTTTGTAGATTGATCCGCATAAGTAAGTGTGACAGACTTCATTATTTGTTATATTGTACTATATTTACAAACATCATTTCAAAATACCATACCTGGGCAAATGTTTTCCGTACAATCCCAAACTGCATTATTGCATGTGCTAAAAAGGATAAATAATAATGAAGCGAAGCAAGTCTTCTGAACAAAATCCGAAGTAGAGATCATTTTATGAGCAGAACTCTCAAACTGAATTTCAATTCATATTACAATACGAGGTTCAAGCAACTCAATTTGGGTAACCAGAAAAAAGTTGGGAATCTTTTTGTATATAAAAAAAATGGTTTGAAGTTATCTTATCGGTAAATGTGAATTTTTTGTCAAAACAGGACTAGATCTTTCTTAAAATTTTAAATCCGATTCATCATTTGCCAAATCACAAATCGCTCAATTCGATATCTCCAGCAATTAAATGCAAGCAGAATCAAAAACATACATTTATTATAAAATTCGACTAAAACATTTAATATATCTTGAGGAAAAAATATTGATAAAATTAGATAATTATTGCCACTGTAAATAATGACAAATATTGAGACCTAGATTTCTTTTGATTTCTTAGATTTCCTTTGATATAGAATGCCTTCTGCAAGGGTGCAGTTGCTGGTTTTCCATGACAAAAAATATTGTCACACACGCGTCACAGATGTACCGTGTCTTGGCAACGCAATCTAACATTGACACAAACTTAACAGAATATGTTCAATCAAAGATTGCTGATCGGAATGTTATGCAATTTCATTGCACACCAACCATACAATGTTGATTTATGTTCATCATCCGAAATTAATCGTTTCACCACCGAATGTGGCACTCTTTAAGCCACTTCACATATAGCTGAAGGACATGATAGAAAAATGGAAAAACAGAAAAAAATAACTGAAAATAAGTTGTGAAAAAATCTCAAGAACTTTTCAAATGCAATAAACAATCGAATATTACACAGTTCCATTTACACCCAACATAAATCACAGTCAATTAAATTTTGATGATGAATATGGGATAAAACAAACAGGCAGATCAAATAGAAAGTTAATCAGTACTTACCAATTATTACATTTTTGTTTGTTTACATCTCCAGGAAAATGACGTACCAAATTATGATAACAAGTGCATTCGCTTATAGATACACATTTCTTCTCAGACTCTGACCAGTAAAGTCCTATTGAAAGAGCATTGCATCAAATTACTTAATTTTCAATAAATAGTCGGTGGTGTTACATCTGTAAATGGTATAACATTTTACATTTTGGTGACAAAAGTGCTCCAACATAAATTTTGTTGGCCAATGTTGTTTTTGGTTAAATTCAGAAATAGCTGCTTTTAACTTGGTCGATAATATAAGGTGGGGTGAGTGGGCTGCGGTGCTATGATGAAACCGACAATAGCTGTCAAACGTAACAGCAAACAAATGATACAGGTGTAAATTCCAACAAAGTATGGTCAAGATTGACAAAATGAGTAATATATGTGGAGTACCCCTGGGTGAGGCACTGTAACTCACAGTTATTGGTTCTTCATATGTTCGACACCGGATGAAATGACAAGATGCGAAAAAAATCTCGTAACGAGATCTAACTGTGAACATTGTTAATTGCATACTGCAAAACACAATTCCTTTTATTTCTCAATAGCTGGCCATAGGAGATGACCTTCTTCTTCTAAACACAGGTTACGCACAAAGAAAGAGGGTGCTCATGCTGACTGAAGTTTGCATTCGTTTGAAAAAGTCTGATTTCTTGACAAAGTACAGGAATACCTTGACGTATTTAAATGAGTACTCTTTAAAAATTATTGGGTGCGCCAGTGTCTGAAGATATTGAAACTTTTTGGATTTCTGACGGTGCGTGACATGATTTATAAAATTTGAACCAGGAAACAATAATGTCGTAACGTCACAAAGTGCCCCACATGTGCAAAAATTTAGGCAATAAATTTCTTTTTCAGCAGAACAGTGAGTGTAAAGATTGAGATTTTTCAAATTGTAAAAAGAATTTTGGGAAAGTTTGTGTCTAGAATCTCGAATGTGATTCTAGAAAAAGTTACAACATAGATAAGGGGAGCCAAGGGAGACACATATTCTTATTCTTTGATTAGTCACACAACTAACATAATTTTTTTTAAGGTAATTGCAGTCTGAAGTTGGGTTATTGACACAAGTCTACCCTACTCTGTTCTTATATTGAACAGTACAATACCTGCATCACATATACAGCTATCACTCTTCCTCACATTGCAAGTATCATTTGTAACAGAATCGCAAGTTTGTATACAACCTGTTGCTTCCTCCGTAAAATGCTGTGTTACAGGACAGGTTCTTCCTAAAAAAAAATCTTTTTTATGCTGGGATAAATACATTTACAATACAGCATTTACAATATTCAAATTAAATAATAGTTCGGATAAAAGTACGCTCACATTCATTCATACTGAACTTTTTCGTTTACACACTCACAAAGAAAGAATTTAGTAGGCACCGAGCGGCATTATGAATAAGGCAATAGGTCTGAAATATGAGGCAGCGTTGCAAAATTTTATTTAAGAAAACACTAGCCCAAATGAAATGAACTTCATTCATGGACAAAATTTTTTTTCGGTCATTTGGATGATTACATTCTGTACTGTGCCCACATTGTTCACATCTAGAGTGATTATTTGTTTATTAAGTATTTGTTTTGTAATGGGTTTTGGCAGTTAAGACAAAGTAGGCAAGCAAGATTGATTTGTCAATGGACAGAAATCCAAATGACTAAGGATAAATTTGCTCCAGGTAATGTTATATGGAGTATAGAAATGTATACATTTATGTCAAACACTGATCAAAACTTGTCTAATAATTCAACACTTCGTCACTTAGTTATACTACTATTAGTGCATCCTCTCTCCGGCCTTTAAAATTTTCTTGCTGACATAGAAGGAAGCATGATAATTCAATGATCTTGCAACTCCCTTATCAATACTAATTAGGATGCTCAACATGACAATAGCTTTTTTACTAAGCTATCTACACCACCACAGGAACATTTCCATGACTTGTTGAAAAATAATTCATTCCGTTACAGTCACTTTCATGGGCAAAAATTTTCTTGAAGGAAAATATTGAACAGAAAGGTATTCAGTAATTCTATTTTGTTGTATATACCGATGTATGAGTATCACTTGGTAATGAATTTCCACTAGATGGACGATGCAATGAATTTTGTTCATCAACATATTAATGGCACAGAATTGTTCATCCTGTCAGTAACTGTGACAACCATGTGAAGAGTGGTATGGTGCAATCTAATTTTATTGTGATTTTGTAAAAATTTTTATCACTACATCATTTGCAATCATGACATAGCTATGATGATATTGACAAAAAATGAACAAAAAACTCTTGGTGCGAGATGAGCGACATAAATGAAACCGATGTTCAACCCATGAAACCCGGTATATTTTTATTAATTCAAAGTAGGTGATGATGAACAGGAATATGTAGAAAAGAATGAGAGAAACGTTGATCATGACGTGTTATGCTGAAAACTGAATTGGAAGAGCAATGCGATAAAATAGATCATTTAATTCTCAAAACACACCAATTTACGCTGTCTGCGACAAAAACTTGATGTGAAGAAATTTTTAAACCATCTAGTTATGGGCAAACTGATTCTATCTACCTAAAACACAAAGGTTTTGGAAAATATAAATCTTGTACATGGACGGCAAGGTCCAAGATAAAAGAGATTGAGCACAAAGTTGAGTTTTATCTCGATAACGGCGATGCAGCTTCAAATTACAATTTTGTTAGTGAGGCTTGCTAAGTACTTGAGACTTTTACAAATCAAGCAACAAAGAAAAGTTGAACCTTTCTTTGGAAATAAATGTATAGTCAATAATATAGTTTATCTGTCAAGGCTGTGAGGTTGCTTTTGCAGTGGTTCACACACTTTATCCCTTCGCACGAACTTTAAAATAACCAGTGCTGTAAAAAGATGAATTTCGATGCACTTAGCTTCCTGGAACCCTTTTATTTGTCATCTACATGTCGTTACTGTAACTCGTGTCATGCTTGCCCTTGTTTCATTGTTCAAGAGTTGCTTCTTCAAGTCCAAACTTTCTTTTTTTAATCTGTTCTAAAAAAGCGTTGAAGCTCTAAAATTAACAGTAAAACACAGAATTAAGTCAACAACTGGTAAACAACACAGCTAATCAGATAAGGTAGATAAGTAATCAACAAAACAATCAAAGGTAGACAACTGAGGCAAAGGTAAAAATTGTAAACAATCAGATTAAATTCCAAGTCAACAATTCACTCTATTTTTCAACATGAAAAGTTCAATATTCAAGCTTGTTGAGCATGAGAATTTGGCTCATTTTGTGAAAGGATGCTCCTTGTTTTGTCATCCCATTTGTTAGTTTTTTGTGTGATTTGAACCAGAAAATCATTCGCAACTGTTTTTGTTGAACCCTTTCCTTAAGGGTCACAATTTCGATTCTAAGTTGTTTATCAGAACATTTTTCTTCAATTTCAATATAGCATGAAGTGATTGCTATCAGTCAAAATGTCAATCGGAAGTGTGCACTTAAATATATCCCTGTACTCTTAGGAACTTACACTTCTGGACTGCCAGCATAATAACGAGCACTTTAGATTAAATTATATTGCTTAAGAAATCCAAATAATTGTCTAACCATTTCTCTCCAGCAACAGTTTTAGAACATTGATCGCCATCAATGATGCCACAAAAAAAATTTTTTTTCTTGAATTGTGAATTGATTTGGATAAAAATTTATTTCTGCATTACATCATTCATATTTCAAATTTTCAAAGTGATTGATTCGTCATAAGAAGCAGAAGCATATATTGCGAAAGAAAATTTGAATGGCAAAAAAAGCAAACAAGTATGGAAGAAGGAAATCTCATACTGTTGGCAGATTCTGGTGTCCAAGAAATTGTTCGCGTCTCGGTCGTATATTTCGTTTTCGTATGCGGGCAGTTACTATCAAACAATTAAGGGTTTGCAGACTCAATCAACTTCGAAAGATTGCCTCCTGGAAGAATGGTTACTCGGTTGAGGGAGTCATGTTATGGCTTCGTAAGCATTCGAATGTCATATTTTAGTAATATATTAATCGCATTAATTTGCGTACACCTTTTGGGCTATCACAAATGTAATGAATACCTAATTGTCCATTGCTTTGAAATATTTACACATGCGTTTTCCCAAAAGCTTGATGCTTCAATTGGACTCATATTCTCAGTTTGAACTTCATAAATTCATATTCTTGTTTAAGAAAAGTATAGATGAATGGATTAATTATTACCAACAAACTAAGAATTATCTTGAGACACGATTTTACATAACAATATATGGTAAAATTGAGTGAAAATAGCTTATTTGGGAGCCACATGTTTACAGCCATTGAAGATCAAAAGATGTTAGCAAATAAATATTGTTTATCAATGTAGAACATGGAAAGTTATTTATTTGGACATACAGATATTCAATAATTCAGATAAAAATATGTGTTAAAAAGAAAGACAACACAAACAACTACCTTTCAGATGCTTTACTCTGGCTGAGGCTTCAAGCAATACATACTGTTACAGTGCACTAACATATTGGAAGTATGGTACGAAAGAATTCAGCAATAATGTGATGAGGGCCCTTCCCAAGTCCATACAAATTTTTTTACAATCTTTCTGGCTCACATTAGTACGGTAGTTAGGAAGAGTGAAGGAGAGCAGTGATAAATATGTAAACATTAAACTAAATATTCAATAAGAGCTTGATAAATATCTAAACTTGCTATGATTAGGATGCGGCAAAGTTTTGAATCACTTTTAGTTGCATACCGTGGATACTTCATCTTATTATCATTTTATATTTAATGTTATATTCGGTCAAAGGCTGTAACTACGACCTGTTCTTACACAAACTGGCTTTCCCTGCTATGTGATGCCATGCAACACAATCCACGCCCAGTAACACATATTGATTAACAAATCATATCTGAACAAAAAATAAAATATTATTCCTTAGCACTGCAATCGATTCCAAAGCAATAACTTCTAAAAATTTGAAAAAAATGGCCGATGCAATAGCATCGACAATCATACATCAAAACTTCCAAATGTCTTCTAAAATATCAGACAACACAATCCATCTTATTCATTTTAATACATCTTGCCTAGCTAAATTTTAATCATTATCACATCATATTTGTAAATTGCTATCTCTGGTTTGCACAAGTCCATGAAATAGTTATGTCTTAATTTGTTCATGGCTTGGTTTTTCATGATTTGATGATTTCCAAGTTGGATCCTCGAATAGTAAATTTGAAAGATTAAAAAATATTAAATCTTGCAACAAATCATACTTGTCATAGGGGATTTAATGGGATTCAACACTCCAAGTGTTAGTGATTTTCAACTATTCTCTACGAGTTAGTTTGTACCATCCTTTCAAAAAACATTTTATCCTCTAGCTATCACCCGACTAAAATTCGTAAGATAAATTTGAGCAAATGTCTCAAGACTATATCAAAAAATTTAAATATTTTAAATCATTGTGTTGATGAATGACAATAAATCTCTCTCGCTCTCAACAAAAATCACATTCCTGCAAAAATGCACGATACAGTTTGTCAGACAGGGGATCAAAAACACATTCTATTGAGTTTGTTCATTGATGTGGTCAAATATCTTTTTTGATTGGCCGATCGTAAAAAATTCGATTAATAAGATAATAAAAACAAGTATGAAAAACTCCAATGAGTACAAATATTGTAGCATGAATTATTGAGTATGAATTCTGATGTCTTTGCAAACTACCGAAATCATTCAACCATTATGAGCAGTTAACAGTTATAAAAAAATATTACCACACATAGTTTCTATTCTCCAGTCCTGAACCGGTCGATAAGCTCGTGCGCAATCTCTGGCCAACTGAGTTAGCACAGAACAATGACAGTTTGATGAGCGTAGTGCATTACAGCGACAGACATCTTTCTTGCATGCTTCAAAATATTTTGTGAAATTGAGAGCATAGCGGCAATCTTCAAATTTACTTGTGTACATAATGTTGCAAAACTTTGAGGTTTCCTGAAAATAATAATTTAATTGTCAGAAAACAAAAACACTTTCTTCTTCAATTTGTTGGATAAAGTTTTGGAGAAATCATTGGATTAATACCTTTTATTGCACATATCTGAACAATAATGCAAACAATGAATTAATTAAATGATTTCCATAGTAGAACACTATACACATAGTTTAAAATGAATCAATTACTATTTCATCAAACAACCTACTACTGGAAAATTTTATAGAATTGAATATTAAAAAATGAAATTCACATCTCGGTCGAATAATAAACCCTTGTTCCAAAAGCAATTTCATTGCATCAATGATTTTACAAATAAGAAGTAGCAATGGAAATACCTGATCAATCAATCAGCTTTATTTAATTGAATGCAAGTAACATTTCTTGCAACTTTTTAGATGTAGTTTCATATTTAGCAGTCTAATTTAATAATTAATTTTTTCTAATTATTTTAAGTATTAAAGAAATATAAACAAAACTTATTTGTTTTAATGCAGTGGATAAAAGTACAATAATTAATAAACATTTCTTCAAAAGGGTATTTAAAATGATTGAAAGTAATAGCGTAAGTTGATACAATGTACTATTTGTTCAATAAATAATGTCCAAATCCAAGCCACATACAGAACAATCCTGTGCTTCAATGGTGTTAAAATGACACGACACATCTGAATGAAATTTTGCATTCCTCAAGAATGTCTCTGCAACCGCATCTGGAGATTTAAACAAATTTAAAATTAATGTTTGGTAAAATGAAAATAATTATAAATCATAATGAATACTAAAAATTGTGAGGATATTAAGAACGGTACTATCAAATTTGCAACCTGTGTGCATAAAACCGCACAAAAGGTATTTATCAACAGACGATTTCAACAGTTATTCGATGAGGTTTTTTTTGCTATTTTGCGATCAGCCAGCATATTAGCAATCGCAGACGGTCACATACTCCAAACATACAGATGGGTGAGCTCATATATATGTTAGTTTAATTTTTGAAATGATTTACCTTTTATACTACTCATTTATAGATATTTATCTTTTAAAGAAATAAGTTTGCTTTATATGAAGAAAACAAAATTATCAGATTCTGTTAAATTTAAATTCACTTTAAGTGAGGTGAGAAGCAGCATCTTAGAAAAAGTAGCGATCACTAAAATAACGAAAAATTATAAATTGAAAAACCAGCGACTGCATCCCAATGAAAATCATTTTATATAGAACCAAAAACTATAGTGTAGTGTGTAGAAAATGTTGTCACTTTTTTAATTGAATACCATGTTTGGCTTTCAATGGCAATATCAATAATTAATAATTAGAAAATTTCGCACAGTTCAGACGTGCAGGACGCTTTGATACCGATTTCTTTCTGTGAACTGTCAAAAAAAGTACACGGATATACGTGTTGTACACAGCCTTTGAATTAGTGTTTCACAGATGGAATCCGAGATATTGTGTGATACAAGAAGGGAGCAATGCACCGAGTTTCATGGAACAGTATTGTAAAAAATTCCTATTTGAAAATGATGTTTCTATCTTTCCTTAGCTGTACATCACCTGCCACTTTTTCAAACACAAATAATAATTTGTGTTCTATAACCAGCAGCGAAGGTGGGGGATCATCTGACAGTGGAGAGGTGCAAGTCGTCTTGCAAATACACAGCAAAATTTTAGCTGGAACACATGTTTTAATGATATGGTTCATTGTAAAACGTAAACACTCTCTCGCATTGCAATTTTCCATAGCTTGTCTGTTTAAGACAGCACATTGGCATTTTCAGAAGTAAAAAATATATCATGGGTCAGTTGCTACTAGCATGATGGAATTGGTTAACCCTTTGCTTGTGTAATTTTGTTAAGAAAATACTTTTTATGCAGTAATAATATAACATTTTTCTATGATACAATATATTAAAGCGCATGTTTTAAAAATCAAGAACTGCTTGTGTTGTGCATGTGTTCCTATGTTGAATAGCTATTTCAGCCCAGTATTCAAATAAAGGAATAACGCAAACCCGTAAGCAGTATAAACTCATATCTGCAATCGTGACATAAATTTCTCTTAAGCCATGTTGTTGTTGAATGGTGCCATAGTGACATCATCATTTGTGGGGCCGGCCATAATATTGTTTCCCACGATGTCAGGCACTCATGGTCCAAATTTCATGCTTTATACCGCCATGTCACGTCAAATCACCTAACAGACCCTACTACAATAAGAGCCGCATGAGATTAAGAACCAGAAACTACCCAAAACTTGAAAAATTCTTATAGCAAAATGAACCACTGAAGTAGAGTACAGTGAGTAATATTTTTCTTGGACAATAGTAAAACTATCTAACACTTCTTTGCTTTGTATTAGTTGCCTTTCTTGTCAGACAGAAAATATTTTTAAAGCTATTGTAAAGCCTGTATCCGAAAAGCAGCAAGCAATGGTATTCCATGATAAATGGTAAATTCAATGTGCTGTACTATTGTACTACAATTGTACTATTTAAAGTGTCAAAAGCTCTGATTCTTCAATAACAATATAAATCTGTTATTGTTATATACTGATAACCAAGTAATTAAAATTCAACTACCTGGTCAGAAAAAATTTTGGATAGATAGGTTTTGTTTAGTATGAGTACTGATGGAATACAATGCTGAAGTGTGATCCATCTGTGTCTCATGTGAAATAATAAAATTTCGGATTGGGTACTGGCCAATAGTTATATTAAAAACATTTTGTTAGGAGAACCATTACAAAATACAGCCAGAACTCCAGTAGAAGAGTTGGAGATACAAATAGTAACTAGAACTGTTACACAGTACTACGAAGGCTTTCGCCTGACTATGATAAACACTGTCATCACTGGATCTTCCATCAGTACTCATATATTTTCTAAAAGATATCATACAGCACACAGATTTCTGGACCGAGATTCTAGCTGACAAACAAAGTTATGCAAAAAAAAAATTCACCTTTCATGATATTAAATCAGGCCATGCATACTACCGCTATAATCCGAAGAAATCACATATACAACGTGGACTGGTGTATCAGTATCAAAGAATATCTTTACACCTTATTTTGAGCTATCTAATAATATATGTATGAGTCATGTGTGGGACAGAATAGGTATGGTCTCTCGAAATTATTTTTGGGTTATTCAACTCACGACTGTGCCAAACAGTAATAAATCCCATCTCTATACCTCTTTTAGATCTATCCAATGATATATGTGAGGCATATGCATAGGACAGATAAGGTATGAAGCCTTGAAATTATATTTGAATTATTCATCCTAGGGATGTGTCAAATCATCAATAAAGCCCATCTTTACACTCTTTTTTATCTATTCAATGATATATGTATATATGCCATGCATGGAACAGACAAGGTATTGTGTTTTGAAATTATATTTGGTTCAATCAACTCAAGATTATGTCGAATTAACACCATAGACCATATTTGCATTCTTTTTAATCTATCCAATGAAATATGTATGGGCCATGCATGTGGGAGACGAGGCATGGTGTTTATATATTATATATGAAGTATTCATCCCAGGACTATATCAAATCCGTATATAAACCTATCTTTACACTCTTTTTTATCTATTCAATGATATATGTATGGGCCATGCATCGAACAGACAAAGTTTGGTGTCTTGAGATAATTTTTGGTTCAGTCATCTCCGGACTATGTCAAATCAGTATGAAAGTCCATCTTTACATTGTTTTAGACCTACCCAATAATATACGTATGGGCCATACCAGGATGCTGACACGTTGAAATTATAGAAGAATTTTAGGTGGATTTATCAAGTATAGAATAACTACTACCCATCGCCTTTAACAAACATTTTTCTAAGTTTTTATGGGTATTCGGAACCCATGTACGGACCATGCATGACTATGGATAACTATACTTAAACCATTTTTGTATCAGAAATGTCGAATCAATCTTAAAATTTATTCTGACCCGTTTTTCAACCAAATTTAGAAATCATGCGTGGGCCACAGATGATGACAACGTAAAAGTGGTGTCCTAAAATTTTTAGATATGGTCCGAAGTTTTTTTTTCAAGTCACTGAACTTGGTCATGCGTCCCAAGGATAGTACATAACACGATACAAAACGATATTTTATTTCAAATAGCGAAAAACAAACGAATTTAAGCTCTGTAATCACATAAGCTCACGCTCCACTGAATATTCTTTGTTTGTGCACGAATTGATAGTATTAAAACCGCTTTCAAACTGACAAAACTGGTCAATTTGCAGCTTTTGTATCGTAAAAACAAAAGTACAAATCAAGAATCTGTGCAGCAAAACTTTTTCACAGGGCCTTGGACTATGACCCGACAGACACAGAACGCTTTCAAAGCTTCCTTGCAAAAACCTATTTCGAATTCCAGTAAAAGTTTTTTGATGGAATTTTGGCGAAAAATGTAGAATTCATGAACAGGGAGACTTGGAAATTCAGGTAAAAATGTGGAATAAAGAGTTTTCAGTCATATGGACCTTTTCACTAGGATTTTAGATCACTAGGCCTTGCAACTCTGATGCTAGAGCCAAAAAGTTCCTGGCAACAGCACTCACACCACGTGGCGATGACGTCAATCAATGTGATTTTACAGGCAGTCTATTAGGCCACTTTCAAATGATTATATCTGAAAACAGAACCTTAAGTACGAAAAGTACATGGCATAAGTTCTTCATTTTATCTTTGACTATGATTTTACACATGATTCACATTCCGAAAGCTTGCCCTGCAAAAGCCTTATGCGTTTAAATATCATCACTTTCAGTACTGCATTTTGATAGAAAATCAAAGATCCCGGAACAAAGAGACTTGAATTTCTAGATTAAAAATATGAAACAAAGATTTTCCATCCACACGGAACTTTTTAACTATGATTTTAGATCTCTAGATCTTGTAGCTTTAATACTAGAGCCATCTATCATAATAATGAATAATAATAATAGGAAAAAAAAACGTAGAATTTCAATAAGACTTTCACTGCAGCGAAAGCCTTAAATAGAAGTATTTGTTGTAATTGTTGGTTTTGAAAAACTAATAAAGATGAATTATAACAAGAATTCAACCATGTCTCTGTATGCTTTAGCTTCATTTCTTTTGTCAATAGCTGACAACTAACAAATTGGCGACAAAGTTTGATTTTGTAGATTCAATGGAAACTACAATGTAGAAAAGGTACTAAATTACAAATAATTCAATACACAAGACATATTGGATATCACGATCATCCAGAATTTCGTTGGTCGTTTTTAGACGTACTGAGTGATATTCCATCTAACTCAAAACTGACAGGTAATATATGTATACCAACATAATAAATAGGGACAATAAACCGACTGGGATAAAGGGTAGTTCCTCAATATCTACATGGTCAAACTTTTTCTCATTTAATTTGGCCTGAACCCCAAAAATAGAAATAAAAAATTTCATTCAACAAAGTTATAAGAACCCATAACAAGGTCAAAGGTCACCGAATACGATAAAATGAATTTTTAACTGTAAACAAAGGTCATTGAATACGATAAAATGAATTTTTAACTGTAACTGTAAGACCGTACAAAATGAGAATACTGGGACATACACCAAAAGATGCAAAAGCCCTCCGTTGCTATCTGTCGTGGACAAAGTTTTTCTGGTTGAATTTGGCCTGAAAATCCCAAAAATGGCAATAAAAATTTTCGTTCAACCAAGGTATAGAACCCATCACAAGCTCAGAAGTCACCGAAAATGATAAAATACATTGTTAGCCATAACTTGAAAACTGCACAAATAGACTATTGGGACAAACACCAAGATGCGGAAGTCCTACTTTCCTACCTGCTTTGATGAAACTTTTCTTTGTAAATTGTGAAGAACAGGAATTATGCACAAAAAACTGGTTTTAACGTTGTCATAGCAAGTTATTGACACAATTTGTGGCACAGAACTCTTATTATGTCATATCTTTGGTTCTCGTCTTCATTGTAATACATCAGCCCATGGAATATTCAAAGACCTACTTGGTGTAAGTGATTTCAATATAAATTTAGTTATACATATTCTCTCCAGCTCCTATTTTTCTTTTTTTTTCTGGATTTTGGCCGAAAGAGTATATTTTGATCCAGTGTTTTACAAATAAATTTTCGATATTTGTGTAATTTTTTTTGAGTGAATAAAATTGAATACTAGAATTAGTGATGTTGCAAGAAGAAATTGAAGTTCCACTTAAAAACCTTCCGTAGATAGAAAGGGAAATGGGAAACAACAAAATCCCAAATTTGAGACCAGAGTGTAGACTTTCAGCAAGCTGGGGCATCCAGAATTCAGCAGGCTTATTCGGTTATCATTCGTATTTCAAATCTATATATTTTATTGAAGCAAGTATGTTTTGATTCAGAATTGCTAATAGAAAAGGATCAAAACCTTCCAAATACCAGATAGATTACTTTTAGAACTGCAGAAACAGTTGCAGGATGTCATAAAAGTAGTTGCAACCATTTTAATTGAAAAATGAATACACACAGCTATCCCAATAGCTGTTCAAAGGAGTGTTGAAACTAAAATCAGCAGTTTTTTATTGCTCCCTAATTCTCTTTCTGTAGGAGACTACCAAAACCCCAGAAAAGATGCAAGGAAAAAATTATATACTCCTTTTTTACTGTATACAGAAACAGGAAATAAAACGCTTGTGTCTACACCAGCATTTTATTATGTTAAATTTTGGGTAAATTAGTTCATTATCAAATGTGATACACTGATGCATCTTCAAAAAATGCAATTACATATATCCAGCAAGACAAATCAGGATTCGAGAAACAAAAAAATATAATATCAAACACTTGTCCAGAATGAGGCGAATATGCCAGTTTCCCTTGGGTGATTAGATAAGACTGACTTAATTGAAGGAAACATGAATGCACACAGGCAATAATGGCTTCTGGGAGGTTGTAGTTCCGTTTTCTCAACTATGCCGTACCATAGATAGGCTGCAGATTTTCCCGGGTCAGTGCATCAAATTCGATAATAATTGTATCTTTTCTGCGATTTTGGATAATCTCTTACAAAGACAAAATTATGGAAGAACATAAAACTGCTAATTTTTTATTTCAACTCTCCTTTCAACAAATACTAAAATAGCCACAAGTAACCACTTTTCAATGACACTGATTGCACAACCGCTGTGATGGCATCCGGCAATTTTTACTGCCGCAATTCACAATAAAACCTCCTCCGAAAAACTATTTGGTGCTTGGGACAATTTGCTTTTTTTCTACTGGCAATCCTGAATCAAATATATCAGTGAATCAAAAATATCTCTTTTAATAAATTAATATATTTATTTGAAATTTGAATGGTATCCCAATAAGCCTACCTATGTCTAGATGTCCTAGCTCGCCTAAAATCTGTACTCTGGTCTCAAATTTGTGATCTCTTTCTCCCTTTTCTTTTTACTGGAGGTTGTTCAGTAGAAGCTTACCAACTTCTATTTCTTCCTGCAATGTCACTAATTATAGTATTCAACTTTATTCACTCAAAAACAATACACAATTACCCACAGAGTATTTAAACATAAAACGCATGTTTCAAATATACTCTACTCTTCTGGCTGAAACCCGGGAAAAACTCAATAAATAGGGGCAGGAGAGAAGATATATGATTAAATTTATATTGAAATCACTTACACCAAGTAGTTCCTTGAATATGCCAAGGCCTGACGCATTGCAAATAGACTGAGAACCTAAAATACGATGTAATAGGAGTTCAGCACTAGAAAATGTGCCAATATTATGTCACAACAACACCAAAAGCATAACGTTCTTTGAGAAAAAGTTCAATAAAACAGCTGGAAAAGTGTGGTACTGTTTTCGAGTTATACCTAGAATGCCTTTCAGCGTGTTCGGTGACCTTTGGCCTCGTTACGGATTCTCATAACTTCGTCGAGTCAAATTATTATTGAAATTGTTGGGATTTTCAGGCCAAATTCAACACCAAAAAGTTTGTCCACATAGATTTTGAGAAAATAACCGAAATCCCATTCAGTCTAATGTTCGGGCATATTCGATGAGTAATCACCACAATGTGAAAACGGTGTGACCTGTGATTGGTTTCATGCTAACGAATTTTAGCCTACTGTTTTAGTTCAATTACACGCAAAGGCTTGAGAAAATGCTGTAGAGGAGGACTGTTTTTCCTATTATCCCCACTGTTGCAAATTCACATTTTCCAAGTAAAATCCCAAGCCAGTTTTATATAATGTGCGCATTGATATATATCCTACCATTGTTGTGTTATTTCTACATGTTTTGTCCTATTCTAAAGCAGAGGTTCCAAAATAAATTGATTGATTGAATAGTAACATAAACAAACCTGTTAGACCTCCAATATGCCCACACAATCCACCTAATGAGTCGAAATCTTTACGCAATGTGATTGATAATGATCTGGTTTCAACATCCATCTAAGGAAAAAATTATATAAATTAGTGATAACTATACCATTATACTGCTAGGAACAATTATATTATTTTCATTTATTATAGTTGTTTACCATTTTCATAAATTAAGGTGAAGGTGTGCAAAAATTTTGCTGTATCAATGATGCTTTCTTCTAAAATTAATATTGTATCAACTGAATTCAAAATTCGGGCATGTGTTCCCATGACTCTGTCACAATTGCACTGCAGATATCATATGGTTCATTCACAAAAACCTTCCTTGCACAAGTATATGCTGCCGAATAATGGGGCCAAACTGCTTATCTGTGAATCGTTCAACAATCATTGGCTGCCAATAGCAAAAGGCATTAGCCGACAAGATAGCAAACGTTTATGCAGTTGCAATTGTGCTAGACTAGACAAATTGTTTGAAAGTAGTTAAACAATGCTATATTCCTAACCGATTCAACATTGTTGCCTTGATTACTTTTATGCTACCTATTTTTTAAGATGAAAGAATTGCTTAAACAAACATTCTCCTATCGAAACATCAAAAAAAAAACATTTTGTTAAAACAACAGTGCGGAACTATCACTTGAAATATCACAAAAAGAAATTGCATGGCACGAAGGTCTTTAACTAAAATAATTGCAAGCAATCAGAAGGTTTACTTTGTCCAGAAAATAAGACGTGAGATAGCGAAGTTGTATATTCATGTCTGTGCTATACGAAGTATCCATAAAGATAGTACTCAATAACTTATAATACGCCCTATAAAACTTTTGATCTATACATCAGAACGATCGAGTGATACAGGAATGATTGGCACAGAAATAGTGAGTCATATAGTTCCATGGTTGATCGTCATCAGTTAGCTTTTTAACTATAAACCAATTGTCTACTATAAACCTACTTCATAGTAAAGAAACTTATTGTGCATTTGTTGAAATTATTCACAGAGTTTGTTATTAGCAGTATACTGATGGATTGTCTGTTTCAACAAACATAAAAATAAAGGACAAGAATGACTACTTATTGACTTATTCCTTATTCAAACATGCTCTCTGATATCAAGAGACCTCGCACAAAAATTTCCTACCTTTTGAATAACTCCACATTCAAAATCAAGGCATATTATCACTCATTGACCAGTTGTCAATATCAAGTCCATAAAAAAATTCTTGAAAATTATCACAGATTCAGATATGTGCCAGTTGTCATCAGACAGAATGCAATATGAATTGAATATTCATACCTTTATAATAATATCCATGCCTTCAATCCATAAAAATTGTCTTCTTTGTGAGATTGCAAATCCACCCTCTTGAAATGGCAATTTTAGTAAAGTTTCATTTTCTTTCTTTATTTCGTGTTCCGAGAAAAACTTTATGAAAAGATGTGGACTGGATTTTAAGGCAAACCATTCCATACAAGTCTTACTTCCATTACAATCAGCATTCAGCTTAATAATCACCTAAAATCAAAATGAGATGTATCGTGTAGTGAACTGCACAATCCCCTTAAAAGTGACTCGTGACTTCAGAACCCTGTATGGCTGTAGTCATAAGGATGCTGGAATGAGATAGTATCCAAGTCAAGAACAGTAATAACGTAATATCCTTCCAAAAAATTACACTAACGACTTTGAAATACATCAATTTCCAAATAGAATATCAAATAGTATGTTTTTGAATAAACCTTTATGAATCTGATTGGGTGTTTCAAAATTAGACGTGAACCATTTTTCAGAATTATTTCAACTTTTTGAACCCTGAAAGACACCATGGTCCCTTTTCAGTGAACGCAGTATGACCGTGAAGGACACTACAGAGTGGTGTGTCTGGTGAACATGTGAACACAAACACAAAGATTAATTAGTCTTAGGTCAATGACAAACATATTTCAAAATTGCTTAACATTACAAAATTGTCTGGGTAAATTCCAAATGTTGTGACTATCCTACGATAAATATGCATAAATTAATACTAGTCTGTGTGTGCTGTGTAATTTTCTTTGTGGTGAAGCCATTGAAACACTTTTGTTGTATTTCAGACCATACTTATGGGTACCTAATTTTGTTGGGAATTTTATAGTCGTCTGATTTGGTCAGCCAAGTCTAGTATGTCATGAAATTGTGCAACTGACGACCGACTAGACGCAACTTTAAATACGTAGAAGCATATTTAAAGATAAGAGAACTGCGTATCTACGCTCAGAGGCTTCGTTGTATGTTTATTGAAAAATGTTGTTAAGTTTGTTCTGGATACACATATTTCTGCATATAGAGTAACTTCGTTTATGAAGTTAACACTTTGTAGAGTGTAACTGTATTTGATAAATGGTATTGCGTATTATGAGCCCCATATTACCGGAGTTTTGTCATTATAAACCATTATTTTCATTCCCTTCGTAATAATATAATAGTCTACAGAACTTTCAATATGGTGTTTATGATCGGTTTATCATGGAATTAATGATAATAATGAAGTTGTATGTGTATTTAAGATAAATGTAAGAGCGCAATATGAGCGTCAAATACAAAAGTTAGCTTTTTAATTAACACTATAATCTCTAAACACATAAAATGCAACTTCCATTTCTCATGCATAAAGCTATAATAAATATATTTACAGTGTACAATTTATATATTTACAATGTAATGAGAGCTAATCTATGTTCTGGCGTATCTGAGTTCTAAAAATTAAATGGAACAAAGAATAATTTTTTTTTTAAAATGATGCCATATGTCATGGTTACAGTTGCCAGAACTGGTGTTATTTGGTCGATTACTATTCTTACATTCACCAATAAATAGTCTAGTCAAGCTATCACGATTTCGACTAGAACTTGAACAAAATTTGCAACATTATTTTTATTGGAGGTTCAGTCAGTAGGGCCATAATCAACCAAAAACGAAAAAAATCAACTACAAATTCATTTGCTAAACCTTCAGACACATTGATTGAAAATGCACTTTTCCAATGTTTTGCGGAAGAATTTTAACCAACTCTCTGGATTTTCCGGTACGATAGTACGGTACGATTCATTTTTCAATTTTCGTACTTAGTACGGTACGGTACGAAGTTCGATATTTATTTCGTACCGTACCGTACTCTTTTTCGTACCTTCGCTTTGCACTTTATTCTTCTCACATGAATTTAAAAAAATTCATTCGACATCTATGCCGTTTCATAACGGGGCGCTGATAATATAAATTCTGTTTATCAAAGAATTTTTTTAAACTAAAGGGCAATTTTAAAATGATTTAAAGCGGCGCAGGTATGGCAATAAAAAATGCAACTGATTAACTTGAGCTGATTAAATGAGCTATGTCGTTTATCAGTTTTACTGTAGTGGCGTGATTGCGTGGAAATACATATATGTCGCTGATTTAAGAAGTCACAATCTGGACTCATTTTCATAAGGAAAGTTGTGATAGCTAAATTAAAATGGACAAGATAAGCAACATTCATAATACTAAAAAACACTGTGTAGTTTCTGAATATATCGTTAGCATCGCCGATGTGCTTTGACCGGTTTTTATTTCAAATTCACAATGGCGTAGGAAGTAGGGCCCGAACATATCAATTACAATGACGTATTCAGAAAAAAATTTAGGAGAGGGCACATTTTTTCCAACATGCAAACACAGGCTTTCAAATTAAAAAAAAAGATTAGCGTGCCGAACGCGCATGAATTTTTTTTTTTTTTTGAGGACGAAACAAAAATATATATTTTAAGAGCGAAGAGCCGGAGGCGCGCGACAATTTTTTGAAAATTAAATTAAAACCTCTCACTCCAATGCCACTAGGTTAACCAGTAACCACCATTATTACGTTTTGTTTGCATTCTGACACGTAGAAGTATATTATCAGAGCAGAAGCTTCAGGATATAATGATATAATTAGACTGTTTTGAGTTGAATGTTATCTGATGCTCAACTCAATCAGAAATTATATTTTGTAAAAAACAGCGAAGTCACAATATAGAGAATGAGGCATGTCGGAAATACGTCTGACTGGTATGAAAAAATAAATAGCATTATTCAGTTATCTGAAGAGAACTTAACTTAGCCCAAAAATACCAGATGCAAAAATGAACAAAGAAAAGTTTCTTGTATCCATGTCTTCGAATAAGACTGTATGAAACCCGCGTATGGGGCACAGCGGACATGCTTTCGGCGTGAGAGAATTATTGCTTCATGCGAGATTTTTCGCGAAGACAGTGCTTATCTCACCACTATTTATCAACTCCGGTCTACCATTCTCATATTAGGCACATTCTATATATAAATAGGAACAATGATATTTGGGGAGGCATAAGCATATGTACCCCCACCAGTTACGCCTATGTTTTACTGTCCTGGATTTTAAACCAGATAGCTTAAAACTGCATCACTTTGATCTAAAATGTTTCTTGCGGTGGCCAGATTTTACAAATAGGGCTGTTTTGGACATTGGTAGTTGGTACGGTACGAAATTGCTGCCCAGAAAATCGTACTTGTTTTCGTACTGGTACAAAATTTAGTACGATAAATGAAAAATATTAATCGAACTTAATTTCGTACTGGTACGAAGTTGGTACGATGTACGAAAAAAATAATATCGTACGGTACGGTACGGAAAATTTTCGAAAGGTACGGTACGAAGTTCGGTACAAAATTATTTTGCTGGTTCGAAGTACGATAAAAATTTCGTACCGTACCGTACTTCCACCCTTACTCACCACTCAACACGGGATGTAGTAAGGCTAAGTGTAGGCTGAGCCAAACAGGAAAAGATCATATCTTTCCAGCAATTGTAACCCTGTCTGTCTATAAGTGGCCTCTCTTACAGGGCCTTGGACAGGGTGATCCCCTCTAAGAAGTGGCTATAAAAAAAAGATAAAAAAACAATAGATCAAAAAGAGTGTGATAAATATATACTTAGGAAATGATTTGACATAGTCCTGAATATCCAAATATAATTTCAAGATTCCACGCCTTGTTTATCCCATGCATGATCCATACATATACCATTTGATAAATCAAAAAAGTGTAAATATATGCCTTGAAACTGATTTGACCTAGTCATGACATAAATAATGTGATTGCAATTTCTAGACTACACATCATATCTGCTCCAAGAATGGCCACACATATATCCCTGGAAAAGCCTTCAAAGGTTTTGAAAATGATTTGACACAGTAATGGCACAAATAATTCATTTAAAATTTTAATTTCAACTAGTGTTTTTCATAGGTTACTCCAAAAAGTTCAGATATCCTATTTATTTTTTCTTCTGTTACCAATTTTGGATCGTTCGTCATCAGATATTTCACACTGGCTTTTGCGGTTTTGACTTTAATTGGTAATAAATAGGTTTCATTGGCTGATTTCTTTTGCAAAATATGCCAAAATTTTTTCACATGCCTCAATAAAAAGCGTGAAAGTTATTGCATAATGCAACAATCAATGGGACCTTGTCCTAAACATCAAACATGCTTCTTTTTGTCATGTCATTTTCATCACTGATTGACTTCAGTATCATTTTGTTATATCAGCATATATACTTTCGTCACATGATTTTGCCTATTCAATTTTTCCTGAAATTGGGGTCACTTAGAAAAAAGGTTGGGAACCACTGTTTTGTAGATTGTACCCGAAATAGGTTTAGTTGCAATTTTGTCAAGGTAAAATTTAGATTTACTAAACTATAACTAAAAGTGTTCACTCAATGAATAGTAAAGCTTTTTACCAACTTTAATTGGGGAATACCGGATTAACGAATAGCTAATCCAGTAGTCTAGATGGGCATGGTTCCAATCCAAATTGATGTTTTACAACATGGTGGCATACATCATTGTTATTTAAGAAAAACATGAATTTCGAAGAAATCTATGCTTGATTGGAGTGAAAGCCATGTTAGTTTAGAAAAATAGGACAGCATTTATTTACATGATATACATCACAGATGATGTAGACAAGATATTCACATTGGCAAAACAGTCTATCTTGTCATTGTACAGTTTTACAGTTTGATTGCATATGGAGGACTCTAAGAAACAATAATAAAAAATAAAAATAAAATAAACTCTACTATTCCATCCAGCTGAAAAAATAAACATCAATTCAAACTCGAACCTGAACATTCATTATTTCTGCGAAAGTTTGCTCACATGGTGAAGTAAGACTATAATGTAGTTCATCAAATGTTGAAATATGGCCCAATCCATATAGTGCACATTCTTTTTCAGAAAATGAAGCTCCGCCTGCATTTATCTCTTTAACTTCTTCGACATTCTCAGATACTGTGAAACATGGAATAAATATTATCAGATTCATTTGTGTAATCTGCGTGCTGAAAAAGTATTTCATTGGAAGCCTTCGGCTGTTCTATCATGACCAATTGTGAATGAGACACAAATCCTTTTTTTATCTGAATTCGCCCGGAGCAAGATTCTAAAAGACTTTTAGTAATGGGTGTCACCCAAAACCACTATTGTGCAAAGAGCTACAAAAAGACAGAAACTAAGGCCAAAGAATCTCAAAAGTTATTGACTCGAGTTTCGAAACCAGATCCATGTGATCGGTAAAGCAGTGTTAAGGCCTTGAATTCCAAATCTCAATAGTTCATGTAAAAACCTTCTTGCATAAAATTAACTATGACACTGTAGAACTTCCACAGTGATTGAATGTGAAATGGTAACTTATGTCATTAATAGGTTAATAATTTTGTTCAGAGGAACAAAATCAGAAATTTCTTTCGAACAAAGGCAATTTTAATATCTATAAAATAAACGAAGTGATTCAACATTACGACGATGAGTCAAGCGTTGAAGACTTTGAAGAAAGAAAGTTTTGGATCAACAATGAAGATCACACGTCGTTGAACATAATTAAGCATGTTTACAACTGTAACAGCAGAACCCCAAATGTGACAACAATACTCCATGCAGAGGTGAATCAGACACTTGTGTAAATTAAATATATTTTCAGGTGGAAGATAACGATGGGCATAATATAAAGAAAACAAATTCATAGAAGTGTTTTAGCAATACTTGTGACATAGTCATTTTAGGTCATATCATTAAAAAAGTGAGTTCAATGAGTCAAATATTTGAAGATATTCCTAAGGAGTTGTACCGGATAGTGAAAATTTGTGTTTCCTGTGGTCTGGTGTAGCGATTAAGTGACAATACTTTGGGTTACCCCGAGTTAAGTGACATGTACCACGTGTTACCCCACTCAGATATTATGACCAAATCAGATTCAAGCGATTTAGCGAGAGAAAGGCGCTGTCTCAAAGCAGATTTGTCACTTAGACACAAAGCAGAGTTGTACAATCAGTGTGAATTACCAAGTCACACACCAGTCCGTCAGGATAACCATTAATAATATAAATTAAAAATAAACTTGGACCAATAATAGACCCCTGAAGAATGCCACATGAAATGGAATGAGTTCTTAAGCGTTGACTGTTCAAAACAACGTTGATTAGATGGGAAAGATTTTATAATAGAGAAACTTCGGCTCGATATGCCGTATAACTGTATTTTTTGCAATAAACTACAGTTCCAAACTCTGCCGAAGGCTTCAGAAATTCTTCTTATATGTATGACAAAATAAGGCGTACAATGGCCTAAAAATTTGTCCCTTTTTGTATTTCTATTTTCGAAGTCCATATCCTACTAGGAAACTATTACAGGTAGCGGTACCATATTTCGCAGTCTGCTTAAATTTATCGTCTGCTTTTGAATCAGTACAATGACATAAGCGCAATACATTACATAATCTAGGGGATGATTTACTAACAGCTGAATTGCAACTCCACAAAATTTAAGTAATTAAAAAATTTCAATATCCCAAAGGCCAAAAGCTGATTGCACAATTTTAGAAACGACAAGGAAAAATTATTAACAACAAGAAATCTTGATTATATTCAATAGGGGAAAAATTACTTAGTTGCATGATTACAAAATTTAATATACCGTAATTATTTTCAAATTTATTACCAGCCTATATTGCAAAATGTTAAAAAAATTCTGACATAAGCGTACCAAACTAATCGAACACGATCAAACCTGACTGGAAATTGTGCATCCTACGCTTGTACCCCGTATATTGTACCACCCCACTTTTGTACACTATCCTTATATTAAGGAAGTAGTGCCTTGTAAGGTAATTTCAAACATTGTTGTTCACGGCGGATAAGTAGACAATTTCATAATCTTTGCAAGTTAATTCATGATTAATTTTAGATCTTCACAAAATTAAACAGTAGCTCTCAGCAAGAAATGTACTGGAATTTAAAAACAAATCTTGTTCTTCCATAAATAAACAAATACATCATCAACCAAAAAGGGTAATATCAAATCAGGATAAAAGACAAAATTCTTTGTTCTCAGTGTCTACGCTAAATTGACTCGTTTGTCTAGTTCGACTCAGAAAGAATAATTTACAAAATACAGTAAACTAGGTGGAAAAATGCACCAAATAAACATATAAAAGTTGATCAAGAGATGTAAAATGAACATGAATAATATTTTTTGCTTTGCGTGTTTCGCTCCATGTACATTTGAATTTCATTTATTTCTCATATTACAGATTCGCTGCCAACCATCTATCAATGAAGGCAAATGGGTGAAAAGGAGAGAGCAGCAAACACGAAACATAAATCAGCAGGAAATTCACAAGAT
Source organism: Styela plicata (assembly GCA_963675895.2). NCBI lineage: Eukaryota > Metazoa > Chordata > Ascidiacea > Stolidobranchia > Styelidae > Styela > Styela plicata. The sequence continues at coordinate 22,467,724 of OZ023145.1, forward strand.
GCAAATTCACAAGATTATGGGTTTCTATAATATCGTAGACTCTTGCAAAACTCTCATATATATTTTACAGTTGACCGATCAAAATTTTGGATATTTTCTCAAAATCCATGTGGACAAACTTTTTCTGGCTGAAAATTCCAAAAATGGCAATAAAATTTGATTCGACAAAGTTATAAGAACCCATAACGAGGTCAAAAGTCATCGAATACGTCGAAATGGATTTCTACCCATAACTCGAAAACTGAACAAGATTTGTTTCAAAAAATTAATTGCTTCCTTTTCATTTTTCAATGAGCTATTATGTTTCATGGAGTTGTACACAGTATTCATATCCTACATATGTATATTGTGTAGCTGCATAAAGTTTCTGGCTAAAATTTTTGAGTAACAGATTCGATTTCTCATGTTTTGACCGAGATCAGTTGTCAATAACAGTGTACTCATTTAAGCAATGACGCATATTTTCATAGCACGGCATGATTCGAACTAATGGCTAAGTCCATTTTCAGACTTATCATTGGGTGGTATTATGACATCACACATTTGGTACACCTGGCTGAAAGTAAAACTCAACGCCTATGGAGACTTACTTAAGGTATTCAAATAATGAACTTACAGTATGTACATAAAAATCCGCCATGATTCAGAGCACAATCACAAATGTTATCATCTATGCAACGCCCACCATTGGTGCAACCACTTCCACATACCGCTGGAAAAATATGCATAGATAATTATGGATAACTAAATAATCCTATTTTTTATAATTCCCATATTGAGTAAGCTATGATCAGTGACGAAATAAGAAGAATATTTTTTGGGGGGGAGTCAAACGTTTTACTCAATCTTCAAATGATGCATTGTTATTCAAAATAAACCGCATGGCAGAGGCATGCGAAAAAATTATGAAAACGAAACAAAAATCTCATTTTCAGATTAAAATGTTGCAAAATAAATAGTTAGTCAGTATATGAGCAATTGCAATTGCGCGAAGATTTCATGAAAATATGAAAAAAACATCTATTTTAATTTGAAATGTTATAAAATACACAAAATTAATCATGAAAAGGTAACTGTACATCGAAGGCGTGAGAAGATTTTGTGAAAATGAAATAGAAACGGTCATTTTATTTTTTTTATAGCCATTACTTGGAGTGGATCACCTTGCCCAAGGCCCTGTACTAGCGGCCACTCATACATGGACAGGGTTAGAATAGGCGGGAAGATATGATCTTTTTCTGTTCGGCTTAGCTTACCCAAGCTATTACACACTAGGTTGATTGGTGGCATGGATTATTGAGCCGTTTTAAAAGCAAAATCTCATGATTTGAAATAATCAAAATTGGCTCTTTTTTCTTGGTGTTTCTTGGTTTATTTTTTCTTGGTTCATTTGAGGTGTAAGCAATTGATTCCATATTCAACTTGAAGTCGACAATTGCTTGTTACTAATTTCATTTATTTTTGGGATTTTTGGCAATGAACATGAAAATTTAGTAACAACAACATTTTAATAATGTGTACTTTCAGTCAGAGCCTAAACACCAGTGAAAATAAGAATAATTGAAATAGAAATAAACAAAAATAGAAATAAAAGCCTCGGATAACCTATTTATTTATTTTTCAATTACATCTTCTTTCCAATTTTTTTATTTGATAAGATATTTTGGCAATCCTTTGGGAGGTTACACAGCGGGTGCCTGGCCCATTCACATTTCAACCCCATCTGGCTAGCCATTTGGTCAATTTGAAATTTACTCTAATACTTCTCAGCATGGTGATATAATTTGTGTAATAAATTTTCTTTAATCACAGCAGTTTATAACATTAATTATTTCATCTTTTTGTATCTTTATTTTTTTCAACTCTAGAGAGAGAGTGTGAGAATGAATACTTTTTTTCAAAATTCAAATTTTAATGCTCAAGTGAACAAATGTGTGCAAACTCTTGATTGGGTTCGAAAAACATATAGAGAATGCAAAAAAATTAATGATTATCTGTGGATGGTAATAATGATGCAACGTATCGAATATACAGCTATTATCGATTTTCGAAGAGTGGATCCGGCATTTCTCCCTTGAGTACTCCCATAGTACCATTTAGCGGTGTTGAAAGCATAAAATAACAGATTGATAAGTAAACTATGCTTACGGTCTTTTTCCTTGGTATATGCAATTTCTGCTCTTATGTTCTTTATTGGTGAGGCGTGGATGTACAAAGCAACATTTATTGCTTGTTCAAATTTTATGGACTTGGTAGTAACCTCACAAATATCATCATCAATGTAACTTCCTTTTCCATATCCAGCAATTTTTATATATCCTGCACTGAAAATTCAGAGTAAAATTATACAGAAGTTAGTGCAATAAAGCATGAGTAATAACTTTTATTGTTCTCGGTTTTAATTCCAGTAATATGAGTTGTCTCACAGGGAAGACTCAAAATTGCCCTAACGTACGTAGTGGTTGAATTCTGTTCACAGTGCAATTTACTGGTTTTCCATTTTATATAGTGATTTCAAATCGTCCAAAAACATTTGAATACCCAATAATATATGTGAACATAAGGAATTCATACATGCATATTGTTCCTGTTTTGACAAATTTTTTTAATGGCAACCACACTATAGGGAATATTTGAAGCAGTGCTTAAAAGAGACTAATTAACAATCTCTCGTTTGGCAAAGAGATAAATAATACACCAGCAATTAAACCAAGTTGGAAACTGCTATGTACAGACACAGCATAATGTTAGAAGTCCAAAGCATGAATTGCAGAAATATATGTAAATATATATATATTCAAGTATACCTACAAAAGGGTTGTTAAGACCTGAAATTGTCATTCATGCAGGGAGATTTGATGACAAAAAATACACTCCTACTATTTAAAATTAGTTTCTTTTTCACGCACCAGTTAAATTATTGCAAATTTGAAGTGAAAATTCATTTTTTTTGCTGCTGTGTGAAAATATCAGGTTGTCAAATCCATCAGCATTCTAGTACACTCTATGACCATTTTTTGCTGTAGCTGAGTTTTAAAACACAGAATACAGTAAACAATGAGCATGGAATTCGTTCTGCAGCTTTATTTGTGATGCTACCTGAAATGCTACATTTTCAACTGACGCATGTAACCCCGCAAAATCGCTGCATGGATATGTATTGGCATCAAGGAAGTCATTCCTATTTGAAGATACAAAGTGAAACTCAGTTCTGTGGAATCTGCATAAATTGTAATCAATTGAAATTGTTATTCCAATCGACGATGCTATCATGCCTGATTAATCAATGTATGAACAAAAAATTGGGGGTGCGGATATGCAACTAGATCTGGGAATAATTGGTTGACAAATGTTGCTTTTATAACCATCATTCTTTTACAATAAAATTTTTGGTGAACAAGTAAATTGATTGTTTATTTTTATATTTGTTATGGTACCATACATGACAAAGTTCGCTATATAAAGATGGTTAAATTTTATTACATTGAAATTACGTTAAAAACCACAACTAGATGCCCTGGTTAAAACTTCAACTAGGCAAATCAGTGTACAAATTTGCTCCATTGCGTCCAAAATTGCTGAGCATGAAACATATTTAAAAAAAAATATAGTGCCAAATTTACCTTAATTAGGCCAATTAATGGAGCCTGTGTGTCCGATAGAAGCTTCTGATGAAACATGGGTGCTCAATAAAATCTTTAGAGTATAGCAGATTTGTGGAGATGAAAAGTTGTGTAAATGTCCTAAACTTGCTTGTAACCAAATGTGTCAAATTTACTTAGACATAGGTTGGAAATGGAGTTTTTTCCCCTTTTGAAACTACGCAAATGATCATTTTGCACTTTTCACAAAAAAGTAACACTGGCATGCAGAAATTGTAATCAAGGAACTTCTCGAACATAAGTTACAATTTATTAAACATAGGGAAGTCTTTGTTTTTTATCTAAACCACAGATTTGGAATGTTAGGACAAGGCACAGTAATTAGCCAAACTATTTTCCATTGACTTCCATTCTGCTTCAATGCATGACACACATTGGCCATTGGACCTTGTCATTCCTTCTGAGTAGTTTGAGGTATTGTCCAAATTGTTCAATAAATGTCTAAATGATTATCAAATTACCTAGTAAATAATGCAATTATTGAAAACTTATGTCTCTTTATGCAATTTGCTTTCACATTTGAAAAAAATATAACAGGCCCAGGATAATTCTGAATATCATGTAAAAAGCTTTCTACAGTCTGGCATGACCCAATCATAAGAATACCAGGAAAAATCTCAATCTAACAATAAAAAACCTATCAAAAAATCTTGTAACGAAGCTCAATAATCTTACTGGTTCCACTGTGGATGGAGGATTTCCACACTAGATGGAATGACAAGTCGCAAGATGAATCTCATAACCAGATATTGTTAATTGCATACTGTGGATTTCTTTTCCCACCAAATTGACATTCAATCTTTGGAAATGGTTTATCCCCTGGGGAGTGGAGTGGTAGATGGTTTTACCATCGCACAGGGCAGATACCACTCACTGTACTTTACCATGGCTATTCAGTTCCATTTGTGACATTTTTCATTTAGAGTGCATTTGCTGGTACTACATCTTTCAGTAGCTCTGCTAATAAGTGGCCGTTAGTTCGTTCCTTTTAGGCACTGCTTCCGGCCTTGATCAGAGTGAATTTAAATCAAAAAATATCTGGGTAAGTGCCGCCATTGTACTGCTACACTTTCACACATAAGCAATCAGTTAGTTTAACTGGCTTCTGGTCTCCAAACCTTTTCCTATTGGCGTGATATTCCTTCAATGTTAATTTTTTAGATATTTAAATGAGTCAGTTCATTTAGACTCCATGATCATATAAAATGGATAGATTCTTAGCAAAATGAAAATAGAAAAAATTTTAAAAGCATGCTTTTTCAAATGTTAAATAGGATATCAGAATGCGAGTTTTCACACATTTGCTCACCTAAGTATCAAAGAAATATTGAACTTTGAAAACAAGAGCCTTCACTCTCCCATGCCATTTTTCTTTCATACACACACACAATCATAAGAGTTATCTGTATCTGTTAGTCCAAGGTTTAACCTCTAGTCTATTGAGTTTCAGGAATTATAAATTAGATACCAGTATAGAATTTCTTTTATATTGATCGAGTTTGATAATTGAACTTATTGTTTCATTACAAACACAATAATTTTAAAATCAAAATTTTGAAAAGTCTCTTTGCGAAAGCCTAGATATGAAATTATGCAACAGAATCTGGTCCGTTTTAACACTTTGTTTTGAGATCAAATTTTTTGTGGAACCACAATTTAGAAGCGTCTATAACGAAGATGCATTCAGAGCATATGGAAGTTTCAGTAATAGATAAGCTGAAAGTCTGGCAACCTCTTACATGGAACACATCTTGCAACACAGCGGTATTTGATAATTTATTGTATATGTTACCACATTCTCGTACAAAAATAAAATAAAAGCTAAACAACTTACCTACAAAAATTTTCTTCAATTTGCACGTTTAGTGTCACATTTTCATTTTCTGAGACGTAAATTACAATGTTGCAAAGCGGAGTAGCAGAAGATGTGAGACTAGTACGGTCAGCTTGAAGTACAATGGTCTTTGATACTTCATCGTATACTTTACCACATTCTGGTACAAAAACAAGAACAAAACATTAATTAAATTGTGCATTCAGTATACAAAACAGACAAATGAGTTTTAGAATTTTATCTTGCTTTGTGTGATTTACCAAATTTAAACATCATAAGTACAGTAGTAAATTTATCAAATAGTCATTACACTGGTTCTCATCATACTTAAGATCATACATACCCACTGTACAATACTTACATTTGAAAGAATTATAAAAAGTTATGTGGCTTTTTTGTTGTGAATAAGTATTTGAATTTCAAAATATGTCACCACAAATTAATTGGAAATTATTTATATTAGGTCTTGTTGAAGCTTTGGTACAAAATGTATTTTTAAATGTACTGATATCTGAACATACCCTTGGTGTAATGTTATCAATTGCAGTATAGAATATTTTTTCTAAAAAACCCTATTAAAAAATCCTAGGCCATTCAGCCTTTCAAAGACAAGAGGATTTAGAAGAGGTCAGAGATAATTTACCAGTTTAATACATACAATTCTTTTGGAATTTCATAAAATCCAAGAAAAAGGGACTTTGTAATTGCATATATGTATGCTATTAGTATAACAAAAAATTCCCTGGCATGATTCAAGATTCTGATATTTGGATATCCTTATATAGGAACCATTTATCCTTAGCGGGCTTTAGGATAGTGTTAGCGGAATTCCTGCGTGACGTAAGCGGCGACTCAATGCACTTTACCACGACGGTTCAGTTTCCTTTGGGATGTTTTCGGTTTAGAGTGCAGTTGCCGGTACTACATCTTTTAGTACCTCTGCTATTAAGTTGAGGTTGGTTGGTTCCTTCGGGAGCTGCTCGCGGCCCTTCTTGAGAGTGAATTTCAATAAAAAAAATACCTGCTTCCGTACTGCATCGATGTTGTTGAAATTACACAGGATTGATGAGAGCATGAAAAACATGAATTCATTGGGTTAGTAAAGCAGTATTAAGTCGCACTATTTTTTAAGGTTATAGTGTATCCAATGAGACAACCTGCTGTCATGCTCGATGAAGTGCATTTCCATCTGGCGGTTTACCAAGTTTTAGGAATATTTAATGTTCGTTACTATTGGATTTAGGGAAACAATTAACAGTCTCCTGAAACCGCTAATGTGCAGAGAGTTACATGAGTACAGAGATGAAGATTGAATATTCTTTATCCATCAAAAAAAAAAATTTGTCACGAGTTTTGAAGACATTTAGGTCAACACAATCAGGAAAACAATGTGCATTTTATAAATTCGAGGAAAAACGTTTTGCGTTGTGACACTGTAGAACTTCCACAGTGAAAGGATGAAAATGAATGACCAAACGCTTGAACTTTGTTTGAGGAACTAGAGCAAAGCCCATGATAATACCTACAGGTAGAAGAATTAGAGCGAGGTATTTACTATTTCGACTTGTCTTCATTGTGGAAATCAAGACATTTATAGTTTATAGTGTATATTCAATTCAAACTCTGTGTCTGGTTCGAATCACCGAATCGAACCGCCCAGCCCTAGTCCAGCGTGACGAATGTGATGAGCTTCCTCAGCAGCAGCACCAGAAAGCGAATTTTCAGTTTGATTTGCCTAATTGTAACGATTACTTGACAAAACTTTGGTCAATCTTTTTCGAGCGTGAGGGGCATGTCAATTGTTACTCCAATCAGTTATTCTGGCTAAATCGGACTCAAACAATTGGGCAAGAGCATATAAGATTTTTCATTGAGACATGAAAACATAGTACTATCATAAACGTAAGTAACCATGTCACATATCAGGTTATCAGACAAGGCAAGTCATTTATATATAAAAGGATGAAGTTAGTCCGAAGATCAATCCCTGGGAAACACCGGATCAAATGAAACAGGTTTCTCGAGCGTTGACCGTCCAGAACGACGTTAAACTTGCGATTGTATAAAACGATTTTTGTTGACCAGAGATTGACCAATATTTGGCCAGAGATTCATATGACTGTATTTTCTGTATTAATTCGAAGACTTTAGGGATAATTAGCAAAAGGCTGATATTTGGGGACTCGTTGGGATCATTTCAGTCACCGCAGCGGCTGAAAACCATGGGGAAGGGTTGATCATAACCTGCAATCTTCGATGGGGAATAAACCCTCGATCCCGAGGCGTATCCACTCTGCAATTTCGATCGCACAACCAGAGAAAATTGCAAAAAGTGGAGAAAATTACGAAAAATATCCCAGTCACCACACTTGTTATAACAGTTTAGTTTAGTTTGCTTGAGTGGGGACCTCGAATTAGTTGTATTCGGGATTATTGGAGGTCGATGTATGCTTTTAATTGATTGTTCAATTTTAGCGAATGTATTAAACTTTTTCTCCCATTCAATCCAGCGTTTTCGAGTTGATCAATTTTGATCCGATATTTCACAGACAAAAGTGCATTCAAATGATTGTTACTGTTGCCGTTTTGCTAATACCCCGCGACCCAAGCATGATAACGCTCGGCCAAGGACAAGTTGGCGACCTGTGCTTCCATTGGTTTTATTCGTGCGTTCCATTCAATAGGGACTCCTGCTCGGCTCGGTGTTATTTTTTGATAATAATATGATTAAACCGGATTCACATCGTTTTGACAGCGCGATGGGTTAGCGGTCTTACCCATGAAAAATTTCAGCCTGTAGGTATGGGCTTTAGAATTGTCCTAGTGGGAGTACGTATTCCCTGCTCTTCGTAAGAGACGATTAAAAGTAGACAAGTGGTAGATTGTTTAACTATCACCCAAAAATCATTTACTGCACTCTATAACAGTGGATTCGTTCTTAGTACTAGTGTTGGCAATTCTAGGTAAAAGTACCGACTTTACCTACTTCAACGTTGGCCGAGTTTTGAATTTTTACTCAGTACATTTACTAGGTGGAATAGGTTAACTTACACAATTTTCAAATGGCCCTGGTTCAAAAATTAGGTATTTAGTATATGAAATGAAATTGTATTTTCATTATAAAAAACTTGTGAAAAAGAATATTCGAAAATCTTAACCCTCAAATCTAATAAAATAAACTAGTTTTCAATCGAAGAACTCACTAGTTTTGAAAGTGAAACTAGGATATCTAGATATACTATGCCTAGTTTTTTTTTATAGGCACTTCTTAGAGTGGATCACCCCGCGCCCTGTAACAGCGGCCACTTATATACAGACAGGGCTACAATTACTGGAAAGATATCATCTTTTCCTGTTCGGCTTAGCCTACCCAAGTGTTTCAGAAAAAACGAAATTGGCATCACCAGTTGGTGCTACATATTACATTTCCGATTTTTTTTTTCGTAAATCCTTTCGCTTACTATAACCTTACTTGAGCTAATTTATTTGGGAAAATAGAGGAGTTACACGACACCCCCTCCCCCATGCGGAGCTGCAGCACCAATACTGCTTTGCTTCTGAGTAAAACTTTAGCAAAACACTCTTTTCCTCGTCTCTGTCAACTATGGCCTCTGTAGTTACGGGCTTTAGAATAGTTCTAGCAAATTTCCTGCGTGTCGTATAAGGCGACTAAAAGGAAGCAAAGTAGCACATGGTTTTACCATTGCATATGGCAGATACCACTGCGGTTCACTTCAATACCATGGCCTCTGGAATTTTTCTTAGACTGCAGTTGCTGGTACTACTTTTAGTAGCTCTGTGTTATTAAGTGGCCGTTAGTTGGTACCTTTTAGGCCCTGTTTCTGGCCTTGCTCAGAGTGAATTGAAAAAAATATACAAATAAACGGCCAATTGATAGTAAATATTGAAAACTACTCACTCGTTTAAGGACGACCTGCAACCTGAAAAAATAAGTGTACATCATGACAATAGTAAAATTCGTTGATGGTCGTAGAACGTGTATGGGTCTTTTTCTGCTACGTTATAATCGGCAAGCGAGATGAACTTTCTGAGATATGAAGCTCACTAAACAGCAAGATGAGTAAAGTTACATAAAAACAACAGTTAAAACTTGAGAGTGACATTACGTTGAGATGCATAATCAAGATTATGTAACAGTCGACGCATATTTATGAAATATAATGCAACATAGCGCCCAAGCCAGTTCCAGTACCGGATTTTGTTATCTAGGAAGTCGCCATTTTGGACAAGGGCTCGACAGTGAGAAAAGTTTCACATTATTATCAAGAAATTGACAAATTGACGCTTTCATATACCGCAAAAATTAATGTTTTTAATTCATAGGTCTAGCCGAATGACGTCATTCTGCAGGCCTACCTGGTCGAATGTACGTCGATTAAAATTCAACAAGTGTGTTTGTCGGTATTGCGTGACTATTTTGGGCAGAATTTAGGAATTGGGAAATTTAAAATATTGTTGTGGGTATGAAGCGAAGCACGTTATAGGCAAGGCCTCAAATTAGGAAGGGGGATAAAAATCGAAAAAATGTGGTTGCTCGTCAACCTTCTAACATTTATTAACATGTATGTCCATATTATTTATGGTTTGAAATGGAATTCCCAAACAGAGCGCCCATCATTAGAATTAGCGCAGATTTTATTGCAATGCTACTAGTTTTTTTCTGAACATAACTTTTTGCAACAAACAATTCCTTTTATCCCTTAACTTTTGGTGAAAAATATAACTGTTTAGACTTTTGGAGAAAACAAATTTCCACATCGAATTTAAAAAATAATTTTCGTTTTAAATTGAAGCAGTGAAGATTTTAAAATTTAAAAATAAATTTCGCATCATTTTAACGAGCATTCCGACGAAACTTGCAATAAATTTTGGATTTTTATCTCGAAAACCTCTCATAAAAAAATAACATACGTCTCTATCACTAAGAGAAAACTGATGGTTCTATAAAAGTTCTTCAGCTGCCATAAATCATCGTTTGGTTTTTGTTACAATAGTTTTGTGCCATTTTCCTTATTAATTTTAAATTGGATTATATGTTATATGACCTTTTGAGCAAACTCCTTGCGATAAATACAGTATTGACGAGAGGAACTTTGGAACCCCAAATGAATACATTTCACGTGTAAACATTGGCTCCACACGTTGTGCTTTGTCTTCGCTCAGCATTTTATCAAAAGCGATATTGGGCTATACATGTTTAAAATAAACTAAAAAACATGTTGTTGCTTTACAGTTTAGGAAAAATACTCACCGGTGAGCTGTAAATATACGAAGAAAATTACGACGAATGATCGTGATACTAACATTCTAAAGTAGTCTTTGTGATCATCATCCACACCTCACTCGAATGTTACTGTCACGTATATATATATATATATATATATATATTTCCAGTTGGTAAAAGTCGTAATATTGACATTAAAAAATACTGAAGATATTTACATCCCGGATGTCTACCCGGATTTCCATGCTTAACGGTCCTTGAGATTTTGCTTTTCTAGATTACGCAACAAACGTCAAACTTGTTACAATTATAGTGCACTATTTCAAAAGTGGATATTGCAAGAATCCACCGCCCTCAAAATCTAATTTTCTTTCGTCAAATCATCATTTTTCAAAAACCCGAAGTCGTCGTAAAGATGGAATATCCGAGAATTGTATTTATTTCACATGTATGTGAACATGAAAACTTAAGCATTTTCAAAGAAAATAAATTAATTATAAATAAAAGTACTACACTGCTACGTTATTTTATTCTATTCACTTTTGTCTCAAAATGAAGGTGTTTTCGCTTTCAGCCAAAATAGAGCTAAGATAGACCTTGATAACGCTCCCCCCAAGTATATGCAGATGAATCAATTAAAACCCCATTTTTATTTTATTATCGGAGGGGACAACTCTGCCATTTCGGTTATCGTTTTATCAAGTCCTATTAGAGCAAAAAAAGAATTTATAGATTCATCACCAAATATAAATGCTCTTGAAAAACAATACCATAATACATTGTTACACTTTGAGATTTTGTCTGGAGACGCCTTCGCCGTCACTGAACAAATTTTTCATTTTCTAAAATTAGGATTCATATTCAAAATGTTCATATAGGGGAGGAATGGCGGATGCGGTTTGCTAACAATCTAAAGCCAGGATATAGATGCTAATAACTTTTATTATTGTTTTCATATTTATAATAAAAATTATACCGGACTTGGCATATATATATATAAGTGTCATAAAAATTTAATAACTGTAATAAAATATGAACAGGATTCGGACACAAAATAAACTGTAATAACAACCCGGATGTGAGTGTTCCTGGTGTTGTGACGAGAAGCATTTTCTTGTGGTGCTTGCGAAATATAACAAAATGTTTTTACTATAGTTAGAATAAGCTACACAAGAGAACCCCTATATCGGTCAAAAATCAAACAATTTGATAGATTGCAATTGACAATTAATATCAAGTAGTGTATATAGGGAGGAGTGGCTCGCTATAACATTATGTACGAATACCGAAAAATTTCGGAAATTTCGGCGCTTACATCTCGCCGTGAGTTCGAATCTATATATTGCTATCAGAGTAACCTCACTACACTGTATTATCGAGATCCTGACGGCTCACGAAAACCGGCGAGATCAGGGTAGGAAGTTGGATAAGAGACTGAAGAGAAATATAAAATTTCTATGGTGGGAAATTAAATCTCTTGCTGGCCAGGATTCGTGGATGTAAACGAAGGCTAAATTCGAAAATCAGGCCATTTTGGAACTGAACCCACCACACATCCCAGGGTGTAATAACTTGGTGTAGGCTAAGCCGAACAGGAAACGATCATATCTTTCCAGTAATTTTAACCCTGCCCGTCTATAAGTGAGAGTGATACGGGGCCTTGGGCAGGGTGATTCACTCCAAGAAGTGTCTATAAAAAATTCTCAGTGGTGTAGTCTATATGCAAGCTACGCATCACAAGGAACAGCTCCTCCCTTGCTCATTGGATATCTCAGACTCAAAGTTGCATGTGAAATATCATATTCTTAAACAAACTATATGAACTATGCTGATGTGTAGCATGGGCTATATTTTAGATATCATAATCTCAAACATTTCTTTCAAACAGAATATCGATTTGAGATTATTAATAATCACTACTGTAGATTTAGACAATAATGCTATTTCTTTGATACGCTTTGTTCTTACACCTTAGACACTTCATCAGGATCTCTTCAGTTCAAAAAATTAGAAAAGCACTCTCGCCATATTCCAGTGACTTATAGCGGATAAGGGGTTCGGATATTAAAAAGGAATTAGATGCAGTTCCTAATTCTAAAACTGAGATACGCACCTGATCCGGTAGAATGACAGAAATTTTCGGTGGGGAAGGATGATTTGAAATTGTCTAATTCAATGCGTCATAGTTTGCACCACAGGGGAAAATTCCTCACCGAAATATGCATTTATACTGTCAATTGAGGAAAATCATATATATAAATCTGGCCGAATGCGCAAAATTCTTTGCGAAACAGTGTTCCTTTTCTCCTCGTGGATCGATGATAAATCGATGATCGATGATAAATTTTTTGCAGCCACAATGATCCCGATCACAAACTACCTTCTCGAGCTTTTGTTGTGTATATTTCATTTTAACGGTGTTTTATTGAATCAGCTTAGCCATATTTTAAATCTCATATACCATTATCTATAGAAAAACTGGTATAGTAGCGGAGATCCCGGAAAACACAACTAAAAACCACTATTCAACTTACGCACAAGGGAACTCTTAAACTACACATTATCCCTACGCCCTCATGTGGAGGTTTTGCTTGCTATCGCCTTCAGTTCAAGAATGTTTTATAATGTTGGCAAGATTTTTGGGGGTTTTTTAACTACGACCCTGTAACCACCAGAATTTGAATATTCCTTTTACCATTTTAAATGTTTAAAAACTCCCGCACGGTAGGGATAAAATTGATAAAATTGCTGTGTTAAAACTATATATCTTTATTTTATGATAGAATATTTTCTTGTAAACGTAGATTTGTGATTCTAGAATTTGCTCTTATACGTTTTTCAAGGCCAAAAAATTCATTTCCTCCTTTTTCAATCCATTTGGCTATACCTCTTCAAAATAATCTCAGCATTCTCTGGTTTCATCATATGATATAAGCTATATAATCCAATTCGAGCTACGCATCTCTTAATCATCGCAACGAGTCCTAATCCCGTGAGAGATGATGATTATATGCGAGAGGTCCGCGGGGCGCCTCACCGGTGCACGGTGGTTGTCGCTTACGGTTTACTCCACCAACCGCGTTCATACACAGGAAAAATGAGAAATATGATAAGCCAAAAACCTTCACCCCGATTTGGAACTGGTATCTGCACGAGAGGTCGTGGCTCGCCATATGATTAAGCTGAATACTCGGCTTTCCTCTCCCGTGGGATAAAAATTCCTATACCATCCTTCTCCTCTCAGTAGGCATCCAATCGATTTTAAGTGATATGACCATTTCTGCGATTTTTTCTTGGCCCACTTACAGCTAGATTGATTGATTCATTTATTTTCAAAAAAACCCGTTACTGTGAGCAAAGATTCTCCTTTTTACCGCACTTCTTACAATTATAAGTGTGGCGATAGGGAATCTTTTTACGGTATCTTCGAGATATGCTGTGGAGTGAGACTTTCTCCCGACCTTCCGACGCCAGCGCGGTGAAAATCGCAGGGAGGATATGCATTGGCATCGATATATTTATTCCTTATTGGAAATTTCAGGTGAAGCCCCACTAAGCCGCCCACCCCCCCTCACATGATTTTTTACTGAGTGCGCGGTGGCAATAGCGGCGAGAAATCGTCATTCCCACGGATATCGCCGAAATCATGGTGCAGCATTAATAGAAAATTGTTTAAAAAGGCCTGGAATGATTGCAAAAAATTATTCAATTGTCCTAAATAGAGGTACGCAAACTCGATTTCGTTCCAAAGATTTTTGGGGGATAAAAGGGTTACTCTTGTTATTAGGTCTCTTAAAACCTTGCTCTGAGCAAATTCCCATAAAAAAGAATTCAGGCTTTCGTGACTCTCCAACGATTAAAATCTTGTTTATACGGGTTAAATAACCTGACTGACAGTGTTGGGTAGACTGCTCTCACAAACCGGGTATTAGTCTGACCCATCGGGATCTGTGAGTCCTATCTAACCGCAAAATTTTCTCTTTCACTTTGAATTCAAATTGCTTCGAGCAGGCACAACTTACGAATATCTCTGATATATGTTGATTTTGAAGTACTGACATTCATGACTCTTATGACATTTCCTTGTTTGTTTGTTGGATAGATCTTATCCACTAGTGCATTCAGCCAGTGCCCATGTACTGTAGATTCGTCCACCATCAATGCCATGTCTCCAACTTGTATATTACGACAAGTTTTCAACCAATTCAGGCAACTTTGCGGTATTGGCAGCAATTCTATTGTCCATCTCTCCCAAATCAAAGCAAGCATACACTGGACTCGTCTGCGCCCCGTCTATATCATTCTTACGATAAAATACATCTGAATGTAAAGGAGGATCGAACTTGACAATATTGAATTTGGAGAAAGCGCGTTGGGGTTGCACGGATTACTACTTGCTGAAGTCGAAGAACAATTTCTTTCTCTTATTTCAAAAGAGATTATCGTACACATTTGATGTTACAATATTCCAAATAATATGCTAAGTTAATCATAATTTTTTTGAGAAAAGCTGGCTTGGTAGCCTATAAAGTATAGTATCATTTATACTATGCAAATACCAGGCATCATGAATATAGGCATGTATCAGTGTTATCGTAAATATAAAAACTGGCACTCAGATTAACAAAATGACTGCTATTTGAACAGGATAATTATCCTAAAAAAATGGCATGGAAGGAAATATTCATTCCACTTGTTACGGTAGAAGATTGATTGTCATATCGCCTTGTCGAAGCGTAGCGGTTATACAAGTGTTTTTGTCCATGGGCACTGCTATAAAATATGGATGTTAAAGATTTTTTCCTGATTCAGCGATCGAAGTCTTTGGACATTCAATGAAAAACAATATTCTGCCACTGGGTAACTTTCAGATTTTCTGTCTAAATTCAGCAATTTTTTTTAGAAATGCTGAAGGAATCTCGTATAGAAGATTCAGGGATGTGCTTGGTACCTCGAATGATAGCCGGTGAAGCTTATGCCACACACTTAGCTCTTCGTTCTTCAGATATATCCTCTTAATATTGGCCTTTTTAACAAAAAATTTAAGCCTACGATGTCATAGCCCAGTCTACATGGTCTGTGGAAGTGTGAGTCAGATTTAGCATTCGGATTTGTTCGATTCATTGGGAAGTTGCATTGTATCAGGGTTTGAAGGTCTTTGTTGATTGCTAGTTGCGTATTGAATTCCACCACATATTGAATATTGAAAGGGCAAGCTGCCGTTGCATTGGTTTTATCCCGAAATAAACTTGCATAGAGTTTTGAACCTTATTCCAAATTTACGCACAAACACTTTTCAGGGATTGCTGTGTGTGCTTCGGTGCGAATCATTCGATATGGTACAAACCGTATGCTGCTGATCGCGTATGATGTGAATGAATCACTGACTGCGCATTGAAGTGTCTATAAAATGCATTCGGTAACATGTTATTGGTATACTGAATCATAAGCTTGGATATCTCAATCTATATCTATATCAAAATATAGATATCAAATTTGGAAATGTTCAAATGACTGTACAAAGTTCTAGAGTAGACAGAGTTGTTGGAAATGAGCCTAACATCTTTATTCAGCATGAATTCGATTTTATGGATTTGTTGAGACTTGGTCGCATATTCCCATGCTACCACACCATACTAGAGATGTGGCTGGAAAAGGGAAAAATAAATAACTCGAAAAGTAGATTCGGGTAAATACTTTTTGAATTTATTCAGGATACCAACAGCCTGGATATTGTTGTCAGGACATTAACAATATAAGCGTTCCATTTCAGTTGGCCGTCATTGATAACTCCTAAAAATTTATAGAATTTAACATTTTTGAGTACTTGTTATTAATCCTGATACCTTTACGTACATTAGTCTCATTTGGATCTCAACAGACAAATTGGTTTAAATGATTTAAAGAAACGCAGGTATAGCAATAAAAAAATGCAACTGTCCCACTTGAGCTGATTCGATTAGCTATGCCGTATATCGGTTTTACTGTCCTGGATTTTAAACCAGGTAGCATAAAACTGTCTCACTTTGATCTAATATGTCAGTGATGTGTGTCGCGGGAGAGCTTTTACAAATAAGGCTGTTTTGGACATCGGTAGTTGGTACGGTTCGAAGTTGCTGAATAGCGAATCATACCTGTTTCCGTACCAGTACGAAATTGAGTACGCTGAATGAAAAATATTATTCGAACTTATTTTCGTACTGGTACGAAGTTCGGTACGATGTACGAAAAAAATAATATCGTACAGTATGGAAAATTTTCGAAAGGCACGTTACGACGTTCGGTACAAAATATTTTGCTGGTTCGAATTACGATAAAAATTTCGTATACCGTACCATACTACTGATGTGTTGTTCCTCCTATGCTTTGCACTTACTACCTTATCTTGGCACAGTAATTAAATTAGTTAAATTAATTTTTATTAGAAATACACTGTATAATGTTACAACATTTCATATGAAAAGAATTACCAATGTTACTACACTTGGTATGGAAAAGACAGTCTATTGAGAGAAGTGTATAAGACCAGAAAGAGCAGTTAAATTTGGCAGTTGCAGTTGTATGGCACTACCCTAATTCAGCAAGCAGGAAATGAAAGAAGACTTGCTGGAAAGTGTGTAAAATCAGCGAACAATCTTTTATAACTGTCTTACTGTAATGATCTATTCTGTTCACCACACAAGTGAGAATGCTAACCTTGGATTTCAGGTTTAGATAGTGATTTTTATTATTCAGTATGACAAGGCTGTGGAATCTCAAATTTAATATTCTTTTTATGTATTTATCTCCATTCAACGTTAATTCTGTGCTGACTTCACCAATGCGTGCCATCTGCATGAAGGAGCAGTTGCATGAGAAAGAGAACTCCATAACCGTAAAAATTGATATTCATGACATTATTCGGGCGATGCATTTTTCAAATTCTAGGCAAAATTGTTTAGGACGTGATAACATCAATATCTTGAAAATTTATACAATATTTTCGGAGAGAGCATCGTCACTTAATGCATGGCAAAAGATTTTCTGTGAATCGCAATTCCAAGGTCCATCCATCAGCACGGTGTTATCATTAAGATGCTATTCGATAAGGTATGGAATTACATTGTCGATCTGATGCTACGTACAGCAGTATTACGGTTTGCTTAGCACACGACTTCTAGTTTTACGGAGTGACATTAAATATTATTTTTCGTAAGTTTTGAAGGGTTGTCGGAATTGTGGTGAAATGATAAGTACCCCACAATGTATCGCTTCGTAATTTTGACCCACTAGTATCGATGATAGGATTTGGAAGGAATATCAACATTTACATTTTACTAAATCTAATATTTAAATTTTTATGAAAGATGGGAATACCACGTTTGGTCAAGAAAATGCGTGGGCAAAAGTGACAGACTAATTCTATTTTATCTGAGTATTGATCATAAAGCAAAACAGATGAGCACTAAATGGACAGGACATCAAGGCAGCAGAAAATAGAATTATAAACTTGTAATTTTCGATAAATATTTTTAATGAATTTTACTGTGCAATATTGAAGTTTCTTTGGATAGCCGCAATGCTTTTGTTGACACTGTCTATATCGATATTTTATTTTAACGGCCGATAAAAATGGCGCATGGCGGAGGGAGAATAAAATCGATAAAAATCCATTTTCATTTAGAAAAGAGCATGGCTGTTTTAACTAAAAATAGCAAATCTATTCGAAAAATTACTTTTCATCATTTGATTTTCTCGATTTGTCCAAATCGACTATTTGTAGCTATACCAGAACTGTGACAATATAGCCTGTTCACAGAATACTGGGAACAAATTCTGGAAAGATACGTTCTTGTTCTCTGCGACCCCTTGCTCGTACCAGGTCCCTTTTCTTGTAAGACACAAGAAAGGAGTTTTTCGCGTAAGCATGGGTGTGTAACCAGGAACCTTGTTGTTGATATCGTCAGAAAAATCCCCACAAGCAGAAATTTTACAGAAAATTGTATATATGCCCTTTGCAGCAAACACAAATATCCCACAGAGAGATAAGTCAGTGAACAATCATCATATTACATTATTTGAATCATTGATCCTCGTAGCTTGTCACTGCACAATGAATTCATGAGCCTGTTGTGTTGATAAAATTTCTTTTTTCCTTCCTTAGCGTGTATCCTGCAATGTAGTCCAAAATATCATTTCCTGCCTTCCCTATAATCCTTGGGAATATATCAGTAGCAAGGCCGCTATTGATTCCATTTTTGATAATATATGCTTCGTAATGCTGAGCATGACCTGAGATGTTGCTAAATTATTGCTTAGATTTCAAAGCATGTTGTAAATAAAAAAAAAGTTTCGAAAACTTCAACATGACTCGGTCTGGAGATCTGGACTTGGATTTTTCAATCATGTCCCCGATTAAGATAATATCAATTGTCGTCAGGGTCTCACAAGGGCAATCCTCTTCTTTGATCACATTATCGTCCGATACCGGTACAAATTGTTCTCTTCCTCATTTTCATCGAGGGTTGCCAACAACAGTTTGATCACATTTAATTCTCCCGATATTTCCGAAAAGAGTGTAAGAATAATTCCATACTAAAAACAGCTGACATGGAGCAAAAATAGGTGTACACCTGGTGTAACGTGGATCAGAGCGAGGCTGCAGAGCATGCATAATGTGACGTCACACACCTCAGTGCTTTATCTATAGTTGGACAGCATCCTGTGCACATTTGCCAAATTGGTTGGCGGTATAAATTGATTTGCTAAATATATTTAGTACTTATATCGCCAGTAATCAAGTCATTCTATTTATGAAACGAGCACATGAGCTATTTGTGTACGGCATCTGCACTATACTACCGGTACGTGAAACAAATCACTAATTAAGTTACATAAAAACCTGATTCAGCCTGATTAAATTAATAAATATATTAGTCGTTATTAGAGCCATAACTTACCACCATCGAAACTGACTGTAATGTCGCAAAACGAACGAAGTCATCTCTACCTATATATTACCATTGTGAAAATACCGGTAAGCTTTTTCTCTCGAAAGTTCATTGTTCACATGCAAATTATGACTATAACTTAAGTGCACTATAAGCAAAACACTAAAATACCTTAACATGATTAGCTATGCTAATGTAAAATGTCAAGTTTGACCAAAAAATGGCTTCTTAGTTTAGTACGGTACCATGCTTCCGCATGGGAATTCATTTTTCCTGCAAAGAACCGGCGCGTCCAAGCGAGAGAGACTATAGCGAATAGGTGAGATAGCGAGCGTATGGATGTGTCAAAATCATCATTTTCTTGTTTCTTTTTTACATATACAGTCACTTTCGTTCTTAGGAAATGAGCAAGATTTTGTAATCAAAACGTCAAATCAAATGATCTCCATAACATTTAGCTACTAAATTATACTTTGAGAAAGCGGTACCAGGAACATCGCGCTATAACCAGGAAGTTCAAACCGGCGGGGCAGCGTGTGAAGGGCGATGTCCACATACCCGGTAAAACGGCAGCGGTCGGGGAAACCCCGTTTAAAGGTGGGTTTACATAGGACGCGGTGCGGCATCCGCTTAATTTCGCTCCCCATTATATCAAATGCGCTCCGTCGCGCGGCACCAGTCGGCGCCGATCTCCGCGATTCCAATGCCCACATGTCAGGCTACACGATTTTCCAATTCACACGTGAACGAAGTGCTCAGGCACGATCAAAGCTTCTTTTACACGTTGCTGAAACCTAAAACATTCGAACCCTCGTAAATTTAGCCGTTTCAGACTTTCCATATTCTTTCCTTGATCCTATATTCAAATTGCATCGTTTTTTTATTCATTTTCTGCGGCAGGCTTTCGACGCCATAAAAAACATCCAATCATCCTTCGCCACATAAATTCCGTTTGCACCAGAAACAGTGCCATTCGGTTTTTTCCTGGATATAGGGAAGGAAATAGATTGGCTAACTCCAACGACACCCACCCACTATGATGAAAAAGTAAACCATTAAAAACAAATGAAGATTCACCCTGCATGAGGGAATTGAATTGAAAAAAAATTAATCACATCATAAAAACACAACAAATGGGTTTAATGAGGTACATTTATTTCTTTTTTTTGGAATTTTTCAAGAGAATATTTGTTCACTACTGTTATAGTTCTCCTTATTCGTGGCAACTATAAGTATTGTTTTATTTGGAGGCTCCTAATTATATTTACTTCCCAATATCCACACCAGCAATCAGTTATGTTTATGATTCCACTTTACTATAAACATCAACAATACACCAGCACATTATATTAACACAAGTTAGCCTTTTTGCAGCCAACCCTAAAGCAGCAAGATACAACTCATCCATCACTATGCATTCTTGCATAACAAAGAACACGGGGTAATTAGCGCAACCACAAAGAGCAATGAGGCATAAAATAACAAAGCTCATTAAATACAATATCTAAAGTCTATTGTAGGACAACAACACAGAACCTTCATACACCAATTCAGAGAACAAAACACTGCTCAATGCACTCATGTAGGCTTCCGCTTCTGCTTCATCTTTCGTTCTCAATTGTGCAGCAACCAAGTTTCCGAAATGACCAAACTTGTCCAATTCTTGCGCATGATCCAACTGCTCAGAGCTATTTTTTAGGATATTTGTGAAGCCGAAACCTTCACCTTAAGCTGTATTCTCGACTTTCCTCTCCTGCAGAATAAAATGACAATCTATGATATTTGCTGTATTCCACATTTCCAGTGAGACATGCAAAGATATGACTAACATAGGCTACTTGGTTACCTGTGTCAGCTTTTATTTATTTGTGGCGAACTGGCAAAGAAAACTATATTCATGTCGTGTGCAGGTAAGGTATGGTTTTAAATCTCTATATAACTTGGGTTTTGTTCATTTGGGAATTTTTTTGCGCTCAAATGTCTTGTTTTTTTCGTAGGCTCATGGTTACGTGCTTTTATGATTTATGAAGTATCAAAATAAGAACTTTATTAACCAATTATAAAATTTACCCTGAGCAAGTTTGGAAGCAATGCCTAAAAGTAACCAACAAAGTGCTACTATAACATGTACCGGTACAGTGTAAAGCCAGCAACTGCAATAAACGGCAGCGAGTGGTATTTTCCCTGGGACGATGGTAATTATTGCTTCCTTTTCTGTTTTAGTCAGTTTCTACTGTACAGGGGAAATACTAGCCTACCATGAAACTGATTTGACATAAACAGTCCATGTGTTACTTCAGAACTACAAATCTCGTAAGTCCCATACAATACATGACCGACACATATACCATTGATTGGATGAAAAGGCGTTCAGAGGTATGCTTACAGACTGTTGACTGTTGACACAGTTAAGACATAAATGCTACGATTATGAATGATAAATGATACAATTTCAGGACTAGAATTTCTTTTGTCTTGTGCATGGTCCACACATATAACATTAATTCCATCAAAATGCATGAAAAGGTATGCTTTGAGATTACTTCAACACAGTCCTGACATGTATGATCGATTATAATTTCGAGACTTTGCATCCTGTCTGTTCCATGCATGGCTCGTATCGGTATCATTGAATCGATAGAAAGTTCGTAAAGATGTGCTTCAGTACCGATTTGACATAATCCTGACATAACTGATCCAATTATAATTTCAAGACTTCACACCAGATCTGTCTTATAGATAGAAAAGTAGTTTTGCAACAGTTAGTGTATGGTGCATATATCTTTTCTTTAAAGTATAACCCCAGTATGCATGATCCCGTCCGTGGGATTACTGCCTTGTCGCGGCGGATGGGCTTATTACCTTTGTAATCTGTAGAGCCATACAGATTGGAGATATTCTCTCCTGGATATTCTCTCCTCCGCCTTATCAGGAGGTTCTATGGACAGAAGGTAAACCAAACGTAATCCTAATCTCAAGCAGTGGTAGAGAGTTCATACTCTCGCCCAGGGTAGATATCACTCACTGCATTCAACGATGGCAGTTCAGTTCTTTTGGAATTTTTCCTGCTCAGGGTGCAGTTGCTGGTTTTTCACATATTATGAGGCGTCCGAATAAAGCGAAGGGCCCCCAGTCCCATGCACCCCGTAATAGGGGAATCTCATCTTCTGATTTCGGGGTTATTTGCCGCTCATACGCAAAGATTCTCCAAGGCATATGCACGGACTAGCTGTCTACGTTCGTAGCAATATCCCTGTAGCTCACGCATTTGCCTTTGAGTCTACATCACCTTCGTATCTGTGCTTGCGAATGTCGCGTCTGACATCGACGTCATTTCTATTCTTCGTATACCGATCCCCCTCAACCCAAGATTGTTCTGTCCTGGACGACATCTCTTTGCAGATAGACGAGATTTTGATGTCTTGTCCATCTGCCAAATTTTTATAATGAGAGATTTCAATATCCATCACGATACCTGGTTGAATTCAGCTGCAACTGACCTGACTGGAATTAAAACCCATAATTTCGCCATTACTGAGTCATTGACACAGATGGCGGAATTTATGACTAGGATCCCCGACAACCCGGCTAACGATCCTTCCCGACTGGATCTTTGTCTTGTCTCAGATCCAGGGGATGTATTGTCCTTGGTTCCCCGGCCCCCACTTGGTACTTCCCACCACGTCATTTTGCCGCTGAGATTAAAAAATCCGATTCACCGCATTTCCTATAACTACGAGGGCGGTGACTTGGACTCTTTTCGTAACTTCCTTCGCGATGTGCCGTGGAGTGATATTTTCTTGTTGCCTGCTGATGAGTGCGCGGTGGAAATCGCAGAGTGGATACGCCTTGGAATTAATGAATTCATTCCCCACCGAAGATTTCATGTGAAGCCCCACTCTGCCCCATGGTTTTCACCGGAATGCTCGGCGGCAATAGCAACGAGAATTCATCGTTCCCACCGGTATCGGCGACATTCCAACCGCGATAACAGACGACTTTACAGAAAGCTCGAAATAATTATAAGAGAATTTTCAGAATTGCTAAAACACGATATAGGGAATTCACCAAATCCAAAATTTTAGAACAAAAATTGATTTTTTGAAAATAATAAATAAAGTAATGAACAGGAGTAAATCTAGTATCCCTCCATTTTTAAATGGCCCCAAAATTTTGTGTTCTTCTAGAGGCAATCGGAGTTGTTTACCAGGATGTTTTCTAACAACTGCAGCCTTCATTTGGTTTCTGGTACCTCACCACCAAATTTTCCAAATCGAACTGACGTTACATTGGAGAACATGTCAGTAACTCCGCTACTTGTCTCTAAAATGATTGCCAAACTCGATTCGAACATATCTCCTGGTCCTGGCTGCATTCCATCTGTGATTCTGAAGATTCTTTCACCTGAGTTGTCCGCTATTTTGGTCAAAACTGTTTGATAAAGGTCTAAAAGAATGCACCTTCCCCAATACACGGAAATGTGTAACGATTGTGCCGGCATTTAAAAACTGTGGCGATCGAACTGATCCCAATAAATATCGTCCAATTAGTCTTTTACCAATTATCAGTAAAATTTTTGAATCAATCATTAATAATAAAATTTCTGGACACCTGAAGTCGCTTTGTCTCCTCACTGACGAACAGTATGGTTTTCGTCGTTTTCGCTTTACTGCTGACTTGTTGACAGTAATAACGGAACGAATATTTCGTGCCCTTGATCGTTGGGGGGAGGCAAAGTCGATTGCTCTAGACATTTCTTAAGCGTTTGATAGAGTTTGGCGCCAAGGTCTGTTGCAGAAAATTCAATCGTATGGGATTTCTGGTCAATTTTTTTCAATTGTCGAATCTTTCTTATCCAATCGCAAGATTAACGTTGTTTTGGACAGACAACGTTCAGGAAATTATTCTATTTTATCCGGTGTTCATCAGGGGTCGATTCTTGGTTCAGCTTTGTTCTTGATATATATTCATGACCTGCCTGATAATCTGATATGTGATTTGGTAATTTACGCTGATGATACAACTATATTCTTATCTCAACATCGCTACACTAATCGGAATGCAACTCAAATTTCATTATCTGGTACTGTTCTGGAGGAATCCTCAAATATTCGTCTGGTTGGACTCACACTGTCTAAGGACATGAGTTTTACATTTTATTATAATGGTCTTTGCTCAAGAGAGTTTTCTGCTCTCGTTCCTCCGAACAAAATTTTTAATCGGTCCACACGATTGGCTGCCAATTCGCTGTGGAGTTTCCACAATGTCAAAATAAGTTTTATGCAAGAAGCTTTTTTCCAAAAATCTCTAAGCTTTGGAACCTTGCCTTCTTGCAGCTTTCCTGATCGTGTTGATCTACAAGGCTTTAAAACTTACGTTAATAGACATCTATCACGAATGAAAGTTCCTTAGTTCCTATTCCTGCATTTCATGTAACTCTGCACTTTAGTGGCTTCAGGAGAATTTTCAAGTTTGATTCGTTTCCTGTGGCCTTGCTCTGAGCGAATTTCAATAAAAAGAATTAATATCATGACAAGTGAACATAGCTTTGTTCGCCAGCTGAAAAAATTGGTCCAGAAGTCTGTGTGCTATGAGACATCTTCTAGAGCATGCATGAGCACTCATTGAATATCTATTGATCGCAGTGTTTGCCAATGACTCAGTTAGGGCAGAATTATGAACTTTGATTCCGGTCATGTTAGTTGCAGATGAATTTAACCAGGTATTGAAAATGTACTTTTTTGCCTAAAAATGCCTTTTGAAAACAATTTAGCCATTCATTGTGCTATTATATTTAGCAATTCGTTCATTTATACAAACCGGATAGGGGATCAAGATGCCCACTCCAGCCCCTTTGGGCTTAAGAGGGTCGTTGACAATTGCTACTACGCCCATGGTCACTAGTATTGCCAAACAAGCCTCAATGGAAGTCGGTTCTCTATATATTAAGATCTCCATTATCTGTCCCCAAATCATTATTCATTTGTGCAAACCACTAATTTGACCCGGCATGGAGTATAGCTGTCAGTGTTTTCAGCATGCCCAACCGTACTCAACGGTGTGATAAATATAATTAGCCCTGAACTTTCTTCCGGTCTGCTAGGCCTGTCGTCGCAATGTTGCTTCACTTTAATTATTTTACAGATATTATATATTGTAATGGTGTTTGTTCATGGGAACTTTCGTCTCTCGTCCATCCAAACAAACTATTCAATATGTCCACATTGTACTTTAGCGGTTTCAGGAGACTTTCAAAGTATTGAAATAAAAAAAAACTATGACCGATTATGATTAAGTCATCGTCTTACAACGATGGTTTCCTCATCGAGGCTACCTATCATTGTATGCAGCCCTTTTCCCAAAAAAATATTCCATCACTTCTTCATTCGTCTTCTAACAAGATCAAGAAACGTAACAAAAAGCACGATAAAAATATATATATATTCATTTGTGACTTGATAACTATAAAGCAAAAAATAGTAAGCACAATGACTTTTACTAATCCACCAATGACGTGATCAAAAAAGACTTTGTCTGTACTCTTCAAACTTCTCTTGCTCAAGTTTGGTCATTAAAGCATTTAGAGCATATATCTGAAAGCAATACGTATAAAAGTTATTAAATTTATACCAGCCTATATTGTAAAAAATGTTTTATATAGAGTTGGTCACACATACTCAATTCAACAAATATGGTCAAACCACTAAACTACATTCTCAAAACTAAATTTCAAGAATTTTTGACGCCTAAATTTTACTTAGTTTCCCCGAATGCTTTAGACAAAAAGCATTAATAATAATAATTTTCATTGCATATAAAATACAGCGATATGTTGACGACAATTAAAATACACAGCAACATAAAAGAACCGACCAATAACGCTGTCAAAATGATAATAAATTATAACTTAAAAATATATATTGCTAATTGACACTCATATCCAAACAAATAAAATGAAGCGTAATTGACAAGAAAATAGTGTAATAAAATACATAGTATTCTATGAATGAAAGATGCAACTTTCATCACAAATAGAACCTTATAAAACTATATAACACAAGTTTGATCATAGAGACAAAGGTTTGAGTGGGGCGTAGAAAGAGAACTGAGCATTAGGGTGGAGTCAAATAAAATTGTTTTTTTTTTAAATGAAAAGATGTGTAGTGTACAAATTTGACTTTTGTCCTAGAATTATTTTCTGCAATGTTTTCGGAGTATACACCTACCACTAGGTGGCTAACAGGCCCTAAAGATTAAATTTAGTAAATTGTTCATAGCTGTCTCACCGTGGGAGCTAGAGAGTTGGTTCTGGTCTCAGAATGATCCTGAATATATATTTCCTATGTGCTCTAGGATATGATAGGAACTCATTTTTATCCTATGGGAGAGGAAAGCTGAGAATAGGGTTAATCATATGGTGAACCATGACCTCTCGTGCAGACACCAGTTCCGAATGGTGGGTGAAGGTTTTGGCTTAGGATTTACTATTCCCGTACATGGAGGAAGCCGCTAGCAGCCAGCGTGCACCTGCGAGGCATCCAGAAGACCTCTCACATATCCGCTTGTAATGCGTAGTTCGAAGCATATACCTTACCTAACAGCTTTACCAACTGAGCTAACCGGGCACCTACTCCTCTCAACATTTCATTAAATATTTGGCACAAACTAAGTCAAATTACAAATATTTTGTTCACTAGTTAATATCATTTGCCGTTCCATGTGTATTTGTGTCATAGCCACCTAATCCAGAACATATGGACAACAAAAATGTGGCATGAGGGCCAATAAAAGGAAATAATATTATGGAAATCAAATAACGGTAATCAATAAATACAATGAGTCTTCAAGACAAAACATGCAATTTCGGCACTGAACATGGTAGGGTGAAAGCGAAAGACTAAAGTTAATAGAATTCCTATTGGGACCTTGCAACACAAGTTTTGTTTTTTATAATATGTAAATCTGAATGTATTTAAATTAAAAATTCATCAATGACTTATTTCGTAAAATATAATATTGACTGCAAAGTTGTACAATACCATCTTCAAATAGTTATTACCAATATTATGAAAGAGAAATATGATACAAAATAGACAGCAGTGGGATGTGCACCTCATTTTTGACTCAATGTATACTCATTTGCCTGGCTGAGATCACAATCAGCATATTTTTTCAGTCTAGAGAAACTATTTCACTAAAAATTATCTATAATACAGAGAAGCGACATGTGACCAAAAAAAAAACTTGCACGTTGATTTTGCAATAAAATTTGTTGAAATATGTGATAGATAGCTATGAAATGTGTCTTCATCGTACAATTTTGGTTGTCATTCAAAATTTTATGAAAGAGATTTTTTATCTGTATGGATTCTTTGCGTGCATAATCAGAAAATTATAATTTCAATTGTTGATTCAGACATAACCACAATGGTAATACCAATGTGCAACCAGAAACATACCAAATAATTTCATATAAACAATAAAAAGTTGTGTGAAATAATCATCATTACTTCAATGTGCAGCAATCAACTGAATATTAACTAAAAGCACTAAAACGACAATTGTATTACGTAGATTTTCATACTGCTGACCAAATAACAACAAGGCTGCTTTTTGTGGATGTCCCAAAATTTTTTTTAAAAAAATAATTGAAAAATATATACTAGGTACTAGACATCAGTTTATTCCAGAGTATCAGTTTTTTTATCTATGACCATCATAATGAATGTTTTTGTCAAAATAATCGTTAAGTTGTTGCCCATTTTTAAACCAAATCAACTATAGGCTTGTGAGTGGAGGGGTAGTAATTTACCTCTACTTAGGTCAAATTTTTTTAAGTCATTTAGCAATGAAATTGAATAAAGTTATAATGAAGAATAAGGTTCACAAATTTCTTGGAATTTGTTAAATATTCCATTTCAATTCACTTTTAACTTGTGATCTTATGGTACAAGATGCACGAAGCTTAATGCACTCCTGGTTCATTTCAGCATATTTCATATTGTTCTAGTTCTTTTTGATAGACTTCACTCAATTTGATATCGCTATATTTTGTAATCCTTATTCCTTCAGTAATGTTACCTAATGATGGAGCTGTCACATTTTTTGTTGAGAATAGGTTCTGGTTTAGACAAATTTGGCACATTTGAATTTAACACATAGCAGTTGATATTGACTACTAAAACACAAAATAATTTGACTTAGTTTGGGCTAAATTTCAAGGAAATGTTGAATTAGAGCAAATAGGAAATCATATTTTCTGAATCATTCGTGACCAGAAACAACTCTCTAGCTCCGAAGGGGACCTAAATTACTAAATTTGACCTTTCGGTGACCTTTAGGGCTCGGTACCACCTAGTGAAACTCTGTGGAAACATTGCGAAAATTGATTTTGGGTCAAAAGCCAGGTTTTTACACTACCTATTTTTTCATTTTCAAAAATTTTTCACTCCACCCTACCGAGTATATCCATATTGAACCTACACACTTCCTGAACAGGATTTCAGTGACTGGAATGTAGAAACTATATTTAACTAAGATTTCCACAAGGTATGAGCACAAAACTAATTCGAGAGGAAAACTCCTAATACTATTACTTCTTTTCTAGTTTATAATTTTTTTCAATATGATGAAAAGATGTGATAAAATCAATCAATCCATCATTTGCAATAATTTTAAGGTTCAAAAGAGAATGAATTTCAGCGAATGGGGACTAAAATCATATGAAATTTCAACAGAAGCCTAAATATGAGGATGCTGACAATAATACCATAACAATAACACCTACGATTTTTGTCTATTAATTTGAAAAAGTGATATGTACCAGCAGAGATCAGCGGCATATTGGTAGGACGGTAAATACCAGTATTGAGTTTTCCAAAGTATCGTATCACGTTAATTTTTGCAATGTCGGTTTGTGACACCGGTATTTTATGACATACCGCCTAAAATGGTTACAAGATGCATTATTGCAGCAAGCAACGACAAAAAACGGGTCTTTCGACCACTTACATCTGCTGATATGCCCCGATTGAAATTTTGCAATGTCATAAAACAACAACTCAGCCGCATTTAGAGATATGCACCTTATTTTTTTCTTTAACTAGGTCGCACATCACGTGGCTCTTTGAAATGACACAATAGCATGTTTTTGATAGCAGTAAATGGCTTGGTATATCGACATTTTGGCGGCAGTATGCTGATAAAAAATATACCCGATGTCACCCAGCTCTATGTACCGGTATGAAGTATTTTTAAAAAGCCGAAGAAATTATACCAACTAATCTCATTTAATGCGACATGTATACACCTGACCGATTGGAGCAAATAAACAAGGACAGAAAACAAATGTCCTACCTTTATCCTCTGTTGTTCTTTTAATTGCTCATTTGCTCTAATTTCTAAATTCTTTCTCTCGTGCTTATCAGCAGCTTCTTGTTTTTTTCTCAACTCCATACGTTTCGTTATAATATTTTCATCTCCAAATCTATGTATCAGTTGGATTCTCATTGATAAATGCCGCTGTTCATGAAATTTTAATGGTTCATAAAAATTAACCAGACAAATAGCACTAAACTTCAAAACACTTCTTTTGATATGAAAACTAGAATCACTGAATTAATCTTTAAAATTATGCAAATGACTTCTTTGTATTAGATTGCTGACAAGTGACATGAAAATATCTATCATAGTTCGTTTTCATCTGACTCACATTTTGGACATTCATACATAATTTTGAAGGCAATCCCACACTATAACAGAAATACAAGTACCAACAGAAGATAACAGGGCATGAATCGAATATTTGTAGTCAGACTTCAATTTTAGTGTCTATATCGCAGAATACCGGAATTCGTGATAAAAGATGGGTAAAATCCCATGATGTGAATGTAAGTTATACTATAAGCAATATGTTTAAACACCTTTTCAACAATAAATCAACTTACTTTTGATTTTTTGCTCAAAGCTGCATCTGTAGAAAAATAGTTTCAACAGTTAATAGAACTACTGTAAAAATTATTTTTATATTCAGTAAATAGCAAGTACTGTGCAGTTCATGCAATTGACTTCATAATATAATAAACAAGTTCAAACAGACTGACCGATCTGAAAACTTAACAGATGATAGGAAAAATTATAATTTCTATTTGCTCAAATTGTCATGTTTCTACCAAGGCAAATTATGTGAGAGATACAAAATCTACAATGCACTATCAAGTCTTGCATGGTACATAAACAAGATTAATTTAATTACATTAAAATAGGATTGGATTTAATTTTTATCCAGAGGCAAAGACTGGATGAGAAAACTAAAAATCATCTAATTGTTTGGCCACCATGTCACGGCAATTCATAATACATCAAAGACATTGAAGTAATCACGCACCTAAACTAGTTTAAAGATTGAAATTTATTCTTTAAATGTTTGTGAAGTTAAAAGCAAGCGACAAATTTTGGATGTGGTATATTAAGAATATTAAATCAGAGTTAATTTGTGGAGTAATAGTGGACAAGGTATTGACAGTGACTAAAAGTTTCTTTGTTATGCCTCAATATGTGATAATATATATAATTTGCGACTTTATTTTTTTGCGCACGTATCGACGACTAAATTGTGGGAAAATTAGGTCGCAATTCAATGGCCCAAAATATTGTCAGCACTCTGGAGTATAATTCGGATTTTCTATTATCAGACATTGCGCACCTGGTTTCTTGATGTCTAAATTGTGATCCAAAATATACTTTAAGAAGAATTTCGATATTACTGTGGCAGTTTGATGCTGGTGGAATGGACTTCTCTTATATTTAACCTCAAGGCTTGAATTAATGACAAACTAATAACAGACACATCTAATAACAAACTAATAACAGATACATCCATGTTTTACAAGGATATTAGAGGTATATTACTTAGTGTTAGTTTATTCGATTGTTTATTGTCTATACCCTGTGCAAATGAGTATGCATGACGATGATATTCAAGCATGTGTTGAGCACAGAAAACTCATTTCAAGCCTCAGTCATAAGGTATTAATTTAACTAGGGGTTGAATTAGATTAATCAATTACGATAAGATTTTATTTTCCATCCTCCGGGAGAGAAATTTTGAAAATTATCTGAATTTTTCTGTTTGGTGTGGTCTTTCGCATGATAATGTCTTCCCTAATTGCCCCCAAACTACGCCGGCATGCTCACGGTTTCATTTAGGCCCACTGTTAGACAAAAACCCTAATTTCCAACATTCCCAACTTGAAAGTGATATCTGCATTAGAGGTCAAGGGTTAGGCCATGATCTCCGGTTACGAATATTATCGAAATGACCGAAATTGACAGAAACACCTCGAAAGAAGAGGATATTGAATGTACCAAAACGGCCTCGCAGTTCTGTCGGATTCTGATATGTCATGCTCCAATCGTTGACAGGCGACCATTTATCCCCCAAGCTGGGAGTTTAATTACATATAGTCCATAGCACTACTTAGCATCCCAACAATTTTCATACAACAGAGTGGCACCTTTATTTTCACTTGATATGGGGAAATAACAAATACCGTATGTTACCATTGTAGCATACTTTGCCCCCATTTGATAAAAAATATTAATGAACCATGCTTATTATGACTTTTTTACTTCATTCCTGTGCATTGAGTGATTGTCAAAAATAATTAATATAAATAAGAATCTGTTGGTCGTATCGTTTCTCCCATATTCGGCCTATTAAAGTGTTCTGCATCAGAGGTCAAGGGTTAAGCCATAATCTACGGTTACGATTATTATCGAAATGACCAAAATTGAAAGAAACAGCCTCGAAAGAAGAGGATAATGAATGTACCAAAACGGCCACGCAGTTATAGCGGCCTCTGATATGTCATGCTTCAATTGTTTGCAGGCGACCATTCATCCCCCAAGCTGGGAGGTTTATTAGATATAGGTCATAGCACTACTTAGCACCCCAACAATTTTCTTCGCATCACTATCAACATCGTATGACAAAGTGACACCTTTATTTTTACTTAATGTGGGGAAATAGCAAATATGTTAGGAGCAGTGTTCAGTCTAAGATATTCTCAGCCGCGAGGTGCCTCACACACTTACAAATCTAAGTTGCGGGCTTTTCACTTTCGCTTTATTTTATCTTTGCGTTTTAAATAATGTGACGCAAACAGTTAGGCCAGCGTGTATCAGAACATCAGAAAAGCTTTTGCAAGTCTAATATTTAGCACATGTTACCATTGTAGCATACTTTGTTCCTATTTGCTAAAAAATATTAATGAACCATGCTCATTCATGACTTTTTTACTCCATTCCCATGTATTGAGTAATTGTCAAAAATAATTAATTTAAATAAGAATCCGTTGGTCGTACAGTTTCTCTCATATTCGGCCTGTTAAAATTGTTTTATACCCACTTTCGTCAGGTATAGATCGTCGATCCACTGGTACGTGATCAAAATACTTACTTTGTTAAAGTACTTTCCTGGTTTGGGCAGTCTAAGTGAAATATAATTAACACGATAGATAGTCATTTCACTCTCTATTTTAACATCTCTGTTTTCTGTACAAAATAAATAATTTCAAACTGGATTACAATTCCTCGATTCGAAACCCAGTATTAAAGAAGAAGGAAGTTTTCTGGGAAAAGACTCTCTTTTGCTAATGGCAAATAAATAATTTTCAAATTGAACCCCATTTCTCTAAAGCCTCAATCAAATATGATAGACGAATAAAATTCTTATTTTTCGGAAGCAAATAGTTACGATTCAAGAGTGATTCTTGTTTGTCAAAAATAAATACCTGACGACAAACGAATTATAACATTGACGCCATTGATTCGATGTATGTTTCTCCAAGTTTCAATTCGAATAAGAAAGATGATTAAGTATCTCCAAAAGCAAATACTAATTTAATTAGGAGCGATTGTTTTGAAAGTGATTCTTATTTTCCAAAAGCTAACCCTTGACAACAAAGTGATAAGTTTAACATTGATTTGATTCCCGTTTCTATAAATTTTAACTCGAATATGAAAGACAATTAAAAATTTTGGAAAAGTGATTATTCCTTTTTTTTAAACCTGATATTCTACAGTGAATAGATAATTACGCCATTTGATTCAATTTCCGCTTGTCTAAATTTTAATCTGATTTCATAATTGTGGAATTTTGAATTTGGGGGCATTTCAAAATTCCGATAAAAATTTGGGGTGGATTTGCCATTTCTAGCTTCTTTAGAAGGATATGTCAAATAATATATTATTGGTAATAAAACATTAATATTTCTTCGATCCTACAATATGTGGAATTCTCGTTACTTGGTTAGTTTAAAAGGTGTTGTAGATTGAATTTAGCCTCTTTTATTATTCCAATTCCAAAACTCATCTTGGCAATCGATAGTGATTATGTCCGGCATATCTATGGTTCGACGTTTAGAAAATATTGTACTGAAAAAGTGTTATATAAATTCACCATACATGGAGAGTGTGTCGAATTTAATGTGAATATATAAATTGTATTTTTTTTTGTTTTGCCTAAATCCAGTCATCCTTGGTATCATAGCGAGTATAAGAATATCATTATATCCGATAAAAATGAAATTAGAAACGAAACTTTATTCGTTTCTACTTCAAGAATTCGGTCCCGTATCGATATTCAGACATCGTACTTGACTGCTAGGCTGGGTGATATGTGCTGCCTAAAACTGAAACATACTTACTCCCTTATTATGATGATGTGACGCTATACTTATACCATGCTTGGTTAAAAGAAAATTTTTGATTATAAAGTTCCAATAGAATAATAGAAGTGAGTTTGAGTATCACATGAATCAGACATGTGTATGTATCTAAATGATAACTTGATCTTTAACTTCGAAAATCGCGGTATGTCTTAGTGCTACTTACTATGAGCAGTCAATGAAAAATGGATATTTTGTATTTGTTTATTGAAATGATCGATCAAAGAGAGTGGAGCATCTGTCAGGACAGATCAGCTAACTTGGATTGAGCAGTTCAAAAGCAGTTCACTGAATTTGTGATAGGATTACATTTATCATTACACAGGCATTAATTATTGGGAAATCCATCGCAATGTACATCGTATGACGTAACTTATAACGATAGCACGCAGCGGGCATTCTAGTGTCTTAACGTCGCGATACGATAAATACTGTGATTTAAATTATGATCATTTTTTTAAAAAATGTACTGGTAGCCATAATATGATACATCAACAACAAGGGTTCGTATTAGGTCTTTCGGCGACTATGAAATAATATATAAGCATAACTCATTCTTTCAGTTTTGGCAACCTCCCATTGCAAAACTGGAGGATACTTTTTGCAGTTTATTTTTGCAACTGCGAGGCACCGAACGGACGGAAATATTTCAGACTGCTCCTAACATATTTGTTAGATTACCATTATCAAGCATGGCATTGAGTTTGGAAGCTACTATTAATGAACGGTTCAATATATTATGTAACCCAATTAGATTGATATGCTTTGGCTGCAGTCCGATCTAGCTTCAAATTGAATCTGCTCCCCTTATTCAATCACATGTCAGGTAATTACTCTTAATCTTGTCGCTAGATGTGCTAGAACTGATATTGGCCATACATGATTTCGAAGTTTTGAAACCGGCCAATGCAAGTCATATGACTGTCCCAGGATGTATTACATAACAACTTAACTTGGAATGTCCAAAATAAAAAAGGATGATTGTTGGGGTTCTAACTTGCCTAACTTTCACCGGGTTAACTGCTACCTGGCCACGCATCGGATATTTTGAAGCAGGGAAATTACCAAAAAGTTTTTATGCATTTTCACAGTGCCCAAGGAATCAGAACTAATGAAGAGGCAAGTAATTCATAATCATACACCAGTCAAAGATGAATATTTATAAATATGTTAGGTTTGACCAAGCAAGACATTGCTTTACACCTTACTATTATCTATCATCATTGTGATGTTATTGTTTTAAGTGTTATAATCACTGAGCACAGATTTCAAATTTCAACCCAGGGTAGAAAAGGTTGGTGGGATTTGAAACTCCGTATTTATATTAAATATTAAAGGTAAAATACGTTAAATGCTAATGTTCAATGATTGGGGTGCCTGGTTAGCTCAATCTGTTGTAAAGTGTTGGATATATGCTTCGAGCTATTCATCTCTGATCACCATGACGCAGGTTGGAATCCTGTGAGGGATGATGATTATATGCGAGAGGTCTTTTGGACACCTCGCCGCTGCACAGTGGTTCACGTAAGTGCTGCTTACAGCTTCCTCCACCAACCAGGTCCATACGATAACCTAATCCAAAAACCTTCGCCCCGATTCGGAACTGAAATCTGCACAAGAGGTCGTGGTTCGCCATATGGTTAAGCTGTATTCTCGGCTTTCCTCTCCCGCAGGATAAAATGATGTCCTAACTGGGTGCCGTTTCGGCACATTTTTAACTTGCCTCGTGATCATTTAACTGTAGTTTTCAGCCCATTTGGTAATTATAGTAATCTCTAGCAATGCAAAAACTTACCCAAGGATGAAAGCAGTCCATCATCTCTAGATTTATTCCGCACTCCATTCTGTGCAGACATCCTGGATATAGCTAGACTTTTCATTTTATCCTGCACACTATTTGCAGCATAATTTTTAAATACAGACTTGCTACTTTTAGATTCGCTGAACAAAGAAAATTCAGACCGTCTTCTATTTGCGTCAAAAATATTCTTGGTTGAGTTTACCGAGGTTTGCGGCGGAAGTCGTTCATTTTTCAAGGTGAAGTCAGGGGGTACATCAAGCCAAGTGGTTCCTCGGAAAGAATTTCCTTTGTCAAAGTTTTTGTTGTTTTGACATGCTGTCTTCCGTGTGCTGCTGGATATTTTTCGTTGTTTTTTATGCTCTGTTTCCATAAACTTTGATCGAAGTTTCACTTTATTTTCATCTTGCATACCTTTAGAACCTTCATGTTTACATAATACAGTATTGGATTTGGGTGTCCTACATACACAAGCATTTGGAGTAACTAGCCTATTTGCTTCTATTGCGGTCTTGTCTACTATGGCATCGCTTTCAATAGAATTATTGAATGCAAGAATTGGGGTGCCTGAAACTATTGGAGTGAAATTTGTAGAACTACAAGTCTCTGATGACACATTTCTATCCAAAATAGGGTTCAAGTATAACTTGGATTTTCTATTATCAGACATTGCGTACATGGTTTCTTGATGTCTAAATTGTGATCCAAAATATACTTTAAGAGGAATTTTTATATCACTGTGGCACTTTGATGCAAGTGAACATGGACTCCTCTCGTATTTTACTTCAAGGCTTGAGTTAATGGCAAATTGTGATTCAGAAGGATACGGAACAGGTGTCAATGCTTTTCCAATAACAGATACATCCATGCTTCACAAGGATAATAGAGGTATGGTACTTAGTGCTAGCTTATTCCAATGTTTATTATCTACACCCTGTGAAATTGAGTATGCATGACAATGAACAAGAAGTCCGCGTAATATACAATATTCAATTCGTTGAAAGTACAATTCCCTCAACAATTATATTCATATATAGTTTTCCAGATATCCTGGTGAAGAAGGTTTTAAAAATAGGCCTACATTAGCGGTACTTTTATAGTATACAATATAGACATAGTATTTTGGAATCCCCAAAATGACAACACAACAACAAAAAAAAAACACAAGAAATTTGTAGAGATCTGGCAAATTATCAAAACCCAAAATAAAGTTAAATAAAGATAAAAACATGACTATATATTATGCGATCTTCTACCGCAAACAAACAAAATGCGTTACAAATCCCTTAGAAATTGACTAAATTCACCTAATCATTGCACGGAAAAGAATTCGGGTATTTCATACTCTGTTACATGAGTTGTGGAGGTACACAAATGAGACTGGCATTGCTGCAATATTTTCTGATCAAAATGTGCATTTCAAAAAAGTCTAAACGTATGCTATAGCAGTGCTGCTATAGCAGAATGTAACGCCCCAATCGTAAATCAAACCACCAAACATTTCTTCACCATGGGAATATTAACCTTATATATACTCTCAATGAAATTGGCCTCAACACCTTCTAAAGGAAATCATTTTCTATGTCAAATCAGACATCTCTCAGCTCTGAAAACATTCTATTATTTATTTGATCTGGGGTCGCCATAGTAGTTGATCACAGACCCCACATAAGACAGGATATGCAAAATTATAATGGTTAGAATCTAGTCTGGGTGAAACGACGAAATCTTGCATTTGTATAATGTCAACAGTTGAGTCAAAGTGGAATAAATGCAATATTCTACAAATATAAACAACTTAACAGAAAATTTTTATATGGATGAACAGAAGTGACCGTAGCACTGCGACATCACCTTATTTAGTATCCGGACTCCCGCTAAAGTTTGATGATTCCCGACCTCACAATAGATAAAAAAATCAGCTTTTTTCAAGTCAATCAAGAAACCAATTACACTAGCAAAAATAATTGGCTTACCGTTTGCTGGCTATTTTGTCCTGTGATTTGTACTCTTTATAAACTTATTGTATATGCCACATTCGCTGGGAAATCTCTCTTTTTGAATTTTATTTTGAACTATTTTCTGGATATACAGCATATTTCGGCCAGGGAAATCTCTTCTAATATTGGCAAAAAAAATTGGTCTATCTGTGGTTTTTAAAATTTAACCTGAATTTCGTCCTCCAGCCAGAAATGCAAAACAAGATAACTTGTGATGTATGCCTATTTTATATTTTAATTCTGAGCAATCACAAAATAATTACAAGTTGAGCATTAAAATTCATCTTAGCAGATTTTGAACCTGTCAACAAATCTTGCTGATAGTCAGCTACATGATGAAATATCATATCAAGTAGCTATTTCATATATTTCATTTCCAGACTCAAAAAATCCGACAAGAAGGAAATTTGCAACGAACACATTTTCAAATGCTTGTCTGACAATGTTTGACTTTGGTCAGATGAAACATTAAAAAAATAAATTTGTGTAAGTGTGGAGCAAGATTTTGAACCTCTCCACCTATTTCATAGTTTGACATTTTTGTAACAACTGTCCAGCATTCAGCCAATCCATGTCGATTTGGATCATATATTGCCAAAATCCATAAATAGGATTTTTAAGTTGCCAATTATTTTTTCTGGGTAGCAAATGCTGGTTTAAGAAGCAATCACAAATTCTCAATGCAGAAATGACGAGTGTTTTATTCAAATGCCATTTTCTCAACAAAAAGTTTTAAAAAAGGACATCAAATCAACAACTTACGCTATCAACTCATCAACAAAATTCAAAAAACTGTTCAGTGTTCATTGAATTAAGCATACACCAATTGATTACACCATTACTACTGGAAAATGCAATTATATGACCCAGACCCCCGAAAAAAGGACTGAAAAACTGTAACCAATGTTCCAAGTTATCATTATACCCACTCCTATTTTTTGAGAGCTTTCAATTTTTTACATTAGTCTTGTTTATTGCGTCCATTCGCACTGCGACCTTGAACCCACATGAAATCAATGCTCTTCACATTCAGGCGAGCACACTTCCCAATTAACTATTTTAAAAGCCATCCATCAACGCACATTCACAGTTCAAAGCCTACCGCCCCAGTTCAGAGTTTTAAGTCAATTAGTATGTCCAAATTACATACGGTACCGCATACCGGTATATTTTCAAATGCATGTAAGAGCTTTATGAAATATTCCCACATTCCTTACTTTCCCTGCATATTTTATGATGTTTTTATTTTGTGACAAAATTTATATTCCACTAAGTGCATGCTTCGACTTCAAAAATTTTAATTAGCTTAAGTTAGTAGGTATGGTATGAAATGATTTTAGAGACTTTTTCTTCAAAATTTTGGGCATAAAGTTCCAATTACTCTGAACCAGTGAACTTAGGTATGGTAAGTTCAGAGTTAACTGAGACCAGAGAAAAGTATTTGTCATCGACTCTCTTTTTTCGTAATTTGCAAATGTTCATACACTAAAATATGAAACAGCGTGAAAGGTCGCGTTATCGACTCGTAGTGAAAAAATATGTCTTTGGAGATGTATTAGGCACCGTAGAGAAGCGTGTCATGGTTTATAAGAGGGCATTTACGTCGGTGACCTAAAAAGTGATGAGGGAGGATCACTGACTATTATTAACTCCCCGTCTACCGCTGTTTTATTAACTTCAAGTCTAAAACAGCGATCACAAGTTTTTATTTCTGTAATGTTTGGTTGA
Organism: Styela plicata; assembly: GCA_963675895.2. Classification (NCBI taxonomy): domain Eukaryota; kingdom Metazoa; phylum Chordata; class Ascidiacea; order Stolidobranchia; family Styelidae; genus Styela; species Styela plicata. Next base: position 22,507,650 of record OZ023145.1, read on the forward strand.
CCAAAGTCAGAGTTTTTCAGACAAGCAAATATAAAATGCGAAAAGTATAAAGGGAGAGATCATGCTTTAAAGTAAACAAGTGGTCAAATTGGGCATGGCCAATAAAAAGTGGGTGAGTGATAAAACGAATGACGGAAGAATTTTTGTAGAAGTAATTAAACTGAATTGTGACATTCTCACCATCAGATCAAGGCCCAGTCAAGTAATCATTTAATTTAGTTCATGCTTGACTCGAGTTTGATCTGATGTATCTCTGTAATAACAGAAATACTTTTTACCCATATGATGGAAATAAATTGCGCTTGTAGGAACTATGGTCAAAAAGCAGGACCACTAGGAGAATTTGGCATTCAATGTATCAGGTTAATTGAGTTCGAGCATCATGCGTCCAACGCATGATCAACAAAATTCTTATAAGCGATTAAAACCGGCCATGATAGTTCCAAAACAAGTTTTAATGTTTATGTTGTGATCACGTCCGAAGAAAAGAGATATAATATCCCGCCTAAGGCTAACTTGAATGATCAAATAAAGTGTATACATGCGAGGGCATTTTTATCTATTGGGGGAGAGAAAAGGAAGCTAAGACTAGATTGTATCGTGAAATTATTCTTTTTGCTGAAGTATAATAAAAAATATCAAATTTGGTCTCTATCTCGTCCTACATCTTGACCCTCCGGGGTTAAGATATCCCTATACGCTCCTTATGTTTTGCAAGAAATATTGCATATGAAATCTCAGATTTTTTCTTTTCTGAGGTTTTAGTTTTGGTGTTCCCAACTTGTTACGAAAGCTGGACATCTCATTCACATACGATGTTTTCGGTATGTTTGGGTATACATCTTTTGGTTGTTCATCGTTTTTTAAGAATATGAATGATAATCTTTAAATATTTTCTGATAATTTAGCTGCGTTAGGTTGTAATTTGTAACCAATTGTAGTAGGTGATCTCTCGCTTTATAGTGGGTTTTAAAAGATTTGTTGATAAAGATCTTTAGTTGTGGATTCACTAATAATGATAGGAACATATTGTAAGAGGAAATGCACTTTCACTCATTTGAAACCCTGTTTCTCAATAATGTATGACGTATTCAGAACCTTCAAAGGTAGGGTGTGGGGGAAAATTTGAAAAAATTTCGAGATCAAATCATGACGTTATAATCGGCGCTGCAAGCAAAAATCTTTTTGCGAGATAGTGTTTTCATTGAATTTGCTATAAACATACTCAAAATCGGCCGAAGACGCAAAAATATTCTGAAAAGGGGAATTTCAGGGCCTAAACTAGGCTAAATTAAATTGAAGTTGTGCACGCCAAAAACGCGCAAAACTTTTTTGAGATTTTCTACGTTTGGAAACTCTTGAAAGGGCACCATGGTACTTCCAATAATTAGGCTAGTGTCACTGGTGGTGATTTGCACAATTTGTCGGCCTGTGAGCTTTCCATATTTTATCGAGTGTCAAGCATGGTCAAGTTAATGTTATTCATGCTATTGGTCGTACCATGGGATACAAACATTCATGCGCTAAGTAGAATAGAATAAGTTTTCTAGAATGTGTGACTCCAAATTTTATGTACAATATTGCAGCTCAGCAAAAAATACCTCAAGAAAGTATGCGCAAGTCATTGATCCAATAGGATAAATTAAAATTGCGGAAGTATTGACATTATGAAAAGTATGTGTACGAGTATGTGTAAATATGAATATCCTTTAATAATACCTATTGACTATATTGTATGAAATTGATTATATTCTTTAGATTTTAAACTGTTGAACAGCATAAATCGTTTTAAGCAAACTATATTTTTATTTCGAATGTTTGACGCCTGTATACAAATGTATCACTTTCGTTTATTTTATATTTTTGGTTATTGCTAATTTTGTCGAACCCACCAATACTTCAATACCATTTTGAATTTTTTTCCATACATCCGTCGTTTATTGACGTATTCCGCCTTTATTTAATGGTGCTCATTTGACCACACAAGTTTTCTTGAAGAAAAATATATAATCTGTAAATTTGCATATTTTATCGTGATGTTTATTGCAATTTTTCAACTCGTTTGCAAAAAAGAAAATGAAACGCAAAAAATATTTTTGGATAAAAGTAATCAAATTTGTATTAGTCAAATTTTACAAATTGATAACTCATGTATATTGGTGCCATAGAAAAATTAAATTTGTCGTTTTAAATTTGAAAGCATCTTTTCGCATCTCGTTTCAATCACTTTATCATCATAATTATTTTCATTTCGATAAAATTGAATGTTTTTATTTGGAATGCACCTATTTTTGTAGATATGTTTTTATTGCAATTTAATTTGCTAGATATACGTAAGAAATATTCGATTTCGTTATTTGTCATTTTAAACTTAAAAGTTGTGAACATTTTTACAGCCATATGTTTGATATATATATATATATATATACGATACCAAATATCAGGTAAGCAATTCTGTATAAAAAAAACTAACCGATAATCACTGATATAGCAAAAAGCGAAAAAATTTCATACAGACCCTAGCGTATTTAGCACCACGCGACAGATCCATCCCTCGCTGACCGATTATTTATTACCGAAAAATGACATTTTAAGTAACGCACGAAATCTCATTTTTTGCGCACCTTCAGCGACCATACGGTTTTACATTTATTTAGCCTGTGGCTTGCGATGACAACAATAAAATTTCCAATTGGTGTTGTACTTCTTGAAGCTGAATACTGGAAAGAGGTCCAACGATCTTTATATACACAAAAATATATATTTATCACGTCAAAAAGGCATTTTTCTCATGTTCCCGCCGCCTTTTGGACAAGAAATGTTGACCTTAAAGTTTCAAGTTCAAATTTAAATAAAAAGCTATAGATACAGCAAACTTCAATCAAATCCGTTCTAGGGCCGTTTTTGCGAAATGTTACTAATTTGAATGTTTTTACAACTGAATCGACTACTTTTCAAAGAGGGGGCGAGTAGAGATTTATTTTTTAATCGAACATAATATATACATACGAATGCACATATTAAACAACATTTATTTTAATTCGAATTCGAAGTGCTGGCTTCAAATGTCACGCAAGACAATTGAAATCAGGTCTTCAAGCGCAATTTAAAATCTACCATTTAGATGTTTGTAAAATAGAGGAGATTCCGAAGAATTTCAACGACCAAATGATGTCATGATGAAAGTAGTAATTCATTGGATTAAATTCCTGTTTTTATTTTCATTTGGAATCGACAAAACTCCAAAATTTTGTTTTATGATTGATTTCTTTTGTAGCATTCTCATTCTGTCTAAAAAAAGCTGGTTGATGGGTTTTTCAAAACTATCCATATCTAATCTTATTAGGTCACAAATTGTACAATGAGCTAAATTGGTTGACATATAAAAAATATATGTCAATTTTAGCCTAGTTGTATGATCAAACCAGACCTCATTGCTCCGATTAAACGCTCATCATATTAGCCAGCCATCCTGTGCGAGCGCGAGCTATACATTTTTGTTTCGAACCATAGCATTTGGAATCGAATTACCCAAATCTGATTCTATTTCAGGAATTTATGAACAAATTCGAACAGACAGTCGAATTTTTTATTAAATTGGCGGAAATTATTGACAGACAGACAGACGGAATTCATTTACCAATAATGTGGGCACAAGTTAAATTAAGCAAAAAATGGCAACATGTATAAATAAGCCATCTCATAACTGACAGGGAGGGCCGGAGTGACGATTCGGCCTTAAATCATTCGACGCCCCCATTGGATTCAGGTCTTACAAGGTTTTAAAATTAAGATTGTGCAAATACATTCATATAATAAATAGTATATAAACTAGAGTAATAACTTGGGTAGGGCGGGGAAAATTTACTAGGTATTTTACGAAGGAGGAAAGTACTAAGAATATTGAATCATGTACACGCGTACAACGTACATATACACATAGTATATATACACTGAGTTGACAGTTGAGAGGGAAGGAGGTTGCGAAATTTGTCTCTACAAGAATCAACAATTCTTAACAATTCTTCGAATATCCTCAAGAAACTTTTGCACAATTATATCAACAAGCCTACAAGTACACTTTTGCACCTGTTTTCGGTGAGTCTACTTTTGATATTGACGAGCAACTTTTGGATTTTCAATTCAGAATTTTCAAGAAATTCTCGAAAATTGATCTCCGTTTTTGCCAAAATTGTGATTCCAGTCAAAAATAACTTTTATGACGTCATAGAGGGAAAACAATTCTATAATATCACGAAATGGCAACCTAGGAAACGATGAATAATGTTAGTTTTTTTTTTTTTTTTTTTTTTTTTTTTTATTGAAATTCGCTCAGAGCAAGGACACAGAAGAAGAATCAAACTTGAAAATTCTCCTGCATCCACTAAAGTGCAAAGAGCTACATAAAATGCAGGAGCAGGAACTAAAGAACCCCCATCCCTGATAGATGTCTATTAACGCGAGTTTTAAAGCCTTGTAGATCAACACGATCAGGAAAACAGCAAGAAGGCAAGGAATTCCAAAGTTTTGATATTCTTGGAAAAAAGCTTACCAACGCAACAGAAATTACGCTGTTAAATTTAACTGGACTAATGAACTCAAAGAGAATTTGCTTAGTTTTTATTATCAAGCTAAATCTAATCCAAAAATAGGATACATGAAACGCCTGAAAGTTTTATGGGATGAAAAATATCCTCAATTTTCACATATTTCTACAAAACATCTAAGAGAACAAGTCACGTTCTTCATTAAAAAACTGAATTAAAATAGGTCCTCTGAAGTTGCATCCACGGAGGGAATAGTCATTGAAATAAATCCCTTGCAAACAGACGCAGCAGAGGAAACTAACATAACTTCCAGTAGTATTTTTAACGCAACTGATATTGAAAATAATCGTCAAATTAACATGCAAAATAACAGTACGAGCAATGACTTATTTAACCCGGTTCTACTAAATGAGATCGAGATGTCCTATGAAAGTGACTTCTCTCATTTAATAAATACAATGATACCTGATAGACAGTTTATCACCAAGTTGGATAGAAAAATTCCTGATATGGAAATTAAAATCATGAACTATATTTTGGAACAACATTTAACTAAAATTACGAAAGCTTCTCTGTGGGACATCAATGTGATGTTATATTCTGCCGCCTCACTCTGTTAGAAAGACACGGCAAGCTTAGGACTCCATTTGTTAAAATATTTAAGGAAAAAAGGTCTGCAGCCACTAATAAGCGAATTAGAGAGATTCAGAAAAAAGATTTCTCATACTCAATTGATTTATGACTTCAAAGCAGCTAATCGACCTTTGACAAAGAGCCAACAAAAGATTTCTCAGAAGCTTTTGCGTATTTGGGGAGACGTTGAAGATGTTACACTATCTGCCAAACTATCAGAGCTCCATCATGAACTCAAACTTGAGACTTTAAAATACAAAGATACGCACACTAGAAATAAGCGTTTAGAAATCAACAAAACGTTTGCAAAAAATAAAAAAAAAAACGTTTTTAGAAAGCAGAGAGAAAACGAAATAAAAGTGGTTGATCCACCACAGGAAATAGTTTATTGAGACATTTTGGGGTGACATTTGGAAAAAAACGACTGCCATAAACATTGACAATTCTTGGTATAAAACACTTGAAGACTCATACTGTAAAAATGCCGAACAAAGAGATTTCAAAGTAACTGAAGAATTGTGTGCTGAAATTCTTTTCAAGATGCCAAATAATAAGGAAGAGATCTTGTGACAGCGTTTTGGCTCAAATCTTTCGAAAGTTTTCATCCGAGATTAACTGTAATTTTTGAGGATATTAAGAACGGAGTCAGCAGTATTCCTGAATGGCTAGCCGTGTCTCGAAGCATATTAATACCTAAAAATTCTGATACAACTAATGCGCTAATGTGCTGATCAATTATTAATTAACAAGTCAGTACTGGATGAAGTAAAAAATAACCGACGCAGTATATTTATGATGTGGTTCGACTATAAAAAGGCGTTTGATTCCGTTTCTCACACCTGGTTGAAGAAGGCCCTAGAACTGGCAAAGCTGCCCGCAGTTCTAATAAACGCTGTGATGGAACTGGCGGCAGTTTGGTCTACAACACTTACTCTGCCAACTGAATCTGGCTCCATAACTACTAAATTTCTCAAGTATAAAACGGGCGTAATGCAAGGTGATTGTTTATCATTGATGCTCTTCCTTTTGTGCATTAATTCACTTTCATATTTACTCAACCAATTAGAAGGGTGTAAAATGGGCCGCCAAAAAATAGAAATGCTAACCTAACACACCTATTATTTGTTGAGGACCTTAAGACAAAGGCAACTTGATCTCATTACATGATTTTCCAGCGATATTGGAATGAAATTAGGACATGATAAATGTGCTTATATAAACATTGCAAAAGGCAAGCGGAAAACACTTGGGCGCATTTTGATTTCTAACGAATTTGAACTACAGGAGCTGAAGGATGAAAAGACCTATCGGTATTTAGGGCAAGATGAAGACATAGTTTACAAAGGAGACATAAACAAAGCAAGATTATCGAAAGAGTATTTCGAACGAGTACGAAAAATCTGGGGATCAGAGTTGTATGCTTAAAACAAGGTCATAGCTCATAACATTTTTGCCAACGCCGTTTTTACTTTGACATTTGGGATACTCGACTAGACGAAAGAAGAGATTGAGAAAATTGATATTAAAATAAGACGTATATTAACAATGAATGCAAGTTTTCATAGAAATAGTAACGTTGACCGGCTTTACACACGCAGGATTGATGGAGGAAGAGGACTGAATTCCATAAGCGATTTATTTGTTACGCGAATAATATGTTTGGCAGAACATCTTGCTTTACAATCTGAATCCCACGTATTACTGAGGCAAGTTTATATACACGAGAAAGGGAAGCTAATACGTGTGGCAGACGCTATGAAGACTGAATTGAGCATTTCCAGACAAGGGAGAACAATAACCTCTATTAGGAATTTCTCGATACGTATCAACTCGGTACTTAAATTAGGTCACAAAAATAGTTGGAAATCCAAACCCCAACATGGTTATTTACAGCGACAGAATGAGTCCATCCCTTCTTATAACGAGAAATTATCAAACAAATGGATTGTAAACTCATATCTTTCATCACATGTCGAAGGATATTTATTTGCAATCCAGGAACAAGAAATAAGAACGGAACATCTTGATAAGAAGAGGATTGACAGTCGGATTAATGACACCTGCACCCATTGTGGAAATGCAAGGAAAGATATACAACATGTGCTTTCATCTTGCAGCAGTCTCTCGGCCAGTTTATATCTTCCAGTTCGGCACAATGCGGTTGCCAAGACATTATATGCTAGTATTTTGAATAAATTTGAATGCGAATTTGAATATAATAGCAATATTCAAGAGATATTCAAAAAAACGGACTAGAAATGTGGTGGGATAAATCCATCCAAGTTGTCCCATCCGTGCAGTATAACAAGCCTGACATTGTTGCATGGTATACCAATGAAAAAAAATGTTTTATTATCGATGTCTGTGTCCCACTTGATCTAAATATTGCCCGAAATGAAAAGGATAAAAACGACAATTATAAGCTTTTATCCGTAAGGTTAAAAAGAATGTATCCTAATTTTCAATTTAATGTCGTTCCAGATGTGCTTGGAGCGATTGGGTCAATTACTGATTCTTTAGTGAGTAATATCGAAAAACTGGGCTTTGATAGTGGTGAAATAAATTGCATCGTATTAAAATTACAATGCAAAGCTGTGATAGGAAGTGTTAAGATTGTCAAAATTGCTTTAGCATAATTAATTTCTTGAACAGATTTTGTTTTTCGTTATTATATTAATACTAATACATTTATCAACAGTGACTTTTTTTCTTCTGTCTTTAACGTTTTATTTATTTTTTTCCAACCGTAAGACAGGACATATAATACTTGTATTTTCTAGTGTCTATTCCAGTAAATATTTTGTGCTATATTTATTTCTAATCACCATTACTCAAATAATCCGGTAATGATATTCAGAAAGAAAAATATTGTTGAATCACCGAATTTCCCTATGTTATTTGCATGTATGGCATTTGCATATATCGTTTAAAAACACTGTATGTAGGTGCTATATATGTAAAGTGGTATAAGAGTAGTTTTGTAATATTGCCCCATTATTTATATTTATTTGTATTAATTGTGCATAAGGTTTCTCATTTTGACTACTGGTTGTTTTCAAATGTGTTTCCTATATTTGTTGAAAAAATAATAAATATAGATATACGTGTCACTTCAGAGAAAAGCAGACTAAATCATAAAGAGTGATGACTACCATGACCCGCACAATAGTATGCAAAACAGACAATAAGTATGGGAATGAAATTAACTATTCGATGGATGATACAAAATTGAATACTTGGATAACAAATGTGAAAATAGACGTTTTTTAAATTGTGTGTTAGTTTTAGTTATATGTATTGATGGAAGGAGTTCCATAGAGTAACACCCTGGAAACGAATAGAACGTTTTGTATGACTCTTTAAGAATCTGGGCACAAACAGTGTATTTGATGATAAAAATCTAGTGTTATGGTGGTGCATAGATTTTGACAATTGAAAATACTTTTCCAAAAGCTGCAGGCAATAGATTATTCATATATTGGCACATGAGTTTTCCTAATTCAAGATTATAGATATCTACAACTTTCAGTAATTTCAATTCGTAATATATTGGGTCAAGTTGGGTATGTTGCGAGCAATTTGCCGGTACACGAACCGCTTTATTCTGCAGTATGTGCAGTCGATTCAGTAGGGAACTATTACAATTTCCTCATACTGTTATACCATATTGCAGATGGGGATAAAATATTAAAAAATATAATATTTTCAAAACATTTCCGGTTAGGTAATGTTTACACCGAGAAATTGTTCCCACAGATCTACTCAACTTTCTAGCCAATTGGCCAACATGGCCTTTCCAATTTAAAGCATCACCGATAACAACACCCAAGTATGTGCAGCTGGAAACTTTCGATAGGGTCATCTCCTATGCGGATGCTTATATCACAAGCCGATCTACCGGTCACCAAGTAATTACATTTTTTTGAATTAATTAACAAATTACTTACCATTCAACAGCTTAATTTATCAACTTCACTGTTGGCAGCACTTTCTAGCATGGTCAGTGACTTGTGGTTGGCTGACTGACATGTATCGTCAGCAAACATAGTTACCCTATGTGATGTGGCATTGCACATATCATTAACATATACCAAAAAGAGCAAGGGCCCTAGATTTGAACCCTGAGGAACGCCACAAGAAATTGGCCTAGAACTTGATCTATAAATACCATTGCTAACAAATTGTGTTCTATCATGTAAGTAGCTTTGAAGCAATTTTCCAGCAGAACCTCTCACACCATAGTGCGCGAGTTTCTGGAGTAAAATGACATGGTCTACAGTATCAAACGCTTTTGATAAATCAATAAAGATATTGCAAACATATTCATGAGATTCCAAGTTATCATACATTGAATTTACAACATCTAGTAATGCATGAATGGTACTGCGTTTTGTACGAAATCCAAATTGTCTGTTTGTAAAAATTTCAAAATTATCGAAAAATTGACTTACGTCTCGTGTGAATTAAACTTTTCATTACTTTTGCAAGACCTGAAATGATTGAGATTGGTCTGTAATTAGAAACTATTTTTTTATTTCTAAACTTGTATACTGGCGTTACCCTGGCTATTTTAAAACAACTTGGGAAGATTCCGTGATCAAAGCACAGGTTAAAAAAAAATAAGCAAAATACGGAGACAGTATATCAGCAGCAATATGAAGAAATTTAACAGAAATTTTATCAGGTCCGATCGCCTTATTCTTGCTGAGAGATAAGATTTCACAAAACACTTCTTGATTTGTCACTGGCTTAAAGTACATAGAGTTTGGAATTGGACTGGATAAATATTCTTTAAAGGAATTTGGTTGCATGATATTGTCGGCTAAGATTCTCCCGATTGATGTAAAATAGTTGTTGAAATGATCACAAATGGCATTTGGATCTTTAATTATGTCCTCATCATTTTTTAATAATACTGTTGGAAAACTATTTTTATTATGCTTGTTATTATTTATGATTTTGTCGCAACAAACGCCAGGTTTGTGTGGTGTCTATGATGTAGTCTGTAAATTTTGATTTGTAATAAGTTTGCTTTGATTTTTCTTTGCAGTGTGTAAGAACATTTTTCATATTTTTTAAAATGCACCTTTTGTGCATCACTACCGTTTTTAAAGTGGGACCTGTACAGATTTCTTCCATGTTTAATTGATTTCAACAATCCTTTCGTTAACCAGGAATTGTTCTTCCACCTAAGTTCTCTTCGTGATAACCTTCTCATTGGGGCATGCCTCAGAATGATACTTTCAAATTTTTCAACAAAGTTGGTAACTCTCTCGTCCGGTGCTTGTGGGGATGCAGACACGTTACTATCCATGAAGAATCTGAGATCGTTAGATACATCTTTCCGGAAATTTTCTTCATTAAATGATGACACATCATGCTTCAGAAGTATATTGTCTATGGATTTTGCTGGCGTGAGGTTTACAATACAAAATATTGGGAAAATGATCGGTTATTGGATCTAATATGATACCAGGGAGTACTTGTGTAGACATGTAGTTGCAGTATATATAGTCAATTACCGTAGCAGACTCTTTTGATATCCGTGTTGGCAGATCAATAAGAGGTTGGGTGGAGCTGGAGTGTAGCATGTCTATATATTTTGTAACCTTGGCATCTTGACAATATTATGAAAAGTTTATATTCAAATCGCCCAGGATGAAATATATTATTTTAAAAGCGTTCAGTTTCACCAGGCTATCGTGCAACGCCTCACAAAAGTCCTCGATGTTCGGACGAGGGTGTCGATAAACTACACCGACTATTATCGGCTGTTGTTGTTTCGTACTGTCATTAACATATGAGAGTTTCACCCACACGTCCTCACAATCAGGACATTTCACTTTAAACTCATCTGTGACTTCAGACACTAGACAGTCTTTTATGTATGCTCCTACACCCACTGCATTTGATGGAGAGCTAACATGTATGAATTTAAAATTTGGCAAGTCAATGTTCAAACTATAATCACTCTTCAATTTTGTCTCAGATATTCCAATTATTTCAGGTGAAGCAGGGCAATCTGCTATTAGGTTTTTCAGTTTATTAACATTCTTCTGCAATGATCTGATGTTTAGATGAGCATAAATATTTTGTGTTCGAATAAAACATTCTTCATGTCTTAAATAGTGTAGTATTTACATTCCTGTATGTTCGGAAGCTCACCACTTGATGTGAAGTCCCTGTTATAATTTGGAGAAATATCTGTAGTCAATATCTCAGGACAATTGAGGTTTTCTTGATAAATTTCTGACAGCCTTTTATTAGTTATATTTGAAAAGGGTATAGCGTGAGCCATGAAACGTGACAAATAGACAAATCTGTTGAATTTCCTAATTCAGTTATTTGTCTCGTCTTCAGTTTAGCACATTTTTCATGTAACCACTGCTGGCATACATCACAAAAAATATAATTATCAATGCAGTCCTTCCCAATACTTTACAAGGGTAATCAATCATCTGCGCCATTTTCCCAAATTATTATTACCATGTCGTACCATCTGTTGGAATTTTGATCCGTCATAATTTGCACTGTATGATAAATATTTGTATTGAGAAAATAATTATCGAATTTTATTAAGATCTTTCTCATTATTTATTTTTAAAACTCCCGCACCCTTTTGTTTTTCTCATCAATATCATCTGACCATCACAAGTCCACTGGTAAACCTATTCATGTTCTCGTTTCTTTTTCATTGCTTTTGATACATTTACACTTTTCTCTCCAATAGTGAATGATTTGTTAAGCTTGGATCGTGCAGTAAAGAGTTTGTTTCTGTGCTCCAAGTTTGTTAGATTGTGTCAATTATTTTTCCTGAAATTTTACCCGATAAACATTAGATAAATCAGAGTGACCAATCTTAACATTCACCATGTTGGCCACATTAATACCTACTTGTGAAACATTCTCTTCTGCATTCTTCACATACCCATGGATTTCCGAAGTGTCAGACAGTGCTTTCTGCTCTAATTCATCAATTCTATCAGAGACCTCACTAAAGGCCATTTGAAACTTGGTTGTATTCGATTCCAACTTATTTATTTGTAAGGTTTTGGATTCCAATTCACTTTTAAGTTGTTCCAAATCCTCTTTAATAGATTCAATGTTAGTGTCAAGAGATTCATGGGACTTTTTTAGACTTCCAAATTCTTTCTTTATCTGGTTAAAGCAGTTTGTAACTTCTTTGCTAATAGTATCAGATAAAGTTTTCTCATGGTCTTGCCTTGAATTATCCAGTAATTCTTTGAACTTCTTTTCCAGTAGTATTTCTAGTTTGTGCTCCATCTTTATGATGGCTTTGTCATCGAGATCAGATAACATGGATTGTAATACTTCAAGTTCAGAATTGCTCACTGATGACAGATCAGGATCATTACCAGCCAAGACTGGAGACAGTGGTAAACTTTCACTCTCTGACATATTTTCATAAAAACAAAATAAATCCAGTATTTAACGTATCCTCAGCATATGTATATCCGGTATATCCACAGTAATAATAGATCCACAGCTATTTCCCTTCATTTCAGTTTCGAGTTTGACAGCAAAGCAAACCAATTCAGCATTCAGAAAATCAACACAAATAATTTATATCTTAGTTAAATAATGAATGAACTAAAACCTTATAAAACAGCGAGGTCATCATATCTGATTGGCTTTGCTCAAAACAATTGCCAAATAATAACAAATCACAGAAATATGTATTTGAACTATCTGAATCGAACATGCATCCGAATCGAAAAAGAACTTTCAAATGCACTTTCCGCACTTCCTTTCCAGTTTCAATCTTTTTATGTTTTCTCACCTTCCCGCCGATTAGTGTACATATTATCCCGTCCATGTGTTGAGGTATATAAAAACCTTTGCACCTTCCCGCCACTTTGTGTCCATCCCGCCCTTTAGTACTGCAACTACTTCCCAGTTTCAATTTTTTCCAGCCTTTCAGTTTTGTAGTTTCTTGCATTCCCTACTTGTCCCGCCGTTTGGTGTGGCCCATTCAATTAGGATAGAATTTCGCGAAACAAAACAGGATTAAGAACAATACGGCCGCCGAAATCGCCTTATCTTACACGCCGTTCAGATAGGTAACACTATCATATTCACTTTGCAGCAGCTAAAGCCGAAGAGGGAGAGTAAAAGTGGGTTATCTCGGCGAGGTTGCTTCAACGAGCGAAAAATGTTCTAGCAAGTTTATGTGTGATTCGGTCTTTATTGGAAAACGAGAGAAACTAACGCGATCCGTAGCCAAACTACTTATTCTGTATCAGGATAACTACGACCGAAACGCGTGGTGTCCGTGACTTATCACTCAACGCTTGGCGTGTACCTTAAGTTTTTCCCAGCTGTGGGAAGAGCGCTTGTCGCTAGGCAACGTTGTGGCGACTGCTCACAGCTATAGGTTGAGTCGTCAATGGTTTAATGCGGAATGAAGACGAAGGTTACTGTAGAAGGAGAATGTACCTAGTCTATTTGGGTCTCATGAAGTTCAGTACCATATATCCGATATATCATAAAAATTTCCCATGTTGGAAGCGACTCATCCTAACCCGGGAGACAATGCAAGAAGCTTGCAGTATTGGCGCCCCCTAGTTAGGATGAGAATATTCTGCCAGTTTTTACTTTGATGACGCTCGGGAATATGGTACTAAACTTCACTAGACCCGTCCATTTTGGTCAAATTCAAAATATTACCTCAATGCTTACCTATATTTGAGCAGACAGATAGTTAAACAAGCATGTTGAGAAATTTGTTTTTAATGGAATATATCGGGGATTCGAATCGATTCATAGTACAGATCATTCGTGAATCGATCACAGGAATAAAGAAACTTGCTAAATGAAGTGGAATTTCTCATTTTTAACGACAGAATGCAATTGTATATTGTCAAAAATTAAAAATTTTCGCTCTTGGATTGGTGTATAATTTGAGATATATCACTTATTGTAAGCCTGTTTAGCTAATATTTGTCAATCGCAACTGTAAATTTCTTAATTATCGTGGAGATAATGATAGTAATTATAAAAATGGGATATTGTTATTTTTATGGAATCAGCGATTCGATCCGATTGGACAAAATTATCCGAATCAGATTCGAATTCGCAATGATTCGGTTTTGCCCAGCCGTACTTGTGACTTAAAAATGCAGTAATTCGACTTGAAAATGGAAACTTTGGTAGGATCTGACTCCTGTGTTCCACGACTTGGCTTGAGTCACTCAAGTATTCGCTATTCGTACTACTGGGCAGTGAGAAAATCCCGTTTTCTTATAGTAGACAAAAATCTTCAGAACCATCAACACTGCTGATTTACATTAAACTAATTCAGGGTACGAATGCAGAATGGAATCATGAGCCATTTTTTGTGTGTGAATTGACTAATGAAAACATACTTGTACAAATTGACAATCAACTTTGAAATAGTGCCCATTTACCACTAAAATTTCTTCTGATTGAAACAATTTTGTGTATTCAAATATCAGACAGTCTGGTACTGGGTTTAAATCAGGTGGTGTTAAATTCGTACTAGTATAAAATTCTATTAATAGCAATTGATCAATTTCTACCATAAAAAAAATTCGCTGCTGGTCAATTCGTAACCTTGTAGAAGTTTGTGGAAACTGTTCACGAATTCTAGTGTAATGTCTGGTGTTTTGTAATCTGTGGCTAAAAGAAAAATGTGAGGAAATGGTCATAAATGTGATAATAGTTCCATCGTTAATTGGCACTTAAAATCCAGCCCTCGCGATTTGAACAAAAATGCCTGCTTCTCGGGGTTTAGGATAAGATTTTATTTTATTCCATGGGAGAAGAAAGCCAAGAATACGGCGTAACCATAGGCTAACCACAACCTCACTTTAATAATTCACCTCAATGACTTTTAGATTGATTTAATTTACTCAACTTGATTACAGTAGTTATACAGTAGTATTTTTACTTTACTCTGCATGAAATATTTTTGCAGTTAAACTCTACAGATTCTGGAAAAAAAGATTTTTTTAATTTATATAATTCATAAAATTCCTGATAGTTTAAGATAAGGAATAGTTAAATATGCTGAAATAGAATATGGAGGGAGCAAAACTCTAGTGGTAGAGTAAGCATTCCTAAAAATATTTTCCAACCAAGAATTATTTCGAACAATAATGCTTTGTTAGACATGGGTCACTCTAAAAAAAGATGCCTTTCTTGGCACTGCAGATTTAATTAATTCCTTCGGTCAGTTCGACCAACATCGTTTTATATAGGTCTTGTCAAGGTTTATATTTCATTGGTATATTGTTCAAATTGTACTCACATTTTAAAGAATATATAATGTTTCTGAATTTCCTACAGGCTAATCACATACATCAGATATTCACATTTGATGGTCACTTGGAGCAAGATGTTTGTCAGAAAACTTCTGAAGAATTTCAATCGGCAAATCCATGGACATCGTTTGAGATTATCAGGGATATATTTCCTAAATAGTTCTAAGAATAAACAAACTTTTCATAAAATAATTGCAGCTGCAGGAACACAATTCAATATTCACATAGCTCAGAGACTTCGGAGATTGCACAAAGTGTACATTTTGTATCAGCAGGCCTACAAGGAATACGCAAGAGTGTACCTTTTTTATCCCTTAATTGGAAGGTTTGTTTTTAACAGCTCTGTCTCTGTTAGTTTAACAGCTTGTGGGTTCCAATTCCAACAGTTGGGCTTTTCAGACAGTGAAATTTCTAAGCAAATTCACCAACTTTTGGCTGTCCAAAAAGTTTCAGATTGTGATAGCAATCATGTCTCTACACTTGTTGATAAATCGTGGCATATTGTACTAAATGAATCCAATATTAGAATGTGGAAACATCATCGCAATGATTTAGGTCTCACAGAATACAGAGTTCATGGAACATTTAACGATATACCTGCAAGACTATTTTTTAACATCCAAGTAGATATGGAGTATCGAAAAGCATGGGATGATTTAGTTGTCAAACTTGATGTTATAGAAGACGACAAAGACACAAAAGATCAGCAAGTTCTTCAGTGGGTTACTCGGTTACCTCGACCATTTGCTCCCAGAGAATATTTATGCATTAGGCGAACACTGATTGATGAACAAAATAAAGTAATGTTAATTTCAGCAAAAGCTGTAAACCACCCATCTTGCCAGCCATCCAAAGATTATGTGAGAGTATCTTCATATGAATCACACATGGTAATTAAACCCCACAAATCATTCGATGATTTGGGATTCGACTATCTTTTGACGTACTGTGATGATCCCCAAATTGTACTGCCAACAACACTAGCATCTTGGGTTATTTCTGCTGGTATTCCACAGTATATAAACAAGCTTCATGATGCATGCATCCAGTTTCGTTGCAAAACATCCAGTAGCAAGCAAAATGTTAACAAATACCTTGTGAGTTGACTGTTTTTTTCTACTATTTGCATCTGTGATATTTTTTTTGAAACTCAGTAAATTGAATTTTAAATATTTTTGTGCCGCGTGGCGCTTGTTTGGTGGCTGAAGTCAGTTTCAGAATGTATTTCGGTATGCAGTTAAATATTCAGTTTAAATTCAGGAGATTCTACCCATCCCCTCTATCCATACTAAAATTTGATGCTTTTGTTTGTGAACAAGAGCAAAGCATGAAGTTAGTGATACATCATTATTTGATGAACGAGAGGTTACAAAAAAGTCTCTTAATTAGCGATGCAATGTCAGTTTGAGTAAAATCGCTTACTTTCTTGTGCATCGGCTAGCTGAGACTGTATAAGCAGTAGGAATATGCTTGGAGCTACGCAACTCCAATTGCCATGATGTCAAATATGTTGCGAGGTGGTTATATACCAGATTGCTTTTCACGTCCTCTTGTAAGATCTTGAAAGGGTTCAACTTTAAAAGAATACGCTGCAGAGGCATGTGGTAATTTCAAAAATTATTATTATTTGTCTTTCTCAGTGTTTCGGAATAAAAATTCACAAAAGTATACATAAATTTCAGTTCTGGTTGTTTGCTAGTTTTTTGAAACTTTCTTGTCTATAATATATAATACTTCTGATTCTAATATTTGATTAAATGCGCAAAAATTCGATTGATTCTGAATCCAAAAGATATTCTATTTTGGCGACCAATAGTGATATGTAAGGTGCTTCTATCATTTTAGCGGAATTATTGAAAAAAAACTTTGTTGGAAAAAGCCCCCTCCATTTTCTTGACTCGAATGAACAAAATGTCCTACTTGTGTCCCAGGCAAACTTTCTGGTTCTGACCATTTAAAAACTCAATGCTCAACCATCTCTAGCAAAGTTAGCTTAGAGTACTCTTTTCCTACCTGTTCGGGTCTTACAAAAATGTAATTAACATTTCTAGGGTGTCATGGGTAAAGCGTGGGAATGTACTTTGAGCTACTCTGATCGTTCGAATCCCGTCAGGGTTGAATAAATGCGATGGTTCAGAGATGATTATATGAGGTCTGCTGGACGCTTCGTCGGCGCATAATGGTTCACGTAAGCACCACTTATGGCCAGGTCCATGATCAGAAAAAATAAAAATTGTTCCGAGTGGTTGTGGTTTGCGATATGGTTATACGTATTATCGTCTTTACCCTCCTGCAGGATAAAATCCTATCCTGCGACGGACAGTGGTTGCTAACCTTTTTTGATAGATTTGTTGTAAACAGCAAAATCCAAATACAATTTAGAGTTCATTTGTACCCAATCAGCAAAAAAAAAATGTATTTAGTTTACTAGGGTCTAAATGTTTTCATTCCCCCTGTTCTTATCATTATGTCGTCGTCTATGTACCTAATGTATCTAAACTTGTGCAATAAACAATATGTTGGGAAATCGAGTAGACACTGGACGATTTCTTTACGGTATCAAGAAACAAGGAAAACGCCTTTAGCCACTCATTTCAACTCAACGACACGCAATCCAGAATAACAGGTATACACATACTAACCCAATGTGAAGATTATAGAGGGAAAAAGGACGGTTTTGGATCAACAAATTGCACACCCAGAAACCGAGGGAATAAAAAACAGACAGGAACAATGCGCTCTAAAGCTAGCAATCATAAAACTACCAGTTAAACACCGATCTGTGCAAACGAACCAAAGGATAAATTCGGGAGCAGATATCGCATATTCAACAGTCAATTTTCGAAATTACTTTATTTTTACTTGCTTTATAATTTACTATATAAGCATTTCCAGATCTATAGTACTTTATTCTTGTCTGAAAAATTTAGATCATGGTCCAATGAAAGCTTACAAAGGGAAGAAAGGTAGTTCATTGGGAATACGCATCTCTGATCGTCATGACGCAGGTTCGAATCCCGTGGGGATAATGATTTTATGCGAGTGGTGTGCTTGACGCCTCGCCGTTGCCCGGTGGTTCACGTAATCGCTGCTTACGGCTTCCTCCACCAACCAGGTCTATGCACAGGGAAAATTAGAAATACGATAATCGAAAAACATTCACCCCGATTCGGGCAAGGAGGTCGTGGTTCGCCATATGCTTAAGCGGTATTCTCGGCTTTCCTCTCCCACAGGATAAAAATGATAACCTATCATTACAAAATATCCTGCACCTGACTCAACAAGGTTTTATAATGTCGTTCTATACATCTCTATGGACATTTTAAATAATTTTAACAGGAGCTTTTAGAGACATTTAATTCCATAGTTGTACCTATTTTATCAGTTCCAACATGAAAATGATGAAATATCTAGAAGTCGAAAAGAAGAACAGGGGGTTAAATATGTTTCGCTTTTCGATAATGTTTTACTCTGATTTCAATTGATCTGTCACAAGTCAGTAAATCCAAAGCGTATATATTGTGCATATATTGTGACTCTTGGTTGCCTTATGATTTCTGTAATTTGATTCATTCACATCATTCGAGCATTATCGAATGACATCCTTCAGGTCGATACTTAAGACATTTGGCGATACTGTTAAGCATGTCAAAGCTCACGGAATGGCACGTAAATACCGCAATGGCAGCGAGATGAAGTTCTTCTACTTCCAATCTAACGTTTGCCACCTAAGCATAAACTTACTTCCTTGACTACGGTTTTCAAATGTTCAAATAGGTTACTTTTTGTTGGGCTTCGACAATAAATTACAACACAATCATGCGCACTAGGATATTTCATTTCTGGTGATACTATTAAAATGTTTTTGTGGCATTTCAAACCATTTTTATGGATAATTTTGTTTGGAATTTTATAATCCGGCTTGCGTCAGTCAGACCCTTGAACGACATGAAATTGTACGTGAAAACGCAACGTCAATTACGTAACAGCGTCTTTGTAGATAAGAAATCCACGCCTATGGGCTTCGGTTTTGTCTGGGTACGCAATTATGAAGTAACATTGTTTCGAGCCAGTACTTTGTATCCGTAGTTGAATGGATTTAGATAAACAGTGTTGTGTGTTTGGGACTAACTCCGATAAATAATACGTAGTAGATCGGCTAGAGAGAAATATATATATTATGCTAAAGCTCGGAAAATAGTCGGTTCATGTCAGATGAGTCATTAGTGCCGATCACTGATCTAAAAAGAAAACTGGATAGAGCTTCTCTTGCATTTTGTGTGTCTCGAAAGTGACGCCGTTCGTGCGATTTGCAACTCAGCTTGCCGATCGTCACGGAGCGCATTTGAGAAGCATTGGAAGCGGTGGAGTTGAGGCCGATTTTTTGTTCTTGCGGCTGCGCATATGAAGGCAATTTGTTTTTTGACTGATTTGGTAATTTAAGAATAATACTGTGAGTGAGTGGTAAATTTGGAAAAAAAATAGAGATGGGAAGTGAGTATTTGGAGGTGCTCAAATGACCGGAATGTCGTAAGGTTACCACTCAGTATATACAAGAACATGTTATAATTCCATGTTTTTATGTTATAATATTAGTTTCTAACAAAAAGGAAATCTTTTTTCATGAAGGCCTGTTATAGGTTAGGCTATATGGACGACAGCCTAACGTAGGCCTACCAGGTCAAGAAGTCTACCGGTACCGTATGTCGTCCATATACATTCTGCGTTAGCCTGGGCTAACACTCCACCAAACTTTATTTGTCGGGAAGGCAATATAACATTAAAGTCAAGTAAACCCTGCCTTGCTACATACAGCGTTGGCGATGAATTCAATGCCGGTACTTGACAGCCTGTTTTGTTATAACAGAAATAACGTTCCCCTGAAAAAGATAAGATTTGGGATATCACCTTTATCCAGGCTTGAAATCGGATGAAATGTTCTGTGTATGCAATTATTGTGAATTAGGTCGATCAACATTAGGGCTAGCGAGCGCACGTACTTGGTGAGTTCTTAAATTAGTGCGTTTTTAAACTTTATTTCAGGTTTTGTCCACTTGCCTGATCTTCTTTTTTAAATGTAAACCTTCAATATATATTCAATACTATTGTCATGACGAGGTTGAAATAGGTTATCTATCTATACGTAAATAAGAATTTGTACCTACACCTGAAAGGTCTTTGTTTAATATTATCCACACTTGTCCCTGTCTCAAAATATCTGATAGTGCAATAACACTGGTATCCGAAGAAATTTAAGCTACCACAAGACTACTAGGTCAACTAATTTGAAATATTTTTTAATCCAAGTCAAATTATATTTCAGCTTAAAGGAATAAAAATTTTGGCATTGGAGTGTGGTGACAGCCGAATACAAAAGAAATTCCTAAAAAAAAAACTGAAAACAAACAGCCACTACCTGGTACTTCGGAACTTTGAAATGAAAAACACAGCAAATGGAAATTTTATTGGGACTAAGAATGGCAGTCGTAAATGAAATGATGCGAACAAACAATTCTTAAACAAAATTGCCGCTTCGCCTAGCCCGACCATGTAAAAGCTTATAATGACAAACAACAAAAATGTGAGTTATGCTGTCGTATATTATCTTCAAATAGTAATGGCAGTATATTAATGTAACATTTTTCAATTTTAAGATCTCATTTACATAATCATCCTGTTTCTACGCTCCTTATCTGCTTTCATAAGGGTTAACGTGAGAATATCCACAACATTTAAAAAAATATTTAAAAGCATTACGCATGAAAATCATTGTTTTCAAGTCGCTATATTAATTTGGGTAAACATGAAGCTATGAATACGTAAATGCCATTTTTTTTACAGTCACTAAAATATTTTATAAATTCATATTTTTCTAAGTTGAGTACACAAAACTAATTTTTTCATGTATTGTAATATTTGATTTGTCCCGATGAGCATAGGTAAATGATGGACTATGCTGCTGAGGCGTGGGAGGCTTGGCAAATAAATTCGGTACAAGATTACAGGAAATTATATATTTTTTTGGCATAGAAGACCTGTAGACTCACTGAAACTGGAATAACATACTTTTCTTATTTTTGACAAGAATTGAATCTTTGGATTCCAGCCAATTTTCAGTAACAATTGCAGTAAAAATCTAACTCAAGAATGTGGCTATAAAACTAAAGATCACCCAATATCACTTTTTTGAGACCGATCTCGATATTTCATATATTTGTTGCCACCGATAATCAATATGAATAAAAGAATACATCAATGAATTTTTTTCAATTACTTGCAATGTGTTAAGAAGGGGGTATATAGTGTCAGTTATACTATTTTATTTCAAGTACTGTGTTCTAAGTTAGCAGTATTTGTTTGCGTGAATTCTGTTCAGGTAACAAAAAAATTCTAAAATAAATAAATTTTGAATAAAGTATCTATAGAATAAAATGGCTGTTGCATCACAAAGAAATAACACTGTCATAACGTAGTTTTTGTTTTGTTAATATTCTTTTGTGATAATATTTAAAAAAGCATCGAATATATCCAAAATAAATTGAATTTAACCTAATATGCTACATAACCCCCTTCGCTAGACTGGAAGTCGGAGTAAAGAATTTGCGTGCAAGAATATTGGTTTTAAAAAAGGAGAATAAACACAATTAATATAATGTATGCACAATATAATAGTACACTGTAAATAGATGGAGAAGAAATTTCAAAAGGTGTGTTGTGATGTATGTGAAATTGATAAATATTTCGGGAAATTTTAAAGAAGTTGAAGCGTATGTTTGAATAATATTGAGCATGACAGATATTTGCAAATGTTTTAATTTTATATATTTCGTTTCACATTGATAACTTATATGCGTGTATAAAATTTAAAAAAATATTCGCTTGTTGCAATTTGTGTTTAGACGCGTCTTTTGCGCGTATAAATTGAGCCTTGTTGGCTGTAATAGTATAGTTGGCCTCATTTGGGCGTTTGATAATAAAAAATATTTGACGACACTCGCATTTGACGAATGCATAGTTCACGCACTGTGACGTCTAGTTGACGTTTGCTTGAAGTTTGATTTTTGTATAAATCATCTTCTTAAGTTTAACAATATCAACGATAATCTATTTAATGAAAACAAATTGCTCGGATCTGCCAATTTCAATCACGTTTTGTCTTGAATGCCAAATACATACGCATGTAAAAAGGAAAAGAGAAAGAATGAAAATATGTTCACCTGTCAAGTTCAAGAGTGTGTGTCCATGGTGTACTGACAAAAATAATAATAACAATAATAAAACATCGTACGCGCGATTTTTATATATTATTTTCGCCGGCGTTATTCTTTATTGAGAGCGTTTCTTCCTTGTGTCATACTTGGCAACGTCAAGTCGTTCAGCTAATCGCTTTTTTTTAATATATGTAATTTTTTAAACCACCACGCTTTGATTGTTCGTGAGTTCATTCCGCGCGTTTCTCTCTGT
This sequence comes from Styela plicata, assembly GCA_963675895.2. Classification (NCBI taxonomy): domain Eukaryota; kingdom Metazoa; phylum Chordata; class Ascidiacea; order Stolidobranchia; family Styelidae; genus Styela; species Styela plicata. The sequence goes on from OZ023145.1 coordinate 22,530,598, forward strand.
ATTCTATTCCTTTGGTTTCTTTGGATTTTTCGTTCATATATCTTCTTATCGTTCTCCCTTCGTATTTTCTTTTTTTTTCTATCTTCTATTCATCTATTGTTTGCTCTTTTTTCTTTTATTCATTCGTCTTTCTATTGTCCATGCAAGCATCTTCTGTTTCACTTTCTTTGTATGTATCTTTTCGTGTTACTTTTCACTTTTCTTCCTTATTTTTCATGCGTTCTATTATCTTTCTAGACAATTACACTTTGGTGCCTGTTCTTTTGCTGCTATTTTTTTTTTTAATTTTCTCCGTGCGACAACGGTTTTGTTACCTGACTCCAGTTCGAGAAGGCGCAATTCGTTTGCCGCGTCACCGAATGTAGGATACGGTGTATTTTAACATATTGATTGGAATAGTATTAGGGTTGATTCGAATCCATTATGAAAGTAAAATCGCCTGGCCAGATGGCCAAGGGCCGGTTAATTGTTACTGCACGCCCGTCCGTGGCTCTGTCCTCTATGCCCTCTCAAAACAAGTTATACGGTCATTTTGAATTGGCCAAGACTTGCCCTAAAAGCTTAATAAATAATTTTCGTTGGTACTTGTTTTTCATTAGCCGCGCGTTATAATTACAATGTGGCATAAGTTAGAATATCATAAATTTGTCGTGATAATATTTAAAAAAGCATCGAATATATCCAAAATAAAGTGAATTTAACCTAATACATGCTACACACATATAATTTTTTTTATATAATATTCACATATAGGTACCGGTACTAAGGCAGGTACGAGGATCTAATGAAGTACGGTACATATTTCTGATTATCATAAACATTTCCCATATTGAGAGTGATAGGATTGGATTTTTATCTTGCGGGAGAAGCCGAGAATGCGGCTCAACCATATGGCAAATCACGATCTCTCGTGCAGATATCAGGTGTGAAGTTTTTTATTTTAACATATTTCTCCCTCTTTCCTATGCATGGACTCTAAGCGTATTCCCAACGCTCTACCGATTGGGCCAACCGGGCAACACGTCCCAACCTGAGAGGCAATACTGTATGCTTGCAGCATTGGCACCCTCTGGTTAGTGTGAGAAAATTCTGCTCACTTTGATTTTGATCACATTCCGGAATATATTATTAAATTGTTAGTTAAACCTAGTGTGGTAAGTCACCAGTACAAAATTTCATGAGACGTGGATATCCAAAAACCATACTGAATGGCTAATTAAAGTCCGAATAAGTTGCCGTACCAGGATTGCCATTCAATTTTTTACCAGTATATTTTTGGTAGGTCAATTTGTATCTCCGAAAATATCACATAAGTTCGGGGTCAATTCCTGCGGTACCGGTAAGGTACCCCGATAAAATTTTGCAATGGACTCACTGTGATAAGTAAGAGATTACGGTACTGATTTATAGTAGAAGTAAATTGTTTCAACATGTAATCAAATATTTCATGTACAAATAATGCTAAATACCTTAACTAGTCTAATCAAGTTTGATAAACAAATCTATTTAATAATTACCGGTAATAGCCTATGGACGTACCGATACATAATTGATGCCTATTACGCTATATTTCAGCAGTTTTCCGCCGCATGGTTAATGGTATTACTTCTTTCAGCCGCATTATTGCTATTTCATAGACAAAACGCCAGATCGCATAGCATCTCCTTGTTAAGAAGCAGTGGCGCGGGCTGAGTAGAGAAAAGCACGATTGGCTTCACTTTCGTATCGTGGTAACCGGCCCTTGGTACCGATATGTCACTTTTCCAAACACGGTTGGATCATACAAAAACTGTTCTAAACGGATCTCAAAGTTCATTCAACTATCAATATGAATTGATTTCACAGCTATTCATATCGCCAATTTTTGCAGAATTATAATAAAATCTGATTAATTCCACAAAAATGAGATAAATGAAAAGCAAACGTCAAATAAGGTTTTGAAGCATCTGAAAATTATTATTAATTTTTTCTTTTGTAAATGAGATTACATTGGTAGATTCGCTACATAAAGCTCTTTCCTAATAATGATTAGATGTGTTGTCAATTCATAAATTTAAAGTGGATATAGTCATTTCTGTTTGGAAACAAAATGTTTTCGATAGTTTAAATAAATTTAAACGGAATATTTTTTAAGGAATGATATTTCCAACTTTTTTAAATTATGTGGAGCTACCGCGACCATTATGGCGTCATCATGGGCGTGAATACTACAACTTTATTAATATCTTAATGGATTTTTTGCGAATAAATGTGGGATTATAATAGCGGTATCTATTTTTATTTCAAGTCTATAGCGAACCTTTTTAATAGTATGAGCATATGTAGCTTAAAAATAATTCAGACATGTTTTGATAGACTTCATGAAAAATAAGTTATGGTAATGTATTTTTTTTCAAAAAAGACAGCAAATTTTGGCAGTGAAAATACCAAATTTTGTTATGGGGGGGGGGGGGGGGGGGGGGGGGGGATTTTGAGACAAAGGCAATATGAGAGATGCTAAAAATTTGGTCTATTTCAACCTCTTCGCGGTCTAGACCGAATATACTTGGATTAATAATTTGCCTTTACAGAAACAACCCGCGATGAGACCCTGTCAGTTTGTAACATCCCTGTCATATCCGTACAACAGGCAAAAACCCCTGACAATGGCATGTGGCGGCGAAAAAATCGCTCGATTATATGCCAGGCTAAGTTGTCTGTAGTAATAAGGCGTTCGCCGGTTATGAAGCGGATTCGGATTCAAGTGGAAACAAATATCGCAAGAAACTATCGCATTTCATAAGACAAATTAAGTTCATACTTGTTCTGTAGAGTTCCGTTATTGATTCTGCGTATGTACAAAGACGGGGGCTTAATCTGCAGGACATCCACAGGTTGGAAAATGCCAAGTTCATGTATAGCTATTACAGCAATCTCTTGTCACGTAATTTCAAAGATTCTTTTGTGGACATTCGTGAAGTGCACACTCATTACACAAGAGATATAGCACCAAATCCTATTTTACCTTCACTTTACGTTTTTCCTGTGCATGGACCTTGCTGGTGGAGGAAGTCGTGAGCAGTGCTTACGTGAACCACCGAGCATCGGCGACGTCCAGCAGACCTCTGGCATACAATCATCATCCGGCATTGGATTCGAACCTGCGTCATGTCGATCAGAAATGGGTTTTCCCAGCGATTTAAGAGCGAGTACCGAGGCACTATGACAGCCGACAGATCCGCCAGGCAAGGAGTCTATATTGCCTCGATAATTTGTTACTTTTAATCTTTGATATTTTGATGATGTTGCTTTTAATGTATTGTGCATTGTGGGAATAAATGATCTCTCTCTCTCTCTCAAACGCAGAAAATTTGGCGTTTTTTCACAATTTCACAATATACTTTGCAAATTTAGGTGTGATCGAAATTATTCTGAAAAATTCTTTTCATGTTAGTGACATAACCTGAAGTGAATATTTTCTAGAGTGGCGAAAAGGGGGCGACTCCCTATTTACTTGCCTGGAAAGCACTTGTTAAAGTTGGGTTAAGAGTGCAATAACATATTAGAGCGACAGCAATAGCATCAAAGTTCCAGTGATTAATCGTTCTTGATCTATGTTCATAGTATGGAGCATCGTTAGGTGGCACCGTCTGTGAAAACGGTAGATCGAACAATATTTGAAGCAAAAGTGGAGAATTTCCGCAGGGATCACCTAGTTGTAATAGTTTTCGACTGGTTTTGCGTATGAGCCATTGAAAGTGTGGGGATAGGATTTTATTTTTCACCGTGCGGGAGAAGGAAGCCGAGGAGAATACAGGTTAATTATGTGGCAAACCACGACCCTTCGTGCAGACGCTAGTTCCGAACCGGGGCGTCCAGCAGACCTCGTCGTCCCTCAATGGGACGTTAGCAATACAAAAGCTACAGACCTGGCACAACCATGCCGACGTTCCACACTCTAAATCTAATACTACCTAAATTTTCGATTTCCACACACAAAAAATTATTATTATCCGGCACCCCATATCGTCAATATACTCGAATACGAATACAAGAACGACAATTTCGACCCGAGATCGAGCAAATTCCGTGCCGATGGACGCCCATATAGCTCAATTCGTAAGGTTATGAACACACTGCGAGAGACTCGAATTGCGCTGGGGATGATTATTAATTATACAAGGAGTTGCTGGACACCCGCTTCCGTGCAATGGTTACGTACTATAATTTCCAGGCGCGTTCGTTTTTACGGCTGTGGTTAATAATAATAATACGAAAAATTATAAGCGCATTGGAAAGAGTTCGAACCTTGCTTTGAGCGAAAAAAATCTTACGAATTGTCGAGTATTGAGTATCTCGAGTGCGTCAAAGTAGCCCACATTATTATATACTCCATATTTATATTCATGCAATTCATTGATAGATACTACAAAATTAAACAACAATAGCACTAAATCCAGCACATTACAACAGACATAATAACCTAATGATATTTTGACAGCTGTTCATAATCAGCAGGACGTACAAAAATAATGTGATAAAATAAACTCTACTAGAACAATTTATGGAATTTTTAAATATGTGCTAATATTACTAATCAAATTTCGTTTCCTAACAGAGGGTCTGTTATAGGTTAAAAAGGGGTCTCCACATGTCGCTTCAGTGTTTTTTTTTCTTTGAAACTTTGGAACCTTTTTCTGCTCAAGGAAGAGTTTTGGATAAGATTTTTTTCAAGGTCTTGTATTGGCTCATCAAAGGTTAAGTGTTGATTGAAACAAAGATGTTTCCCCAGTTCATATTGGCCTATCATAGCAAACTGCCGCGAACTTTTTCTAAATAGATTTCACACACGTCCTTTGAAGACAGTGTCATAGGACCAATTCCATACATGCAAGCATTTACTTGAAAACTTAGAAAACTAACATCAGTAAAAACCAACAATTCCATGGGAATATGTCATACCAAATAAGTAGGCAGCATGTCCAATTCCTGCGATGGATGACGGATATAAGAGAGAAGTCTGTTGTGCACCTTGTTGGTTCACATAAGCACTGCCTACGGCTTCCTCCACCAACCAGGTCCATGCAAAGGAAAAATGAGAAATATGATACTGCACCAGATTTGATACTGGAGGTCGTGGTTTGCAATAGGATTAAGTTCAAATATTTGAACAACATGTTCTTCGAAACACTTAAGTATATGGAACACTTGACATAATATATCTGACTTGCATTCTTGTAACAGAACATTGTACGTAATAGAATTCGGATGTTCCAGGAAATATAAAATCCCCCCATGAAGGCAACTTTTCATAAATATTATTCCCCTGTCACAAATGAGTAATGAAACGCGAATAATTTTTATTAGGATTGGTCAAAAAGACATTAATTTAGCATTATGCTAGCCCAGCACACTAAAGGGCTCAATGCAACCAGGTGGAATTCAGAGGTTTATGGGCGTTAGGATTTTACAACCCCTGGAACAGTCGTTAGAATTCCCTCTTAACTGGGGACCATAATACTATAACAAAATAATCTGTTATGAATGCACCAGTGTATTCAAAACATTTTTCTAGCCACTGCTCGACTACCATCTTCTTCATATTCCTTTTTACTAACCCACATTTTCTTGAATGTATCAAGTGATGCTAAGATTGATCCTCCGATCCATGTTGAATATAATCTCTCCTGTGGCGCAGAAATACGAATTTTGATGTCTTTTGGTGCTAGTTTCTTAACTTCTGACAATAATCTATCACCGAATCCTTTAAACAGAGTTGATCCACCCGATAATACTATATTTTGATACAAAGTTCTACGTAAGTCCATGTCACATTTTTGTATACAAAAACATAATACATGGTGCAATCCGTGACATTCTTCACCTATTAAATCTGGTTGAAATAAAACTTCGGGAGCCCGGAATTTTGCTGTGCCAATTTCTATTGTACTTCCATCTGGTAATACATATGCCTTCTTTTCCAGTTCAGCAGTTTCTTCTTTTTGTGGATTTTGTGCCAGGTAGCACGCTTTCTCTTTTATCATTTTAACTATTTCATTTTCAGCTGTTGTTTTGAAGTTATGACCTTCTTTCCTAAGTAATAATTTTAGAAATCTGGTTACATCGCGTCCAGCAAGATCTATTCTTTCAATTGAATGAGGCATTGCAAAACCCTCATAGATTGGTACCGCATGTGTGACTCCATCACCAGCATCGATAACAACACCAGTTGTCCGACCTGTCGCATACAATGAAAGAATTGCCTGGATAGAAACAAAGAGAGCTGGGACATTAAAAGTCTCAAAAAACATCTCGGCAGCTTTGTCTCGATTTTTTCGGGGATTCAAAGGTGCCTCGGTCAGTAGCACAGGATGTTCCTCTGGAAAAGTTTGCAGCTGATCTTTCGAATAAATGTACTGCCAAATATGTTCCATGTCATTCCAGTCTGTCACAATTCCATGCTCCATTGGGTATCTAATGCTTAGCAAGCCCCTATGCTCTTGTGCTTTTGGGCCAATGAATAATGTGTCCTCGAGGGCTCCAGCCATAACTCTGATATGCTTCGGTCTACCGATATAATTTGGGAAATGAGATTTTGGTACTTGATCTCCAGCAAATCCAGCCTTGATAACACCCGATCCATTGTCAATTACAACAGGCTGATTGGCTATGACATCATAGGTGTCCATGATTTTCCAAAAAGCATTCAAAACCCTCCCAAAATATAATGATATTTATGCTGTGATACTAGGCACGAAAAAGAATTCTAAAATTTGATATAGGCTCGATATTAGCCTATAATAGCAGGATGTATCTTTTGGGTCATATTCAAATATTTGAGATGCAGCGGCCAGTCTATTTATATGAAATGTTCTACATTTAAGATGCAGGTACATTTACACCGGTTAATTTCATGTAGCTCCTTGCATATCAGTGATAGCTAGGTGCCATATCTGCCTAAAACTACCAGTCTCATTTTAAAGCTCCTTCCAAGTCAGAAAAAAAATTCCCTTAGAATGCTCTAATGTCGCATGAACAAGACTAGGTCTATCTGTGACTCATGCTTGACGAAATAATATTTCTGATGGGGGTTACCGTATATAACATTCTTACAGAGATCATTAGATAGATATATTGCAATAAATACAAATACAACACAAATAGAATAAAAAAAATAAATAAAGTTAGTCTAGATTACTTAGCAGAGCGACTTCCTCGCGCTAAGAATCTTAGCTGACTGACAGTAGCTTAAAAACAACTTGAGAAATGGTTGCGTGTCATACCTATTTCCTTATTAGACAACAGTCCTTTTCTGCGAAATCAATTAACAGAGCCACCCATATTTCGTATATTTTCTCGAAATCTACATGAATAAATGTTTCTGGTACCCATACTGAAGTCAAAGGTCACTAAATACACTGAAATACATTTTCAGCCATAACTCGAGAACCGTATTAGGTAGAATATCATACATAATATATGCATCAAACGAGTATATAATTAAAGCCTGTGTTTTTTTGTCAAATATTTGTAGTAATTGTGCAATGTTTTTGAGTAAATAAAGTTTAAATAAAATAAGTGATTTGAGTGGAGTGAAAAAAAATTTTTTGAAATGAAAAAGTACGTAGCGTAAAACCTGGCTTTTGACTTAAAATCTATTTTAGCAATGTTTCCACAGAGTATCCATCTACCACTAGGCGACTACCAAGTCCTAAAGGTCATCGTTGGATTTAGAGAGTTGGCTCTGGTCTCAAATGATTCATAATATATTTTCCTATAGGCTCTAATTCAATATTTCGCTGAAATTTCTCCTAAACTACCGGTAGTCAAATTTCATATTTTGTGTTTTACTAGTGAATATAATTTGAGTATCTGTGCATTTGTGTGAGATTCGTCTAATGCAGAACATAGGGACAACAAAAAAAGTGACATGAGCCCCAATAACATAGCAAAAGAATATGGGGTTGTAATAATGGTAATTAATGAATACAAGAGGGCCTTTCCAACTAAAAGAACCAGAACAAGATAGAACATGCAATATCGGTACTAAACATGATAGAGCAGGAAGCGAAATATTGCAGTATGCAAGTTTAAAGAATCCCATGTGGACCTTGTAAGACAAGTTTTTTTTTTAACGTAATGTAAATCAGAATGTATTAATTTGAAAAATTATCAAGGATTTATTCTGTAAATTATAATATTGACTCAAGTTGAACGACATCATCTTCAAATAGTTATTATCAATAATTTAAAAAAGAGCAATAAGATAATTAGCATTCGGATGGGCTAGGATGTAGGATTTGAAACAAACAATTCGAATTCAAAAATAAAATTCCATGCGAGTGATAAGATTTGATCCAAAAATTACAATGTTCCCAAATAATTAGGGACGCGTCAACTCTTGCTTGATTCCAACAATTGTATTCTCATTTGTCTTCATATTTAAATATCAACTTTTTCATTCAATCATACCCTTGTTTGTTAATGACTTCTGCAACTGACTAGATTCTTTAAATCTCCTTTTCTTATGCATATTGCACATTTTAATATAACGTTTCACTATGTTATCAGGAATTTAAGAATAGGCTTCAGTATTTTGAAATCAATATACCGCAAATCTTCTGAAATATCGGTAATTCTGGAATTGTGGAGTATTTTGGATTGCCCTTTCTTAGCCGTTTACCAGTTCACTTTGGCACAGAATGGGGATGACACTTTTAGATGCAAGCTCTGAATCGATTGAAATACATGCCTGAAATCTGATGAATCGAATATTCATTTCTGCGATTGGATAAGGGCTCTGAGCTAAAACTACATCATGGAATGTTTAAATTCTCTATATATTTATATTATATTCAGATTTTTCCATAACTTTCTCTATTATATAAACATTAAGTCAATTAATTTCCTATGTACAATGGGAAATTATCAACCCAGATGTGAGTGAAATTATCATCATTACTTTAAAGTGCATCAATCAGAGGGAAAGTAGTTTGAATAAATTTTCTTACCCCAGGTGTCCAAATAGGAGTAGGAAGAAATTCTGTAAGCTAATAACTAAAGCATTGAAACCCAATTTTTTGCGTAGTTTTCCATTCTGCTAATTACAACGAGGCTGCTTTTTGTGGATGTCCCAAAAATTTTCTTAGAAAATAATTTGAAAAATATATAATACGTATCAGTTGTGAACTTTTCACTAGACATCAGCTCCTCCTAAAGTATAACATTAACCAAACTAACTTAAGCTTGTGAATGGGGCGAAGGTAGTTATTTTCCTGTGTTTGGATCATATTTTTTTCAATGATTCAGCAATGAAATTGAATAAAGTTATGAAGGGTAAGGTGCATAAATTCTTTGGAATTTTTTAAATATTTCATTTTAATTTACTCCTAAATGGTGATCTTATGTGAGAGGGTCACAGAGGCCATATATTATTTGTATTGCTTAACTTAATGCATTTTCCTATTGAGAGACTTCACTTAATTTGATACTGGTTTATTCTTATTCCTTAGCAAGGCCACGGTACTTAATATTGGGGCTGTCACCTTTTTTGTTGATTGTATGTTCTGGTTTGGACGAATCTGACACAAGTACACAGATACCAGTTGATATTTACTACTAACACACAAAATTTGTCATTTGACTTACCATAGTTTGGGTGAAATTTCAAGGAAATATTGAATTAGAACAAATAGGAAGTCATATATTCTGGATCATCAGAGAGCAGAACAAACTCTCTAGCTCCAGCGAGTTATGAATGATTTACTAAATTTGATCTTTCATTGATCTTCAGGGTTCAGTAGCCACCTTGTGGTAGGTGGATACTTTGTGGAAACATAGTGAAAATATTGGACCAAAAGCCAGGTTTTTAGACGACAAACTTTTTCATTTTCAAACAAAATATTTTTTTCTCCACCCTATTTATGATGTTGATAAAGGAATTGAAGTTGGCGAGCTTTCACTGAATAACCTCCAGTAAAGAGAGGTAAAGGGTAAGAAGGACAAATAAATCATAAAATTGAACCCTGAGCAGAGAATTTAAACGAGTCAGGACATCTAAACAAAGGAAGGCATATTTTGCTACCATTCATATTTTAAATCAAAATATTTCATTGAGAAAGGTGTATTTTGAATTAGGGTCGCCAGTAGAAAAGAAGCAAGTGCTCCCAAGTACCAAACTGTTTATTAGAGGAGGTTAAATACAGTAATATATCAAAGAAAGGTCAAGGATTTGGACAAAACCTCTTGCTAAGTTCAAAAACGTGTAGTACATAAGGATAAACGGTAAATTCGTTTCAGAATTTCTACCTATTGTTTGCCAAAAACATGTTTTGGCTAAAACTGAAATGATAGACAGGATAGTGGCGTTTTCAGAAGCCACTCATGGCAAAATCTATATCAAATATGACAAAATAGCCAAATAGCTATGTAGCTTATTAAAAGTACTTTTAACAAGACAAATTAGCCAAAAATGTTTTTACTGTGTCTGTACATATATGCAATGAACAACAACAATTACATACATAGACAGTCATATTGGTTATTATGCAAAGACAACAACAGTGCTTATGATACGGTGGCATGATGAAGTGTGGGTGAGTGATGCAGGTTTAATTAAACTGCAACAAAGTATGTTGAAGATCAGCGAACAAAAAAGGCTTCAATAAGCAATACATACGGGGAGCCCTCAGGCAAGGCACTGTAACTGTAACCCACGGCTTTGGGATTACGTTGGATAACCTCCCCGATTCCACATATGTTCCACACCAAATGGAATGGCAAGATGTAAGAAAAATCTTGTAACCAGATATAATAGTAAAGATTGTTAATTGCATACTGTGGAATAAAGTTCATTTCATTTATTCAATGATTAGGACATACACATATGCGAGCCAAGTCACACATTGGAAAATGGTTAGACAGGGTAAAAAATACTTCACCCAAGTTGGGGTAAAAAAAAATATACCCCCACTCCAATAGAAATCCACGAGCTGAAAGTGTTTCTTCTGCAGTATCAAAAGAGGTAATAGCTAAACCACAATTTGATAAATACCATTCAATACAATCCTTACAAAGAAAAACCATCTGGAATAGCTTATGCCGACAGCGAAAAATTGACGATTAAAAACTTTTGAAAAATTTTTTGAATTTTTTCTGCCCCTCCCACAAAGACTGAAGAGATAACTGAAAAGTGGGGTAGTGGTATGCTGTATGACAAGCTATGGGATAAAAATGGTAAAACTATTTGGATGATAGACAGAATTCGAATTATAGAATTTTTTTACTCCAATAGGAATTTGGCCATTTGAAGTAAAAGACATGGTATAATTACCCCAATTCATTTTCCGACAATACTGAATAGGCAAAATAAAAAATTGGAAATATGATAATAGGAGTCATTTGCACCGAAAATTATGATACTTCAAAGTAATACTGGCAACTTCAATCAGATGCAACAATTACGGCGTTTGGCCATTGACCAAATCTCATATATCTGAAAAAGCCAGTGCCAATAACTTTTTGGAGTAACTTAGACTAAGTTTACTGAATTGGTTAGGCTATTTATTTGGGTTTAAGTTGGTACTTGTATTCTTACTTAAATCTGAATAAAATATTTTTAATCATGTATGCTTTTATTGCATTATTTTTTTACCCCATGAAGATTTTTTATTACCACTTTGGCGGGGTAAAAAAATCATGAAAATATAAACATAAAACTTTTTAAATATTGTCTGTGATGACTCAAAACTATACAGTATATGCCACAGATAGGTTTCATAGGCCTAGATATCCATATCACAACATGACATACTAATGTCCAATGAACTTCATTGTAATACCAAAAATTAAATTTCTGAATTTTTGTTTACCCCAAGTGACTGAGTTACCGGTACCGGTACCGTATAACTTAACGTTTCAAATACAGAATATATTCACGTCAAATTTCAAAATTAATTTCAGTATTTTAGAGCAACATTATTATTTTTGGTGTCCCGAATCAAAAGAGGTTTTCAAACACCAATATGTGATAGCCTACATACTAACTTCTAACATACGTATACCCAGTGATTTGGGCGTCTCGTGAAGTTTAGTACGATACCATACTGCATACCCTGTATACCGGTACTGCTGATTGTCATAAAAATTTCTAGTCTATGTTGGAAGCTCTCGATCTAACCTTGAAGACAATGGAATATTTTGCATTATAGAAGCTCCTCCGCTAGCAGCTAGAATGAAAAAATTCTGCCACTTGTCATATAATTACATAAGGGACCGTGGTACAAGCAAGGGTGGCAGTACGGTACGGTACGAAATTTTTATCGTACTTCGAACCAGCAAAATAATTTCGTACCGAACTTCGTACCGTACCTTTCGAAAATTTTCCGTACCGTACCGTACGATATTATTTTTTTCGTACATCGTACCGAACTTCGTACCAGTACGGAATTAAGTTCGATTAATATTTTTCATTTATCGTACTAAATTTCGTACCAGTACGAAAACAGGTACGATTCGCTGGGCAGCAATTTCGTACCGTACCAACTACCAATGTCCAAATCAGCTTTATTTGTAAGATCTGGCCACCGCAGGGAACGTCACCAATATCTCACATCAAAGTGATGCAGTTTATGATATCTGGTTTAAAATCCAGGACAGTAAAACATGCGCGTAATTAAGCATATGTCACACCAATATCATTGTTCACATTGTGTATAATATGAGAATGTTAGACCGGTGGTGATAAATGGTGGTAGGATAAGCACAGTTTTCGCAAAAAAATCTGGCATCGTGTCGTCACAAGAAATTCTCTCTCGACAAAAGAATGTTCATTGTGCACCACACATGGGGTGCGGTCTCATTGCATGGTTATAAGAACATTATCATTGACGGCATGGTGCAATTTACGTTCTATAACAACATTATCATTTATTTTTTTTTGTGCAGACAGGGTATTTCATGCCATTGCAATTTACGTTCTCTTCACATAACTGAATAACATTCAGCTAAAAACAGCCTAAATATATCTTTATATTCTGATGTTTCTGCTCTGATAATATACTTCTGCGTGCCAGAGTACAAACAAAACATAATAGCGGTGGTTACTGGTTAGCTTAGTTGCATAGTTGGTCAGGGGGAGAGAGTTTTTGATTTAATTTTCATAACATTTCCCCGCGTCTGCGTTGCGCAATATTCCCTGATTAATTTTGTATATTTCGTAGCATTTAGCCATTAAAGTGAAAATTTTTATTCAATTTTTACGAAAAATTCAGCGGTCTTCCGGCGCTCAGATACATTTTCCGGTAGTGTAACGTTTATTTCACTCTGAAAACATGTACTTTTGTTTCGTTCTCAATAAAATTTTGCGCGCCTCCGGCACCCTAATTTTTTGTAAATTTGGAAGCCTGTGTTTGCATGTTGGAAAAACGTGCCCCTCCAAAATTTTTTTCCGTATCCGCCATTGTAGTTGGTATATTTCGGGCACCGTGATAACACCGTGATTTTTAGTATTATGAATGCTGCTTATCTTTCGATTTTAATTGGGCTATCACAACTTTCATTATTAAAGGAAAATGCATTCAGATTAAGACGTCATAAATCAGCGGCCTATATGTATTTCCACGCAATCACGAAGTTTTACGCCACTGCAGTAAAACCGATATACGACATAGCTCATCTAATCAGCTCAAATGAATCAGTTGCATTTTTATTACCATACCTTTTACGGTAATCATTTTAAAATTGCCCTTTAGTTTAAAAATTCTTTGATAGACCAAATTTATATTATCAGCGCCCCGTTATGAAACGGCATAGACGTTAAATGAAATTATTTTTTCGAATTCATTTGAGAAGAATAGAGTGTAATGCGAAGGTACGAAAAAGAGTACGGTACGGTATGAAATAAATACCGAACTTCGTACCGTACCGTACCAAGTACGAAAATTGAAAAATGAATCGTACCGTACTATCGTACCGAAAAATTCAATCGAATCGTACCGAATTTCGTACCGTACCGAACTTCGTACCGTACTACCAGCCTTGGGTACAAGGTACTAAACTTTACCAGACCCATTCACTGTTCAGCGTTTTGGTGAGGACCTCTCCTAGAGGTCATCGGAGTTGGCGTTTTCACAATCCAGATCCGATCCAGAATCACAAATTACGTACTGATACCTAATCATCTCCAAAAAAAAATTATTTAAAAAAAATAAAGGCCCTTTCCATTTGGGTATAACGCAAGAGGCGATTGCATCTATCGACAATGCTGAAAGGGCAGGCAGTGACAGCTATGCATGAAAAATGGAGGTCGGCAGTCTATCTCAGTTAGATGTTTATGATCTCAAGACAAGTAGTTTATTTCGCCAAATATACATAACACAAGAATATTGTAGAAACAAAATGATCCGGGAGTTGCGAAGGACGAATACATCATCGAGGCAGCATCACCCAAAGTCCCACAACAATCGGCGCACAGGGACAGGTGGCCAGGCACAGTAGTAATTACCGCACAACCGCATCGCATAACAATTGGCACAGGAGATCGAAAATAATTCGAATAATGACCTACATAGACTATGGGTAAGACTATAGATAAGACTATAGGTAAGACTATAGATTCCTATAAAAACATAGACTGTACATTGTAACAATCCACAGTTGGACTACGGCCCCACCCCGTTGGTTCGTTATGAAAATCCGCAATTGCCACGAATTTTTTTCTTCGTGCTTTTACGGACTAAATGAGAATTTCCAAAATCTGCCAGAACTTTGCAGCACAATCAGTTTCATATACCCCACGGTGACGTCAAAATCATATTTGAACAAAACTAAAGCAAAAATTAAAGAAAGGAAACACAAAATATTTCACCCGGGCCCTTGAAATGGACCTTTTTCCTCCAAATGTTGATTTTTCTGTTTTCCTCCGGGGCTATCACCGAATTGTTTATGATAACGTAATGATGCAGATTCAAAATCTCGCTCAGATTGATTTTTTCACTCAGACAGATTTTCAGGCGAAGATTCGAAAACAACGCATTAATTTTTCGAATTAATAGAGGCACAGTTTCAAATTGTTCAGTTGTTTATTTCACATATTGTAAATGAACAAGTGGACATAAATTAAAAATGTGCATAGATAATTGATGTTCAGACTGTATTAAAAATTTTGATTCAATTTCATCTCGAATTATTCTGAAGTGCAATTTGGGAAGGGAAATGATGCAAGATTCAATATATTGACAAACTACAATTTCTTGTTGGTAGACTATACAGACGAACGTTCAGTGATAAAATTTCTGTCACATTGTTGCATTATCATATATGTTTTTTAAAGGTTTAACAAAATATTGTTTCTTTTAATCCCTAGGAAAGTTCGGACAAGGTTAAGTTCCAGTTCCAAGTTCTCCAAAATATAACAGAAATCATTGTGGCATTTAGAAATACAGAAATCATTTTTTTTTTTATCATTATTGGATTTTGTTCCAAGTGCCAACAGCGCCCAAAAGTAACAAACTTCCGGGTAACAATCACATAAAGACAAAGGCTTGTTAAAAAATCCAATTAACACTATTAACTGTACGTCATGCGAGAAACATAACCACATATTTTAATCCCTTTCGTAAAGTACAGTGAGGGATTACAATAAACATAGATCAATAAACATACCACTCATAATTCCAATTACACTCAATCAAGTGGAGTATAGGCTACTACGGTAGGAGCCGTACGACCAGATGTATAATCACATCAGGGCAGATGAAAGAAATATTGAGGAAGGTGGAAGGATCTAACTGGCAATACTAATGATACCCTCCTCACGGGTGAGTGGGTGATTGGTTTTACTGCTGAGGAATAACGGAAAAACTAGAATCACAGTGTAATTGAATTTGACATAAAACATAATTTCCCTGTTAAATATGCCAAATGTGTGCTTAAATTTAAGCTGTTAAGCTAACTTAAAACTTCATTCATTCTGTGACTAAAATCTAGATGATCTAAACATTCTCAGCCTAGTCTGGTAACAATGAAAATGCTGGTGTTTATAATTCCATTTCCTTTTTGTACTCAGCTAGCGGTGATGAAGTTTTTCAGCCGATATATCATTTATGTAACCATTCAATTTAATGCTCACTCCATTATTGTCTTGTGAATAGCGTGCCATGAAGCTGTTGTTGGTTTCTTGAAAAAAAAAATTATTATATATTAAATTGATCTTTGGCAATTTTTATCCTGCAAAATAAAATAAATTCACTTTGCGCATATCATCAGGAATGTAGTCAATGTCGTATATTATTATACTCTCGTCCAGGTCAGAGACTGGCACTTAGAGCACAGTTGTTGATGCTACATTTCATATTTACTCAGTCATATGAGTGACCGTTAGTTGATATATTTAAGGCTCTTTTTCCGACCTTGCTTGGAGTGATTTTTAATAGATAAATGCTAAATTTCTCATTCAAACGCAAAACGTTACCACAAAATTACATACACATATACATATTTATTTCAACAAACCATTCAAACACAGTAAAATAAACAAAAACCAAACAAAAATGATGGGAATTCAGGAAAATCTGGCAATATTATCGCTCATTTACTGCACAAGTACAGAGTATACGGGTTACTGTTGAAATTTGTGATGATTCCAGATGTGCCTGGAATAGATAGCACGTGTCTTTTTATTTGCACGTGGGTGGTCGGACGTGTTTTGTTTCTCGATGGCGTAAAAAATGGATTAAAGTTGCAGCAGAAGGTATCTATATTTGATTTGCCAATCTAATAATGGACTGCTTAAAACGAAAAAAAGACATGTACCAAGGATGTATTAATGAAACAGTACATACATTAGATGGAAGGCGGGGCCACATTTGAGAAAGGATGGGATTAGTTTTGTTCACTCCATTTAGGCCTATAACTAGCACGGCTTGCTCGTACTTAAATTTGAATTGTCCTACCGAAATGTAGAGACGTTAACGATGTTATAGTGTTGTATATTTAATTTTGTGTTAGAAATTTCGTTGACATTGAAATTGTATTCACGATTGATCGCAAAAACCTTTTCATAGTTTAGCCTACATCTATACTTTTTTGAGATGCACAATTTGATCGGGAAATATTGCTGCAATGACAGTCTCATTGTGCCTCCACAACTCAAGTATGGCATGCCCGATAATTTCGTGTAATGAGTAGGGTGGTAAAGATGAGTCTATCTATTGTAAGACATTACAAATTAACACACACATGCCCGATTAGCTCAATGGGTGCCCGGTTAATTCGATCGGTAAAGCGTTGGGATTACGCTTCGAGCTACGCATCTCTGATCGTCAGGACGCAGGTTCGAATCCCGTGAGGGATGATGACTATATGCGAGAGGTCCGCTGGACGCCTCGTCGGTTCACGCAAGCGCTGCTTGCTGCTTCCTCCACCGACCAGGTCCGTGCACAGGCAAAACAAAATATATGATAATCCACGATTCGCGAAAATAAATACATTGTCGAATTTTTTGTAAACAAACAGTTCCTTTGGGCGGTGTCTCACAGCGACGGAGAAAAATCTTATTGGGGTTTGGGTCTGGCTTGTAACGAAAGAAATTCTATAGTCATTATGTACAAAACGGCAAAAAATTTTGCTGGGGAATTTTCAAAATATATAAATTGGTGATAAAACGTGGGGAAAAGGTAATATGCGGCAAAGGCGCCCCGACCTATTCAACAAACAATTCGCCTCGAGTGCAAGCTATGTACGAGCAGATGGATTCTATCAACTTCTTACGCATTTCACCGGGACAAAACTCCAGTGCGTAGCCTGGAAAGTTTTATTCATGCCTTTTCTGTCAAACCTGGGTCCTTGATGGATCGCACCGTAAAGGCGTGCGTCATGTTACGGGAACGTTTGATACGCACATTCGCATCGAAAGCTCAATTCAAGTTCTATGTTATATGGAACTACATGCGGTTAAATCGCAGATTAGAGGTCTTCATGAACCGAATTGCTGGAGTCGAATCCGGCAGGATTCGCCTAATATCTGTGCCCGACGGTTCAGATTGGAATATTTGACCCGTTTCGGATTCAGTCTCTGGATTTGAAATAATTATAATAATAATAATAATAACACTTTTCGGAAATTAGAAAGAAAAAAGTTTTCTGTTCGGGATTCTGTCGGGATCAGCAGCGTGAAATTTTCATTCCGGATCAGGTCAGGTTCTTTTTGTCAATGTTGCTTTCCAGATCCCGCGTGTTCTAGGTGGACATGGTTATAACTTTACAACTTGGAACGATATTGCTGCCTACTGATGATAATATTATTATGTGCTAATATTATTATGCATTATTGATAGTCAATATATTTTACATACATTTTATAACTCAAATGTTTTCATTATCGTTGGATAATCAAAGGTCTCTCAAAACCATTAACGGTGCTATCCAATATCAGGGGTGGTGCTCAGAGGCCTACAAATACTACACAGGCGAGAGCTTTTAAAACACTATTCCATTCATGATTTTGCCCTGGACTCTCAAAAATATTTCATCCATTGCGCATTGCAATACCTAGAAATTGTTTACCAACAATACGAAGGCAATCGTTCAAAAATAGGGAACCTTTTCATAGATCGAAGTTGTAGATTTTGAACTTTAGAATAAAAGAGAAAGTGTTGTGTATTTAACATTCTTTAATAATGTTCTTATCGATGCTATTCATTGTGATGTTACACTTCCAAGAGTCAAATAACCGTGGCGTCATAAGTAGGTTTTGCCCTAGGTGTCGCTATTGATTTAAAGTATATCATTCTGGACTCATTCAGCAATGTTTTGCTGCAGTATTTTGCCGTTATTAGGCTTGTCGGTTTTGCGAATATACAAAAAATATCACACACTATGATATCGCTATAGTAAAACACTTGAGCATTCCAGCACTTATTCTGATGTTGCAATAAAGACTATTCCTGCTGAAATGATTTTGTCAAATTCACGAAATTGGGAGTCAGTTGGTTTGCGACAGATACCGGTAGATTTTTACTCTTTATTCAGCAACCTCGCGACTTTGTTAAACATGTGTTTGAAAATAGGATTTTCCGTGTTTGGTAAGAGATATAGGGCAATCTCTACTAGCACTTCTCGCAAAACGGAATTTCTCATTTTCGTTAACGGATTTTCAGCAATAGCTTTTTCCGCGTTTGTGCGAAATTTAGTGCTCTTTCTACAAGATTGCCTAACGGAGTTTCGTGATGATTTTATTGATTATTTCCAGCCTTTCTTTACGAACGGCGATCTACGAATTTTCGCAAGCGCTGTTTTTTGGCGTGTTAGTATCAAATTCTCTCTATTTTTGTTGGTAGAATAGTCATGACCGAGTATTGCGTAAGTTATTACTTCTGAAAGTAATGGTCAAGTTATTATTGCAATCTTTATATTCACGACCATACCTTGAGCAATACTTTTAGAAGTTATAACTTAGCAAATGTTTTCACTTGAAAAAGTACTTGAGAGAATTCATTTGATACGTCACAATGAGATATCGAAAACATAAAGCTGTACACGAGGAAATTACACGAGGCACGCGCTAGTCGTAGGGGTAAGATTTTGTCTCCTAAAGTAGCATGAGAAAACGAATAATGGTACAACCAGTAAAACGATTAAACAACAGCATCTAGAATACAGTCTAAGACACGAAGCTGTCTTATTCAACCCACGCAACTACAAACAACACCTAAAACAAAAATGATTCAATTAGGACGACTATTTTATCTGTCACGGCATGTGACGACATAGGAAATGTCAAATCATAGCACTGAGTTTCAAAACGTTAGAAAAAATATTCTTCGGACGTCTCGCGCTTTAGAGGCTCGACGTGCCGGCCGTTCTATGTCAGTCAGAAATATTTTGTGCACACGTGCCGGCGAACTCGATTCATAATCTCAGGGTTTAATTGTGGGTCTTGGAATTACTGTAGCAAGCTGTTTGACAGTTTAGTTGTCGTCAGCGGGGTCTTTTTTGAGAGAGAATGACTTTCAGTGACATAAAATGTTGTACTATTGTTTTCAATTATGCTGTACTTCATTCTATACACAGCAGTTTATCTATCTAGTATGACGATACTAAAACATACGACGATTTCTGAACCAACGACGTTAATTTTGTTCAAATAGGGGAGAAGCCAGAATTTTGGAACAACTTTGCGGTTAAGTTAAGTCGCAAGATTGTTCTTTTTGCTACAAGCAAAAAATTTACTGATACTGACTAAATATTACAAACAACATAACAATGAGGAATTCAATCAAAGCACTTAGAAAGCCATTCTGTGACTTTTTCATTTTGCGAGGGATAGGGCGGCTATTGTATCCTTAAATATGCTGATGATGGTATCTTAAAATAACTAGTTGTATCCCAAAAATCAGGACTGGCAGTCATTCTACACGTAGATTGTCCGGCATTCTACACGTATATTGTCCTGCATTATTAGCAGAGTTGTGGAGACTCAAGTCAATGACTCGACTGGAGTTGCAGTCGAGTCACCCTTTTCGTGGACTTGACTACTAAATACTTCTTAGAAATGATATGGGCCACGGACACTAGCATACTTATGGGTCGGCATTGTGCCATGCCATTTCAGATTGATTTCGCTAATTTCAGGACCTGCGAACCCATAGAATATTTTAAAAATTGTTCGCGCCGCTCGTTCGACCAAGTCTTTTCAGATCAAATAAGCAATAGTTTTTATTGTTTCGTTCAAATTCTCAAAATCACTTCTCAATTTTTTATATAAATATCGCATTTGTTTTATTATTGCCCGCTTAATTTCGGTTTGAAGTTGAACTATCGTTTGTCTTCAGGACTGATATTATAAAATACATTTTTTCGTTAGACAATATTCCACAAAAATGGTGTTAGTTTGTATGGTGAATAATGCATGAATATGTTAAAAACATCATTTTCTTGTTTTTCTTAGATGTACAATTATTTTTGTTCTTACGAGAATGGGCAAGTTTTTAAGCAAATCGTCAATTCCAAGGATTTCTATGACCACATTTACCTACTAAATTATACTTCAGAAAAACAGTCCCAAGAACATCGCGGTTCCTATTCCATGCGTCATCTAGTTTTAACAAGTGTTGTTAAGTTAAATTTGAAGAATTAAGATTATTAAGTATCATGTTGGAAAAGCATGACAATCTGTTTCGAAAACAACCAAATAAAATTTTAAATGAACTTAAACGATTTCCTTTTTCCCATGGGATTGTATTATCTTATGTCCATACATGAAATATATGCTAAGAATTATTTTATTATTTTATCCGTCGAACAATTTCTAGTGAGTCATGTGTAATCAAATATGATCGAGTTAATAAGGCGAGATTCATAGTTGATTAATCTGTGAAAAAAATAAATTTTTTGACTATTAATGCACATGTATTGTTTTATATTATTTTTTTTTATATATCATGATCTTGCTTCAGGCGAATAACCACGCCTGTATTTTTTGTATAAATAAGTTGATTGAGTTGATTTGGTGAATAAAAATATATATATTCTGCCTAGTGATTAGGTTCAAATACATCGTATTGTCTCATTTCTGGCTCGGGGTTAGGATCAAAAGATCATCATAGAACAGTGGGATTGTGACTTACTCCCTGACTTTTATAAGTTAACTGTAATATTGCTTGCTATACGCATCTCCATATACATTAGTCCAACGTCGCGTGAACGCGTTTATCAAATATATTTTAGGTGTTAGTCAGAGTGGAAAATACGTATAAAACCATTTCTACAACAAAAACTTTCTAGTTATAATATTTTTTTCTAAAGATTTATTGAATGAATTCATTGCCATTTACTATTTATTTGTGCTGCCTAAAGATTTTGCATAAGTTGATTACGGATGTATTATTTTTCCCGGCTTGATGGTCGGCTCGTCATGAAGCTCGCCCGCAGGCGAAGAATTTCTGAAAAAAGCATACGTCTTTCAAAGTAGTCGAGAGAAATAATAGTTTACGCTGGACAAGGCATAAAAACTTGGGATTAGCTTATTTTTGAAAAACAAAAGTTTGAAGACTCAATAACGTTTATGATTATCGAATTGGTATTCAAAAGGGGGTATGATGTCACATTATATCAAATTGGCGATTTGATACAAGAAATTCCAAAAACACGTAGGGTTCTCCATTGTGTATCACCGAAGTGCCACCGCTGTCAGCTCCCTTCGCTTCTTATTTCTAGCAGATAGAGGTTTTGTAATAAAGATATGGCGATTGCAAATGCAATGTTTCAGAATCTGTTTTATTGGAAACATGAAGTGACGCAGCCTTCACTTGATGATCCACTTGTCGACCGTATGGAACAACAAAGCACATCACAAATTACGCAATACAATATTGCTTTAATCATTCGATAAACGTATTACGCAAGGCTTCATTTTGTCCCTTCTAGAGTATAGGGTATGGGGTGGTGTTTAATTTAAAAATATTGTCATTCGTTTTGAGGGAAAAACTGAAAAGAATTTTAACCACGTGGACGGGAATGAGGTAACATTTTTGTACAATCAAGATATCAGATGTGAGATAATGTAATATTACATTTATCCATGTAAAATCGAATGAAGACCCGATTACCGTATTGACTTTGAGAATATTTTTCATTGACTTCTTTTAGAATAAGTGGGAATCATATATTATTAAAATTGAAAGACAAAGATAGCGTGTTGACTATCTGGTTCACCATCAAGAAAATTTCCTCTGTAAGCAGGCAAAAATTTTTTTGCGGACAATAATTTGTGGAACCAAACATCAAATCCCTATTCTATTTCAATTTTTATACAATAATTATATAATTAGTTTATGTATTAAGTCAACGATTGATGTAAGTATTGTATATTATAAGCTATATACATGGGCTACTTGCTACGTATGTATGCAATGGACATGCATTAAATTCCATTAACAAAGAAATCAATTTGAAAACAATTTTTGATTTAATAAATCGTATTAAACTTTGGAATATTTGAATATTTTCGCTACAGAAGAATAACACAAAGTTTTTAATTTTTTTTTTAATTCTATTTACACATCAGTCGAAATGCGTTACGCAATGGACCGTTGGAAAAGATAGCGGTTTGTAATTGTGGTTTACTGTGTTAAGAAAACTATAATCTTTCTGTCGAATGATCGTATTGTTACATTTAAGAACGCTATGAGGCAATAACGCAACGTGATTTTGCGATTAAATTAGGATGTAATGTTTTGTTTCAAGAAACAATTTATGGTAGGGGAAAAACGTTTCTAAATTTATTTTATAGCCGTTTTTCGCTCTGATACCTTAAAATATATATCTGGAATGGTAACCTATGATTGTAATGGTTTCATAATTCTTATCTATTATATTGATACGTCACAATGAGATATCGAATATATCGATAATTCTTATCTTATTATATTGTCAAGAATGAACCACATATGTTTGCGTGATTCATCAATGAGTCAAGCTAAAGAAAAATGTATGTGTGCACAATTTTCTTGCTTCCAATAGCGTGCTATGATTGAGGTATTGATTTTAATAAATGATGCTCTTGCGTCATTCGCCGGTCGGCACTTCGCGATGTTGTTCTTAACGCGAAGCTGACGCAATTTAGGATAATACAAACTGACTCGATGCAGCGAATGTAGAATAACAATACAAAAGACTCAGATATTAGGAATAATGTTGGTAGTTGATCAGACGTTCAAAGTATTCACAAGAAGTTAAGATGTGTCGCATTTGATTCTAGGAGATTAAAAATTTTACAGAATATTCGAGTAATTTAGAATTCTGATTAATAGAGAAAGTCAATCGTCAAATACATGAGGACGGACCATCGCTAAGTCATTTAGACCTTGTATCATATACGAGTGCGGATCTATCAACGCAGTGGTAATCTAACTCGCCGCCTGTCAGGGCAAATTTTAATGGGATTTGTGTGCCTATTTTGATATAAAATTAGCGGTTGCCATCGCTAAGCATTCTCACATTTTGTCAATTTTGAGAAGTGATTTTTTCATTTTGCTTTCGGAAATAGATTACTACGTAACGATTCAATTAAATATTTACAGTAGCAATCGTCGTAGCAAACTGGATAAGGCAAATGTAATCGTTATATCTTATGAATCTTGCGCAATTGAGCATCGCATGCTTGTGTTAAACAATTATCTTATTTTCACGGCGTACGTGTCACGTTTGGTCCGTTTTAACGCATTAAAAGTTACTACGGTAAAGTTCTAACAGCAATCGCTTGCTGTAATTTCGAGATATTTTTAACTTTCAATGACTGGTCTAGGAATGAACACTATTGCGCAAAGAGCTACATAATTGCAGAAATGAATGCTTAAGAATCTTCATTTCCACAAAATACTTTTTGACTCGAGTTTGAAAAGCGTACAGATCCACACTATCGGAAAAAGCAGTGTGAATTCGATGAGTTCCAAATCACAGACGTTCTCGAAAAAAACTTCTTACGTTTTGCACAGAGAATGAATGTGGATTTGCAGTTGAAAGCGTTGACATGTTAAAAAATTTTGTTCAGCGGAATAAGGGCAAAAATCTCATTGGAACAAAGACCATTATGATATCTCTAAAATAAACAAATCAAGGCAACTTTACCACGACGCGACAAGTTTTGCAAACCGGAAGAAAGTCTTGGACCAATCATGTAAGCCACACGTCGTTGGGCACTATAAAGCATGTTTAAAACTGTAACTGCAGCAACCCTCTGCGGAAATCCTTCCTAAAACCGCTACAGTAGAGTGTAATCACACTAATTTTCAAAGGCAAATAATCAGGCAAATATTTCGAGGCCTCATATTTTACATAAATTTTTATAAAAACATCAATAAATTGATATAATATCGTTAAATTGTGTTCCCGAAATATACATCTTTCAGCAGCAACTCACTTCCGCCAAAAACCATTCGGGCAATGAACAAAAAAATTATTTCGTAACGTCCGTATCCCGCTCAAAGCTTCTCACTGTGATGAAACAATGGAATGCAACGTAATAGGTCACAATTGTGAATATGAATAACAACCATCATACGTCTCTATTTTCCTTCTTCAGCAATACGTGTTTTAATAAAAGTGCAAAATTATTATGAGTTGTATTACGTTAGCCAAGTTTGTCTCTCGACAGGGGTTGAACGGCGCGATCGGGAAAAGATCCCAACCTGCAGTTCTTGTTCTATTTCGATCAAAAAGCAGAGCGTCGTCCAACAAAGAATTCGGAGAGGAGGTTGAAGCAAGATTGGTACTAGAAAATGGAGAAACGTGAGTAGAATTATGAACTAATTGTCGCACATGGGAATTCATCGCTTCCTTCGTCGCCCAATAAGACCAAATTCTATCTGTGGTAGGGGTCGCTTTTTGGCGGACAAATGTCGGTGATGGTGGACTATGGTATAAGTTAAGTTCATTCAACTTAGGTTAACTTATAGCCTAACTTACATAGGCCAACGTTAGCTGAAGAACGGGCTTGCAAATCCGTTGCAATTTGCGAGCTTCCAATTTTTTTATTTTCTCATACAGAATATTACCGGTAGTATTAACGTTAAAAGAAATCAATAAGTTACTGGTTTACATGGTAAACTAACGTTCTACTAGAGGAATCATTCTCTCATCCTCGAGGTTGGGATGAATATTCTAAAATTTCATCGTGGCTTCATCAAAAACATAAGTAAACGATCTTCCGTTTTACTGAAAATATTTTTACTTCACTTTTCGACGAAACGTACAATTTCCCGTCTTTAAAAGTAAACGAACTAATTATGCGTCAACACCTAACTTTAATGAAACAAAAAAATTAGCGAAAAAATCTTAAAACATGAATCTTGCCATAAAATCGCTCATAAATCATATTATAATATTTTTAGGTAATTGCAGACACTGTTTTGTTGTTTAAGAGTGCTTTTCTGAGCCGTCACCTCACGAAGCGCAGATTTCTGCGCCAAATCCCCACAGTCGTTGCTGTAATATAGCTGTAATAACAGTCATGAAATTAAATCAAAACCATGTTAATAATGCTTTTGCAATAAATGCTTACGTTGTTCAATCCGGAGAAATGTTCGCCGGATGCGACTCCATAACACTATTTTCGTTATCACGGAAGGAAACTCAACTTTTATTGTCCCGTTTCGGTAGGATTTGTTTATGTCACTGCTATCCCACCAAAATACAATAAACGTTCAACAACGCTTTGTGGAAATTCACAGTCAATCCACTGAACATTGAGGTCAGCATCTCTAGAAAAATCCCAATTTTTGGATTTAAAATTTGCTTCGCTTGAACAAAGTGCTAATGTATAGATTGGTAATGAGGTAAATAAGATGAATCAATCACTTAATCTTGAAAGCATGCTCTTATTAATTATCGCCCGATACCTTGCAATAATATTTTCATCTTAATACATGTTCAGGGTACTTTTGTTAAAACCGGTTCAGATTTCGTTATTAATCATTTGCAGTTATACAGAAAAATAAATCCCGCGTTTTAATATGCTTAACGCTTTTTGTTACTCCGAATGGTGTCCAAAATATCGTGGCATATTGGATTTTTTCGGAGAAATAAATATTTTATCCGCATTTACTCTCACTCTTCTTGTCGATTTCAGTCTTTATAAATATATGAGAGAATACGCTTATATTTTGCTGGTATTGGGTACAGTATGTTTCAAGTTATTGATGTGAGTTATTGGTATCCGTTCCATCAGCTATTAGACCTAAGCAGACACCGTGGGTTTCTTTGGCGGATTTTGCATTGAATGCAACATAAGAGAATTACCAACTTCGAAAATACTTTGTAATAACTTATGATTTTTTGAGCTTATTCTTCTTGAGCCGCTAGCATCTGTAATATTTAGCGAAAAATGTTTGTCGAACAGAGAACCTCAACGCAAGCAAACCATAAGTTTATTGCAAACCATTGAGCAAAGTTTCATACGATAAATAGTTTTTGACTGTACGCATTTTAATTTTAAGTGTTTTTGCTGCCGTATGATATAGCATAAATAAAAATAGGAGGCTTTTTTCAGTTAAGTATATTATACTAAAATTCTTCTTCCGATTAATATATATTATCTATATTTATTGGTGATAAGTTCCATATGCTTCGGCTGACCAATGCCGATCTTAAATGGTTGCTAATGGAAGGTTGATTTTTCGACCGCAAAAGAAGTTTTAACAGAAATATTGAAATAGAAACTTTGACGGCGTCACAAGTTAGACGCTAGGATTACGCCTTTCATAGCATTCCAGTAATGAAACAGTTTTACTTGGTGTTTATTAAATACTAATGGGATACAAGTGGCATGAACGAATGAATCAAAGAAAGTTACTTTTGTGATTTTATTGCAACAGTAGTGTTAGGCCAATATTTCCGGCAAAAATAACCTGGCCTAAATTGAAAAATGCGAGCATTTATTGCAAAAAAGATTTATACCATGGATTTTTATTTAATTAGCGTTGTTAGAGAAACGATTGTAATGATGAGGCTCAAAATTCAGGTATTCGTGGTTTTCTTTCATTCCATAAAATAAAATAGTTTCGACAATAAGTGGGAGCAATGTTTTCGATACGTCACAAAGTCACGTGCTCCGGGTACAGTCACGCTTACCAATGCGTTCCAATAAGGCAATCCATTCAGAGTGACTATTAAAATTCAAAAAACATCATCAACATTTGTCCGCCAAAGAAGCATATCCCACTAATATAAACGGATCTAAAAAAACATAACCCTGTGTTTTCTCTTATAAACTCATCACTGTACATTGCATTTTATCTGTTTCCGCTAACACAGTACCCAATTTATTAAATGTTTTAACAGTTTCAAAGGTTGGTCATTTGGTTCGGAAAGCTCGCGATCTGGAGAAATTGTTTTCAATACTGGATTGGTTGGGTAAGTAATTTTAGTTTGCGCATTTGCGGTATTTAATACGGCATGTATTGTGTGTTTTTTTTGTGAAATGGGGACGCCTAACTCAGCTTTAATGAATGACATCTCAAGTGAAAACGTACGCAAAACAAATTCCCGCGAGTTAAACCTTTTACCGAAAATTTTTCCTCTCCCCCGACACGTATTGGCATTTGAGGCATCTGAAATATATATATATATATATTCTTCAAAATCTCGCGCAGCTGGCAGACAGCTGCAAGCACACCGGTGTGTAAATATTGCTGATGTGGCCAATAATAAAACGAACCTGATCAAATTTGCAGATCATAGCCCTCCTTGGATTCGATGTGACAAGACCACTATAGTTTCTGTTTTAAAATAAAATACTGAACACAGTACGAAGGCTTTCGCCTAACCATGCCAAACGCTGTCATCACTAGATCTTCCGTAAGTTTATACGTGCACAGCACACAGACTCCTGGATCGAAATTCTAGCTGACAAGTACTGCAACAATCAAAGTTTGTTATGATATTAAATCAGCCATAATAATATATACATCAATACCATGGCCTGTGTGAAATCAATCTCAAGCATACCTTTATACGCTTTTTATCTAATCAATGATATAATATGGCGCATGGGTGGAACAAGCGGGGCGTGAAGTCTTGAAATTATTATCGGATCATTCAATCTCTTATCTTAAAATTATATTTGGGGACGGTGTCAAATCAGTTCCATCTTATCCAATGATGTATGTATGGGGCAGACATGATATGGAGTCTTGAAATTATATTTGAGTTGTTCATCTCAGGACTGTATTAAACTAGTATTGAAGCAAATGTTAACATTCTTTTCGATATATCCAATGATATATGTATGGGTCATGCGTAAGACGGACAAGGTATGGTGTCTTGAAATTATAAATTATGTTATTATCTGCTTAAATTAATTAATAAATTATTTAATTCAATAAATTATGCTTTTCTCATCTTAAATCTGTATTACACCCTTTTTGCACTTTTTTGATCTATCAAAAGATATATGTATGGGTCATACATCCGGAAGACAAGGTATGGTGTTTCGAAGTTATATTTGGTTTATTCATCTCGAGACTGTAACAAATTAGTATCAAAGCCCTTCTTTGCACTCTTTTTGATTTATCGAATAATATATGTATGGCCCATGCATGGGATAGAAAGGTATAGAGTTTCAAAAAAATATTCGAATTATTCATCTCAGGACTGTGTCCAAACCAGTATTAAAGCTCATCTTTACACTTTTTTTTTATCTATCCATTGACCTATGTATTGCCCATGCATGGGACAGACAAGGTTTGGTGTCTTGAGATTATATTTGGGTTATTCATCTCCGAACTGTACTGTGTCAAATCCGTATGAAAGCCCATCTTCACACTCTTCGATCTGTCGAATGATATATGCTATATAGGCTATACATGATGCTGACATAGAATAGAAAAAGTATAGAATAACTACTACTCATTGCCTCCAACAAATATCTTTCTACGCTTTTATGGATATTCTGAAGCCATGTACGGACCATACATGATGCTGACAAAGACCGTAGCTTCTTGCAACCATCATCTGTGTGGCAACATCTATGTAAAATGCATCTGACAAGTCACTTGAGCGAGTGCCTAGTTGACAATCCTTATTTGCGCCAATCCTAAGTTATTCCAGATTTAATTCTGATACTTACTCGATGGCCAAAATCGAAGCCCTCCCGCAATCAGCGGATTAATTGAATATGACCCTGTAAAAACTCAATTGATAAAGTCATTCTGAAGCCAATCCCGATCTTCAATTGATAGCAAAACATAACTCTTAGTATAACATTTCAAGGATTTGGCCCAGTGCAGGAAGGTGACAATTTTCATGAATTTAGAATTAAACTTGGTTACGGGCAGTATGGAAAACATGTATTAAAGCCCTCCTTTCACAGATAAGTTCAGCAGTGCCTTTCTTCTACATGAATCCATTCAATTAATTTATTCGTCTAGCAACAATTTTTCACGATTGACTTTGACCAAATAATGTTTACACAATATCTGAGAACGTTTCTTGATCAAATTCATTGTGATAATCAAGCCTTCGTTTAAATACTTTTCTCTAGCGCACAAGGTTTATATTAATTTTCCAGTGCTTCAGTGGATACAGTCACATGTTTTCTCAATTTACAGATATCCTGAGAATTTAACAGACCCCTCCTATGCTGGACAGATATTAAGTCTGACTTACCCGATCATCGGGAATTATGGTGTACCGGATACGAAAGCTCGTGATAAATGGGGACTACTGAAAAATGTGGAATCGGAAACAATCCACGTAAGTTAAATACAATTGTTAATGACCTATAATAAGTTGATTTGATTTCAACTATTTCATTTTTTTTGAAGTCATATTTATAATAATACATTAAATTTGAGGATACCTGGTTGTCACATTTGGGATTCTGCTACTGCTACAGTTTTAAACATGCTTGATCGTGTTCAACAGCGTGTGGCTTACATGATTGGTTCAAAACTTTCTTCTGGTCTACAAAGTTTGTTGCATCATCATAAAGTTGACTCACTTTCTTCATTTTATGGATATATAATGGCCTTTGTTGGGACTGGTCTCCTGCTCCGTTCCTCCAACAAAATGTTCAACCGGTCAACGCATTCCGCTATTAATTTACATTCGGTAATTGTGAAAGGTGGAGCATGAAGATTCTTTCTTATTTCTTCAATTATGTAGCTCTTTGCAGCGCAAGTATTGGTTTTGAGAGACATATTAAAAGTCTCATAAAACCTTGCTCTGAGCGAATACAGAAATAAAAACACCTCAAATGGAACTGAGTGGTCATGGTGAAGTGCAGTGAGTGCAATAAAATTATCTACCATTTTTTTTTGTTAAGGTGTCAGGTTTGATTGTTCAAGATTATTCTCGACACCCCAGCCATTGGAAAATGGTTAAAACTCTTTCAGACTGGTTAAAAGAAGAAAACGTTCCAGCGTTATGGGGAATAGACACAAGGTAAATAGAATATGAAATTTGGTTTTCATTAATTAAGAAAATTTGAAAGTTTTTTATCCAGTATCCGATCGCCCTTCAAAAAGCGACCTCCTTTGAACATCTAGATCAAGATGTTAGCAAATATTCTAAAAATTTTCCTGAGAAATAGCAAATGACTGTAAAAAATGTACTCGGTCCTTCAAGGTTCTGCGACCCCAGTTGAGAAACTTCGTTTTGTTCCTCAACCCTGTCTTTAACTGTTGAGACCAACTGAACAAATGTGTTTTCTTGCGTTGAAGTTTATTTGCCATCGGCTCCTAACATTCTTTTACTTTAGTTTTCACTGGGATTTTCCGACTCAACTGACAAGACATGCTAGTTATTTAAGGCTTCAACAAGGACTTTCACAGTCAGAATATGTTTGTCTAACATGTTTCGTTCTTAAGTGAGAAGAAACACTGATGGATCGCGCAAGCCAAAACACGACCCATCTGCATCTCATGCTTATCAAAGTATAAATTTCTTGACCGCGTTATAGACATTGCGCTTCAACTGACTAGTGTCAGTGTCATAAGAATTAAATTCCGCTATCAATCATCGTTATAAGAAGTTCGACCTGTAAATGACATTTGTTGGTATGTTTACTGCTTTTCCAGAATGTTGACAAAAATTATCCGAGACAACGGTTCAATGCTGGCAAAAATTGAGTTTGATGGACAGTCTTGTGAATATTTTGATCCAAATTATACGAACATGCAAAAGAATATTTCTGTAAAGACAAAACAGGTAAAATTGCTATTCGCATGCAAATATTGCTCTGACCCAAATCTCTTTTATTTGATAGGAGTGTAGATGGTCTGAATTCTCAGCTCATATGAGTGATCTGGGCTTGCTGTTCTCTATTCTCCTGATGCTCTATTTGCTGAATCTGGTATGCGCAGTGCGCACACAATACAATCACTCCTCACAAAACCAATGATTTAACAAAAGTATATATTGAAAGCATCAGTACACTGGTATGCGTCAGTATACGTCTTATAAAAATAGCTGCAACAAGTTCCATTGAATGGCAAATATGAAAAATACAATTGTAGCCAATTCATTAATTAGGAGCCTCGAGGTGAGGCCCATGAAAATTATGTTTTACTGAAAAGATAAATTGTAACAGTTTTTAAGTATAAGTTATCGATTGATCATGTCGATGAGAGGCAGTCTTTCAGTGTTTCATTCTCGACAAAAGATTATTTCTGATTGGGTTTACGAATATTTCTTCTTGGGCAGACGAATATTGATACGCTACATCAAAGATGGCCTTCCTCCGCCAACCAGTCCCATTCACACATGAAAGATCATGAATACGATAAGCAAGAAACCTTGACTCGATTTGAAACTGGTGTCGGCACGAGAGGTCATAGTTTCCTGTATGATTGAGTCGTATTATCTGCTTTCCTCTCTTGCAGGATGAAAATGAAATTCTACACTAAATCTGCACTGTCCTAGTAGTGCTAGAATCAAAGCGACCTCCTTAGAAATAAGTTGAATATAGTTCAATATGACATAATCTAGCCAGAAAGTTTCACAAATCATGAGTCATAGGTGGATCGCGCCTTGTGACGCGATTCATCAATGACCAATGGTTAACGAGCGCTGTTTGAACAATATTTTTTGACTGAGTGTCTGAGCCGCTTGGCCAATGCAAGAGTCGCCATTTTACTAGAAAACTCATGTCTTTTACCGCGTTTTGCTTATGTCTAGAAGAACAAATTGCATCAAAAAGGGAAGAAACTCAATTTTCTTCTTCGAAGTACGAATACATGTACCGGTAACTTTAAACTAACTAAATTTTGTTTAACTCCCTAACTAATATTGAGTAACGAACATAAAGAACATCTGAGGAATCGAATTAGACCGTACATCAACCGACTCGAGAGCCACAAAGATGATGGCCGAAAAATTAAGGTGGCAAATTCTCTCACATCTTGTGGGGTTTTTCCTGATAACGGTATCCAAGCAACCAATACAATTTGGATGTAATACAAATATCTAATAATGATCAAATTATCCCAGCAAGATAATAGAGGACTTTGTAAACAAGTTTCCACAGGGATCAAATATAATGGCCATTTTCTCAAATCTTCCTATGCAATTATTCGTTCTTTAAGCTGTAGAAAATCTTACAATATTAGTTGGTGTTTTGGGAATATTTGGCAAATATTTGGATACCAGAGAAAAAGGCGACTAAGCGGTCAAAGGAAATGTCAAGTTGCCCTCCAAATCAAATTCCTACGACAGACAGAAATGACTCATTTTTTCACATATCCTGAGTACATGTGCTACATTTATTATTTTCCCAATTTGATTTAATGAGCCTCCATTTACTTTTGCGGCTCCTGGGTAATTTTTTGTGAGGGGTAATTTTGAACACACTGATTTGAACTGATTTACGGTATGTTCCTGGAGAGTGCAAAAATTGGGAATTTTTCCACAAGTTTATTCATTATCAATTCAATTAGGCTAGAAGAATTTTTAGCTTGTGTAAAATCTGAGATTTTCACCCACTTGGGGCTAGTATTTGATCATGGAACAACATTGTCGTGATTGTTCTCCAGATATATGGCAAAGGGAATAAGTACAAAGTCATTGCTGTGGATTGTGGAGTGAAGCACAATATAATCAGATGTTTAGTGGAACGAGATTGTGAAGTACATCTTGTTCCATGGGATTATGATTACACAGAAGATAGATATGATGGTTTGTTTATTACGAATGGGCCTGGTGATCCCGAAATGGCTCCTGAAACTATTGTTCACTTAAGGAAGGTTCGTGAAGCTTCAATTTACAATTAAATGGTACACTGAAGCAGCTTTTTCATTACTTTTTGTTACAGTACTACAAAATACTGCCATCTGGCTTTACCCCTATCCAATCCTAAAAAGGACTTATCAAAAACTAATGTAAGATTTAAATTTTTGTCCTCAAAAATTTGGGAATTGCACAGCTTTTCATTTCTTCAAATATGGCTTTTTTGTTCAAAATTCAATTTACTCAATGCAACTAGGTTTCAAGATTTTGTAAATTTTTTTCTGTCTGGTGTGCATCATAATCATAGTTTTGGTAAATTTACGATGTAAGTTGCTCAGGTGCATAAAAACATCTTGCCTCCTGGCTTTTTCCCTAAACTGAAAATGTTTTACTGTTTGATCCAGTGACTATAATCCAGAGATTCCAATGCAATTTAGTATTAAATACTACTTTGTTTAGATATTGGACGCGAAAAGACCTGAGCCTGTATGTGGAATATGTATGGGAAATCAAATTCTGGGATTGGCAGCTGGTGGAGAATGCTACAAATTACCTCTTGGTAATCGTGGACAGAATCAACCGGTTATAAATTTATTAACTGGAGAGGCCATAATAACTCCTCAGGTAATCCTCCTTGTTGAATTTTATGTTGCCAACCATGAGTCACTGATGGACCATCTGTGGATCATGTTTGAGGAAATAAAAATATTTTTTTGAATAATTCAACCTACAATTGGGTGAATCATCATTATTAGTCTTACCCCGAACTCAGCTACTTTTCAATATGTAAATATTTTGATATCTTCATACCGAAAAGATTTATGAATGATAAATATTTAAATTAATCTTTCGTGTTATGTACTTTTTGGTTGACAAAAAATAAAGCTCTTTCTCTCTCTTTATAGAATCATGGATATGCTGTTGACAGTAATTCTCTTTCTGAAGAATGGAATCCTTTATTTGTGAATGCAAATGATTTGACTAATGAAGGAATAATGCACACAGAGAGGCCAATTTTCACCGCACAATTTCACCCAGAGGCATGCGGAGGACCTACAGATACCAAATTTCTATTTGATTATTTTGTCACCATGATGGATAAAAAGAATTCAAGTTTGCAGTCGTGTATGTAAAATTATTTGCCAAAATTATTTTTCAAAAAAGTAATCTCTCCTAGCACATCCCACAATATAGTGAAAACTGATCCTGGTTTTAATGATGATTAATATGCAATATAAGTTTTCTAATTCCAGTTATTTTATTGTGAATCTGTTTGTGATTTGTTGTTCTCTTTTTTATAATACGTTTATTTATGTTGTAGTGACTGCCAACCATGCCAAGAATCAGAAAAGAATTGAAGTAAAAAAAGTTTTGGTTCTTGGATCGGGTGGTTTATCTATCGGTCAAGCTGGTGAATTTGACTATTCTGGATCCCAGGCATTGAAAGGTTGGCTTTTGTACCATAATTTGACAATGGCTGTTCATAATTTAAATGTTTATACTGATACTGAGATTCAACTTACGAAATTTATAATGTTTTGCAACCTCAGCATTACGTGCCAAACCAACTCAATGTATCGTTTTATACCTGAGGCCGTAATCACGAAATTTGCTAATCGACTCATTTGGGAGCTCGCATATGCGCATTGAAATATTTAGTGTACGAAGCATGCATTTCCTATTCAAGAAACAATTTGCTCTGAAGTCATACAGGATCTGACTGGATCTCTCGAATACTCTCGAATATACCAGTTCCCCGGGAAAAAACTTGGTTTCAGTATATTACAAAAACGTAGGCTATATAGGCCCATGGCATGTGAATGTTTGGTGAAACATGCTTGTTCTTTGCATTGAATTAATTCCAAGTAACACAGAACTTGATGCGCCTAGATTACAGAAGTGAATCAATGATATGGTTTTATTTATTCTTCGTATACCAATCCCCCTCAACCCAAGATTGTTCTCTCCTGGACAACATCTCTTTGCAGATGGACAAGATTTTGATGTCTTGTCATCTGCCAAATTTTTTTATAATGGGAGATTTCAATGCCCATCATGATACCTTGTTGAATTCAGCTGCAACTGACCTGGCCGGAATTAAAACTCATAATTTCGGCATTACTGAGTCACTGACACAGATGGTGGAATTTATGACTAGGATCCTCGACAACCCGTCTCACGCTCCTTCCTGATTGGATCTTTGTTTTGTCTCAGATCCAGGTGGTGTATTCTCCCTGGTATCCCTGCCCCCACTTGGTACTTCCGACCACGTCATTTTTGCAGCTGAGATTAGAAAATCCGACTCTTATAAGTGAAGAGTCTTCTTTCAACCGCACTTATAACTACAAGGGCAGTGGCTTGGACTCTTTTCAGGACTTCCCTCGCAATGTGCCGTGGAGTGATGTTTTCTTGTTGCCTGCTGACGAGTGTGTGGTGGAAGAATTGCTAAAACACGACACATGGAATCCACCAAATCCAAAATTTCGCAACAAAAATTGGGTTCCAAAAATTTTTGGAAAATATTGAATAATGTAATGAACAGGGGTAAATGTAATACACCTCCTCTTTTAAATGGCCCGAAATTTTGTGTTTTTCTAGACACAAGGCGGAGTTATTGGAAAACATGTCAGTAACTCCGCTACTTGTCTCTAGAGTGATTGCCAAACTTGATTTGAACATATCTCCTGGTTCTGACTGCATTCCATCTGTGATTCTGAAGATTCTTTCACCTGAGTTGCCCACTATCTTGGCCAAACTGATCAATAAATGTCTCAAAGAATGCACCTTCCCCAATACATGCAAATGTGCGACGAATATGCCGGCATTCAAAAACTGTGGTGATCCCAACTGATCCCAATAAATATCGTCCAATTAGTCTCTTACCAATTATCAGTAAAATGTTTGAATCAATTATAAATAATAAACTTTCTGGACACCTGGAGTCACTTTGTCTCCTCACTGACAAACAGTATGGTTTTTGTCGTTCTCGCTCTACAGCTAACTTGTTAACAGTAATAACCGACTGAATATTTAGTGCACTTGATTGTTGTGGGGGGGGCAAAGTCGGTTGCTTTAGACATTTCTGAAGCGTTCGACAGAGTTTGGCACCAACATCTGTTGCAGAAAATTCAATCTAACTTGTTGACAGTAATAACCGACTGAATATTTAGTGCACTTGATTGTTGTGGGGGGGCAAAGTCGGTTGCTTTAGACATTTCTGAAGCGTTCGACAGAGTTTGGCACCAACATCTGTTGCAGAAAATTCAATCGTATGGGTTTCTGGTCAAGTTTTTTCAATTGTCGTATCTTTCTTATCCAATCGTAAGATTAATGTTGTTTTGGACAGACAACGCTCAGGAAATTATTCCATTTCATTCGATGTCCCTCAGGGGTCCATTCTTGGTCAAACTTTGTTCTTGATAAAATATATTAATGACCTGCCCGATAATTTGATATGTGATTTGGTAATTTACGCCGATGATAAACTCTATATTCTTGGCTCGACAAAAAATCCCTCCCGGAACATCGTCTAGCTCTGTCATTATCGCTTGAGTGTGATTTGGCTACAGTATGTAATTGGGGTAACACTTGGCAGATAACTGTTAACTCGGGGAAGACCAAAGTTTTATCATGTAATCTTTACACTAATACGAATGCAACTCAAATTTCATTATCTGGTTCTGTTCTGGAGGAACCCTCAAATATTTGTCTCGTTGGACTCACACTGTCTAAGGACATGAGTTGGAATGAATATGTCACTAGTATTGCTAAACAAGCCTTGATTAAAGTCGGCTCTCTATATCGAGCTTGCTATTATCTCACTCCTGAAATCATTCTCCATTTGTACAAATCACTGATTCGATTCCTGCATGGAGTATTGCTGTCACATTTGGAGCAGTGCCGCCATCACTGTTCTTAGCATGCTCGACCATATTTAACGACGTGTGATCAAAATGATTGGCCCTAAACTTTCTTCCGTTCTGCAAAGTTTGACACACCGCCACAACGTTGCCCCACTGTTTGTTTTGTTTACTGTTTATTTTACAGATATTATTAAGGTCTTTGTTCAAGGGAGCTTTCTGCTCTCGTTCCTCCGAACAAAATTTTTATTCGGTCACCACGATTGGCTACCAATTCGCACCTATTCACTGTTGAAGTTCCACAATGTCACAAACAGTTTTTTGCAAGAAGCTTTTTTCCAAGAATTTTTAAACTTTGGAATTCCTTGCTTTCTTGCTGCTTTCCTGGTCGTGTTGATCTACAAGGCTTTAAAACTCGTTAATCGCATCAATAGACATCTATCAAGGATGGGGGTTTCTTAGTTCCTATTCCTGCATTTCATGTAGCTCTTTGCACTTTAGTGGCTTCAATAGAATTTTCAAGTTTGATTCATCTCCTGTGGCCTTGCTCTAAGCGAATTTTAATAAAAAAAGTATGTATATATATCTTTGTTGTTGGTGATCATTTTATTACAACTGAGATTTTCAAACTCCAATATTATTATTACCAGTATACTGAATTGGTCAAGTTTTTAAATCTCTGTGGTGCTTTCCCGTTATCACCTCGTCTTTGGCGGCAAAGACAGTGGTCCCTCAACATCTGCATGATGCAGTAAAAGCAGCAATTTGTAAAAAAAGGTTTGTTCAGGTTATTTGCAAATGTGATTGAAAACGTATGAAGATTCAAGGGTTTTTAGGTTACCGGTATGTGTTTATGTGGAATAATATGAATGTTGTTAGAGTTGGTAACATGAAACAATGGGATTGCCAGCACAGCTATTATTGACTGAAAGAGTGGGAATTCATGCTTAGCTTAGCTGGAGTTCGTCATTAAAAATAATGTGTTTGAACTTTAGCCTTGAAAGAAGAAAACATTGAAACAGTGTTGATGAATCCTAATGTGGCTTCAGTACAGACTAATGAGACTGGAGACAGTCATGCCGATACAGTGTATTTTCTCCCTGTTACGAAGGAATTCATAAAACAAGTAATATTAGAACAAAAACCTGATGGAATTTTGCTGTCTATGGGAGGACAAACTGCTCTGAATTGTGGTGTTGAATTGTATAATGAAGGATTCTTACAAGAACATGGTGTACAGGTGTGACATTTTATAAAGTTTGTTTACCTCTGAAGGTTAAAGTGAAGTTTCTAGTGTAATTTTTTTATGTATCTGACTCTGTATATATTAAAAGCCTTTAAAATCATCAATCTCAACATCAAGTGCAGATAGTTCAACGGCTTTTATATAATTTTTCATTGTCATACACTCAAAACAAGTATTTTAATTTTCTGCATGTGAGATTGTATATTATTGGCTGAAGTTATTCATATTAGAACCATTTTCTTGAAGAGTCCGTGCAACAGAGCAATTCACTTTTTGTCAGTTTGCTACTTGCTATATATTATAGCACCGTAGTGTACTGGAAATATTTCCTGCTTTGAATGTAATGCTTAGTCCATCACTCCATTTAGTAGATCTGCTGCATTGGTGTCTGGCATTTTCCTTCCTGTGCATTTATGTAAATTGTAGGTTAAAATCTACTTCTGGTTTTAATTGCAATTTCAATGACATTGCAAATGTAACAGTCAAAAACATAGTATTGTTCATATATTGGGATCAAGAACATGTGGACATGGCATTTACCCGGTAAAATGTTATAGAAAAACATAATCGCAATCACCAATCTATAAAAAACAGTTTTAGACAGTTGTTTACAACAAAATCGACAACCAT
This sequence comes from Styela plicata, assembly GCA_963675895.2. Taxonomy (NCBI): domain Eukaryota; kingdom Metazoa; phylum Chordata; class Ascidiacea; order Stolidobranchia; family Styelidae; genus Styela; species Styela plicata. The sequence goes on from OZ023145.1 coordinate 22,570,033, forward strand.
TCATAAAGTTTCTGTATCATAATCACGAATACGATACTAATTTTATTTTAATGACAGGGTATTCTCACTTTCGATACCTCGAGTATAGAAAGAAAACAACATAATATTTTTTCATTACCGACACTGTCGATCACATATTATTTGCTTTCTACTATTATTTAGGTTCTTGGAACTTCTGTTGAAAGTATAATGGCAACTGAAGATCGTCAAACATTTTCTGATAAATTGAATGAAATAGGTGAAAAAATAGCTCCAAGTATTGCTGTTGAATCAATAGAGGATGCATTGAAAGCTGCAGAAACTATTGGATACCCGGTCATGATTAGGTACAAAGCATACAATGTACGCGCATGGAGGGAAGTAAATAATGTCTTTCGTTTCGACTATTTGTTATTGACTTGAAATTAAAACTCACAGGGTGCCCAGTTGGCTCAATTGAAAAAGCATTGATAATAAGCACCGAGCTACACTTTATTTATGATATTTAAATGGTCTGCTGGGTGACTCGCTGGTAAGTAATTCAGGTGTGTTCATATAACTGCTTTCGACTTTTTACACCAACCATGTCCTTGCACAGGAAAAAGGAGAAATATGTTAGGCCGAAAACCTCCACTCCAAGTTGGAACCAGTGCCTGTAGTCGTGGTTTGCCCGAAGGCTAAACCATATTCTTGGCTTTCCACTCTAGCAGGCTAAAAATGAAATCCTATCTGCTTTCATTGATATAAGTATACTATACAACACATACCAGTACTTCTCATTTTGATCACAATCAAAATGAATGTAAAATAAATCCTTTCTGAGCCCTATTTTGCATGAGAAACGGACAAGGCCAAACATGGTATGACATATTTCAATATCATGGATAGTTCAACAATTTGATGTGATTCTATTCACTGATACTTGTTTTATTTGTGATAATACGGGCAGCAATGCAAAGAATTTATATTAATGAAGACCTACTCTGGTCACTTACAACACTAACTACACCCTATAATCAACAATTTAATCCATTCTTTAATCAATTCTTTTATAATTTGTTATCAGTCACATAACTGCCAAGTGAATAATTTATCTTCATGCCAAATCAATGTCTGTCTGGGGAGGAATATAATTTTCCAATTTCTCAAAGGAATTGAGAAGAGTTGGAATTACAATATCAGATTCATTAGTTTACACAAAATATATGCAATACATGCAGTTTTTCTTACAGACAATCAAATTTTTTATGCATATTCACTCAGTTATTTGAATTTCAAATATGTCATAAGACAAAATTTTGAAACATAACAAATCTAGCATATAGATTTTGCCAAAGCGGTGCTTAAGTGCCAGTTGGGGAGAAGTTCATAAAAATACAAATTTCTCTACAAATTTCAATACGATACTTTTTGAAGGTCAGCGTATGCACTGGGTGGACTTGGATCAGGCATATGCAGAAATCCTGATGAATTGAGAACAATGGCGCATAATGCATTTGCGGCAACGAATCAAATCTTAGTTGAAAAATCCCTATTAGGATGGAAAGAAGTTGAATATGAGGTTGGTTTGATTTTTTTGGTTGTGGTATGTTTTTAAATGTAGGATGGGGTGCAATCATTTCTCTCATAATTGCGCCCATATGCATATGAAAATTTTGTAATAATATCCCAAAGTTCTTATAGCGTCATTTTAGGTGTGTTGGACAATGAACACTAGCTGCACTAGACCCCGCTCTGCATTAATGGCTTCAAGAAGTTATGTTCATGAATAAATTGAAAATTAATTTAAATTTTTTAAAATCGTCAATGGAATGCAAGGTTGTGTATATATTTGGGAATCAAACTTTCATATGAAAGTCATTTGATTTTAAAAAAATTACTAAAACCTTTTTTAAATAATAACGTTTAGGTTGTTCGAGATGCTGCCGATAACTGCATTACAGTCTGTAATATGGAAAATTTCGATCCTCTTGGTGTTCATACTGGTGAATCTATTGTTGTCGCACCAAGTCAAACATTATCTAATGAGGTACCGATAATATTTGAAGCTTATATGTCACTTTCCATATGAAATTTTGCTCAATTGTAAACAACAAAAAGTGTTTAATGAAAATATCTGAATTAGAGAACTTAAATATGGTAGTAATGGACTCTAATGACATCACTCTGAGAGATCAGAGTCTAACCTGCTAATATTTTATCTTATTGGATAGAAAATGGTTATGCTATGGGTGTACTATTAAGACTCAAAAACCACAACGTAACTCCAAGATTCAGGGTGAAAATTGATAGTATGTTGAGGTAAAAAAGAATATTGTTTATATGGAATGATAATCATAGCTCTGCTGCACTGACAAAATTTTTATAATATGTCGGTGATATGTATGGTTTGCAACGTTTACACAATATTCCAGGAATACCATATGCTGCGGGAAACAGCGATACGATGCATTCGACATCTTGGAATAGTTGGTGAATGTAATATACAATATGCACTTGATCCACATTCACTCGAATATTGTATCATTGAGGTTGGTATGTTATAAGGGTTCACGCCTTTCTTAGAGTGACATAAATAAAAACTGTTTTTCTCTGGAAATGATAACTTAATGACCTCATGGGAACCTTGAAACAGTTATCGAAATATTTCTGCTGCAACATAATTTCATAGATTTTTGATTACATTGTTTGTCTCTCCATTGTCCACTTCTCTGAGATATTGATTTTTTGTAATCATCTTTTTCAACAATGTGTAAATAAGTACTTATAAAACTCACCGCTTGAGTGCGTCTAACGATGGCTCTTGTTTTAAAATATCAAATTTTTGATATATGTATTGTATAATTGTATATATTTATTTTTTCACTGGTTTAGGTGAATGCCAGACTTTCGAGGAGTTCAGCATTAGCTTCAAAAGCTACTGGATATCCGCTTGCATTTATAGCTGCAAAACTTAGTCTTGGGATCACTCTTCCAAATTTAAAGGTGAGATTATTGTCCTTTGACTACCGTATATTATATATATGAATTAAATATAGAATTGAAATTTGTGAAACTTTCATCCTACAATGCAATCCATGTATCTATAATTGTTTGGAAATTAGGAGAATCTAATCTCACATGAAAACTTTGTATTTATTTTATTCAGCATTCATGCTGTAGTTGAACTACATTTTACTTTTCAGAATGTTACAACTGGAACGACTACGGCTTGTTTTGAACCAAGCTTGGACTACATTGTAACAAAGATACCAAAATGGGATCTTGATCGATTTCCAGGTATGAACTTGAACTTTTGAATGGCATAATGTGAGGATGTTGAATATTGAATCATGCTAGATTGATTATGGCTTACTGCAAAATGAAGTTACTTGCCATTCCAATGGACTCGAACATTCATTTTATGGAATCTTTCAATTCAACTAAAACTACAAAAGTTTCCACAGATGCAACGCATCTCTACTGTCCTAGGTTCGAATTCTGTGATGGATGGGTATATGCAAGAGATCTTCTGAACACATTGCCAGTGCACGTTGGTTCGCGTAAGCTCTGCTTACCGATTCCTCCGCCGACCATGCACAGGAAAATGTTAGGCCAAAATCTCCACCCCCTATTTGGAACTGGCATCTGCAGAAGATGTTGTGGCTCATGACGTGGTTAAGCAGTTTTATCGACTTTTCCTCTTCCAGGATGGAATTGAAATCTTGTCCAATTTTTTTTGCAAGAACTCACTCACTGAAAGTGATATCAACTACACTCTAAGCATGAAAAAGTCTCTGGAATCTGAACTCCTATAGCAACTTGAAGTTAGTGGTATCTGCCTGGATTGAGAATGAGAGCTCATGGACATAATTAATGCAATAATAGACTTATCTAGATGAAGTTTGCCAAATCAGTATTTAACAATAGAAAAATTCTGTTATTTAACAATATTTTTGCAGCATAGTGATGATATATATCTAATTTAACAACTAATTTGATTAATTAATTTTGGCATCTGACATTAGTTATTGATCATCTCTTAAAAATGTATTATTTTATTGATTCAACAGAAGTTCCAAAAGAGATTGGAAGTTCAATGAAAAGTGTTGGAGAAGTGATGGCAATAGGACGAACATTTGAAGAAAGTTTTCAAAAAGCACTCAGGATGACTCATCCTTCTGTGGACGGATTTTCACCCAAATGCTCAGGGAAGTCTTTGCAGGAAAATCAGGATTTGACAAATGAACTTAAGGTATATTTGTATACAATGAACATCTTAGCAATGGCTAACCCAATCAGAAATTTCATTCCGCCAACCACACCTATAGACTGTGCGGCTTCGGTGACTGATACTTAACAAAATATTAATCAAAATATTTTTAAAATGGATTAGTTTACTATTGTACATGAATCTTGCTTACAATGTTGAGCACCAACTTTGTTTATTATTTAATGTTATATAAACAACGTTTTAGACTGACATATTTCTCATTATATTGGCTAGTAGTACGATACGGTACGAAGTTCAGTACGGTACGATTGAATTTTCCGGTACGATAGTACGGTACGATTCATTTTTTCCATTTTCGTACTTGGTACGGTACGAAATTCAGTATTTATTTCGTACCGTAAACTTTTTCTTACCTTCGCATTACACTTTATTCTTCTCAAATGAATTAAAAAAAATAATTTCATTTAACATCTATGCCATTTCATAACGGGCTCTGTTAATATAAATTGTGTCTATCAAACAATTTCTAAACTAGAGGCCAATTTTAAAATAATTAAAAGTGGCGCAGGTATGGTGATAAAATTGCAACTGATTCACTTGAGCTTATTAGATGAGCTATGTCGTATATCGGTTTTACTGCTGTGGCGTAAAACTTTGTGATTGCGTGGAAATACATATAGGCTGCTGATTTATGACGTATTATTCTGAATGCATTTTTCTGTAATAACGAAAGTTGTGATAGCCCAATTAAAATCAACAAGATAAGCAGCATTCATAATACTAAAAATTACGGTGTTATCACGGTGCCCGAACATACCAACTACAATCGCGGATCCAGAAAAAAATGCAAAGCAACATGCAAACACAGGCTTTCAAATTTACAAAAAGATTAGGGTGCCGGAGGCGCGCACAATTTTTTTGAGAAACAAAATACATGTTTTAAGAGTGAAAAAAACCTAACGTAAATTGCACCAGAAATACCAGATGCACAATGATAAATTTTCTTTTAACTATGCCTTCGAATGAGACCGCACGAAACCCATGTGTGGTGCACAACGAACTTTCTTTTTTCGGGAGAGAATTGTGACGACACAATGCTGCTAATATGCTAAATATTGCTTCATGCCAGATTTTTTCGCGAAAACTATGCTTATCCTACCACCATTTATCACCACCGGTCTACCATTTTCATATTATACGCAATGTGAACAATGATATTGGGGTGACATATGCCCAATTACACACATGTTTTTCTGTCCTGGATTTTAAACCAGAAATTATAAAACTGCATCACTTTGATGTAAGATGTTGGTGACGTTTCTTGCGGTGGCCAGATCCTACAAATAAAGCTGATTTGGACATTGGTAGTTGGTACGGTACGAAATTGCTGCCCAGCGAATCGTATCTGTTTTCGTACTGGTACGAAATTTAGTACGATAAATCGAAAATATTAATCGAACTTCATTTCATACTGGTACGAAGTTCGGTACGATGTACGAAAAAAATAATATTGTACGGTATGGTACGAAAAATTTTCGAAAGGTACGGTACGAAGTTCGGTACGAAATTATTTTGCTGGTTCGAAGTACGATAAAAAAATCGTACCGTACTGCCACCCTTGCTTGGCGGTTCAGTTCCATTTAGGATGTTTCCTGTTTAGAGTACAGTTGCTACAGTTGCAGTTGGTACTACATCTTTTGGTGGCTGTTCGCTATTAAGAAACCATTAGTTGGTTCCTTTTAGGCACTTCTCCCGCATTGCTCAGAGTGAATTTCAATAAAAAAAATATAGATTTGTACTGGTCCAAAGTTAAGCTCTTTGTTAATCACTTGAATTTAGCTTGTATATATCATGCTTCTAACCGAGTCAACATTGTGGAGAATTCAATTTCATTTTTTTCATTCAATTTTTTCTGACTTTCTAGTCGGGAATATGATAGTATTTCTCTATTGAAATGTTTTTTAGACCATATTACAAAAATAAATATATTTTTATTCATTTTTTTTGGTCACTGAGATGTTGCATCGCTGGTGATAGATCCATAGGACGGTAATAGCATTTGACAAAAAAAACTTTAATGATCGAATCGAACAAGAATTATAACTATTCAGTGTAAAAATATATTGCTCAATTTTAGGTTCCACACATCAATCGTGTGTACTCCATTGCACAAGCCTTGTCTGATGGCTGGACTGTCGATCAACTGCACGAACTTTCTGCTATTGATAAATGGTTTTTGCACAAATTGAAGAGAATATTTAATGTTTCTGATGAATTGAAAAAACAATGGAAAATAAATTGCTCATCCGCTGAGGCAACGCGATCTTTGCAACGAGCTAAAGAAGCTGGGTTTTCTGACAAGCAGATAGGTATCAAATAAATTTATAAATATCAGGTCGTCTTTTTGGCACTTTGAGGAAAAGGTCATAGGTTGGATTTCTGTTTTAGGTTATGTTTGTGAATCCATGCCACCACAACTCAATTCAGAGTTTAGTATTTTATCATGAAATTGTATTATCGTGAAATTACTACCAAAAATTGTTTGAATCCACACAAATACATGGTATACTTCCTGTTTTTTTTTTTGTTTTGCTTCGCATAAGCCATTGATGGAGGTGCCTCAACGGTACAATTCCTCAGTAGCCCATGCTTAACAAAGCATTATTATCAAACTCGATTGACGTTGCTCCATGATTGCAATTGACTCCAATGTCACAGTGCTCCTAGCACCGTTAACAAATTTATAAAATATTTACCTAGGTAATAGTCGTTATGCCTCTTCAAAAAGCATTTCTGTCACATTCTTATATCATATCGTACAGCTTGTGCTGTTGATTCGTTATAATTATTTCCATTCTAACCATAAAGTGTGGAAGGAATAATTTAAATTTGTATATTTCAATATGTACATTTTTTCCTTATTTTCTAATTTATTTTGAGTATTTTTAATTTGTTGGTCAATACAGTATTTATAACTAAACAAACTATCCTATTTTTAGGCAAATTAATTGGGGTATCAGAAACCGACGTACGACAAATAAGATTAAATGAAGGAATAATACCGTGTGTAAAGCAAATTGACACAATGGCAGCTGAATATCCAGCCCAAACCAACTATCTATACATGAGTTACAATGGAAAGGAAAATGATCTTAAATTTGATGATCATGGTACGATGGTACTTGGATGTGGTCCATATCATATCGGTAGCAGTGTAGAATTTGATTGGTAAGATGACTGGCTAACTATTTTCATTCTGATTAATGAGATCTGCCATACCGACATGTTATCAAGGGGTAGTTCGAGAGTGTAAGTTCATATACTTAGCTGTACAGATTTCCATCTCTGTTCGTCTGGCTCACTGTTTGATAATCTCAAATCTGATCAACAATATTAACTCCGTTAGTCAACTCGGTTCACAGTGCTTCGTGTTTCAACCAGCACAAAATTTTTGTAGTTTTGTTTACTTTTACCGGTACTCGAATTTTAATTTTCACACTTTTATTATTAGGTGAAATTCACAGAATATAAAAATTATTGAATGAGCAACCATAATGAAATGTTCCAACCCTTTTTTGTTTCTCTTAGTTGCCTCTTGAAACATGCAGGATTTTATTTCTTTTTGTCTAATTGTTCAGGTGTGCTGTATCTGCCATTCGAACTTTAAGAGATCTTGGTCTGAGTACTATTGTTGTTAACAATAATCCTGAAACTGTCAGTACTGATTTTGATGAATCTGACCGACTTTATTTTGAAGAGTTATCATTGGAAAGAGTTTTAGATATTTATGAGCAGGTATTATGTGGCCATTCTCATTAACTTGTAATATTGGTGTTACTTATACCAGTAGTTCATATGCCTCATAAGTTGTTGAGTTGGTGTTTAGCCATGATCGCGACCAAGGTGCAGAAAGATGATGTTGAACATCTGTGTCCTGTTTTTTTTCAAACTAATGTAATTTTAGCTCATATTCAAATCAATCATTATTTTAACATCTTATCCAAAGATGCTAAACAAATGAAAAGCAAACATGAACAAAACTTAAAGATCCCGGAAGAAGAGTTGATGATACTTGCACATTTCATTCATTCATATCACCCGTTGCGTTTCTAATTTCAGGAAAAGAGTACAGGTGTCATTGTATCAGTTGGAGGACAAATCCCTAATAATTTGTCAGGGCCATTGCATGACAATGGTGTCAATATTCTTGGAACTCACCCACTCAGGATCAACGAAGCGGAAGAGCGGTCAATATTCTCAAAAATTTTGGACGATCTTGGTAAGGTTTGAAAGATTCAAACTTGTCATCAAACTGACAGAAAGTCGGCTGCTTTACTAATCATACAATCTTAGGATTGTGGGTTGAATCACATGAAAATTTATTTAAAAAATCAATATTAATTAATCAGTCAAGCGCGGGCGTACACGGAACACGTTTTATCAACTATTGTCTGCGCTTTGTAGAGCATGGTTCAACGAATATGCCAAGCATATTAATAAATGCAGTTTCCCACCAGGCACTTTTATTAATTGTATGTGGTTTGTTAATATAGTCCTGCAAGCAATTTCCGATAGCGTTGTCATGCTATTTCAGGATGGTGCAACAACCATAAAAACATATTGGAAGATATTAGAAGATTGAAAGAAGTATGCCCATACCTTCCGTCAATGACTGAATGTATTCAACGATGAACAATTGTTCTTTTTTTAACAACTTGAACGTGGTGCAAATCCCCATTTATCGTTTGCGTTCTATAAAACCCCGTTCAATAATGAAAAGAAAATTGAAACTTCAATAAAGTAAATCGGAAATATTTTTTGCTTGTAATTAAAAGTTTCCTTTTTCTCACTGACAAAATTTAAAACATATTAGAACGATTCTAAATATTGTCCATACAATCTTAATCATTCACAATCGACAAGAGAAACGTTCGCCTATTCTGTTTTTTAAGTTAGCCGATGTCCGATTATCTTGTTTTGTTATCGTTTTTAAAAGCGTATGTATTTATTTCATTTTAGTGAAATTCTTTACTTTCTATAATTAATCTTCTAAATAGGACGAAATGAATGGCTGCGAAATAAATTCACTCTTCTGTCGATAGTTGAATGAACTTTGAGATCAGTGTAGAATACTTTTAATCGCATTCCATGATTAAGAAAAGTTGGCAATCTGTTCTGTCCCACGGATTGCCTCCTTATGTCAATCATCAATACACTAACGACGTCATTGTTATCATTCATTGTCATGTACAAACTCGATAAACATTTTTAAATAAACATCCAACGAACCCCGTAAGCATGGATGCATGGATTTCTTATCTTCAAACTCACTGTTACATAATTTACGTTGCATCATCACGCACAATTTTACGTCGCTCAAGAATCTGAATCTGAACTGGCGGCGCAAGGATGCAAAACGGACCACAGAATTTCTAACAAAATTACCCATGAAAATAGTTTGAAATGTCGCAAAAACGATTCACTAGTATCACCAGAAAGGAAATATCCTAGTACACATAATAACGTTTCAATTTCTCACCGTAGTCTGGCAAAATGTGAACTATTTGGACATTTGAAAACTGTAGTCATGTACGTTTTAGAGGGTGTGTTTAATAACTATTTTATCGCATGTAATCACAACATTTGGACTTCAAATTATATCAACATATTTTCACATTTTTAAGCTTTTCTGTGATATATTTATAATTAACCTATCTTGGGATTAAGGTAATACGAGCTTTTAAAGTAGACCTGTTTTCCAGACATGCGAAAGACCCTATAATGTGACGTTAACGGGAAAGACACAATAGTGTCTTTCAGGGTTCAAAGAGTTAAGTTAGCCGATGTCCGATTATTTTGTCAGGTTCGACTGTCAAAATGAGAGAGTGAAATTTTTCTGTGACAATCTGATTAATTGAAAAACATAGCCACTTGCTACTTCGCTACTACTCTTGTTTTTATTTATTGCAATAGATTTTGGTCGACTTGCTGCGTTGCTTTAAAAGGCGAAGACGTTTGTGGGAAAACCTTTTATTTTTTTTTTTGGAACCTTTCTTTTGGAAATTCCTGGCTATGTCCCTGCTTGTCAGTGTGATCCTTTTGGGATTTTCTCACTAGAAAAACATGGAAAATAATTTCTAACATATTTGGTAAATAGCAGTTAAAATTGTTGGTGAATGCATTTATGAGTGTCAAAATATCATGTGTTGCTCCATTCTTCACACAAGTTCATTTGAAGCAGGATCTCAAAAAAATGCCTCGGACCACTGCCGCACTCTGATTTACTAATAGAAATGGTGTGTCAGCAACTACATCCTGAGCAAAAGGCGTTTCTCGGATACTCATCCATTTTTGTTAGTAATCGTCGAAGCAAGTGTGATCTTTTTTAACTTTACAAAGTTAGAATACTCTTGGTCTAGTTCTTCTTTTTCAATACGAAAGGGCTTTTATATTAAAACTTGCTTGAGTGCACTCCGGAGAAATATAGACAGTATGTGTAACTTCTTGTATGGCAAATTATTTGAACTCCTTATAGAATCTTGACTCCTGTTACAAATTTTGACTCTCTGTTATGTCTCAGTCCTCAGGTGTCCTTACATATTTTTACTTTACTTTAAATCTAAACTTTAAATCTACATGCTTTAAAACAGATATCGACCAAGCACCATGGGCTGCTTTATACTCAAAGGAAGATGCAATGCAATTTGCTAAAAATGTTGGGTTTCCATGTCTCCTGCGGCCTTCTTATGTTCTCAGTGGATCAGCAATGAATGTCGCTTACAATAAAGGACAGCTGGAGACATATTTGAATGAGGCCGCTAGGTAAGATTAAATTGACAGTGTAGGGTTTTACAACAAGTATTGCTTGTAATTTTGTGTTTAATGGAAAAATAAATATTTTGAATTAATAGTATGTGTTATCTACTTAATCAATGCCATATTGAATTTGGTGAACCATATAGAATAAATGTTAACAGATAATTTTAATATTTTAGGACACTAGTTTATGCTAAACAATATAATAGTTTTCTATCAAATAGCAGCCTTATTTCAAATAAAATTATCCCAAATAAATTGTTGGTGAAATTCTTGCCTTATCAAACAGATTTCTCGAAGAATTTAAGCAATAAATACAAGCATAATCTCCAATTGTATAGTAAAATCATCGTCAAATATGCGAAAGTGGTAGAACAATGAATTAAATGGCCTATTCATGGCACAAATAAGTGTGAAACTCCATAATGTAGAATTTTTTTTACCCCACCAGTTCCACTACTACATACCCACTTCTGAATACCTATGTTATGTGTTTGGATAAGGTTATGGCCACTCAGGATAAGATAGATGAAGATTTAATTTTTATGCTGTGTGGAGGAAGATATGTCTTGATCGAATGGCAAACCACAACCTCTTTGTGCAGAAACCAGTTACAAGCTGGGTTCGAGATTTTTGCCTGATTGCTCATGGACAATGTACATAGTTAGTTGATGAAGTCGTAACCTTCGCTTAAGTGAATCACCCTGTGCTTGAGAGTTTCCAGAAATCCTCTAGCGTATAATTCTACATAGGATTTTAACCCTGGCAATTCGAGATTTGTAGCTCAAAATGTACTCTCAACGCACAAACAACCCACTTATTTCAGCATACCAGTACTCAATTTACTTCAAGTTTCTATTTATTTTTCATAGAGTATCTAATGAACATCCTGTGGTCATCACAAAGTTCATTCAACCGGCTAAAGAAGTTGAAATGGATGCAGTAGCACAAAGTGGTCATGTGATAGCTCATGCTGTCAGTGAACACATTGAAAATGCAGGTGTTCATTCTGGTGATGCAACTCTAGTTTTGCCATCAAAAAGTATTGGGCGTGAAGCTCTGAACAAGGTAATTCAATTTTTCTAAAATGAGCCCGGCATTTCTTCCTGCATCTTGTCTATTTATTGAGTGGAAAATTGGAATGGAACGAGAACCGGCTCATGTTACATGTCACATCATCTAGTCTGAATACAACCAAGAACATAAAGACTTAAATATTCTACTAATCACTTTGACTGACATCAATTATTGGGGTTGTAAGTAGTTGTCACATTGTCATTATTAAGTTTAAATAATCCTGCTAAGCACAAGTGTTTTCCAAACTTCAAGTAAATTTTAGTTTTTATATATTCTCCTGGCCCTTATTCAGAGAATTGTATTGGTTATCACGTTTGCATCGAAAATCCTAGGTTTGAACTAGAAAAGTTTGATCAGAAATTTGCCACACAACTGTGCGCAAAAGAAGAAAAAGTAGTGATACAACATTTCTTGCATATACTTATAATTCAGTTATTTTTCAGATTAATGAGGTTACAACGAAAATTGCTCAAAGATTTGAAATTAGTGGGCCATTCAATATTCAGTTTCTAGTTCAAGGGTCAAAAGTACTTGTCATAGAATGTAATCTACGGGCATCCAGAAGTCTTCCATTTGTCTCAAAAACAATAAATACAGATATGATTGGAGTTGCTACTAAAGTAAGTTTGTCATTAACATTTAATTTGCCTTATTTTCGATCTCCTATGCCAATCGTGTTGCGGGGCCTGGGTGGTCATGCACAGCAGGATTAACTGTTGTGCCTGGCTGCCCGTATCTTAACGCGGATTGTTATGGGACTTTGGGTGTTGCTGACTCGATGATGTATTCGCCTTCGCAACTCCCGCCTTATTTGATTCTATATTATTCTCGTGTGGTTATAATATTTGGCAGAATAAACTACTTGAGTCTTATGTAGACTCACCCATCACAAAAGTGTACAGTGAATATCTCACGCCTAAATCACATTTTGGGCTTCTCCAGAATGACTTAATACTGGATGATTCAAGGTACTTTATTCAGGTTCTCTCTTGTGTTCACAATCCTGTTGCTGCAACATCATCATTAATTCCATTTGTCTCTCATTGTCATAATGACTCGCCCGGGCCCCAATTTAGCAAAGTAAAGAAAACTTCTCACTTTTTTATATTCACCTAAAAAATGAAAGAATGGATCAATAAATCAAACAATTGTTGTTTTGTTATCTGCAGTTTGGTAATATTTGTTAACATAAAATATGGAGGGTTGCTATAGTACTCCCAACTTGGATATACTGCAGTAACTCTTCATCAAGTATTTATTTTAGTATCTCACGATAAATTTTAGTTCCTGTCTGGGTTATTTCATGGAAAATTATCCATCTACGAGCTAAAGGTTAACAATATAATCTCTATTATATTTCAGGTAATGCTTGGTCTGCCATTAGATTACGGTAAACTTCCACATTTGGGTGCACCTGCCACAAACTTAGGTTATGTCGGAGTTAAATCACCAATGTTTTCATGGGCTAGACTTAAAGGAGCTGATCCAATTTTAAAGTAAGTTTGGGAGAAGGTTACGTTATATTTTTGTAGTAAGTCTAAATATATAATGATAACTGACCTTTTAAAATTAAATTTCGATAGATATATAACAAGCCAGTCAATCTGTTGCTCATGCTTAGCAGAATAATGTGGTACAATCGGGATACTGGAAAAAACAACTAAAAAATTTTTGAAAAGAAAATATTTTTAGACTCATTGAAAAAAGATCCATATTCGACTTACGAATACGAATCGTTTCCCAATAGTGAAAATTTTGAAATACCCATCCTCATCCATCACTGAAGACACTTTTGATATCATACAAGTTCCCTCACTCTTCGCAGTTTTATGCTACAATTTTCACTATCCTTCTTCGTCATTCAGTCATAAACAATATAAAAAAATTCAGATGTGAAATGTCATCTACTGGAGAAGTCGCAAGCTACAGTTCAGATTTTCATCAAGCATTCTTGAAATCATTGATTTCAGCTGGATTCAAAGTTCCGAAGAAAGGAATTATGCTGAACATAGAAGTAAGAAATGTTGATGAATCATTGGTATTCTTACCGCATTAAAAATGTTGAGCACAAACCACAAGTGTCCTTTATTGGCTCATATTCAACATATATTTAGAGAATATTTACGATTCATTGTTTGTCTGTGTAATGGTACATGAGCACTAGTTAGGTAGAACCACAATCTTAAGTTCAAACAATAAATCTTACCTTATAACCCACTCATAATCAACTATAAAAACATTTATGTACCAGGCTGGCTCTCAGGCGTCTTTTGGGGCGGCAGCAGAGAAGTTTGCAAATTTAGATTACAGCTTGTATGCTACTAAAAATACCATGGAATATTTGCTGAAGATGGGAGTTGAAGCGAAGTATATTGGGCATGACCATATTGAAAGGTGAAAATTTGAATCATTTAACATCAAATAACAGTATGAATATTTTGAAAACAACAAATTTTGTTTATACTCTCCATGTTGACACTTAAATTTACTTTTGTAATATTCTTTTCTGGGTTTCATTGAGGCTTCAAGGAGTCAATTTACATACATTTCAAGAAAACTGGTATGGTATATTACTGTGAAATTTTTTTCCGCTATCAATATGTTTTTATGCACTAAATGCGGTACTATAGATGTTGTTGTGATCTATATTTTAAATGTAAAACATTTGATACTTGTGATACTACAATTTATCGTTAGCTCGTGAATGCGCTGTTCACGAAATTCCAGGGTAGGGCAACACTATAGTTTGGTCAAAACATATAAAAGTTATCTATACGTAAATAATTAAACACTTTCCGACTTTGGAAAATTTTTACATGATAATAATATTTTTATAATAATCACAATATTTATTAATTCAAGGACTAAAACTTGTTCTGTACTATAATCCATCAATGATATCTGCCTGTTGACTGATGCAGTGTGTTCCTAGTAAATATTATGACTCACATTTTCACATTAAAAAAAATGGAAAACTAAGTCCATTTCTTATAATATTCTTATTTCAGTGTTCTGAGGGATGGAAGTGTTGACCTCGTCGTTAATTTATCTGATAATAACCAACATGCTGGTAGTAAAAATAAGAAAAGTGCAATGGAGAGTTATAAATTAAGAAGACTTGCCATTGACAACAACGTTCCACTCCTAACAAACCTGCAGGTGGGAAAGTGTATTTTTCTATTTATTAATTTTTTTATAGCCACAAGAAAGAAAGTACGGTAAATCCATCAGTATAACTTTGAAATTGTGTTGTGTTGTCAATTGTACTCTAGGTTGCTTCAATTATATTCTTGGTTTTTTTTTAGAGTTAGCACTGTTTTCTGTGTAAAATTGCCTGTATTTGGTGTAAAAAGGCCTTACAACGTTTTTTAGGGAAAATATTTGGAGACTTAAAATCAAATTTGGGTTTTTTAACAAACCATTGTCCTCTTATCTTATTCCTCTTTTCCCTACTTGTGGTATCGAAGATATAAGCATTGTTATCAACTTTGAATATTATATTGAAATTGTTCAACTCTGAGTTCAGTGTAGGAATGCTCAGCTTGTAATAATCTAGTCTAATTGTAGTAATCTAGCCTCTCAAACCTCGGAAATTGCAGGAAATTGGATAAGTATTTTCAGCCCAAAATAGTTGCTGATTAGGTACCGGTAGTTCATTAGGATTTTGGGGATCTTTAGGGAAAGCTCAAAGTTTTAGGCCAATAAGCAAACTTGCAACCCTCACCATTGTCAAAATCAAAATAATAATTTGCTAAATTATATCGTTGCCATTTTTGACATGATAACTTTTGTATGACTGTGTTTGTTACCAAATTTCAACTTATGTTTTATTAAGTTTATTAGTGACTGTTAAAATTTCACATTCTTTCAGGGGCTTGTAGTCGATGTAGTAAAGGTAAATAACCCACACCCTATGCCAGGGGTTGGTAATTTTCACTTTTCAAAATTGACTATTTTGCACCCAGATCAAACACTTACCAGTGTGTGGACTGTATAGGTGTCCAAGATTCAGAAATTTGGTTTCCTACAAACAATTTAAACTCTATTTTGATATGATTTGTGTTTGTTCAAATTAGCAAGGATCTTAACTATAAAACGTTTTCACACAAATTTGTATTTTGCTATGCATTCTGAAGGTGGTAAACAGTTTGGCTGATGCACTTGAAGCTACCAAAGATAAGAAGTTGGATTCCACAAGTCTTTTCCACTTCAGAGAATCAACATACAGCGATGAGGTCGATGATGAAAATGTCTCTGCTGACTGGAGACAACAAATGCAATCATAATTTTCATTCCTAATTAAATCACAAAGGCGTAGGAAATTTGCAATTGCATTTTAAAATTTTGTGTTCTAAACCTTGTTTTCAAGTAGACATACTCAAATATACTCAAGATTAAAAAGAAAATTACTGTAAAAAAATTTGTGAAGAAATAATGCGGATATTGTCTTTTATTTTATGGTACCATATGGTAAAAATATTATATAGTATGTGCTTATATTCAATAATATACAGAGGTGGGTATACAGAAGTTTTTTTGTGTGTCATCTAATTGCACTGTTTTACTGTGCAGGTTAGTGTGAAGAAAGATGTTTTGCATTTCATCACCAAAATTGCATATCCATGGTGGGAATTTGAAAGCCTAAAATATAGGTTGATGTTCTGCTTTCATTTGCTCCATATACATATGCTGATAGTGCAGATACCTAGAATTAAAATTTCAATAATGAAACTCTTGAATATTTTGAAAGCACCATGTTAATGATGGACAAGTTAATACGAACACCACCTATCTTTGACCAATTATTTGACAGTAGATTGTAATTAAGTGTGTTGTGACGCGATCTGCCTGCGACCCAGATTTGGCGAGGTAAATTTTTCTGTCCAATTTGGAGCTCTGTAGAGCAAAATAAGTGTCCACTTTTATAGTTCTTTTCAAAGTTGGTTGCACTTTTTTTTCGAAATTCTGTCGCCTCATGACTGCAGTGAAAGTAGAATGTTGGAGAAACAATATTGATTATCGACCAGCATCGAGAAGCATCTGGCCAGTTAAGCATGTCTATCAAGTTCTGAACAAATCTAGGCATTCATTTGAAATATATATTGCCTGAGGCTGCCTACTTCTATTAGGCGTTATTTCCTTGCCTATAGGTTTTGATGGCATTGTCGGCGTCTTACAAGTAATCCAGACAATTTGGTAGATTGTTTTGAGTTGTTGTTATAGGTAGTGCAGTACCGCCCTTGTAACCGTGGGGGGAAATTCCCACTAAGCTACACTTTGATACGCGGCAGTGAAGATGTAGTTTGACGTAAATAGTACAGATTATCAAACACCGAACTAGAGTCAATATCAGGAAGAAATAAATTGATTCATTTGCAAGAGTTTTGAAGGACATTGATCAAATCTTTGGCCAGGGTGAAAGAGTGTATAGGTCGAAATAAGTTGAAAAGGGTATTAAAATGCCATGTACAACCAATCAGTCGTGACCATTTCCCTCACCATACAAAACTTGCTTACACCAAACGATTATTTCGAGAGATTCTAAAAATCATAATTGACTATAACGAAATGGTCGTAAAAACATTAGCTTGTGTTCACATAATTATGAATACAACAAGATGGGAAAATGAATGAAAATAATATTAGCTGTCTGTCTACGCTACAGGATAGTATATATCAAACAAGAAGCATGTAGAACAAAAGCACGAGTATGAATAAGAGAACAAGTGCAATCGTGTTTCTTGTAGTATTGGTTTTCAAAAATACTACACACGAAGTACAAAGTCACAGCTGGGTAGTATGCACGGACTATATGGAAAAGAATACTCATTTCTACAATCCCGATAAATGCAGAGGATACCCTAGAGCAGCAAATAAATTTTTACCAAAAACCATTGAATTTGGAACTGAAACAGGTAATACAATGTGCAATAAAAATATTAACAGAACATGTATCATATTATTTCACCGATCAGCAAACAAGTTATTCTTGCCTTGACGAGGGTAAATCATTTATTGTCACTTACCGGTATTGGTGGATCGGCACGCTATCAGAAGCTGAAAAAACAAAAAGTTGCATTTTCAGACTGTAACCATGTTGTTGAGATCGGAATGTAAATTAGATAAACAGGTTTTAAACTCTAGTGAATGCGCGGGTATTAAACCTTTTGTCCTAGTGTTTAGCAGGACATAACTTTGTGCGCCAAAAACTACATTTTTAATCCTAAACTAATGATGCCATTCGAGTAAAAAAAGAGTAGCGGATAAAGACAGAAAAACGAGAGTCTTGTTGAAAGTCCAAATCTTCAATGGGAAGTGTCCGAGTAACAAAGTAATTTTTTAAGCCGTGGCGTGTGCTTGGTATAAAATATAGTTCTCCGTTTAACCAAACCGCGACCAAAAGAAATTGGAGCTTCCAATCTTAATATTTTTTGCACAATACACAAGCAACGTCATTCATGATCATAGACAGTGAAACTCGAGAAACATGAAAAAAACGATTATATTCTATACTTGCCCTTGGCAAATTATACAAAACACGTTCCTCTATTAGAAAGTGTCAAAGTGATGCACGTTTGTTTGGATGTTGACTAGGCCAAAAAGACAACAAACAAGTAATTGACAATTCTGTTAATATCAACAGGATATTCGCACGAACCCAAAGAAAATGTACCATGCAGAGTTCGAAGAAATGATCATGAGCATTATGATTCCAAATACCCAATGGCAGTTTATTATCCTGGTCAACAAGTTGTTCTTGCACATCCCATGAAGGTTGGTATATTCATTAAAACGCCAAATTCTTCACTAATTTTAACTCACCCTTATAATATATATACCATTTTTTACTTTAACGGAAGTTAAAATTTGACTACTAAGCTTCCTGACAATTTTCCCTATGCTTCGAGCATTTTCACCATCCATCATTGCAGTTTGGACAGACTCGGAAATTTTTCTATTAATTGTAATTTGACATAACAATTGTTCGGATCCGTAGGCCTACCCATGCTTCTCGGAAGTTTGACTTTTATTTATTTTACTTCGATTCTCTATCCAACCACAACCAAATAAATGAAGAAGCAAGCGGTGGATGGTTTTACTAACGCCAATATCGAAATGCATTGGACAAAGACCGTCGAAATCGTCGACACTGCTATTTCACAGCGGTGTCAATGATTTTGAACCTTTTTTTATATTTTGGTTGCTCGAAGAGACATTTTGTCTTCTGATAAGAAATATCTTATGAAATTTTGCCCATTTGCTAAGCTTTTATTGGTGTATCTGGATGGAAAAGCACCTGGCATTCTGTCATGCTGTTGTGCCACTTATATGATGAATGGTGAATGACAAACCGTTCTGTTTTATTGGAAAACATAAAGAAATGCATGCAGAGCATTGTGTCGGCGTAAAACGCAAGGGTAAAATAAAACAAACCAAGAAAAAACGCAACTTACGCAAACGTGTATTGCGACCTTAAAACTTCGAACATTGCACATTACGACGTCAAGTGCATATGCTTTCTGAATCACGTCTTTGGCATATACCTGGCCGAGAGCTGGTTCCTTTAAGTCGCAGCTTTGCTTATAGCGAATTTAGATAAAAAATTAAATAAACGAATGTCAACGATTTCTAAGACTAACTTTACTTACCTACAGGAACATGGTGCAGACGCAGATTGTACCAACCCATTCATCCCTGACACTGGTAATTGGATTTATAGAAGCGAAAATAACGCACGATCAGATCCATCACTTTCTCAATTTATGGAAAACATGGTATTTGACTTATCATCATCTCCAATTAATGACGAAATTCTCTCAAAAACATACCCAAAGCCAGGTTTTCAGAATGCACCTGCTTTTTGTTTGAATCAAGACAAAGCTTTGGGAACATACAGTTTCAATATGCCATTGGATTTAACTCCAGGTTAGTAATAGTACTGCCATTCTTCCGTTCCGTCTGTGAACTCTGTCGTGAAAAACTATCGAAATTGGAAATCATTCAGAAATGATCATCATTTTGAAACAAAAAAGGTATTAAAATCACAGACAAACACGAATTATTTTACTTGCCTCCAACGCGTGTTGTTACATAGTTTTAGTGCTAGAATACTCACAATCCTTCAAGAGAGTATCAAACTCGAATTTTCACACTTTGCTGAACATTATAATCTTGTTCCACACACCAATTTCGAGCCTTCAACGCGATTTTCATACGCTTTTCTTTATTCCGTAGTAAATAGGATTGGATTTCGTTCTTATCCTGTGGGATAAGAAAGTCGAGAATACAGCTCACCCGAACCGAATTTACATGCTTTGTTCAAAGATTTTAAAGACCTAAAGTATCTCATCGATCTTTTTGAGATTTGCTACTGCGAATATCAGGTATTTTATGGTCAGTCAAAGACATTGGTTGAAAATATTTCATCTACATTTAGGTCGATACACATTCATGTGGTTGTGGGCTTTCAATAATATGGGTGATCTATTCACAACGTGTTTTGAAGTACAGGTAGTTAGAGACCAACGAGAAAGAAATCGTAAGCTTTTGGTGAGATTATTTTTTCATTCAAATATAAACAAATAAATACTAATTGTTTTTCAATACACTGCCTATCAGTCGGTCTAATGAAGTTTACCACTAAATACCAGAATATCACCGAACATAAAGTCGGCAGAATATTCTTATTTTGATTACAGGGTTCTTGCGAGCATGCGATTTACTACCTTTAGGATGACACATGCTCCATCAATAGCTATGAAATAGGGGCAGTTTACGTTGCTTTCTCGTTTTGCACTAGTGTACTGAATTATTTCATTTTACTATTCAGAACAACGGATTCGGTAACTTCACGGAGCCCTGTGGTGGAATGACTTCAAATCCTGAAATCAGGGGAGTTTGCAATATGGAAGTCGGACTAAATGTTGCTGCAAACAATAAGAAAAAGACCGATGGAGGGGGCGCTATGAATATACAAATGGGATGGATGATAATAATTGCTACAATATTTATTCACTGGTGCCTGCTTGCGTGATTGGAATTGTGATGCTTACTACATTTCAAGTCTCAAATACGTATGAGACCGTTGAGCAAAACAAAAGTTTTAGTAATCTAAATAAAAAACATGTCAATTTATAAATAATTGACCATTTAAGATGTGTTGTTCCACTTTTGCTGCATTAAAAATCGGGAGTGAGTGAGTCAACGATGAAGCCAATCACAATCGAGTATTCATAGAAACATGTCAGAGTCAGTCGAAAAAAAGAGTCGTCTCGCAAAAACATTTGTTAGTTGAAAAAATGTGTTACTGCATTTCTGATGTTGGATCGAGTGCTTAAAGATTTTAAAATCTTATTTTAGATTATTTGTCCACTTTCCAGGTTACTTTGTATTTCATTTCTGTGTCAAATTGCGGTCTGCTGTGTTTGTTCGAATTAAGAGTGCTGAAATAAATAATGTATGTAGCCTCTGGAAGCAGGCGCAGGGGGAAGTGGGAGATACACCCTCATCAGCCACTAAAACTGCCTAAATGGCTAAAAAATGCTAGTGGCAGGAACGGTGGACGGAAGTTGAGAAGACAAATGGAAAGAAAAGGTTGGGAATCTTAGTGTATTCCATATCTGCTAGAATTTATTCAGCTAATTTATTCAGATAATGAATTCTTTGAATCATTATTTATAATATTCCCTCTTTGGGAGAAAAAACACAATTGTGATTGACTAGAGAAACGTGCTTTGTTGACCCATTGGTAAGCGAGTGCTATGTTGATATTTTTTAGTTATAAAAAAATCGAAATGGTATGTCATTTCTAAAAACTAAAGTGATTCGTATGATGTAATATCGTACATACTCTTTCAGAGAAAGAAGGCCTTGCTGTTGCTGCATATTTGGGATCGTCAGACAGTGATATGTTAATGCTGTGTGTCAATAAAGAGGGTCTATGTATTCAGTCCTGAATGATGCATAACGATTAACCCTTTTTTCAGTGCATATTGTGCTCATCAGTGGTACCATCAATGTTTATAATGCATTATATTCAAAACAATTAAATATTTGGATACATTGAATATTTTTCCATCGAGCCTGGAGGTTTTCTGTTACAAAACTTTGGTTTTGTTCAAGACTAGTCACCAGATCTGTATTTGAATTGCAAAGAAATTAGTATTGGTCATCTCTGTGTTAGGATAGGATTTCATATTTATCCCGTGGGAGTGGAAAGCTGAGAATATGGTTTAACCACATGGCAACCGCAACCTCTCGTATAGCTACCGGTTAGCAAGTCTTGATCGAGGTTTTTGCCCGTTTACAAATTTATCATGAACATGGTTGGTGGAGGAAGCTGAAACTGTCAGCTACGTGAACGACCGCACGACGCAGATCGAGGTGTCCAGCAATCACCCTGTACAGAAATTAAACCCAGGATGTTAGAGATGCGTAGCTTGAAGTCGACTGAGCTAACCGCGCAGCCAACAAGGTCATGATTGAAACAAATTTATGGGCTAAAAGGATTGAAAGTCTGTTGACATTCTGGCAAATTTATTCATTATAGTTGATTTGTATTATTTTCACAAATTGTATAACGAAAGTGAACTTGAACTTCGATAGTTATCTTCAGTAATGTCCATTATTTGTCATTATCATTCTGGGGCAAAGGAAACCTAAAACACGATTTAAAATCAAGCCATGGCGGGCCACGACCTTTTATGCAGTTGGATAACATGTTGTAAGCTACTCTTTTCAAGACACAAAAAGAATTTGTATCAAAAAATATATATTTCTAGAAACAATACTCATTGAAAGTAAAACATTTTGGATTGCCTTAAAAAAAGTTAAGTCGAAATTCTTCCAGAGATTCCAAAACAAAATATTTTATTTAAATACAGTTTGAAAAAAATTGGTATATGAGATCTCTGATACATTCTAAATTTATCAATGCTCATTTCTTCCATCTTTTTAAATAAAAAATGATTTCTGGTACATCTAGAAACCTGGATATAGACAATCGAAATTACTGGGATTATAGCGTTTTTCTATTGGTTCTGCCTGAGATATGCAATAAAGGCAGGTACCCGACGTGGCTCCGCCATTTGCCCACAGTCTCCACAGGCCTGCTATCCACCCACCCAGAATGCCTTAATCTATCAGCTCGACGGAACGCCTCTGTGGTACTATATCTATCGGGCCACCGGATAAATGTTATCTCAGGCTGGCGAACCGCGTCCTCTCGTGACAAGTTCCAAATCGGGATAAAGGTTTTTGGATTATCATATTTCTCATTTTTCTGTGCGTGGACATGGTTGGTGAAGGAAACCGCAAACAGCGCTTACGTGACCCACTGTGCCCCGACGAGCCGTCCAGCAGACCTCCGGAATATAACCATCCTCCCTCACGGGATTCAAACACAAGTCATGACGATCAGAGATCGCAGCTCGAAGCATATTCCCATCAACGGAAAGCAATATTCTTGTCATGTACTCAAGCGTGAAGAGGGCGGAGTAAAGTCACTTAAAAATGTCCTAACAATGTCATTTTATGACAGTTTCATTTCATGTTTTTTTTTATCCTTTTTGGTTAGAGCTTAATTAATATAAGAGACCATGGACATCACTATACTATAATGTGAATATGTCATAAACAAGCAATGTGGACAAAATTTTATACTGGCAATAACAATATTTTTTTTTTATTCTGAAACGTCTGTGCAACGATTGAACTCTGCATCCATTTTATTTACTTTTTGTATCGGTAGTGATTGAAATTGGTGGAGGTATGAACATCACAAAAATTTGCTGAACGTCTCACGAAACATAGAAAATCCCCATTGCACCCTCGTCTTCCAACTGTTCAACACTTCAACACTCATTCCCGCAGGTGCTCGACATCTTTTTTCTTATTTCTTTTCACCCATCGTTTTTTTTTAATAACTTTTAAAACCTTCGGGTCGCTCACATTACCCTGCTCTGTCATGGTTCACTACTTAGGCTGTTCAATCATGCATGAATTACTGTTGCCAATTCCAAAACGTAAACAAAACATGCCGATCCGGGCTGTGCCAAAACATGCCAAAACTGTACAGTGTACCTTATCTGTTATTGGAAAAAACTGATGTAGCGTCTACATACAGCATAACCAGGTTACCCTACTCAACAGGATAGCATACCTGTACTGTGTATAAAATTAATAAAATATTTTTTTGTGATATAAGTACGTAATTCTGAATTTACACTTTGAAAGGGACAGGTGTAAAATAACAACACACCAAATTTCAAAAATATATGCTGCTCAGTGGTATTTGGAGAATGATACTGGTAACATAATCAACACTGCATATGGAACATAATATTTGCAATGGTATCGTAATATTTTGCCATCATTATTTTCGTGTGGGGTTACCGGTACTGTTACGATACCGGTACCATTTCCGAGTTTTATATGTATAGAACTATTTCTTTTCAAATTTTAATACAGATTATGCTTCCTTTACCAGCTCACGCATGTTCATTAGTTTATGGAGTTGCCAGCTAATTCATACCAGTATCAGAGCACGGTATGCTTTTGGTCAGTAAATTTGTAACCCTCATTTCCCCAATCCCATTATTTTTGCTGAATAGAACTGTGAAGTCTCATAATATTATTTATTGATTTTTTTATACTGTATGACAATATCACATTCAATTAAACTTGAATCCCACAATTTTGGTTATAGCTCTGAGCTGTCTTGTCTATCAGTAGTAGAGTAGGTACCGGTATATCTGGGTATAACTCATCTGGATCATTCTTCACACCTGTCTAAATGTGTCGGAGTGGTTGTGCAGGCCATTTAAGACATCCCAGAGGGCCCGTTTCTTTAAAAAACAAGCCCTGTTTGGTCTGTTCGTGTCCGTTTTGATAATCATGCTGCATGGGAGCCAAAATCAGCACTAGGGCAATTCGACATGAGCTAGGCTATTAGAAAAACCATGAGTGACAGGCAAAAAAACATCCATCATAAATTTGAATATTTTTCATTATACGGATATGGTGAATTGTTGTCTTTTCTTACGCTTAATAAAGGTTAAATTCTCCCTATTTTTTACTTAGTTAGGCAGAACGGAAAACAGAAATATAGTCTCAAAAAACTCGGTCTTATGCTACGACATCATGGCTCAAATCAAGCAAATTATTCAATTAACATGCATATTTATATACATGATTTCGCTGGCTTAATAGAATAAGTTGGTAATCTGTGCCATGACAAACTGTAGTTTCGTTACTGCCAAAGCACAATTCTTGTCTTAAAGATATTTCTTTGGTTTAATTGCTGTAGATTAGTATTGCGAACTTTCTTATAACACATTGGCATCAACAATATAATGCCTTGTGTATCAAACCTTGCATTGTCTAACTTAACTGCGGCAGTGGATTTACAGGTCAACTCATTTTTTGAAAAATTCCTCTATTATAGTCTAACATGAACTTATCCTCTGATCTTCTTAACTATGATCAAGCAATTTGGAAACTATCGTGTTTTCAAATGTACTTCCAAATTTACCATAACAGCACTTTTTTTTGGGTGAAGTCGTTTGATGTTGTGTGCCTATTTTACTAATATATCCTTTTTCTAATGTGAGGTAGGCTAACGCAAGTTACTCTTATCTTTATCAAAACTGTAAATAGGCCATGTCTATGTCTAGCACTGCTTCCGGCCTTGCTCGGAGTCAATTTCAATAAAAAAAATTGAATACAAAAAAGTTAGAAAGTTCTCTTACAACAAATTAAAACATTCAGTTGCGTGTGTCAAGAACCTTAATTCAAACTCTGTCTTCATGCAAATATTGTGCGTCCAGAAGGACTGCATAAGTGGAAATATTGTTTTTGAACATTAAGAAAATATACAACAAAGTATGATTTACTATGGTGAGTGGTCTGGCCACTGTTGGAGCTTCAAAAAAAAAATGAAAAATATATTCGTAAATCATATTGGCAAGTTAATTGAATTCAGGCAAGGTTGATATTTTCAATCAAATTATGTGATAAGAATGTTACAAAATAATAACTTATTCATGTAGTAGCTGTATTATGTGTGTGCGTTGCGTATGTTAGCCCAGACCTGTGGACGTCTACCATTACTTAGGAGAATCGACAAAATAAGATACATTTAAAGAAAAAGCGCTTCCTCCGGCGAGAAAACTAGGTCTTTTATGCTAGATAGGAGGGAAAGTACTTGGAAACATCACTGTCATAATTTTCATAAAATGTTTGTGACTGACATTGTTTAACATTATTTGTTGATTGTTATGAGTTTATCCCAGTAGGAACAAACTATGCTGCAAAGAAGGAGGTGTTGAGTGCTAGATCTTAGCAAACCAGCTTAGCCAAACCTGTGACCCGATATCTGGTAAAGATCATATGCTTTTGTTCCAGAACGAGACGCTCTGCATGAGACCACTTTCCAGTACCGGTACTAGAAATACACGATTTATAAAATGTAACATAAATTTGAGATATTCAGTTGCGGATCGGTTAATGTTAGACACAGTATTCATGCAATTAGCAGAAAAATTATAAGTGCTTGAAGCTAATATTGAAATAAAATAGGAATATTTTGGTCATTGCTAGTCTAGTGAAGTGATTTTACTCCTGAATATTATCAAAAATCTATTATATAATTTTGCATCCACTTTTTCCTCAATATAAGAGTTTCTATTACCAGATTACTGCCCATTCTTGCATTATACTGTGTACTTATTGATTTAGGAATCCAGAATATGGTGATTTGCAAATTTTTGTCACATTATTTGCTGTCTGAAAAACAAATATATTTTGTTGAAATGGTCATGTATATATCAATGGTACGGTCATTTATATTTTTATAAAGATATAGCACTTAGAGCGTAGTAATAATCCTGATGTAAAAAATTCGATCTCTGACCTTAATGAGATCATTTTTGAATCTGAATTTTTTTCTATTTTGACAAGTCTTTTTCATTTTTGTGTGCGTGGAATGCTAACAAGCTTTATAGTTTTATAGATTAACAGCCAGCCTGCTTTGAGATAAATATGGTTAAAAAAGTTTCTGCATCATGGCATTCTGTCATCAAGCATTTCAACGATCTTGAACCTCATAATGAGAGAACAATAGTGTCACATTCACAAGGATATCGAATCAAAATTCAATCAATAACTGGATATCGATCGCTGGTAAGCATTATTTTTAATCACAAATCCTATCCCCAAGCCAATTTTTGTGCACACATGTTTTGTTAAGCATGAGTCACTGATATAAGGCGCTGTGCATCTGTGGCTCCTGCTTGATGAAATAAAATATTTTAAATAAAATGGTAAATGAAAAGTGAAATATCTATTGCCCGAGTTTTGCATTTGAACAAAAATTGTCTTAGATGAACACAGATCACTAAGATTCTTGGTGGTGTATATTTGAAACAAGACTTCTGAACTTGTTGGTTCTGAAGTCATTTGATCCATCTGGAGAATAGCAAAAATTTTTTAAACACTAGAAAGAGAGTCAGATTTTGACATTTGGCTCTCAAACACTTAACAAGGAAAACATTCTAATGAAAGTAAACAGCTTCGGTAAGATGTTTTAGTAGTATCTGCTCTGAGCTGCAATTAGAGCTACATCCATTAATAATAGTAGGCCAGATTTCACATATCGCTTCATTAGATTGCTTCGCTCCAAGACTGCATAATATTCTTGTAAACTCTATTGAATCAATTTATGCAGTAACATAGCATTCAGAAACTACTTAAACAGTTATTCGTTAACATAAAAACAATATTATATTAAACCAAATATTATTTAACCCCAATAATTAAAAAAAAATTAGTGAAAACTTGAATCTTACTAGCAAAGTGCTATGAAATATGCTAAATTCGTGAATAAAAGGTGATTGCCTTGATAAGAGAAATAAAAAGTGTGTTATATTAAACTCCAATTTGCATGTCAGTTCTTTAAAACACTAGTCCGTAACTTATTAATACACTTAGAAATGTTCTAAATTCTACACTGCTGAGCTGATCCTGTTGTTATGTGACATTTGTATCCAGTGCTAGAATGGTCTGTATTGAGAAGTGATGTAGATGCTTACACAAATTACTCATTTTAAAAAGTACTATTTCTCTCCGCTAAAGTTCTTATTTCTTACGAAACATTTTGAAAAATTCCATTTTATTATTAATACTTAATTCCAACAGTGAAAGATTTTCACCAGTGGTGACGGTCAAAAAGCATAATATTGGACTTTAATTGATTTTGAAGGATAATCTCCTTTTAATAGCTATTTTACATGGGATATTTCAATGTTATTGATACTGTACTGGTATGTTATTAATAGTTGGTTAGTCACATCAAGTGGAAGTAAGAGTATAGTTGGTTGGAAGGTATTAGTTTATTGGTGCTTTGATTAAGATTATCTCACAAGTGCTTTTGACATCAATGTAGCATATATATAAGGGAGGTTGATATGTTTATATATACAATATAGCTGAAGTTCAGGCTTACTCACTGAGGTGTTTTTACTACCATTTGTCAATTCATACTCCAAAATAGTATTCCCAATAATTAACTTGACTGGTACTTTTAAATTGGTCTTGAAATATTATGTTATCTTCACATATTACTCCAATTATGGATTGCGTTATTCCAAATTTTTTCATGCAAATGTTTCGCAGCATTGCAGCAGGCTTGTAGTTAGTTACAGACAGGGTAGTAAAATGAGCTTACTGACCTTATTAAGAGAAAAGATTAATGTGAAAAATAAAAACATAATCATTGCCATGAAACAAATGTTTATGATTGAATTTCTAAAACTAATATACAGTTTATATTAGTAACAATATATTCTTATTATTAATGGCTCTTGTAATTGTAAACCTGTAATGAAAAACTTTTGTTTTTTCAATAATCTGTAGTGAGATTTAACATCACCCATTTGCAAGTTTGGCTGAACTGGGAATCTGCAAAATGTGTTCATTCCAAGCTAGTTTACACAGTAATGCCCTTGCCTATCGTTTCCCACCAAAGTCTTTAAAAATTTGAGAACAAATTTGAATTATTGACTTATGAATCAAGGAGAAATTTGGGTTAATATTTCCAATTGAATCCGCTTTAAGTTTATTGGTTCAACTAGTACCAGTGACCAATCTGGGAACGCCTTGTGTACATTAAATTAACACTCTTCAAATATATATTATTCAATAAAATCCAAGAAGTATAAGATTAACACCATTCTTGATTGTTCAACTACTCCATTCTAATGGCATCAGCATTTATGTGTCATCGGACATGTGCCATAAGTAGGAGGTGTGATGCATCGATGGTCCAGGTTAGGCGAAGTATTCCACCATAAAACGTTGGAAAGGTATAAGGCAAACTTTGCACATAATAGAACAAGTTTTGTGTTTGTAGATAGGTTAATCAAAGAAGGAAATTCTTTTTGGTGGTGCAGTCAAAATGAATAATCAGCATACACCCATGGTTCATGCTCGATTATTGTGTCTCATACCTTGTTTTTGGGTTGATTTGTCATGTTTCATCACATATATAGACCTCGCATCGAAAACCTTAAAAATAGCACATAACTTTTTTTTACAATGAGGCGTCATCGAAAGAAATATTTTATAGCGTTGTTTGTACAGATACCAAGCAACCTGTAGATTTCACTCAAATTTGTCCATGAAGTGCTCTTGTTGAATATTTTGACTGTGTTCATAAACCATGCTTGAAATTTACCCAGGCATGAAATTGAGTTGTTGTTAGAAAGAAGACTACCGATATGCAGTTTGAAAGTATGTTTTGCTGGTAGATACAGGTTCTTTGAGAAGGTTAAGAAGAATTTAAGATCTAAATTTATATTAATCGAAGCAAAGTACATACCAAGGAACAGAACTATGATAAATGTCAATTGATGGTTCAATCTAACCATACTGTAGAAAGTGTTATTTTTGAGCAATATGAAGTCTGAAACTGGAAAAGATGAAGCAGATGACTCGAAAAGTAGTATTCCCCAAAGGACTGTGTCATTTAGACTTCCTTCACAAGATGTATTTGAATCTTATGCTATTCCCCAGCATTATTCTACAATGGATGGGACTTTTCATAAGCAGCTTCAAAAAAATTATGGACTAGTTAGAGATCAATTTACAAATTTTTATACAATTTTGCGAGCACCATATAATAAGCGTCAGTTTACTTCCGGTGGATTCTGGCTATTAAAAATTCACGATCCACGTGAAAAACAAAAAAATGTTGGGGTCAGAGTTTCAATATATAATATGACTAACTTTGTTAACAAAAAAGAGGTGAGAAAGGTTTTAATATTCATCTTCTATTTTTCATTTCAAAAATCCAGTAGATAAGTTATTACTATTTCTAATGCCGTTTATACTGTTATAGGACACAAGAAAAATTGGAAGAGAATTTATCAAATAATTAAACAACATTTAAAAATATCACTTGCTAGAAAATAAGCCTTTCAGTTACCAGGGATATAATATAATTAGTAGAATAAGAGTGTTTATCGAAGACTTTTTTTACAAAGAAAGTCATGAGTATCTGCAACCCCTTGGCTACGCAATGGGCATGTTAAATAATGTTTCCAAAAACTAAAGTGTTGATACTGCTATGTTTCAGTCAACCAAACCCATCATAATACATATCAGTGATGTCTAAAACGATTCGGATTCGAATATATTTGAAAAAAACATATATATTCAATATAGTAAAACATGATTTTTCATATATGTTTCCGATTAGTTTTCATACATTTGACTGTTTTACAACAAAATAATGTGCAAATTTGTCACAAAAACTGATCACAGTCAATTGTGGCAAATATATAATAACATGTAGTTTTTTAAATTATATGTTCGGGTTTTTTCAAAATCAGTGAAAGGATGCATTTCATCCCAATTGTAACTGAATCTAGAATGTATTTGATATTCCAACTCAGAATAATTTTTTCAGAATGTATTCGAAATAGCAAAACACTCAGCAATGGCTATCCCTGATATTTATTTCATTTTCTGATTGTTCTGGAGATATTCTGTTGATATTTTCTAGAAAAATCATGGTTACATTATTTAAAAATCTTAGTCTGTAAAATCGAAAATAAATCAAGATTTTGCTGCAAAATGTGCTTGAAAGCAGTATAACCACTGTCGTTTGATTTTAAATATCTTTCAAGTTAATTTCATAATTATAACATGTCTAGTTCTGGTCTTAACTTTGGAAGTGAACGTAAAAAAGTAATAATTAGGATGTATGACATTATTTAGTTTCAATTTTTTTATGACATGATATAAATGTCACCTTTTTTATTTTCTAAAGAGTTATTGGTTGCGCATCTGGCTTCAATTATATGTTAATTAATAATAATGTTGAATTTCAGTGCAAAATACTGGGATTCCATTGAGAGGGTTTTTTGATTAGCATAACTGATTGACTTGATAATAGGAAAATTATAAGCTTGAAATAATTCCATAGACTATAATACCGTTTTGCTGTTGTACTTCCTTTATGCAGATCTGTTGCATGTTCGTTTGTAAACTTTTACCTGTGTCCCATGCTTGACAAAATGTAACTTATGAAACAAAATCTAAAATTAAAGTCTTGCTGCTATGTTATTCTTATTTCTTTTTATGTGCATGTTACTCATACTATAGAAGTTGAATTTTAAAAATATTCTGGCAATATATATTGTTCTGCTTACTCAAATTGAATGCTTTATTTTAGAATGCACCTGAAGTCTACAACTCACAATATGAAGTCCGACTTAGTTTATATGATGTTGTATACAGACAATTTGTAGGAGAGACTTGGAAAAGTCAGTCTATCATTCCTACGGATGATGCAATTCAACGTTCAGAACTTAATATTAACAAAGTTGGTTTGATGATGCTGATTTGTGGCATGTTTTCTAGCTGTTTATTAGAATTATTTTATCAAAGTACTGTTTGGCCCCATGATGAAAATTGGATTCATCGTAAATAATGATTATTCATTTGCTTGATTACTTTATGCTTTTGAAAAGTTTTGGCATTTAAGCAGAAAAGGGAAAAGTTTCAGAAAATTCCCAAAAAATCATGTTGTAAATATACACCATTGTATATTATTATTAGTATAAAGAATATTGGTGATAAACTGAACTAAAGATATTCAAAGTATATTGACTAACAGATAAGTTCTTCTATCTTAGTGAAATACATTTTTTGAAGAGATTGTGCTTTCGATAAATTCTGTCTGTCATGTGCTAGGACATACACACAATTTCGATTTCAGATTGTCTACTTTCACTCTCCATTCACGGATCCCAACATTATACTGGTAGTTGAAGTCATTGTACACAGAGCTCCTAAAAATCCTTTACCTGGAGATGAAACGGTCACTACAAAACGAACATTAGGATGGGGTGTGCTTAGACCTTTCAAACCCGAATTACAATTGAAAGATGTGGCAGATCAATCTTCACCCACAATGCGAAAGTAAATCATAGTTTTTGTTAAGTTGTTTAAGAAGGAGATTAAGAAGGAGGTATAGTTTCTACAAATTTTATTCAAGACTACTGACTTCTGGGTATTCATAAGACTGAAGTCAGTTTTGCGTAAAACTGGGTTGACATACTTCATACCGGTTTTTAAGTATCGCTGTGAGGTATTAGCGATGTTACAACAACCAGAGCTTTGTTACTTTATTTCTTCTTCAATGATGTCTACAAATACTTTTTATATCAGTATTTCCTCTCAAAAAGCTAAAATATCAAGCGCCGCATTGCCAAGTTGGTATTTATCTTTGACTCAATCTTGACAAAATAATATTTCCGGCTAAGTTGTGCTCGAAAAGAGAGACGGTTGTCCTATGCTGGACTATTTAGTATATTTCTTGTAATTATTTTTCGATGCCAATTTCTTCCACATTTATTTGTACTTCTCTAATTCATTTTTTAACTATTATTTAGAGTGACTTGTTTTTCTTTTTTTAGAATGGATGTATATCAAGGAACGCCGAGAGCATTGTTGTTCATGGGTGATCACATTGAGAGTATGTAATGACGTCGATTTGACTTCCTTTTTTCCCATAACATATCATTTTAACATATCAAATTCAAATCATCATGTGTCTACTCTGTGCCAATATATGTTTTCATCAATACCCGTTTTATGTATCGGGCGCTTATCAGTAAAATTAAATTAAAATGATTTTAGTGACTAAATACTGGTATTCGGTTACAATCAGGGATGGTCAATTTCAAATATTTTATTAGTTTGAATAAATACTTTTAAATACGGGTATGTAATATTGTATACAACGCTTGTGAGGTAATTTGACATTCCAATTTTTTTTAATAACTTGGTAAATTAATCTGCTTTCAAAACTTGGTAACTGTGAATGGGTCGATCTTACTTTTGTTTCACAAGACCTATATAAATTTAAAAAAAAAAAGAAGTTTTATCAGTGTCAAATTTATGTACCGGTACCAATTTATACAATAAAAGGCCAAGTCACTATTATGAAATATATTTAAAAGAAAAATTGGTGTATTTTTACATTCTACTACCACTGTTTTACGTAATCTGCATTCCTAGCTATCATACTGCATGCAGCAAAATACTGCAAGCACTCATATTTCTCATAAAGTATTTACTTGCCACACTTTTGGTATAGCATAGTTTAGCGTTGCCAATAATATTTGTGACGGTTTCCCCTGCAGCAAATGAAAACATCAAACTGGTTGAAGGCTGTCAATTATCATATACAATACAAAAACATCAAAACCTACAAACAGTGATGCATTTGATGCCTGATAATGTTTTGTTCTCATCTAACAAATGTCTACCTGGAATGGCAGAAGCATTATCAAAGCCTGGTTCAAGTATGTACATTGAAATAGGTGCTGACGTACCAGTGCAAATATGTCTGTAGCAGGTATTTGGCCTTCTTTAATTACACTAATTCAGATTTGTTTTTTTCTATGTTGTGTCTCCATCCGCTGTCTCTGCCAATTTGTCTGCATTCTTCCATACCTGTATTGTCAGACCAGTTTGATCCATGTTAGTATGTAAATGTCAAAAATAAAAAGACAAACATTTAAAAATAAATCAGCAATAGATGTTTTTTATATATTTAAAAAGAAATTCATTTTCTCCAACTATGCCCTATGTTACATCACAGCACCGGACCATTACTTGAATCCAAAATGTCTTCCTCGGCATACATGCTACTTGGATACACTGGCCTTAAATTTTGGATCAATGAGTGTTGATAAATTCGAATCAGCTTTATGTGCAAGATTAAATCAAGATAGACTGATAAAAGATAAAGCTGAAGATGATGGAAAAACAGTTACTATCACAGAAAGAAGGTTAATGGTTAGTAGGAATTGAAGTTGTTTCAGAATTTGATGTTAAGTGTGTAGTCTGTCTGTGGTTCAGACTTTGCTATGTGAATGTTTGCACATTATGCGAACGCATAAATGTTCAAGATCAGATGCAACCAAACTGAAGCTTGATAGAGTAGATTTTTTGACACCCTGGGTTGAGTGAAGGCCTTTGTTGTACTGTGCCAGAAAGCTGTTGTCTAGGAATGCTCTTATAATGTCAGATATTCAATAAGTCTGATTGAAAGTAATTTCATTTAATTATTCTTAGATTAATTCATATTGTACTGAAATCATAATATATAAAATTTTATATTTTAAAGGTAATGTGAATCATGCCTTTGCTGCAAAATGGACAAAATTTGATCAAATATCAGCTGTTGTTACTTGAATTATCTGCAAATTTTTCCGAAGATAGACCGACCGCGCCTTTCTCTTTTAGAATTTCAGATCAAGAATTTGTGATTTTTCAAAAACTTGTTTTTAGGTTGGTGTTCATAATGGATATTGTTATATTCAAAAACCTCAGTTTGCTCAGCTTGAACCTGAAGCTATTATGGGAGCGAGGTTGGGCAGTTTTGGTCGTGGAAAAAGAAAAGACGCAAGCACTGTTGCTAGGTACAGTTATGTTTGTTATTGAATAGATGTAGAAACTCAAATTCAAGTATCACTAAAAAAGGCTGGTTGGTAGTTTTATTTCGCATTAGCCCTGTTGCCTGAATTTTTCCATCAATAGTCATAATAATAAAAATAAAAATAGGTAATGTGATGACAAAAGCCCTCATATAATGATTGTAATAAAAATTATTCGAAGTTGGTGTTCTTATTTGAATCAATAAATTTAAAAAAAAATTCTGAATAAAATATTTTGGTTATGCATAGTTTTATTGCGTTAATTATCTAATAAATTTCATCATTAAATTCCAAATATTGTCCAGGGTGACTCATAACGGTATGCTACAAATGGGTTTCCTGGATGTCCATCCATCCATACCACAACATGAGAAACTAATGTTCAATAAGTTTAATTTACCAAAAATTATATTTATGAAATTCGTTTTTTTATCACAAGCGAGCGACTAGTTTCAGACTTTTATCAACAAGTTTTTGCTCGGTCAACTTGTGATAACAATGGGTCTGCTACCTATTTTTTTCGGGTGTAGGAGGATTTTAAAATGTTTTGACATTAGTTAACAGTCACTCTGACATTCAGTACCTAGGATGTTGCTCATTTGGTAAATTTTCTTCTAGTGTGTTTCATGTACAGAGTAGCTGACAAATTGGTCTATGTTTTCTCATACATAAAAATGTTCATCCAAATGTTCACGTACTGATCTTGGAGATATAAGAATATTGGTAAATATGATAGGTTGGAACAAATTTTTAATCAAGCATGCACCAATATAGTGTAGAAAATTATATCTGTTATCAGTTTATAAAATTTGATCAACTGTTTTCAGTTCGGAATCTACATGTCTTGTGCTTCGTAGTCGAATACAACTTGATGAGATGATTGTCGATCCAGGTCTTGCAATTGTTATGCAGATTGAATATCAGTTTGCACTTCCTTACACATCACAGAGTCAAGTGAAAGGTAATTTGTATTGAATTTTAGTACCGAACAATAATTTTTTTATTGTTTTAGTTTTATTTTGATTTTCAGAATTTTCATATATACAACTAATTTTTCAGGATCATCTGGATCAGTACGTTCACAACCTCTCTCTGTATCCGTGAGGTGGACAGCCTTATGTCCTTTTGCTCAGCAATCTACTGATAATTTTATAACATTGACATTGCAGGTGCAGTTTTTTCATTCAGTTATTCTATCTAGAACAAGTACACTGCAAAATACATTGATCTGTTAATACAAGCTTAGCTGATGGAATGAGTGTTCTTATTGTGCTGAGTTTGAGCATTGAAATATCTAAAAACAAAGTTATTTCGTCATATGCTTCATTCGAGTGAGCAATTCCGTGGAATTCATTCGTCTCTCCTTCAACTTGAAATAGTGATTTATCATTAAATTATTACGGGTCATTTCATGCTAGATGATAGTAAAATATTAAATTAAGATAGAACTTATCAAACAGCAAAATTCTGGACTTTCGAAGCCTACCAATAGTTTTGTAAACGCTGTAGCTACTAGATTTATTCGAAATCCCTTATTGTGCTTCATATTACCGGTATTTTTTTTCAAATTTAAGGGTGGAATGGAAAAAAATCCGGACAATGTTTTGTTTTATACAAATAATATTTCAACTGCTCAGCAGAATGTAGATTCAGGAAAAGTGAGGTAAATCATTTTGTTTTCTAAAACCTCTTGATTATACCTTTGTTGTAAGTGTCAATTGGTTAGAAAAAGGCCACAGAAAAAGGTCTGAAATCATCAATACTGCTATGAAATTGTTGTAGTTGTTGGTTTGAAGAAAATCAAGATTCTGTCACCCTGTATTCATGGATACACAATTTCAGTAATTAACTGTAATATTCTGTCTGGTCATAGTTTAGATTTTTCAAGGGATAGACAGGGAAGTTGGTAAACAAATACTTTATTAATTCAAATACATTCTAAAGGTGGCGGGAGGGGCTGAAAAAATAAATTTCTCTTAAATTTTTTCAATGGTTTCTCAAATTATTAGTGTTATATAAAATAATTTGATTTTTAGCAACACGGTTACTTTTACATAAAATATACAAGTTGGTCTCCAAATCAAAAATTTTATTTTGTTCAGCTTTAGCCACACATAAACCCTGCATAAGTGGCATGGTCCTTTAGTGAAGCATACTTAACAAAATATGTTTGGTTAGATTGTTACTGACAGGATGAAAATCTTGATAAAAAAACCTGGAAATGACACTAGTGAGAAAACAAGAGCCTGATGTTTTGAAACTTTTACTTTGAAGAAGTCACATATACATTCTTTTAATGTCAGATTTAAAATGAATTATGATTTTTCCTGTTCATTCAATTTTTATTTATCTTTTTTGATAAACCACTTATTATTTTATTTTTCAGGTTTAGATTTTTAACTTCTGATTCACCGATTCAATCCGATACAGGAAGTTCGATTTACCTAACATCTGGATCAGAGACACATGTGCCGCGTTCACAAGCAGTCGCTGCAAAGCCTCCGTTGCCTACTGGTTCACCTATTGTGTCGAGAACACCTTCATCAATTGTGAGTGTAGTTATTAACAAGCACCTGTGGCTTGCTTCCAATCAAAAATTTTATTTTGTTAAGCATAAGCCACTGATGGATCGCGCCGAAGCACTGAGATCCATCATTGATTCATGCATTAATTAACAGTTGTTCCCACTGCTTTATCAAGTTTGATGAAAATTTCATTTTATTTATTGAAATTCAGCAAAGCCGGAGGCAGTGCCTAATAGGAACCAACTAACAGCCAGTTAATAGCACAGCTACTAGAGGATGTAGTACCAGCAACTGCACTCTAAAACCGATAACATTCCAAACGAAACTGAACCATCATGTTAAAGTGCAGTGAGTGGTATCTGCCCTGGGCGATAGTGGAACCATCTACCACTTCTTCTTTTTCTCACTCAATCCCTTTGCAAGAGGAATACTTAATCTCTTTTTTGGATATTGAAATAAATGTTAAAAAAGCCATTTACGTATTTCTTGACTATTTTTACAGAGATTCTTCCCTGCCACAAATCATAGATGCTGGCAACTTGGTTCAAAACATTAAATCAAATAGTTCAAGGGATAATTTAATAATATTAGTAAGATAAGTTTGGACATAGACATAGCATATTCCGAAAATCCGATATCGCACATGCAAAAACAACAATCAATACACCGCAAGCATGAAAACGAAAGGAAAATCAAGAAAGTTGGCAAAACCTATAGAAAAGTTTAAAAACATGTACAAAGTACATTCACTGATCCACCTACACCCACACTTGAAAATATGTATAAAAAATAAGATGGTAGGGACATAGTGTTCATATGTTTGCTAATATTAGAATAAGATTGTTGGACGACAGCACAATGTAAAATGTGTGAACTAGAGATTCTAATCAACAGTGCTGACTTCAAATTATCATCTAACACTGGAAGAAACACCAGGTAAGAGGTTTTGTCCATCCAGGAAAATGGCAGGATTTTTTCAAATTCAACATTCTGACACCAAACCCTACTAGCATACCGATATTCGTTTGTTTTATTTACTCTAACTTCTATTTTTTACAGCCTAAGCCCGCGTTTGAAACTCAAAGCGCAATACAGCATTATGAAAACAAATCATTAATTCAAGGAAATGTTTATAAT
The DNA here is from genome assembly GCA_963675895.2 of Styela plicata. Lineage (NCBI taxonomy): Eukaryota > Metazoa > Chordata > Ascidiacea > Stolidobranchia > Styelidae > Styela > Styela plicata. The sequence continues at coordinate 22,608,786 of OZ023145.1, forward strand.
GTTGAAATCACTCATCTAGAGATGGAAGGAGATCTTCCACCAATACATGCTCCACCTATATTACCTGTTGCTCAGAGGTCTGTGTTAACATCATCTAGGCAGAGGAATTTTTTAAATTAATATCGAGTATTTCAGCAATTTCTCATTACAAGTTACCAAGTCTCAGACAATTCAGTGATTGGCTATTATCCCGGTAGTAAACAGAAAGTGGTCATACGGGGAAAAAGCTTTTTGTGGTTAAATTTGTTTTTTTTTACATAAGATGAATAGCTGAAGAAATGTTGCGAGTGTACAATGATAGGTCATCTTTATGTTGCATGTAGTGAAGAAAAACCTCAATGTGTTAGTTGTATGCAGCGTTGGTGCCAGGGATGGTCATAACCGAATATTTGACTATTTCGAATACATTCCGAAAAAATAATTTTGAAGATGAAATATCGAATAAATTATGAATTCAGCCATTTTTGATGAAAAGTAGCTTTATATTCGCTTTAAAGGGAAAAACATCAATTGCAAATCTACAATTCTGAAATAGTTATCCAATTTCGAGAAACTATATAAATATGCTTTCTGATTGAATCATGTTTATTATTCCAAGGATATAGTTGACTTTAAGCATGTTTTCACTGTAGATATAAATATCATGTTTTTTTCTTTTTTCTTTATAGAACTGCAGGAATGTCTCGAGCAGCGTATGCAAGAATGTACTCTGCTGGTTTTCCTGATATATTGGACAGACATGGTAATCCACCTGATTTGATCGATGTACGAGATATAGTTGATGATGTTGATATAACAAGGGATATCGCAGATCCGCTGCAGGTGAGAAGAATCTATAATAAGTTGGAATTCTGGACCATGGTCAAGAATTCGGTTGCCGCAGGACAGACATACAAATATATTTATTTGATAAGAAAATTCAACAGAAAATCAAATTTGACATCGAAGTTTGAATTCTTGAATTGTGGGAAATGAAAAATATGGCCTGTAAAATAATGTAATTTTTTCATTTATATTTATTCTGGGCGAAGCAATGCTTAATAAGAGCGAACCAACTAACAGCTCTTAATAGCAAAGAGCTGCTACAAGATACAGTGCGTTACCAGCAACTGCACTCTTGAGCGGAACTGAACTGCTATGGTAATGTACAGTGAGTTGTGGGTGATGATAAAACCAATTCAGTTTGTCAAATTCATGCCAGTAAAACATTAGTTGCAGTTTTAAATTTTGGCTAATAATGTGGTATTTCTGTACCTTAAATAAATGCTTTAAATTTCACCTTTAATTTCAGTAATCCAGGGTTAAGGATGCTAAATTTAGAATGGTATTTGAGTGAGTTAAAATGGTTTATATCTGTTCAGTATTTCTGGAGAACCATGATTTCTGTCAAAATGCCTGAATTGATTTTTCGTTTTTTCAATTTTGCTGACATGAATTTTCTCACTTTTCTCTTTTCCAGACAAATGAAATTGTTATTCAGTTTCTTGCATTTGCAAAACCTCAGCCTGGACCTGGTGAAACAAAACCTCCTGATATCAATTCTATATTTTGTTCTTTTCAATTTTATCGATTTCAACCTGTAACAACCAATAGAATGAGTTTAACAAAACAGTCCGATTCTGTCGATGAAAAAGGCATCAAAAGGTTTGTTTTTCACGAAGAAGAATTAATATGAACAGGATACAATTGATTGCAAAATTTTGGTATCAGGTTAACAAGGAGATCAGCGAATGTAATCCGAATTTGTCATGATGTAAATGAGCATCGTTCCAAGGCTGTGGGTTACAGACGTTGCTTAGGGGCACCCCCGCATGTATTGCTCTTTGAAGGCTTTTATCGGTCAGCAATCTCGACCATACTTTTGCGGCTTCGCGCCCGCGTCCATTGCTAGTGATGTTACGTTTTGCAGCTACTTTGTAATGTAGTACTATCTGCCCTGGGAGACTGTTAAACCATCTACAACTTCTTTAATTACCTAAGAGTGTGGATAGTTTTGAACACTTTTGGTTTTCTGAATAAAAAAAATAATACCGGTATAAAAATTTTTGACAATCAATGAAAAGCTTTCTGTTACACAGGTCAAGTTTTAAGAAAATTGGAATTTTATTAGCTTCGAGACATAACAATGATATGTTCTGTTTTTCATTTCAAGATATTCTTCATCTCTTCCACATATTTTGAGAAAAATAGAAGCCGGTGAACATTTAGATAAAGGTAGGACCGTCGCTGATTGTTTTCTAATATTTTTAAATAAGAATCTGCATGGTCGGGTATTTTGGAATTCTAATTGGAAGTGGTTTCATTTTTTTATTATTGTTCTAAAATGGATTCATATTGTTGTAAAAAATAGGCATCACAATTTACACTAAACTGAGTCTGACTTTGCTCTAAAATGGAAAAACATTTTTCAGATGTCAGCTATTCTATTTATTTGAAATATAAAAACACCCACTCTGTTCATGTGGTGGCTATCAATCACCATTTAACCTAAACATTAAAGACAGCCTTTAAGACATATTTTTTACAGTTGTTTTGACTAAAACTCGAAAATGTATTGCGAGTGGAAATATACAAATCAAAGTTATTCTGTTATTTTGTTGTTCGCTGTTTAAAGTGAAGCTCTTTGCATTTTCAAATTCTGTTATTAATTTGTTTGTCATTAATACGGTACTCTCATTGTACTTCATGCCATTTCATCGAATTCTAATCAGACGCTGTACAATTATCATGTATTTTGTGTCAGGTCTGCCAGTCTTGAGTCATGAATGTGCGGGCAATGGGCTGTGCTAAAACATAGAAGAGCTTTGAACATCTGGCATCCGAAGCATATTGTAATACTAATGTTATTTTGTCTTCTATTTTGCTCAGGTCAACCAGGTCTAGAGGTCAGATACTACATTGATCCATCATACATGAATCCTGGTGAATCATCAGCATTTTTATTATATCTACTCTCACACACATTGCATATCGATATATGGGATGGTGATTCTCTAATGTTGGTTGGATCATTGTCTGTTCCATTAAAGGTAAATTCATTTTTGTGAATTAAAATATTGAGATTCACTCTGAGCAAGGCTGGAAGAAGTGCCTAAACCGTACCAACTAACAACGTAATACCAAAGAGATACTAAAAGATGTAGTACTAACATCCAATTGTAAAATCTTCCACCATTTTTACCTCTTATGACACATGTAAAGACTATTCTAAGCTTTCAAATTTTTTATTCTTTTTATTAACTGTTTATTTTTAAATGAGTTGTGTAATTCAGTGTTTACCTCATGTCGTGTTTCCGTGGGTTGAATTAAACATACTTCATAATTTCCTTACGGGAACTCGTAAAATCACTTCATCATGATTTCCTGAGAGTTTTTGTTATTTGGAAATGCCTCGAAATGTACTTATCCTAGTAGTTGATCACTCAGAAGTTCTGACTGAAGTAAATTTCCTTTTTATTCGGCTCTTATTCTCCCTGTTTTTGCAGCATTTGCTACGACAAGGCCGACAAGCAGTTGCTGTGAATCACGAATTGGATATCGTTTATTCTGAACATACCGATACGATTCCTACCATCACCGGTGATATGTCATCTGGTGGTGATGTTAAACCTTTGGGCTTGACTTTGACACACAGAGGAAAATTACATATGAGGTATTACTAGAAAAATCCAATGCTTTGTTAGAAATTTTATTTTGTGAGACTGTGGGAGGCAGAAATGATTTGCACCTCCTTGGCGCAATCAATCAATGAATCAGGCTTAACAAAACATGTTCGGGTGTCCCAATTTTTCAATTCTGTATGACGCAACTAAATTTTGTTGAGGATGGGCTGCTGACGAAATGCACCTACCATACTTTGTGGAATCCATTTCAGGGTATTGCAGTAGGGAAAATATGTCAAGGACAAATTAAAGTGTCTCCTAAAGTAGTAACGACTGCTGTGCAATAGTAGTAGTAATAGACACCTCATTGTTACACGGTTGTGGTTTTCTGCACTGACCATGCCCATGCCCAGGAAAATTGAGTAACAACTGGTATCTTCTCAAGAGGTCGTGGTACGCCATATGGTTAAGACGTATTATCAAATTTCCTCTCCTGCAGGATTGAAATAAAATCCTATCCTAATAATAATTCCAATGTTAAAGACTTATGTGTATTAGTAACAGGGATGCAAATAAGGATTTTGTTTTTTCTCAAAAAGTATTTTTTAAAAAAATCATTACAGTTTTGTATGAACTTTTATTTTACATATGTGCTTATTTAATTTCTCTTCATCAGAAGCCATCAAGCCTGTTTTAAACAATTAGAAGAAAATTTATTAGAACATATTAAAGATGCAAAAACTTCCATTTTGTTAAAAAATTGCTACCGTATTTTTGCTCCTAGTATTCGAATAGTCGGTAAATGTCTTAAGGCAAGTACAGGTGAGAGTAATACTTTCATGTTATTTGCACCCTTGTAGTACTTTTCAATTTTATCGATTTCAACCTGTAACAACCAATAGAATGAGTTTAACAAAACAGTCCGATTCTGTCGATGAAAAAGGCATCAAAAGGTTTGTTTTTCACGGAGAAGAATTAATATGAACAGGATACAATTGATTACAAAATATTGGTATCAGGTCAACAAGGAAATCAGCGAATGTAATCCGAATTTGTCATGATGTAAACGAGCATCGTTCCAAGGCTGTGGGTTACAGTGCGTTGCTTAGGGGAACCCCCGCACGTATTGCTCTTTGAAGGCTTTTATCGGTGATCAATCTCGACCATACTTTTGCGGCTTCGCGCCCGCGTCAATTGCTAGTGATGTTATGTTTTGCAGCTACTTTGTAATGTAGTACTATCTGCCCTGGGAGAATGTTACTTTAATGTTACTTATCAAGCATTTTCATATATCTTTATAAAATGGTATGATAGTTTTGGATTATGAGGAGAAGATTCTGGCACTCTGTCATGAAGTATGAAATCCGAATTGAAATACTGCTCTTGTTTTAATCTAGACTTGGAAATATCGGTTATGCATCAGAAAACCAATCAACAAATATATTACCATCTGTGCATGGTAAACATCTAGTTGTTGCTGATATATCTGGCTGCGGTTTTGTTGGTGGAAGCATTTCGACTGCTAAATCATATAATGGTCAACCAAGTATGTATTGATGTTTCGTGCAACTGAAAGTTATTAGTGGAATTTGCCTCATCAAAATACTTGGATATATGCACTATTCCCTTCTCTTGCATAACTTCACTTTGGGGTTTTATAACATTTAACTTACGAAAGGTTTTGTTATGGGCCACATCAAATGCGATAGATTGGTAGAATTGTACCAAATATAAGCATGGCGCAGTATTCACACAAAGATTAATTAACAGGCATGCAGAATATTCTGAATGTTCGATTGGTTTCAATCCCATAATTTAATTTTTGTGTGCGATGTAAGAGTATTCATGGGAATATTGATTTTGATGAAAAGTGGATGCTTTGATGCGTTTGAATGGATTGTCTGACAGTGAATAAAGGAATAATATCTTAATAATAGGGTATTATTGGCATTATTATATATATCATTTTATGGTTGCAGCATATTAATTGCTGAACAATGTTTCTCACTGAACGAAATAAAGAATATCTGCATCTTTGAGTACTGCATACTTCGAACCAGAAAAATAATTTCGTACTGTACTTTTCGAAAATTTACCATTCCGTACTGTAAGATATTATTTTTTTTATACATTGTACGAAACTTCAAACAAGTATGAAAATAAGTTGGATTAATAGTTTTTATTCATCGTACGAAATTTCATACCAGTACGAAAATATGTACAATTCGCTAGGCAACAATTTTAAACCGCATCAACTAACAATGTACCAAAAAAGCCCTCGCATGTGATGCCACCAACATCCTAGATCAAAGTTATACAGTTTCATGCTATCTCACGTAATATTCAGGACAGTGAAACCGATATACAACATAGGTCAAGTAACTGTAAATTCCATACCCAACCTGGAAAATTTGTTCTGGCAGTGCTATCCATCGGTGACCCAAAATATGTTTAGTCAATATTTTTCTAACTTGGACCCTATCCTGGGAAATATCTCACAGAACTTTGCATTTGCTTTCCTCTTTCTCCAGTATACGAGAGACCGAAGAAATGTGTTGCTAAAAAGTTAACTGAGATGAATAAAGAATTATGTGATTTATTGCTGCTCAATACTAATACTGAAGAACATTCTATTGAAGAGAGGTATAACATTCTTAAAATTTTGTTCTCAAGAGTTGATGGATTCTGTACGTGCCAATGACAGGCATTCAAATTGATTATTTTTTATACTCTCCATTCTTTCCAGTTGTCCTCGCATAGCATGTAATAAAGAATAGGTGACCATGTACAAAACAATCCTTTTTTAAAAAGACTTGGCCTTGAGCATGTTCTCAGCATGGGCTATTTTGTATTTTTGGCGAAATATCCCCCCCCCCTTTTTTTTATAGCCACTTCTTTGAGTGGGTCACCCTGTACAAGGCCCTGTAACAGCGGCCACTTATAGGCGGACAGGGTTACAATCACTGGAAAGATATGATCTTTTCCTGTTTGGCTTAGCCTCCCCAAGTTATTACACCCTGGGTTGAGTGGTGGGCATGGATAAGCCAGCCGGACTCGCCGGGGCTCAAACCCGAGATCTTCAACCTGCGATGCCAACATGTTTAACGACTAGGCCATTGCGCCCACATTTATATTTAAATGTTCTAAAACTGATCACTGCCATTGCAAAACTTGATTTTTCGATTTTGTTACAAATCGACTTACTATGTGAAAGCAAATATTCGTAGAATATTGAGGGCAATTTATTCACTTATCTGAATGCGACGAATCGCGCATCGTGCTATAAACTTTCAATTTACCGCATCAAAAATCCCACAAAATATATTTATTTTCGGATTTCCAATTCCATACTGTATTCAAAGCAGAAATATTCTAGAAATTAGTTGAAGTGTTATTCAAAATTCGATTAGATTTTAAATTTTAGAATCAGAGCTACTGCATTTTGATTATTTTCTCAGCAAAATTATCACACAACAGGAGTCTTTCTACACGCATTCATTTGTTACAGGCATAGAAAAAGGATAAGTATTTAGTCCCATGTAAACCAAACTAAATTAAAATTATGACCAGGAAGTCCATTTGATTGCTTATTTTAATTTTAAATTTTAAATTTTCCAGCAGTGCAAAATTGACAGACAAGTCATCAGAATCTGATCGCAAAAGGAAACTTGCAAGAATGTTGGCAATACGTGAAGCAGAAAGGAATGGTGATACAAATGATGCAGCAAGGATCGGACAACGAGCACTCGTGAGTTAAACATTCTTGAATATGTTTGGCAAATACTTATCTATATTCATGGGACAGTACAGACAAAAATGATGTTTCATTTAATCCCAAGCGTTTGCGAAGAGTGTGTTTAAGATAAAGGTGTGATCTGTTGTTGACCCAATCGGAAGCATTTGTTAATGACATCTTTTTTAGGAAGGAGCCACTGATGGAACGCGTCGATTTTTAATTATAATGAGTGGGTGGATGAAAATTTGCAAATCAGTAATTGTGGTCTAAATTTTTAAGGGTTAAATATTTGAGCAATACAATGTAATTCTCACATACTAATGTTTTCATCGTAATTGTCACCAGCGTTTGTATTAAATGTTGGAAAATGAGTTGCGTTTTTAATAAAAATCGAGAATTGGGTAAACATACAGTTGCGGGGGTAAATTGCTGTTTTCTTGACTTCATTGAATACTTTCAAACAACAATAAATCAAGGGTTACATAGCGTTATATAAATCTATGTGCCACAATTATTGTGAAGTATAACAGGTTTTCCAAGTTCAAACATTTTCTTCACATGTAGTCGCTTACTTTCATCGGCCATGTCCCATGATTGATCTATTATACATTATGAATATTTGGATAATTGTATTGTCTATTTGGCACCATCCATCAAGGCATTTCTTTTTGCCTCAAGTTAATGATGCTCTGATCATGCATGGACAATTAAGACACAAAGCCATAACTTGCTGACTTAGCAAATCGTGCACAGTAGGAAGTAAGTTTTACACAGATGTGGCGATGATCTGAGGCCGCCGTGTGATTCACTGATTATAACAGCCAATAACAATGTCTAATATGAAAATGATCCAAGTTTCACACTATTGACCATTCAGCAGCCCACACTTCGACACCTAATTTTTCCTTCTTTTTTGCAGATCAACAAACAGGAAAGAACATTGAAAATACGTGACTTGAGAACTGTTGAAAGTTACAGAAGTCGATTGAAACCGAATCACATCACAGAATTATTAACGTTGTCAATAACAACGCAACATACAATTCGTCCATCTTTAGGTTCAGCTCATTTTGTTGAACTACAACTGAAAAATCCATTCAGTTCGCAACACACTGTTACAATTGAAAGCGATAGTCCTGAGTTGAGGTGAGATATTATTACCAATTCAGAAGAATTATTTTGTTCAGAAAACCTTTGATTCGCTTTATCACTGGAACCTAATGGAAAAAAGAAACAGCTGAGAACAAAATAATAGTATATATGTGCGTATATCTCAAAAATATGAGTCCATAAGTATGACCTTATCTTATGTATGGAAAACTTGTTGTGGAACACGTATTAGAAATAGAAAAATTTTCTACTCTAGTTCTCCAAATGGAAAGAGTTGATTCTTGATATAAATAATTGCTCACTGACTGATGACCATTTTTTTTTGTTTTTCAGAGTTGTGACGGATTCTCGTGAATGGAGATATTTCAAATCAAAATGTAATTTACATACACCAGTAGAAGAAAACATGTTTAATTTTGATCAAGCAACTAATTTACCTCAAGTATATAACTATTCTTTTTTATTATAAGAATTGAATTTTTGAAGAAAAATATGATAACACTGATGCAGATATATATTTTAGGCACATAAATAGGGAAATATATGTCAGGGGTGCCCACAGTAAACTGATCTCATTTTACTACCGGTTGTAACTCATATGTCCATGATATCGATTAATTCTAATTTCCCGTCAGCGATGTCTCATGTAAATTTTCTTTGGTAGAAAGACACTTTCTTTGGGTGTTCATATAGTTGACATTTTACCATGTGTTTTATTGTCATTGCTTTGTATCATGGTGGGTTTGATGACTCTTTGTATTTAAAAATTGTCCTGCCAATTTTTTATATATTATACCTCATCATTAATTACCTCTTCAAAGGCAAATAATTCTAAAAAAGTTGGAAAAATAATTCAACATTGCTCGAACGGAATCTTTTTAAAATATTTTTAGTGAGGCGCAATTTATTTTTAAGATATGTACATTTCCAGGTTTACCTTCGTCCAAAGGAAGTAGTTTATGTTCCATTCCGATATCAAGGGTTTCGAAGTCGGACAAGAAGTATCCCCTGGACCGAGTCAATTTTTCAAACCTACACCCACTGTATTACAACAAGTTAAGGCTGGTCAGAACCATGGAACTATAAAAGCAAAAGTTGTCAGGGTATGTTGTTAGTGTTGTTTTGTGGACACAATGTCGTCATCACAAGTCCGCTTGTTAATTCATGGTCACACATAGTGCAATAACCAAATTAAATAAGCTGAATCGGAAGGATCATAGCTACAACTCTACTATGTCCATCTACAAGTGGTCAGGCTTTTATTGCCATAGCTACAATGAATGTCCCAAGATACCTTGTTTGCAACAAAAACTAAGAAAAAAAATTCTAAATGAATCGGCTGTGAGGTAACAGGCTACTATATTGGTGGGATAGCGTAAATAACACTCTATTCTGCCGAAATTGTAGCGGTTATTTCAGGTAGACTGTTATTTCACAGCTGATTCATCTATTTATTTTTTCCTTTAGTTTTAAGATAGTTTTTTTAAATCCTCTGATGACTTTTTTCCGAATAGAATATCCAACGTTTCTTAACTTCGCCATCAGTGTACCACATTCATGCCCCTGTGATGGCCATAGCATTTCCAGTTAATGAGTCTATCAAGACCTCACTTCAAGCAAAACTATTGCGACTCTTATTATGATGCAAAGAACAATAAGAGTTTTCATTTGTTCTCAATCCCATCCAATTTTGAGCGAAATATTTAAATCGTTCTATGTCCATCCCTATTCATATCTCCTTGTCCAGCCATTATATTATATATTTGATTGATTCAATTTTTATTTGATCTGATTAAAAAACTTAAGTAGTTCTCAAAAGTTTTAATGATATTTCAGGCAATTCTTCGTATTGCTGATGGAAAACCAATTTCAGTTTTACAACTTAATATTGAGCCTCAGCCTCACATCGTGGATCAAACTTTTCGATTTTACAATCCTGAATCCTCGTTTCTAAAAAAATGTCTCAGGTTACCTCCATTTAAAAGCAGCTTTTCAGGTTTGAATTGTTTTTTCAATTTGTTTGCGTTCTGGATAATATATTATACTTTGCAATTTTTAATTTATAGTTTTTCAATAGGAATCCTGTTTTTCTTCAGATGACTGATATGTTTGTATATTTTTCTTCGGATGGATGAAAAAGTTTTAAAATAATCAACACTATTTCATAGCAGCATTGATGATTTTAAATCTCTTTGCAGAGCTTGGTTGTTTGTTATCAGATGCTCAAAATAAGCCACTTTATACCTTTTCTTCTGATGAAATCGATTTTTGGGGTGTCGGAGTGGTAGAGTAGCCAGCATTCTGTTGTGATCCGTCAGTAGTGTGTGGTCTACTACCTGATATGCCTAAATAAAAATTTAAAGAAATCTTGGAGCGAATGCAGCAATTTATTGTTGATCACAAATTACCTCTCTGATTTGAACAGGCATTGTGACAGTATGTAATACCCTGTAATTTGTATAGAAATTGAAGCTTTTGAGTACTGAATAAAGCATTTTAGTATCGCCTTGTCAGAAATTTTTTGTCCAAAATAAAAAAAGTATATATGACTGATGGTTCGTGCCGTCAAGGGAAGCCAAAAGTCGCTCGTTCTTAACAAAAAAAGTGTATTTTTGGTATGACTGTTACACATATAATTCAAAAATCAATCCATCTCGTATATTTAAAAGTTGCTACCCTAAATTGTCATTTATATTTAGATGGTACGACATCACGTTTCCATGTTGAATGTAGTGATCCTGAGATTATATGTCAAGCAAGATCATCTGGTCCTACAGAACCACAGGAAATATTTATGAAAGCACCTTGCGGACAATCACCTACTGTTAGAAGATTTTTCTTAGCTTTATACAAGTAAGTTGATTGGTTCATACTAAGCTATAAGTAGCTTGTTACTTACTCACCCGAGAAATGCCTTTTTGATATTGAGAAGCCAACCAACCGCCACTAAAGGGGCGTATTATTCATTATTAGTAGCCTATCCCTGATGAAAGCTGTTTTGTGAAGAGAATTCTGACTTGGTATTTCAAGACACTTTCAGAAGAACCAATATATGATTTCTTTTCATAATGTTGACAATGATGTAATTATAAACGGCGCTTCTTTATTTTATAGCAGTATTATGGATTCTCAGGTTGAAGATCTCGGGTTCGAGCCCCGGCGAGTCCGGATCGCTTATCCATGCCCACCACTCAACCCAGGGTGTAATAACTTGGGTAGGCTATGCCGAACAGGAAAAGATGATATCTTTCCAGTAATTGTGTAACCCTGTAAGTCTATAAGTGGCCGCTAGTAAAGGGCCTTGGACAGGGTGATCCACTCTAAGAAGTGGCTATAAGAAGAAAAAAAATATAAACTTTTCTTTTATAGTGATGCCTTTATCACCACGCCTATCCAAATCTGGCAGTTCTATGTTCATGCATTACAACGAGTAGACATCAACTCCGTACTCGGACAAACTACAAGACTTGCACTCGTGTTAAGAGGAACCCAAACAGCTCGGATGGTCCGTTGTTTTTCGTCTCATCCCCTGCAAATGGAGGTAATTATTTTGAGATCTTCTTCAAATATTTCATGATCCTTTTAAAAACGACCGGTTTTCTAGTTTTTTCTTGAATTTTAGTAGATTAAAACACGAGACGCAAAAATTAAGAAAGTTGAACAATTTCTTTTAAATAAATTATTTTTTTAAATAGGTTTTCATGATTTATTATTGCACTTGTCCAGCGGTAGTCAGTGAAAATGTGTAGGAATAATATGCAATGTTTGTTAAATATGCACATAAATGTTTGAGTGAGAGGTAGATTTGTTTTCTTGCCGGAGTCGCAACCTTTCGGATTGTGATTGTAATCGAATGTTTAACCCAAATTGAATTAATATTTATAAAGCAGTTTTATAGAGAAAGTTTTGCTCTCCAAAAAGAAAACAACTGATATATGTTGGTATTGAACAGTGACAAATATTGATCATCCATAGTAAAATCATATCAAGAAATAAAGTGTTCCAATGCTGCTGGCATAAATGTAGTTGGGTTTCATTTATTGGTGAATCAATCAAATGGTTGGATTATCCGTACATTCATTTGTCAAACATGAGCCACAGATGATCCATGCCATTGGATATAGCAGGAATATACAGGAAAAATCTTGGCAAAACATGGTTGGTAAAGCATGAGTCACTGATGAATGGTACGCTTCATCTGTGGCCCATGTTTCACAAATCTTTTTATCACCTGGACAAGTAAAAATATGTTTTTTCACAGGTTGCTCCTGCTGAATCGTTCCTGCTCACAGCAAACAATGTAACAGAATTAACTGTTGGGGTTAGACCGATTGGTTCACCGGGCATAAGATACATGTATGTTAATGTTGTGGATGTCGAGTATCATCAACTTATAAGATCGTGGTTAGTCGCTGTCAATAGTAAACAACCCATCGTTTCTAAGGTGAATTTTATGGATAGATTTTTTTTTGTGTAGGTTTGTTGAAATTCGATATCATTTGCTGACAAGGGAGATGCAAGAAATGACGAAATCGCTAGAAAGTACTAAAATTATGTTTGTGTTTGATAGTCGAGAATAAATCATGGGGTGTAAATATTGCGACAGCAGAGATATTACAGAGTTTAAAAAACTTCGTGAAAAGAGATTTGTTTTTGACATTATGACTTTTCTTCTAAGTAAAAGTATTTTGAAGTCGCTTAGAAGACGAGTAGGTCATGTGAAGACAAGTGGAAACTTGCCTACGAATCTGATCACAAAAAATTCAATTAGTGGCCGATTTGTTTCTTTCCCGTCTGAAAATATGTTTTTGAATGAACATGACTCACGATAGATCATGATTTCTAGATGAGGTGGATCTCTTGCTCATTCGTGTAAAAATGAAACTTGCAATTTGGTAGTAAATTTGCAATTTGGAAACAAAATTTGAAATCACAATAAATTTGGCATAAAGTTGCTGCCCGAATTGTACATCTTGAATATAAAATTGCCATCCATAACTGGAGAATCGACTGTCCATAGTTATAGAATTTCAATGATAACAATATAAATAATTTTGGAACAACTTTATTTAAATGTGCTGGTTCTTTACTCTTTATATGTTAATATTCTGCATTTTAATTTTTTCAGGAATTTGAAATAGAAGTTCCAATAACTGGTGGTAAAGGTTGTTTCAAGAAAATCACATACACTAATCCATATCCTATCAGGAAAAAATTTCAACTTCTAACAAGTCGACCCGATTTGTTGTCTTTCAAAGAAACTCAATTTGAGGTGAGCATGTTAAAATATGCATTAAGACACGTAACATTTGATAACATCAGTGACTTTGCAGATGGATTTGCGTGTTGATTCTTTGAAAGCATTTTGATTCATATAAAGAAAACAGAGTAAGATTTTCACAAAACTTGTTTGATACCATTCACAATTTCACTTTTTTCAATTCCAGCTCGCTTCGGGAGAAACATTCACGATTGGTTTGAGATTTGCAGCTGGAATTCATCGGCCTGGAACACACAACGTTCATGTTTTTATAGATGATGTTGAAAATAAGAATGAGGAAACTTTCCTCATTATTGTCAATTATTTTTAAAACGGATAAGTAGTTTTGTCAAAGTTTACTTGTAGCAAGACCTAAAGCAGTGCCCAAAAGGAACCGTCGAACTACCACCCAAATGGCACCAGAAACTGCACTCTAGGCGGAAAACATTCTAAATGTAACATAAATTGTGATATATGCCGAATTTTAAAACATAAAATTTGATTTATTTATTTTTGTAAAAGGAATGCATTTATAGCAATCGAAAATGAATCCCACAATTTTTCTCTGTAGCATACAAAATAGGTGTCACAACATGTTTATTTTACTGGAGAAGAGTTTTTTGAGGAGAGTGTTATTTATTTGACAGTCATTCGTCCAATATGACGTAAACTGTGTGTCATAAAAAGTACAATTTCATAACTACCTTTATTATCAGATTGCTGCTAAACTGATGTTCAGTGTCTCTAATTATTATTACCTTTTATTCCAATTCAGAAAATAACATATGACAAAAACAAAAGAAAATAAATAAATAGACACAAATTCCCGAGTGAAAAAAAATTATTGAGTGCACAGTTCTGTGAAAAAAATTCCACAAATCACAACAAAACAATAGCTCGGAATTTATCATAGCAGATATAATGGGCAAAAATTGTCATTTTTTGAGATGTTCATAACCCAATCAAAATTTATTCAACATAAGAAATTTGTCAAGTATGAGTCACTGTTGGATTGCACCTTGAAGGCGCGGTCCATCAGTGGCTTGTACTTGACAAAAAAAAATTTTCTGTTCGGGTTGCCGAGTTGTTGTACATTTATATACTATTGCATATAACAAGAAAACATTCTTTTGATTGATGTTTACATTGCTGTCTATAACACTGAATTCTATATTATGGAATCATTCTCTTAATCAAGAAGAGAAAACATTCATCCTCTTTTAGTGGCTTGTGTAATATATTAACATGCAGATTTTCATTCTTTTGTATTTACGCATGAAAATTTTTTCTAAATTGCAACAAAACATTTATTTTTTCAAATCTATTTTATTCATATCAACATAGCTGCTTTTGTAACTTTAGTTTTGATAATATTTATATTGTGTCTTTAATCCAGTGGTAGTACCGTTTGCACGAATAGATGTTATGCCTGAAACAAATATATTTTGATTCGATCGATTTTTAAGGTAAATCTACACTAGTTCTTGCTTATTTGTGGTTTTATTTTGGCCGGTTTAGATTTTTCTTGAAATTGACGTAGACTGCTCTGAAACCCAAGCGATAGTTTTTGACAAGAGAGCATTTATTCCAAACCAAGTTGATACGAAATGAACTTTATTTCTTAACAATGTTTAAAATTGTATCTCACCACGAGTTCTACCTTTCGTATATATAAAAAGGAAGTCTCTTGCATTATTTGCGAAAATTAAACTACTGTTGTGCAAAAATAATATAAATAAAATAGATAAACGGGTTAACATCGTCCAGAAACGATAACGGTATGTTATTAAAAAAAAATTAATTTTTATCATTTATATAGTCTCGAGGTAAGTAACAAAATGGCAGTTGTTCAGAAATTTTAAACGTAGGATAGGATCTCATTTTCATCCTGCGGTAGAGAGAAACATGGCTTGATCGTGTGGGGAACCATGACCTCGAAGCGTATCCCTAACGCTTTACTGATTGGGCTAACCGCGCACTCGAATGTTCGTCTTATTATCCTTGCGATTCCTAAACCTTTGACTGAAAATGTATAGTTTGTTTATTGGCAAAAAGTTTTCAAGGAAAATTTCCTCTTCTCCAGAGCTCACATTTAGGGCTGGACAATTTGATCCGAGTCGGCTCGAGGCATAAATTATTCGAATTAATTAATTCAATCTTTCATAGAATCAAAAACTCGATAAATTAAGTAGGATTTTCAGCATCAGAATCCAATCGATTTTG
Organism: Styela plicata; assembly: GCA_963675895.2. Taxonomy (NCBI): domain Eukaryota; kingdom Metazoa; phylum Chordata; class Ascidiacea; order Stolidobranchia; family Styelidae; genus Styela; species Styela plicata. The sequence goes on from OZ023145.1 coordinate 22,624,717, forward strand.
GTCAAATTTCGAATCAGATTTGAATTGTCTTATTGCGCATGTACGGTAAGTCCTTGATCCGCCCACTTATGGGGCGTTGCTGTCCCATTTGGGCTGGTATCTCTGCCACTGTGTTTGACAAGCTGGATAGGATTTATAAACGTGTGGTCGATATGATTGGTCTGAAACTTTTCTCCGGTTAGCATAGTTGCCGAGATGTTGCTTCGTTTTACACGTATTTTCACGGTAGTTTTTTCTGGTCACGGTTTTTTGCCGACTCAGCGATACATGAAATAAATCCTCAGTTTTATTAAAGAAGCCTTTTCCCGGGGACTGCGGTTATCCTGAAATCTATGAAAAAAATTATTTTACATAGAAAAGTGATTTGAGTCTTCTCAAATCTCTGTTAATAACTTGCCTTTTTAGTTGCATTCATCGCGACGTGAGTAATGGAATTGTTGCATATTATGTAACTTATTGCCCGTCGGTGGTTTGGAGAATTTTTCTTCAAATTGTTCTTCCCAACTGTGAAAAACTTAGTAATTAACAAAAAAATTATTCGAAACGCCATCTTCAAGAACGAACCCTTACTAATATGTTAGTTATATGAAGACAGAAATGCAGTCTCACTCAGTAGTGGGGAAGAGTGTATAGCCTACCTCAGTGATGCAAAGACAATTCGCTCGACTCTGGTTTGTTCAGTTCTACAAGTTACTTACCGAACGCCATCACGATCATTCCGAGTTTTCTTTTTTCAATATTTGTTTTGTCTTATATCGAAAACACTGTAAGTGGTTCTATATCTCCTTTCACGCCGTATCGGGCCAAATCCCCCATTTCGACACCCGCGAAGAAAATATGGTTTTGGGCAACGGATTAACCGTAAAGTTTTCTTATGCCTACTTCTATTCTTCAAGGATGGGACGTGGTTGATTAGTCCTTTGAACGCGCATTTTATTGCTGGCCCATATTTTGTGATGATTGTGACGAATTTTGAACCTTCAATTCGAGTCGTTCGCAGAGAAGCAGCCCATCCGGTGAAGAGAGATTTAGTTATAATAGCGTTGTTTTGTTTTTATAATATTGTTGTTGCAACGCTATACGCCACGACTATTTCATCATAAAGGGAAACCTGGTTTCAACGAGAAGTACTTTAGCAAGGCTGTAAATACCCCAAATAAAACAAATTAACACCATGCTAAAGATAAGGGCTGATAATATGACCATTACTTTTTATTTCTTCAGCGTTTAACCAAAAACTATCTGGTACGTCAATGGACGTAAGTTGGAAAGCCAGCAGTCACGCTCCATGTATTTACTAGTTTATAACTGGTAATTTATTTACATAATTGGACTAAAGTGTGTCTGAGGAACTTTCTAGAAAGATTGTCTAAATGACCAATGTAGCACTTTGAACGAAACTTAGCTTCCCTTACATATGCTGGGATCTCAATCATGAGTATTGAATGGAAGTACTTCCCGAACATTTTTATTGAAATTGAGGCGGAGCGAGGTTGTAAGCGACAGTGTTATTGTCATGTATTCTAGGTTCTTCATTGTTGAAATTTTGTAATTTTACTTGTATAAGTATTCAATAAATTTGTGATTTGAGTGCTTTGACAAAAATATTCCATTTGTCTTTCGAATAGCCCGTCACTACATGAAATTTCCGCCCAAGTGTTATAATAATTGTAACTTCAACTTGTGTGGATCTTGACTCACAGATACAATTATTCAAACGTCCACTATTTTTTTGTAGCTCATCCATTCATGAATGAAATATTTGAAGCCGCATGTTCGTAGCTACCGCCAAGAGAATGATCAATCAAAAACCTTACGAAAGATGTCATAAGACATCTGCATTTTGACCCTACTCAACCAACTTCCCTAGGCGTACTTGCCCCCACGCATCGCCACTATACTCTCCAGCTGGCTACAGAACCCATTTTCCGAGTAATTAATAGGCCTAACTCATTTGCTGTCAACCAGAAAATGTTGGATGGTGTCAACAGACGCACGTGATAGCTTCCTGCAACAAAAACAATCATCAGCCTCACAAGGAAAAGGTGAAAAACATTTTTAATCAACTTTAATAAATAGGTAAATTAAGATTAGGAGACCTGATTTATCTATGACGCAGGTTTGATTCGATAATTAAAAACTCAGGGACTAGTGCAATTGTTTAATGAGTACGCACGTGGGGCGGGAAAGTGATGCAAATGACCCGTGCAGTTGTTATTTTAGCAAGGTACTTCGCAAACTGACGATAGATTGAGGTCGGTCAGATCTGATGAAAAAAATTCAAATTCATCAAATTGGCCGACACGAAATTGTTCCGGGCTGTAACGGATGGCTCGGAAACATAACTACAAAATCAGTTTTGACTTCTTGCCTTCTAACTATCCTATACTTATTTTAAGCTAATATCTTTGATAGAATACACGCTGCAGAGTGCATTCACACACTTTTCGGTGATCATCCGTGTCATCACACAGATTCAATTTTAAAAAGGGATTTTTTATATCACACAGTCGTTGAACTGAGTTTCATTTCTTGCTGTAGTTAGCTCGATTTTGAAAACTAACTCAATGGTATTCTGTCATTTATATGATACAAACTGAAATTTTCCGAGTGTGATGAAGCAGAAATAGTTGTTCTAAGTACATTTTCAATTATTTTTACACCATGCCTTAAGCTCAAGGTGTTGAAACTTGAACAACACAAACGAAGATTTCAATAGCTCGACAGATCTCCTACATCAGGATCTGAGCTTTCAGGTCAGACACATCCCCAATATTTTTGTTACATTTTATTACATCGTTTTCCTGGTTTTAGCCGAATATTTTTTTCCGTGTTAAACGGGATTTTCAGGTTCTTTACTTCACTATCAATATGGCCGTATGTATAAAAAATGAATAGCAAAAGAAAATAGCTTCTCCGAGTGCGAAGACAAAAGGCTTGAGTTTAGTTTTCGGAAAAGTTGACCTGTCTCTAGCTATGCAAGTTTCGAATATATTTTTTGTCAATTCGAATCGTGTGAAAAATAATTTTGAATCGAATATTCTCGAATCCGATTCTCTTTGGCAAAAAACTATTAGTGACAGTTTTAAGATGCTTCATTACTTTCCAAAACATTTTTGGGTCCAACAAGATTAGCCTGTCAATTCGAAATTTACATATTTACTCGTCTTTTCTTCCTTTTCTTCTCAGGTGAAAATTTATGCTTCTCACCCACTAGCTGACAAGGTTAGCAGGATTACCAACTCTAGTTTGACTGATATCACCAAAATATTTTGGCAGAAGGAATATTGTGCAGTTAGTATAAAGCACTAGATGTGCACGTCATTCGAGCGAGTACAAAAATCTATTTTATTCTTAATACAAAAATCGAACAACTGAATGGTTTCGTTTAAATTTGGGGATATTAGCTGCTTTCAACGCTTCAAATATTTTGGGGCAAAACATTATTTTTGCCAATACTTATTGAAAGAGGTTGGCGGCAGCTTAAAACGGGTGATTATGTCTCTTACTTTCCCATAACAATGATAATTTTGTTAATCTTGAAATCAGATTTAAATTCATTCCGAAAATAAACAATAGAATTTTAGACAGCCTGTGAGTAAGGCTGAGTCAACCACACTGTAATAACCTATGCATCTACGCTATAGTAAACTGTATGGAGATAGGGCCAACTCCTATAGTGAAATCCACGCAACTTTTGGCAGGGGTATTGGGCAACTTATATGGTCTACAAACTGTAGGCATATCCGTTTTGCTTTACAAATATCAACAAGTTGCACCCCCAGCCCCCCTCCCCCACAAGTATTACACTATCACGATAGTACACATAAACATTAAGGATTAAAGTTCCCATAATCCGACATCGATAAATTACGCAGAATAAGCTGCAAAGTGACAATTTGCTGCCTTCATGACAAATGCATAGACGCTTATAATAATATATTATTAAAGTTTAGGATGTAAAAGACATGTCAGTTCACGGCTATGTCTACCAACTATTTACCTGCACTGAAAGATACCATAATGGATAAAACTCGATGAGAACTAGAACACAAACTAGCGTTGTTGTCCTTTTAGTTTGATTTGAACGGTATTCGAATTTAATTAAGAAAAATCAGGAAAGAAATTACCTCTAACCAGAAATCTACATTACCTGGATATTCCCTAACATGAACACGAAAATTAAACCTCTTCATATTTCACTATATTTTACAGGTTTATCCCGAAAATAATAATGTGGTTTTCGAACAGCCACATAAATTTTTGAACAACAATCATAATATAGAAATTTTTCCTTATTCAAAACAAAAAGTCAGTATGACGTGATAACGAGGTCTGTGATTGTGTAGTATTGCAGTGTGACAAATGAAAGAAGAAATTTGGGAGTCAATGATTGTACTTTCACATGATTTATAGATCTGATACAATATAGGCAATCGTGTCGTTATTGAAAACATTTTTCAAAATATGCCGAATCAAATATGGGACAGAGTTTTCTGAATTTACCTCTTGGCAGCAAGGAATTTTATTTTGTTAAGCATGAGTCTCTGATGCTCGCGCTTTGGCAGCGCGATCCATCAGTAACTCATACTTGACAAGACTTGTTTGGGCAAATATTTCTGACTGGAAAGACTGATCTTATCTATGGACAATGCAAGCTAAAAAAGGTTTTTTAGAAAGTAGCTTGTTTACGGCAATATTTACAAAATAACTCAATCATTTCTTTATCATGTGGTTAGAGGCTTGAACTATACGATTAGAAGAAGATGTACAAACAATTTAATTCGAAGGTAATTAGAAATTTCAATGGCTTAAATTTTTTTTAACGAGTTCATATTTATATTTAAATTGCAAAACGAATTTATTTTGCTATATACCACATTCACCATTCTACGAACTTAGTGGATTTTGTATAACATTAATCATAATTTTGCGGATTAAAAATCCTTGTTTTTAAAAGAATTAATGCTTCGTTTAAGTAAGGCATTCTTCCAATTATACTACGCCGAGCGGGTGCTCAAAGGTGCGAATTTTGGTTGAAAAAAAAATATATATTTAATTTTCTAATCTTTATGCATTCGTTGATAATAGTTCGCCGCGATTGAATGTGAAGGCATACGAAGCAATCCAGTGATATTTATATGAATTTTGTATTTTAAGGTGAGGGATGCAAAAAACATGATGTGATAAACTTGGAAATTTATAGTACAGCAGCAGAATGTCCTAGCAGGCAAAAATAGTTAGATCAAACTTGCTTTGTTAAGTATAAGCTATGGCTTAAGGGCACGGTCCATCAGTGGCCCTTGCCCGGTGAAAAAAAATTGTTGATTGGGATCGACAAAATCACGTACGTACGCACCTGTCCTAGATCCCCATTTCGCAGCACCGCTGTATCTTTCACCAAACGGACATTTTCTTTTTTGTCTCTCCAATTGTCGTACTCTCAGCTAACCAATTTTCGGTAAAACCAGTACGTTGTTCGGGCTGTATAATACGAGAGACCATAAGTAAATCTCATTTGAAAAGGAGAATTGTGGACGTTAAATTTGTTCGATGCTTCAAGTCCCGTGTCATTCTATCGGTGTTTCCGAAGGTTTGACTCAACAGTAGTAGGATTATCTAGAACTGTCGCAAAACTAATGTAAAGTTTCTTTTCTTAGTGTAGGATATTGATGGATCGCACCCTCATAGTCCATGCCTGATGAAATAGAATTTTCGCCGGGAAACGAGTAAGTTTAAAAAGTATTTAAACTGAAAGTTCAATTCGAAAACGTGAAATTGAAGAAAATCGAAAATCAACTAGATTTGCATCATAATCATCCTTTGCATTTTTGACCGGCTGCAATTTGAAATACATGAATATTTTGTTACGAAATGAATTTGTTAGAAATTATAAGAAAGTGAAATTATTTAAAATAAGAATCAATATCGGTATATCTAGATGTGGACTACTAAAAATATTTCGGGTTATTCATATTTTTGACATTCAAATTTGCAACATCACTTCCAAGTATTGCTGCGAAACAATCTTTGACGTGAAAAAACCACAAACGTCCAGCACTTGTAGCGAACTATTTGTCTTATCAAAGTTAGAAAATTCTGCATAGAAATTTTACGTTTTTTTTAATTTAAATTTTTTTTTTTGATACTTCATCCATCTAAAGCAGGTTTAGGAAAAGTATAGAAGTATATTGAAGCTATAGGACTGTCCGTTACTAATTTTTTAACATATATAATATAGTCGTTTAATAATCGTACTCTTGCATTATGTAGCGTATCTATAGATTGCTGTAGTTTCTTGTTATCTATGACGTTCCGTTGTTGTTGAATTTATCGGCATTGCTTTGTTTCTCTTGTCGTTTACGTCAGACCAAAACAAAATGGACAAACTGTTTTAAGATTGGAGGAGATAGTTCTTGTGTTCGATGTCCAAGACCGTGTGTGATTGACTCACAGAAAGGTGTTATAGTGGTCAACTGAGCAATTGACAGAGTGGCAATATTTATCCTGAACATGCAGACATCTGTGGCTCAAAATGGTGGTGTTCAGGCACACAACCATCAGAACCATCAGGACAACATAACGTTTAGTATAAACCAGATTCTCAGCCCTGAAGGAGACAATTTAGAAACTAGAACAGGTGGGTGCAGTTCTGCCATAGAAAGCGATGAAACTGGTCAAGAAACGGGAAATAATGCTGCGGATTATTATGAAGCTGAAACTTGTAAGTCAGATGACCTACCAAACTCAACAAATTATTGCAGGCAGACCGACAACAGTTATTATACCGGAAGTTTTGATAGTTATCCTAATGGTTATTACAATGGACAATATCACCCCGCAAATCGAATTTCCGATTCTTCATTCTATCCTAACGTGTACACGAGAAATCACAAATCAAACTTTTTTAATAATAAAATAAATAGTAGTTCTATGTACGGGAGTTATACAGGGAAGACCTGTGGTAATGATGTTTTACGAAGTGATCTCAACTCATTCGGTACAAATTGTTTTGATAATGGAAATATGACGGGTGAGCCTGAGCAGCGAAGTAGTTGCAAATATATGAAAAATCAATCACTGGGGTCAAACGGATCGTCTGGTTCATCTGGAGGTCAAAATGGGGGTACCATTTCCGATTCAGTATCTCCGCAGATGTCACCCAATTCTTCGTCTTCTGCTCGTCATTTCTATTGTGGTGGAAAATCAGACGATACGATTGGTGATAAGACACTATTTGACGATCCAAAACAACTTGCTTCTAATGACTCGAGCAGATATAACAGTGCATTCACTGCGTCCAACTATTACAGCAGTTATTGTACAGGATATGCTGCTGCCGCAGCGGCGGCTTCGTTTTTCAACGGCGGAATCCCGCATTCGTCATGCGGCGTTGGGTCTTTATCTATGTCGGCACTTAGTCCTGTCGCTGCTCAACCCCACCATTTTAATCATCACCAAGCTGCCGCAATGGCTGCCGTTGGTTCAGCAGTTGCGGCGGCAGGGAATGGCGTCATCAGAGTTCCAGCACAAAGGTAAATAACCATGACTGCAATGATATTCATTCTTATGCCAACCAAAAACTTAAAAAGCTATATAACTGGTATGCTATTTATAAATAATTAGGTATCCTGAGCAAGGAAACAACTTTCAAGTTGAGAATAAATATAACTCTTAGAATAATTTTTAAAAAAATGTATGCTGAACTGGAAAAATATGAAAGTTAAAAAAAAATTAATGTTGGACCACCAATTTTTGTGGTCATATTTTTGAGAAATATAATAGATGATGTTCATTCATATACTTTTGCGCTTATTTACTTTTTAAAATTACGAGCACATAAGGTTAAGTTTGAATTTTAAATGAACATATTATATTAATATTTTTACAAGCCTATCTGGTTCACGGAGCCTAGATAGTAGTTCAAACTATTCCTTATTCGGTTGTATCAAGTTAAATATCTTTCAGTTATTTAAAAGTTTGGAAGACAACGCAGTTGATCACTTGTTTTTGATATTAAAAATCTTTTTGTTTGAGTCTGCATTTTTGTCGTTCACACGAAAACGTGAAATAATTAGTAATATGGTATTTTCTCATATTCAACAAACTCGCAAAGAAAATAAGAACAAGTAATTTTCGGTCGTAAATATTTCATTTGCAAACTTATATTTTCTCCAGGGTGGCCACTGACGGATTGCGTCGTCTTGCTGCGATCAATCTGTATGCAAAACAATTTCTAATTAGATGTACAATTTCAAAATACCAGTGTGACATAATGCTAATCGCTTTATTATTATTATTTCAGAGCAACAACATTAAATACGCGACCACCATTACTCGGAACAACATTTGCTTGGATGGAAAGTAGAAGAGAAAGAATGGCTTGTAAGTTAAATTCTACATTTTTAGTAGTTTTGTATTTTGTGGTCATGAAGCTGTGAAAGTCAGTTCGGCGTGTATTTAATTGATTCGAGGTAGGAATTATTCGAAGTGTTTGTTAATCGGTGATAGGAACAAAACTTGTGAAATGAAGTGTAATTTTTATATTTCAATAATTTACATTTGTGGTCAAATTCATTTCTACAGATATAGACGAAGTGTTAATTGAAAATCCGTTTCCTATAATACTTTGTTTATATAATTATTAGTGTATTAGTAGACAATGAATGCAAATTACAATGGTAAAACCAGGACCTTCCCTATTTATATGGAATAAATGATTCAATCCGATTCGAATCAGATTCAAAATGATTGGTTTTGAAAATAAAAAAATATTCAAGTTCGGATACAATAATCTATATATCAAAGTTGGAAGTTTAACTTATATTTAACATAGCAGTTTAGTTTATTGAGAATGTTTTGCTTAAAATGTAGTTACTGTTCCTGCATTCTATTTATTAGCTCAGGATTCTTGTTTGGTCCATGACATCTTCCTGGAAAGTTCTTATAACCTTAATTTGAGATCGTTCAAGATGCGACACTCAGTACAATTAAACCCGAATTTGTGCTTCGATGTGAAGTCAGTTATTCGAAATAGTGTTTTTGCTAATAATTGACTAACTATTATAACGTAAAATATTTGAAAGTTATGTTGATATATTTCTATATTAGTATCATAACTATTGATATTTTAATCATAAACTATGTATATCTTAACAACCTTGGTTGTCAAATTTCGTTATTTTTATTTGGAATGGGTAAAAAAATGAATTTTCGAACATATTCGAAATCGAGTTTTCAATCAGAAATTATATTACGTCAAGCATGAGCCACAGACAAATTGCGCCTTATCATAGGGATTCGTCAGGGACTCATGCTCGACGATACGGCCCAGACTGAATTTCTGTCGATGTTTGAATATCGCCTTCCCTGAGTAACTGTAACCCTCTTTGTAACTAAGTTTGCTTTATTTGGCATAGGTGCTAAAATTATAAATTCATGTTAATGTTACCGATGCACTTTTATATTTTAATATTTTTCCTCTGAAGAACAATTTAGTAGTATGCCTACTTCAAACTGCCTTAAACTGATTTGAAAAGCAATTCTACTATTCGAATGGATTTTTGGATACACAATTATTTCTAGACTTTTTCGGAAAACAATATTTTATGATTTATTCTGCACAATCTTGTAAATTATTAATGCAAAATAGCACAAAATACGGACGACAATCCACACGCGCGTCGGCACGAAAGCTTGCCAACAGACGCCATTTTGTTTTTTTTTAGTCGAGATTGTAAGATCGCTTCGCGCTACATACTCACTTCCTCTCTTGTCACTTGCTTGTGCACACTTTTCTATCATGTAAGTTGTTAATTATGCATCAATTATTGTCCATGTTATACAAAATGCGTGAATTCATTAAGGTGTCATTTAAAGTTGACGAGCTGTCGATTCTGTGACGGATATTCACTCACTTCGACATCGATGAAAACGACTTGAAACCAATAATTATGTTCTTGTCACTTACAACTTTTAATCCAAATAAATGATAATGGAATTAAAATGTTGTTAACCACATTTTCATGTTGTAACGCCTCGCAGAGTGCAGAGTTTCGATGATAAAATCATTGTGATTATCAAAGGTACTTTTATGGAATCAGGTTAGGTGCTTGGCGCATAATTGCAGGAAGTGTTGATCACGATCCGTTCGACAGATGTAGAATATTTTTTTTAAATCTATATTTAATTAAATATAAAACAAATTTAATTCCCTCCATAACTTCCTATGCCGCTGTCACTAACTCCTACAAATATATATTTTGAATTACGACTATGATACTATTCACACCTTTTCGGTCTTTGTGAAAAGCATATAATGTGGCATATTCTCTGACGTAAGTTATTTCACTATTCTACATTGTTGTTGTAGACGTTTCGTATTACACAAGTATATTGTTAAATTTATTGAAGTATAATTTGGAAAATAAAACGGTAGTTAAATTTAAACACAATATATCATGATTTACTATATTCTGTATTAGAAATTTTAGTCTTTTGGTTTGGTTATTTCTTATTTTCGAGTTGAATGTACGAATTTCAGTGAAATATCCAACAGAAGGCATCTTTTTCAAAGGTCCGCATCAGGTTTATCGTCTATGTATGGTAGACGCATGTCTTAAGACTCCTGAAACAATATGATGATATAATAGATAGCGTTCACCACCTGGACTAAACTGGCTACTTACACAGCCGTATGATATTTTTCTATCAAACGTGTGGTTTCTGTTAGCGTGTAATCTCATTACTTCAAATATAAACACAAATCGAGGCTGAATTTCAAAAGCCTGTTGTAGAAATTTTACGCTGTGATAAAAATATAATAAACTAAATTGACGTTTGCATACTACTACTAAACCAATGCGCTATAAAAACGCTTTCAAAAATTGAAAGATTTATTTTGTGTTCTTTGAAGTATGATCCACAGGGTCTACGCGATTCCGTCGCGCTATCCATCAGTGACACATGCTTAACAAAACATGTATGGCACAATTTTTCATACGTGATAGCCTTTGTCAGAAATTGGGTCGGAATTATGTCCCAGAATTTAATGCTGTATAAAACTGAAATACATAGTTTTCACCGACTCGTTCGTGTGTTCGTATTTTCAATGGAGATTTAATTTTTAATATAAGGCTATTGAGCTTCCTAATGATGCTGCTAGTGAATTGGTGAAATGTTATTATCTTACATTCTGAATTTTGTTGTCACAACAATATATCAAAAATGTCGCAACAATACACTTGAAAATGGATAAAAACTGTTTAAATATTCTTAATGAGCCCCTTTGATTGACAAAATGGTGTCAGAATATATTCCTCTACTCATTTTATATTTTTTTCTAATTGGTTTTTGAATACGTATTTCCAATTTTTCAAAATCGCATTGCACAAGGAGACATAGCATAAACGGGGGTAAATCGGCCTGGTACAATCGTTCTAAAAAAATGCTAACGTTAACTAAACGCCCTACTGACTGCGCGGCGCGATCCAACAGTGGACTCGTACTAAACAAAACATGCTCAGGCAAAAAAGAAAACTTTTTGACTGGTATACTCCCCTGGTCGGTATCAACAAAAAATTTACTTTATATCCGGCAATCACTTCTCACTTTCTCTTTACTCCATCCGGTCATTTGAGAAAGTCTGCCATATCGTGTGCGAAAGTCCAGATAACAAACCCTGTCCATCAAAGGATATAGTGGTGGTCTGTTTATAAACCAGTCATCATATGTCCACTTTTCTGTTACCGTCCACAGTGGGTGAAAGATTGACACTGTTTTTTTACTACACAAAAATTTGGATGAATTTTATGATTTTTGAAGGAGAACATTTGGATGTTTATTACAACTTTGGTAACTCTGTAAAAATATATATCTAATCAGTGCTTATTTTTTGATGAGCCGACTTTGCTGATAATTCCATCGTTTAACTTTCCTAAATCCATACCTCAGTAAAAACATTTACGCCATTTTTTCAAAATATTTGAGAACTGACGAAGTCTGATGACTTTGGATATAAGAAAAAAAAACATCCCAGTTCCGGTATTTTACAAGCCAAGAATGGTCTGTTGATTGACCATGTGAAGACGATTCGGCCATCTGTGGACCATACTGAATAAAACATGATGGGTTTGTGTTGTTGTCGAATCAAAACAATCAGCCACCGTGGATAATTGTACTAGTTGTGGGCGTCGTATGTGTAAATAAAGCTAACCGATATTCTTAACCATATCAAAATATCGCATCTTACCAGATGGATATGTCCAGGTGCATGGTGGAACCAATATGGTGCGCTTTCTGTTAAAAGTATGATGAATCAAGGTTGAGGCGAAACTGAGTTGAGCACCAAAACTTAATTTAATACATCCCAAGTTTGAATGAATATATTGCGAAGATCACTCAGACGCCTGATCGCCAGGGCAATTTCACAAATTTTGATGGTAAAGCGTGAAAATTGTCCACTTTTGGAATAGTTTTGAGGGCTATCTTGACCAAAAGATCTAGAAAATCGCCATCACACTGACCTTGAGTGGCCAATTATCGGATAAAGAAGCCATAGGTGACCTTCCATTGTAATTTTATCCTCTGTGCTTGGAAACAGGTGCTAACCACACAGCTTGTGTACAAGTACATTGTAGATTGCGAAATTAATGGAAAGGATATCGGTGGCGAGTGTTCAAATTTCCATATATTCGGAAGTGCAAAGTCTGGCGTTTTCTCTTGTGCGATAAACAATAATTGAACATAAGTTTGAAAAAACGTGTATTTCATGACGAATTAAACACGGACGGAAATTGAAATTCACGGGAGTCTTGAATTTGAGTCGGCCCCTTTGAACAATATTCAAAATATGTTGAGAATAATATCTCAACATTTCAGATAAATGAAATTTTACTTATTTTTCATCGAAGTCTTAATGTATTCCAAATTTTACAACGTAAATGACCTACGCCCTACCCTCGCCGACCAATAGAATCCCAAAGTGATCCTTCAAGTGTTTTGAATCGTATTAAATCGTGCAATAAAATTTTTTTCACTTCTCGTACACGATACTAAATTTATTTAACCTCTTGTAGGTGCTGAAATTACTTTTTTCAAAAGCTTTTATGTATGTTCATAGTATAAAAAACGATATTTTTTGGGGAAAAATTCGAAAATTTCGAAAATGTCCAAACTTTTGACTCCTCCCCTTTTTAAGGCTCTGAATATGCCACTGGTATAGTACCCAGTAATTTCGTCGAAATTGTTGGCCATTGTTAGCGACAAAAATATCATGAGTCATGTATATAATACCAGATTTATAGCAATTATAGTGTTGCCTTTGGGGGTAATTCTTCTTTGTATCTTGCTATTTTGTGTCATACAATCTGTAGACTATTAAGTATTGGTATACGAAATCTGACTTTGTCCCTTTCGCCTAACCTTGTCGGGAAAAATTACTCAAAAAAGTGAGTCACTGATGGATCACATCGATGAGACGCGGTTCATCTGTAGCTCATGCTTGATAAAATAAAACGCCTGATGTGGAACCAAATGTACAAATTAAATTTGATTCAATCGCTGTTATTCTAGAAATGTTATGAACAATTTTTTAAAAAATATTTTTTTAAATTCTTTAAATAAAATACGAATACACGTTAAGTTGTCAACACAGTTTTTTATCAATTATGTGACAAAATTTTTCATTTAGTTCTGTTTGATAAAACTATTTAGCATATTTGTGACACTTCAAGCCTACTTTTAAGATAGAATCACATTCGGACCGAGTCGATTAGGAATATTTTTCTGAGAATGTTTAAAAAAAAATAAATGCATTTAGAATTTGCGAAAAGATATAGTTATCCATATCAATTTTTAAATGAAGATTTCGGGATGTAAATTTTTTCCAACTGTAAAATAAGAAAATAGATTATTTTAAGAGAAGAAAATTTATCAAAACCACGAATTGGCAATTTTTTATTTTTTAATCGTTTGTTCTCCAACAAGAGTCACTGATTAATTAAAAAAAAAAACGAAAAATTGTGCTGAACATGCTTTGTTAACTATGGGGCATTGCCATTGACCGTATTTTTAATATTTTCGCTTTTTTCTTCTGTATAAACTTTTTCGATTTTTTTCAACAGTAACGAGGCGTGTTGGGCACCCATATCAAAGTCGAACACCACCGAAGAAAAAGAAGCCTCGAACATCGTTTACTCGAATACAAATCTGCGAGCTGGAGAAACGATTTCATCGGCAAAAATATCTTGCTAGTTCCGAGCGTGCTTCACTCGCAAAAACATTGAAAATGACTGACGCACAGGTTAAAACGTGGTTTCAAAATCGAAGAACAAAGTGGAGGTAAATATAGTTTTGAAGAATACGTGTGTCTTTTCCTTATTCGAAAGAGCTTATCGATATGTTTAGGAACTTTATTTAACTAATTTTTTGTCATAATTTATTTTTTCATTCTGAAATATAATATAACGCATAGATGTGTCTGTCAATGAATAGTTTCGGCAATCACTGCTTCATACTTAACAAAATAAATTCTAAATATAAACGTATATTAAATATTTATTTTATTTTTCGCTCGAATATTTTGGCGGATAATGCGTGAAGAATACATATTGAGCAAAGCAGCATCAAACTTTGACAGTTGATGACATAAAACAGAAGACTTTAAAATAATTTGAAAGGAGTATTCAGTCGTAACTAGGCCGTTAAACATGTTTTCGTTTATTGCTATCAATGTTGAAAATTTATTGCGTTAAACACCAGTGTTATATTTAATGACACATTCCACCAACAGATGTATTATTCGGGTTCTTCGTTCTATGTTCGTTTACATAACGGTAATAGCAATATACATTATACAATAAAATAATAGGGAACCTCGACGCGTTCTAACTATGGCTTATATTTGACGAGGGAATTTTTTGATTGTGATTGGCTTTTCCGATATTTCTTCTCATGAACTTGTTACGCCAAACCATGAATGAATTAAATCATAATCAGAAAAATTTGAAAAACATAACCTTCAGAGCCCGAAAATAGTTCTGTTAGATTTATCCTTCAAAATTATACAATCTATTTTTTTTTCTGAAAAGTAAGTATGCGCAAATACCTTCCGTTTATGCTTCCGAATTTTGCTAGTTGAGGTAAAACTTTCGCGCGCGTTTGTCGCGGTCTACCTGAAAGTCAATACTCGATGCAGTTTGACACTTGGCCAGATTTAATAATGAATTGCACGCTTCAAACTCGGTCGCATCCAATGGCGACCCATGCTTGAAGCATCTTGTTTTGGTTTACCCATCTCCAGTTGGTATATTTTTGGCATAGCGTAAACAAGAACAGGAACCTACACCAATGATCAAAGTTTTATCTTTGACACAATCTGGTTATGGACTAACTGACAGGTGCTGATAAATTTACCCGAAAATTGCGATTGCGTCTATTCACAAAAATCGCCGCTAAAAATATTACAGTCAGGAGTGCAACCTTCTAGATTCACGATTCGAATTCGTATGTAGGTCCGACTCGAATGATTCGAATGCTCATTTCTGCGATTCGGTATTTCGACGAGAATTTTGACGGGGTTAAAATTTTGTCAATATATAGATAACATTCGTCAATTTAATGAAATTTTTTCATAAGTTTCTGGCTTAAAATCAACTTCGAGGGGATTGAATTTGAAATTATATGATTTTAGATTCGATTGAAAGAGATACGTACCTGAAAGTGGCAAACCTGATTACGATTATATATTTTTAAATTAAGAGCGGGATTTGGGGAAACCTTTTTGAGAACCCAAATTATTTGTGATTTTTGAGAATTTCCATATCAAAACCCATTCCTAAAATCTAATCCAGCATGTATCTATAAACAATATGTATCTATTTTTAAATAGTTAGTGCTCATACTCAATCTATAGTCGAGGTGGTTTGAACACAAAATCTCTCTCGTCAGCGATAAGTGTCAAGTGGTATAGAGGCTAATTTAAAAAAATTTCAGGTCGCATTTGATGCCAATTTTGTTTTGTTTGTAAAATACACAGTTTGCTCAAGCCATGATTTGATGAGTCCAAAATTTCAGATATTGCGCAGCTATCCTTCACCTCTCAACCTGCAATTGCCCATGGTATTTTTTGATCATGCTTGTGTGTATTTCGGTATCGACTGACATTGGACATTTCGAAATATCAATGTTATCATCTCAACCTATATTTTGTTTATTTTATATCAGGCCATGGCACAATTTTGCGCTCAAAATTATAGGCAGTAAATTATAAAGCAAGGTCAGTGAATAAAACTATCCCGAATTTACTTATTCCACTGTGTAGAACACATTTTTCAAGACTCGGTACTTAATATTACATTTTGGTCGGTATTGATTAGGTATTGGTATCGGTAATGTTATTTTCGAAGTGAAGTGCCGACGTAGAAAACAACAATGGTATCCGGACATTACTAGTATTTTTGATGTCGAATTTATCTTGTATGAGGCACAGATTGACTTGGGGGTAAACCATTAGTACCCTTTATATTACCGTGATTTTTTTCAAATTGGGCGCCATGATGTTAACTCAGTTAGAATAATTTACTTCTTAAGTATGAGACACTGATAGATCGTGGTTGAAAAATTAGATTTGGGATTGGGAATATGGGAGTTTTCAATGTGAAATTACAATTGCCTGATTTTCGGGATAAAAATGACCACCAGTAAAGTCAATAGAAAATTCTTGTCGTTTTTGGCTACGCTCCTTTATATTGCCATAAACAGTCTTATTCTAAATCGGGCAACAATTTAGATTATCAACTTTTCCGCGATAATCCTCATAGATAGTAAGCCCGTGGAATCCAAAGTTAATTTGAAGCAGTGATAAATTATTGTGAAAATGAAGTATCATGCCACAGCACGTAAGACCCATTATAGATATTTTGTGTACATTTGCTACTTTTTCAACCCTGTTGAGGGGGGAGTGAAACGAAGACTGCAGAATATATTAGAACTAATGTCAATAAAAACAATTTCCCTGTAAAAAGTTTCGTTTTAACGAAGATAATAGAATAAAATTTGTTTCGGAATGAAAACACAAGGTGTCTTATGAAACGAGGACGGGGTAACATTATTTTATTCTATTTGCATGAACTGAAAAACTGCTGATTTTTGCATAATTATGAAAAGATGCATTTTCCAAGGTTCGTACACAGACCAGACCTCTCATGTGTCGTTTCTCCTGTTTAGCGACACTCAATATATCATCAAAATGTGTTAAGTTTCGTTAAAATTTGGCAGATGTGTTTCCCGACGCTCAATGCTTACCTATATAGCATTTATTTCTAAAGCTCTCCTTACTCGCGACAGCGCTTCATTCTATTTTTCCCTATTTAGGCTGCTGGGAATATGTCGCGATCAGGCGGCGCCGAGATTTTGTCGGATTATTTTGTACCATAAACAGATTTTAAACGCACTACATTAATCGCATGTCAAAAATTGTAATATTAAAGCCTGTTGACTATTTTTTGTAAACATAATATGCTCTCCACTTAAGCACGAAAATTTTATTTAATTCTCTCGGAATCTTTGAGTTTTGTCGGTTTTTGTTCTTAAGTTAACAAGTATCCTCCCGACATGTAATCGAGATAGATTTCTCATGCGGCCTCGGTGTATCTACACTCCATGTTCAATCAAAGTTGAAGTTTTATAATTTTTACGCAAATTCATCATATTTAGGTTTGAAATACAACAATCTCATTACTTTTTTGAGTAGTCCAAATTTTCTGGAAAATATCTGAAAATGATATGTCACAAAATAGTAAGTATCTCAAGCTTGTTATTTTGTGTTATGGTACAAAAAACACGGAAAATATAAAGTTTAAAACAAAACAGTTTGAGGTATTTTTTTCAATGTTGTGCGGTCTATTGATCACGTATTATATTTCCAAGGTTTCACGAGTATCACAATCAGAGAGAATTTTTCCTCTTACAAGGTAGGGTTATTCTTATAGTTTAGTTAAAAAGGTATTTCAAATTCGCTATATAAATGGTATAATGTTTTAACATTTCAGATAAATGAAATTGTTTATATTGGAACATATTTTCTCCATTTTGCAGAATTGTCATGATTCATGTCAAATTTATTAAATAAATTCAAGAATAAGATTAATCGAAAAAAAATTACTTTCAAGCAGAAAATATCCGGATAATAACATCTCTGGACGCGGATAAATTGCGCTCGGCGCGAGCTGTCTGTTGATCATTCGTACCAAGATAATGTTCTGATTTTATTGAATCATTTCGCTGTATTTTTAAATATAATTTTAGTTTTTGAGTAATTCTTTGTATATGATTGACGGCACTTTTTTATTGAAATTCACTCTGAGCAAGGCGCGAAGCAGTGTCTAAACGGAACCAACTGAAGGTCACTTAATAGCAAAGAGCTACCAAAAGATGTAGTACCAGCAACAACACTCAAATCGGAAAACATTCAAAACGAAACTGAACCTCCGTAATAAAGTGTAGTGAGTGGTATCGTCCCTGGGCGATGATAACACCATCTACCCTTTCCTTAATCATGATAGTTATCATGTTCTACGTAGTTGTGTTGGTTTGAGTTCTTGTGTCCGTCATAATCTGTTCAGGCATATATAGCGTATTTCATTTCATCTACCCTTGAATTAATAAATCTATGAGGTTGTAGAACTAGAGTGAGTTGGGAGGTAGCTATATCCACCAATTATCATCTCTTTTCGAGTATGGGATACAGTTGGATCCGACGCCAAGTCGGATCCAAGTGTGGTCCATGCTCGATAAAAGGTAGTATCTATACAAAATGCACTAGTGTCTTTAGTTTGTAATTATTAAACCGTAACTTACTGAATGTATATTTTCATTGTACAACTATAAACTAGTCTGTCAAGCTAAGATAGAAAACACAAGTTTCCGAGGTAATGATGTGGTTATAGATTATAGTAAATCGTGACAAAAATTAATCCTGGTTTGAGGATTAAACTTCTCAAGTAGTTCTTGTCATTTTTCTATTAATAGAAATTTGCTTTATGAACAACAACTGGTTGAAGTTTATTAATTTTATGTGAAATAAGTTTTATGGTTTAGAAGAAAATTTCACTAGTGCTGTACACTTGAAGTACCAGACTGTCGAGCAAAGTTCTGGAGTTTGACCCATCTGAATTGCTTAATCGGAAGACGTATGTTTTTCCACAACACTATGTGTTTAAGTGACCGCCCGTATGAGTTGAGCCGGTTGAAATGAGGAACTGAAATGGTTATAAAATATATATACATATGAAAAAACAACCTCTGTCAAGTAAGTACGTGAGATGTGAAGAATTTGTCGATACTGAAATTAATTCACTCATTTAAATCTTGTTACGAAAGTGTGAAATTGTACCATGACCCGACGTGGACGCGGTCACTGGTCAATATGTGTTGGGAATATCTAAGCAATTCCCTCGTTACATTTTCAATTTATTACATTCATTCAAGTGTTTTGAATGTAGTATTTGTATTAAACAACTACAGCACACTGAAAATTTTAATTTTATTAATTTAGCTTTGTGTTGGAATGTCTTTTGACCGAATCCAATCTGATGAATTACATCAAATCATGTTTTTTCAAGTAATCGGTCATCAATAAATGAGCATCACACGTTTCCTGTTCACTTGATTAGTGATATTATTTTTATTTATTTTGCAGTGAAATCATGATATATGCCACATTTTCTATTGTAAAATTTGACATTAATCATGATTTTGTTAAAAAAATGTGATCAAATAATAGGAATTTCGTTTATCTGAAATGTTGAAACATCATTCTACTTAGATGGCGAATTTCGGAAGTTGTTTAAATAAAATTATAAGGAAAAATCTATTTCCCAATTACTTACAATCTTATGACTTTAAAGTTGCGCATCAAAAAATCTTGTATATTGAGCCCCGGCCGAAATTTTTGTAAACAAGTCGTTTTATTGATATGTCTTTTCTCTACTACTGAACTCTTAATCGTTAGTTATTCGTATCTAAAATAACAAGCCTAGTGGACTTCAATTTTATTTCATTCGGAGCGAAAAGGGAATCTTAGTGCTGTCATCTGATTGACTGACAGTATTATTGCAAGTGGTTCAACTAAAAATGTTAAGCTTAACCGGTAGTCTATCCGAACATCACAGCACTAAACTTCAATGAATGTACAGTGGATATTCGCCCGTACTAATCTCTAGAAAATGAGAATGATTTTTTGAAACATTAAGTGTTATTCTCTTAATATTTCTGTAGATGTCTTAGGGTACCAACCGTATTGAACCTTGGCTTTTCAATATACGTATTGGCGTCAACTCTGGATGATATAATACACTGATAATGATAAATCGGCCACAGGCCGTGAAAGTTTTACAACCGCGTTATGAAATTATATAAAATATTGAGGAATACCTTACCTGTCAATAAAAGTGTCTTCTTACATCACATCAAGACGCAATGGCGAGAAGCAGCATTTATACAGCCGCCGGTTTCACTTGGCGATGTTGCGTAAACTTGTGACATTATAGTGGATTGAAGCCTCATAAAGACGTAATGATGCCAATATGGAATTGGTCAATCCTTACATTTACATAAAACCACAGGTAATCCAATACCAAGAGGTTTGCAGGCTGAAAAGACGATAATTGGTAGTGCGTTCTTTTTTGTGTTCGAGTGACATAGTAGTATTGACAACAACGAAATATATTTCTTGTATCACCATGAGCACATTGATCAAAAATAGTAGAAACACGCTCTCCAAAGAATTTTTTTTATTTTATTGGATTGGCCACAAACGGACCGCACATTGACGCCAAGACTCATCAGTGACTCCAGTGACAGTCGTGTTCAGTCATCTTTTCTGATTGGTGTATGTCCATTGATTTTATAGCAAATTTCCAAATTTTGAGAGCTGCAATTTATCTCCAATAACATTTGGTTACAAAAATACCAGATCCATCAACATGGCTTTCCACATTCATATGTACATACCTCCCGACTTTCACGCGCAATATATATCAAATGATTTCACATGATCAAATAGTTGCATTGCGAACAACAAATTAGTTGAAAATTAGATGTATATTGATAAAATATATTATTGAATACTGGACTTGACTATATACTGAAATCAAGTTCTATAAACGGTGCAAGGTGGCGAAGAGAAAGGACATCGATTTCTTAGTGGCTATAACGAGATTACACGCATAAACGGATATGCAGCATAAAGTGGCTCCAATCGATCTGATAACTGGCGAAGGAGCGACGTGAAGGCGTCAAGTCCAGACAATAGATAGAACGATAAAGCTGGCTGAGTACGAATCCGTTCCGGGGGCCGCAAACTCAATTTTGCGTACGACGTTATTTCCATTAAATTGAAAGTTAATGAAAAATCCACAGATTAGGAATTGCGCTGGGTTTTGCGTTTTCCTATTTCATTCGCCAACATTTCTTGTCGTTTCCCAATGCGGCCAAAGTCAAAATTTGAAATTAATAAGCAGGGCGAAAAACAAAGACGATTTGGGGACCTAATCGCTTCCCGTAAATCGCATCACTCGGAATGCAATATTCGCCATTAGGGACGGTCGAAATTGAAAAAGTCGTGAAGCGTTTAATTTCCCTATTAACTCGAGTCATATATTATTCATTTGGCAGGCGGTTATTTCTGTATAAAAACTAATAAACTCCTCTGGAGCTTTGGTACAAATATGTTGTATAATAATTAAACAATCTCATTTTCATTGTGGATACGTAGATCATTTGATACCTTATACAATTTTCCATTCAGGGGTACGTTCATCAAGTGTATTGTTTATTTATTGGACAAGTTGTTGTGAGAATTACCACCTTGGTAAACTTACATCCCAAGTGATATATTATATCAGCATAACGTGATATAGCGCCTACAAGAATTCAATAATTATAAATATAATGAGGCTGATTTTTAAGGTAGAGACAAAGATATCTCGCAGAATCACCTATATGTGTTAACGTGAATTCTGCCCATGAATAATCCATATCATTTTGGCATTTTTAAGATCAAATAATGACAACATCGCCGTCTAACTCATTCATTAGTTTGCGACTTTGACGCCATCATTATTAATATTTGACGAAGTCCCGCGAGAAAGCACAAAATTCCCTGAATATTACTATATATTAGTTTCTTTTTACTAGTATGTATAATCCCGACTCCCGAGATAAAATTTAAGTCTGCTATACTCTCGTTAAAGATTGGTTACTGGCCCGTTACTGCTTCAAGTGCTGTTTGAACTCGTCTAGAATGATGATCATATTTTTGATTTGAAATACTGAATGCAAGTACCAACAGTAAATCTGTCTGAAAGTTAAAAAATACACAATTCTTGATGATTATCTCATCCCAATAATGCTTATAGTTCGAACAACTACTGGTATATATTTTTTTTATTCAACGATCACCACACTTTTGTAAAAGCGTACGCAAATCCAACGTACATGTATTAATTATAATTATACTGTGTTTATTATACGGAATATTTTATTAAATTGTCTTTTCCAAAAATATCCATCTGTGACTTATGCTTTTAAATCGTACTTACTATTAACCTAAATGACATAGCGCGGGGTATGTATCGCTTATGAAAGGGAATGTAAAATTCTGCTTTGAAGTAGTTTGTTTATTGAAGGAAACTAAATATAAGTGAAACATGTGTTTGTCTCGTTTTTTTTCGTTTGATCATTTTGTTTACCAATAAACAGGGATTAAATATAAATTTTTTCATCGCATCACGAGTTATCTGTGATCTGATTTAAGATATGAGATCAAGTTGAAACGACAACTAAGATTAACGTCAAAAATTGCGAATTCTAAATTAATCTGGTATTTTTAAAGACTTGTGGTAATATAAATAGGACGAGACTTGTAAAACTTGACAAATAATAAACAGACAGTTTCTTGAAACTGATTATGCCTTTTAATTCGAGCAGCTTTAATCTGATTGGAGTTGAGTTCACAAACATATTTTTCAAGTGCGTGAGAAAAATCGGCGAACTTTGTCGCTCTAGTTCTTAAAAACATATGGTCATGCAGTGTGGTTGCCAACATTGTCCACAGAAAATAGCTTCAGTCAGTAAAAAATCCTTGTCCTATATCTATATTGTGACCACATAAGTTTTCTTTCATTATGACCGACCTAATTGGAGAAGTATATGCAAGTATTCGTATCTATAATAAACACATTTTGTTTTTAAAGTAGCATCAAATGCTTCCCGAAATTGAAATTAATGAAAGAACATCAAATGTCTTTCCGAAAAATAGTCAGCCAACTGGAAAATTTAACTTATTCAACATAACATGTACAGTGTTCATTATAATTATTTTAGGTCTCTTTTAAATAAAAATTTAAAATGTATTTTACTTTATTTGTGTCAAAATGGATACCTGTATGGAGAGTGTACACATTACAACCTATAAATAGTCTCTATTCAGAAAATTATTAAGCGTAAGCCACAGATGAACCGCGCCTCGTTGGCGCGATCCATCAGTGACCCATAATTGACAAAATTTCTCAATGTACCAGTATTCATTATAGCACCATTATTTTCATTTTTTTAATTAATTCCTTCTTCGTAATACGTCACTGCATCTTCCAACAATTCTGTAACGAAGAAATTAACGTGTAATTTGTATATTCGCTTCTCGAGATATGAGTTTTACCGGTTCTGAGAAGTCACGATGAAATCAATAATTGGAATATTATTGTTTCATAGAAGGCAAACTGCTGAAGAAAGGGAGGCTGAACGTCAAGCAGCACAGAGATTAATGATGCAGCTTCAACAAGAAGCTCTTTCTAAAACTCCTATTACTGCTCCTGATCCAATATGTCTGAGAAACGCTTCTTTATTTGCCCTGCATAATCTTCAAGCAACATTAGAGAACAAATGAAGAATAATTGAAAGAAAGACTCATTGGAGCAAACTAACAATGGCACAATTTAATATAACTTGGAGTTTTCTCTCATTGGACAAAGTAAGGGATTAACTCGAAATGGTTCGAATCACAATATAGGATATTTAGTAGAAATGTCCGCAATCGAAAGTCCGAATTTTAAACTTATGGTCTGTGCTGTATCGTTTGGCGTGGATCATAATCTTGCTGCATATAGTACAAAATATACTTACATATACATTAATTATTCTACGTAATATAATAAAGCGACTTTGATAAAGTAATATAGCTCCTTATTGTTATACTTAAACTTCATTTTGTATATAAGTTCCCGATATTTTGGCATTAGCTACCTGAAACTTCAAGGGAGCAGCCGCAGCGTGGAAAAATAAATGCGTTGTCTTCAATCATCCTCATTCGCCGCACCTCTCGCCAAGACAATGGCTAAAAATTTTTTAGCAATTGAAATATTCAATATTTTTGAAAAAGATTACATCCTTTTTCGAGAGATTAAAAATAAAATTTATCCATACAAGCACTAGCAAATTATTACGCAAAAAGAGATTTTTTAGTATATTTTTCACGTTTATAAACAATAATTTTCATAACTGGTGCTGAAAAAGTTTTGAATTTTTCCTTTTTTGAATAAATTTAACTTAAAACATCAATCATTTTTATTTTACGCTTATTAGTTTCAAATCCTTGCGTCAAATTAATATATACGTAAATATATAAATAAGCATTTGGCCGTTGTTACATTAGGTCGAAGATCTCGCGTTCGAGTCTCTGCAAGTCCGGCTCATTAATCCATGCACACCTTTCCACCTAACAACTTGAAGGCTAGGGCAAACCGGAAAGCCTTATGCCTTAACAACAACGCAAAGTTGTTCGCCTACAAGTTACTTCTGTTATAGGACCGTTGTCCCTCAAGATGATTCACTCAAATGAGTGACCATTGAAAGAAAATTGAAGTTAAGATGATAATTATACAATCGGGGGATTCTACGGTAACGAGATTCATAGAATTCCCACGTTTTATATTTTCTTTTGTATTTAATGTTCACAGTTCAATGCATACAACATTTCAGTTCCTATTTTTATTTTTGTGTATGCCCCCTTTATATACCAATTCTAAATTTCAGCTAAAAAAATTCTTAAACAAATAGCTACCGGTTTTCAGAAACCTATCTGAATTGTGTGCAAATGAAAGTAATCGAAATTGAGATGTCAGCTTGTGCCACTGATGAATCGCGCCTCCTGGTTGCGTTCCATACGTGGCACATACTAGACAAATATTATTTCTGGAAAGAAAGCAATCACAGGCTGCATATTTGTCTTACTAATTCGACTGAAAAAGGCCATATTGAACGTTGAACGTGTAAGCGTCATTGTTTGTTTAAATATTATATATTTTTTTCATGTCGTCTTCCGTAATTAATATTCGTTGTTATCGTTATTTTTATGCTCAATATTTTCATTCTTTACATCTTCCTGTCTGATTTATGATTCTATTCTAAATGTCATTTATATCTGATTTATAATAAAAAAAATAAATCGGGAAAGTTTGTGTATTTTTTATCGACTCATTTCAAACAAAAACACAAGCAAAGTTTGGACCGACCCGTACGAAAAAATGTAAACAGTGTTTGTGTGCCCTTTGTCAAGCAAAAACGCTTCTGATGTCTCCTTAGACATTCTGGTTTTGTTTATACTCAATTTTGAATTGATCAGCAATCGAAAAAACGTTTGAAGGTGAATATGTTTGGTTATCTGGTTAAGCTTTCTGAATAAGGCATCCGAAATTTTAATAAATAAAATATTGTTTGCATTTCACTGAATGAGCAAATTGTATCTCAATAATAATAATACATTAATTGAAATGTACAAAATTGATGCGTTCTTAAAATACTTTAAATTAAAATACAATAAAATTTTTCAAATTTTGTAATTCTTTTTTATAATAGATAAAATAACCATATTTATTCAATCATTCAATTATCCTTTTGATTTGTTGTTTTACTTTATACACTCCATAATTCCTCAAATACAGGTAATGTGGCAAAAACCAGCTTGTTATTACTACACATTTCATCTCTTCGAGATGGAAATGCTCACACATAAAGTCAAAATCAAAAACATATACATAACATATAATCAAAATGTATTCAAGTGTTTTTTTAAATTTTGGGAGGGGTGTTAAAGCTTAATTGTAAATGTTTAGCATGTAGGAAGCATAAAACTTTTCGATGGAGGCGATGATTTTGGTCGTCAATGCGCGACCAGCCTCCGTAATGCGCTGGCGAATTTTTTTGAACAACACATACACTTTACCGCCAAGTAAAGGAAAAGAGTATAAAAACCGAACCGATGCCGGGAAATTTCTCAGCGAAACAATATTTTAGGGTCCGGAAGAGTGAAAGAAATCCGACTTCGAAACTTTAAAAAAGTTGCCAACACAAACTATTTTGAGCTTTGTACCACGCGCTGTTTACCCCCTTGTATTTGCGCTTGTGTACAACCCAGTCAGAAAAATGGTGAAAAAGCATGTTTTGTCAAGTATGGGTTACTGATTGATCGGGCCGACGAAGCACGATCCATCAGTGGCTCATGTTTGACAAAATTAAATTTTTGATTGGAAAAGCAGGGTTTTCAATATTACTTATTCATAACTAAATCGAAACAAAATGGCGATACTGACGTTACTTCCACGCAATGTTGTGATTTTAATCACAACCCTGGGAAACGTTACGGAGCATTGAAGCTCAATCCATAAATTTAGAATATTTTAAACAAACGATGCCACTGTTGTGTAAAGTGACTTAAAATTGTGGTCTTTGTTGAAGAAAAATATATTATCAATACATTTGCCGCTTACCGACTACTTAAGGTAGGTTAGTTATTATTAGAATTTAATAAAACAAAGCAGGTGGGCTTTCAAACTGAAACGAAAAAGAAGACATTCGGGATAAAGTTGAGTATTTTACACCGACTTTTCAAGTACTTTCATTTCTGTCGTGTCATTGACTTCAGTGCTCTAAAGCTTATTTACTAACTTTTTAACTTATTTACTAAGTTAATACGTTGTTTAAAAATGAAGTTTCCAAATAATTTGCTTTACTTCAAATAATTTGCCGTCTTTAAAGGTTTACAGAGGGTATGTTGTAATGGGCACGAGAAAATCTTTTATAAACTTGACTTGTGTATTTTTAGTATGCTTTCGATCAACGAATAAATTCTGCAAAACATCGCGAGCATCTGAAATATAACTCTCAAAAATCATAATTTTGACAATAAAGATATATTTCTATAATAGTTTTCATAACTAATTACTGGAACGATCTTTGCCATTTGAGTGGCCGTTGTTGACCTTTTTTAGGCGCTGCCTTTGGCCATGCTTCTATAAAAAATTAAACTGAAAACAATTTACTGAATCAATTTTCACAATGACTTTTATTTTTTTGCGATAGAATAACTAATTTTCCAAAAATGTCCAAAACTTATCGTTTTATTTTTTCAGAGAGATCAGTGTCGTAATGTCAACCTATTTCTTGCTTAAATTGGGTGAGATATCACAATACTTTCACAAAACTAGGTACTATAGTAACCAACATTCACTTTTAAAATTGGGTACCACTTGGGGTAATAAATGTTTGGCTGCACTCAATCAAATTCAGATTTTAATATTGATACCACCGAATAATCTATTTTAGAAACTATTATATGATGAATTTAATATTGCTAATTTTAATTCGTCTATTTTACTCCAAACAAGATAAGAATAATCTACTTAAAATTATTAGGTACATTAGGTAATAGCTACCAACACTAGATTTAAAAGCGTCCACAGTCACTGTTGAGGATATATGGCAAGAGAACTTACATATGGATGAAGACAGAGACAAAGAGCATGGACGGTATGAATCATGTAAGATAATGATTATTTTTGCTAAAAACTTTTTTTTTCGTTTGTTTTGACTTTCTTTGTTACTTTCGTTTGTCAGTGGAGGAAGTTCAGCAGAGCAAAAACCATCACCAGGCGGGTTAAAATTATCAAACTACAAAAATCTTAAAAATGACGTTTGGTCGAAAAAAATCAATCCGTGGTGATTTTCAAATTTCAAGTCTATTAATGAAATATTAAAATAAAAATTATTCGAAACTTCTTATTGAAGTCGTGAAGTAAATTGATTTTCTCAGGTATTTTATTTAAAATTTTGATATATCAGTAGTTTTTTTATTATTTTTATTAAAACTTCGCTCTTATGAAGGTCAAAATTAGGCACAATGAGTGCAAACTAACGGGTAACAAACACTCAAAATAAAAAGCTACACGAAATGTAAAATCAGCAACTGCACAGTAACCATTCTTTACGGAACCGAACCAATATCTGCCCCAGGCGATGGCAAAACCATATACAACTTAGTTTCCTTGAGATCGCCTTTTAGAAAGGACAGAGAAGGCGTTGACGGAATTCTGAACCTCGCACCCACAGTGCTGAAAATATTCCTTTGATAACTTGGATCCTTCATTATCGAAAATTATTAAGAAAATATCAATGGATTTGGCGTTGTTGACAACATTGTTGTGAGTCTGAGTCGAGTTCAGTTTTATTCAGATACATAATATACATTTGAGAAAGGAAGAAAAATTTGAAATCTGGAAGTGATCTGCTGGTTGAGCTATATCAAATGCTTTATTAGCATACAATTTTAGCAATATTTAAATTTGTGAAAAAAATCATCAATAAATTATGAGCAAAACAAGTAGGAATTCACTCGCGTCTGATGACGATTGACGCGTAACACAAAGCTTTCTCTAGAACTATATATAATAGCATTAATTAATAATTTTAAATGCAGTGAAAATCTAATAAAGCACTTTTCCAATTGAATGAGTGAAGGTCAGTTATTCCTGTCCTCCTAAACGTAAACAAAGTTACCGATGTTATCACGGTAGAGAAGTTGTCGTTTTCGCGCCGTTTGGTGTCTGTCGCACAGGCTACTGCCGGCTGGTCGACCCTAGCGCTGTCAGATAAGCAATTCAGGACAATTAAATGTGATGTCAATAAACTGTCAAACCCCAAAATTACGGTAGGTGTTTGTATTTCTGTGTAATATGGGGCAGATAACAAGATATCAAACAGAATATAAAAATAACAGAGAGAATGATAAAATGTTCTACAATCTTCATTTACTGTGAGTCACACAGTCAAATTTCATGCAGGTGAAGCTTCTGCGGATGATAATTTAAGCAACAGTGACCCGTTTACAGACTAATTGTACTTTCTGGACTGGCTGGGCTGGACTAACATCTTGTCGTAACGGTCAAAAAACAAAACGACGTCACATTTTTGCAATAAATGGAAATGTAATATTATTGTATGAGGTTTCAGATTGTAGGATACTTTTACTTAAAATCGATCGGTCATTAATTCGACATGGATAAAAATAGCACTTGTCGATAGTTTGAGTAGATAATTGGATGGTCTACAAATAATTCTTTCCCGTTATTAATTTAGAAAATTTCTCGCCGACGACGTCATTTGAGATATTTACAATACAGACAAATAAATAAATGCCTGGTCGAATAGCGCATAATATCAATGAAGCAATATCGATTGTACGTGCAGCGCTAGAACATATCATTGGTTTGCCAACGTTCTTAAGGTTGCTGAGGATGAGAGAATCCTTACAATGGGAAGAATTCACTAGAATAAAGTAACAACAAAAAATTGAAAAAGCAAACATTTTCGGCATCCCCCGAAGCTGGAGGAAAGGGGCCTTGTTACCTTCAAGAAAAGTAAGTTCTGGAATTTAACATTGGGTAATTCAAGCCATTTTGAAAAACCTTCTTCAAGTTCCGCATGTTGGTCAAATTGATGTTACAACATATTTTAATTCGAAAATGACGTCACCAATCAGACTACTCGTTTTAGAGAGGTGTCGTTGCTCGATGACCATGTTGGTCCCCTCGACCATAAAAATGAATTTTTAGCATATTCTTTATTACTTAATTTTTGAATTAATAGTGTTGTTGACGTCATTGAATTATTCTTCAGTCTCGCCGCGTAACGTATCTTGATCCATAAAGTTATTGAAATAACCTCTTTAGGGATAGATATGTGTCATCTGTTCCGAAAAGATTCACATATACTCTCATTCATATACTTGAAGAAGCCTTCGTATATAACAGTGTCTGTTTCGTGTACATGTAGGTTCTGACCATAATCTCTATTCTATCCAGGGTATAAGAACTTGGGTGGGTCGCATAAACTAGGAAAACGGTGTGATTTCGAGCATCAACAGAATGTCGTCCTGAAGAACGGTTAAAAAGACTACACAGTATGAGATGGGAAAGCATTAGGAATGTCCAAAATTTTTCAGGGCGCCATTTTAGTGCACGAATAACTACTGCTTATGGTTGCTACATTTCTAAAATACTTTATGTTTTATGTTTGTGAAATGACAGAGATCTTGAGTTTTTAGTTTTTTTTGTTCAGAGTTTTAAACTTTGGAAATTTTGGGCTTTTGCGTGAAAAATTCCCCCGTAAGTGGACTAGTTGCTAGAGTACGTTACCATATGGGTAAGGACGTTCCTAGCTATGACCCATACTCAGTAAATGCTATCCCGGCTGGATTTTTGACTTCTATGTGGAAGTAAAATAAAGGTTCAACAATAATGATTATTACTCAAATGACAAGGGTTTCGCATGATCTTAACCAACGTTCAATCTTGTTCAGCTTGATGGTCGTGCGAACAATGGCCTCGAAATTCATGCTATTTGGAAATACATTAGTAAGGACATCGAGATCGATAATGAGACGAATGGGCTGGAATTATTACATCTTATTCATACTTTTAGAATTCATTTGTGGGTTCAAACTTTCAAGAGTAGAAACAAAATACCGGTAAAGAGAGCAAATATCTAAAAATGAAAATCATACATATCTGCACTCTCAAAAAATTATTATTATGGGTAACTTAAATATATAGACATTAAATATTTATGGTAGATTAAGGAAATTTAAACTCAAGCATTCATTCGATTATCTTATACATGGAAATCCCTAATTTTGGAAAGCATAATGAACCACATATTAAACGTTTCTAACACTGAAATTTTATGAAAAAAATTTGCTCATTATTGAAACCAACAGGAAAAAAAGACGCAAGTTTACTGAAAAAATTCGTGGATTTTGTAAAAAATAAATTTTCTTGTTTCAAATTTTTTCTATTGATGCCAGTATCCCCAGTACTTTCCAAACCAAGTAATATATCGGTATATTTTGTGTTAACAATAGTTATCCGAGAAAAAAATAGTACTAAGAGAACACTCTCAATTTGACAAAGAGTGATTAGAATCTCACCCGATGCTTTGAATCTCAAAACAAATTCGACGAATGAGACGAGAATGAGATATAATAAAAACATTAGGATTTCATTGCCTTCACACTACTCTCCCGATCGTGTGAATCTGCGCGCTTTTGGAACTCAAGTCAATGAGTATCTTTTAAGAATGAAGCTTCTTTAGTCCTCATTTCCGCGTTTATGTATCTTTTTGTACAATAGTGGTTTGAAGTAACTTTTATTAAAACCATCTTAAAACCTTGCTCTGAGCGAATTCAGATAAAAAAAAATGAAGTGTGCGTCAGGGTTCGTGCAAGTGATGCCATAAAGCCCTATTTTCTATAAGTCTGTAGGGCAAATTGGGTCGGCGGTTCAACCGCGGTGCAAATTTGCCGAGTTAGTTTGTGGTATTAATCAATTCACTGATTTGCTAAGATTTTTTCTACTCACCTACGACAGCAAATACGCCATTCTATTTATGAAGCCTGCAAGCTTCTGACTCTGTAGGTACGGGCTTTAGAAAAGTTCTAACGTATTTCCTGCATGTCGTAAGAGGCGACTAAAAGACGGTAAAAAAGTGGTAGATGGTTTTAACATCGCCCAGGGCAGATTCACTCATTCACTCATCGCAGATTAATTCCATTTTGCACGTTTTCCGTTTTAAGTGCAGTTTCTGGTACTACAACTTTTAGTAGCCCTTTGCTATTGAGTGGTCGTTACTTGGCTTCCGGCATTGTTCAGAGTGAATTTCAATAACAAAAAAGCTAGACGTTTGTGTACGGTATCTGCGCTTTGCTGATCAGAAAAAGTCACCAATTATGTAAATATTCAGTGAGTTTTAGAACCATAACTCACCGCCATTTAAATTTCCCGAAATATCGCGAAGCGAACGTAGTTAGGCCAAATAGCAACTACATGCCTTTATACTTTACTATTGTGGAAATACAAGGTTTTTTGCTTACATGCAGATTATGACGTAGTGCACGAGCCATATAATTGAATCGTGGAAACGAAAGGCAGGAGCGAGCGAGAATACTTAATTGCCGATATAGTAAAACGAAAATTTATGAAATAATCAGAGCTAGAATAAACCTTGGCAACGATTTTGATGAGATGTAGTCAGCCTCAATTTTCTGCAATACATTCAGACAAAATGTGCTTGAAAATTGCAAATCGTACGTCTGTGAGTTCCTAAAACAAACTACACCCTGCTTAAAACGTCCCTGCAAATGAAAAACACTTGTCAAACAGAATTGATGTAAACAAATTTGAAATAATTGTTGGTTACAACGTTGGAGAAAAAAAAGCCTAATGATATCGTTGAAATTTACCCTTTTCTATAATTATCTCAGTACGTTTGCAATTTGAACGTAAACATTGCTGGCATATTGAATAATACCTCAAAAACAAAGCGTTAAATCGCACGCGCCCGTCTCGCGCACTTATGGAGGCTTTTCCAGAAGCGGAAAATCGGAGACAAATTGTGCTCGTTTAGAGCTGTCAAACGCGATGATCACAAACTAGGATTTCTTTGTAAATCTGATGTAAAAGCGTCCAAATCATTGGCGGCCATTAAATATATGACCAGATTAGTCGATTATACCAAAATATTTCGGCTGTCAGGCAAAATGGGACTTGTTACGGTCTTTGCATTAACGATGCCGCCTTTAAATATAATTTAATACAAAGGAAGCATTTATCGACAGTTCTTAACGGCTGTTATAAATCATCGTTCAGGAATTAATATTACAGAGTACGCTTAATCGTGGCATCTAATAATGGTTGCAGACTGGAAAATTATAACTGATGTACGACCTAGGGAATTATTTTCAAAAAAGGAATTTTTTTTTTAAAACATAATGCGCAATAGTCCCTCTTCTGACATCCCTTTATATCAACAATTCGAGCGCAAAAGGTTTGAGTATCTCATTTAATAGTTTCGCGAGTAGATGACGAATATCGAAGTCTTAATCGCCGCACCTGCTGATTTTAGCAAGGGGAATCCCCCAAAGTCACCCCCATCGTTGAGATTTTAAAACAACAATTCGAGTGCAAGCACCGTTCTGGTGATAAAAGGTGTCCTTTGGGAAGCTACTGCTGTTTTTGCCAAATCTGACGCCCTGAAAATTACCCACCCCCACCAGTGAGATACTGAAACAATTTGACTGCAAATACCATTCCACTGCCATAACATAGGGGTTGGATAGCTTGACATGGAATGTGCATTTTAAGGCGTCCCACCTGCTGATTAAGCCAAATCTGACGCCCTAAAAAGAAAAAGTACCCCCTCTACCATTGAGATTTTTGAATAATTTTACTGCAAATACCATTCCCCTGCCATAGCATTGGGCTTGGATAGCTTGACAAGAATCATGCATTCTAAGACGTCCCATCTTTTGATTCAGCGAAATCTGACGCCAATTTAGCGAAAGCTGACACCTTAAAATTACCTCCACACTACTGAGATAACTCATCAACTCGAGTGGAAACATCATTCCATTGTTGAATTGGAAATATCCGAACAGGGCATGAATACTTGTCCGTAGCGCCTTTGGATTGGCGAAATCTGTCGCCCCGTCCTTTATTCCGTGTAACCCCAAAAACACATTTCTATGTATCCCTCTTTTATGCCTCTGTGTAATCGGATTCACATGCTATATAGAAAGACTGTTCCATAAGAGGAGGTTATTTATTATTCAAAATCATAGAATATCCATAAATTGATGACGGAAAAAAGTTTTGGAAAATAGACAGAATAGTAAATCGAACGAGTGATTTAAAACAGGCGTCATTATCAGCAAAGTCAGAGACACAGGATTAGAAACTTGATTTGTCACAAATCTACAGCAGTAAAAATATGTTAGTAAAATTGTAGACCGATTGCTGATATACATAAGGAATTCGCATAGACAGAAACGATTGCGTAAAATATTGTGCTACAATATATTGCCATGTGCGGGTGAGGAAGTTCAACCACTTTTAAAGCAACACGAAGAGGCAAATATAGAAATTTCCTCTCTGTACTTGGTCCTCGAACAGTCTTTAGTCGATCCACCGTTTACAGTTCGTTTGCCAGAAACATTTGTGTTAGAAAATTTTTTTTCGAGCGCTGTGGTTCTTTGGAACTTTTGTTCTCCGCTGAGAGAGATTGAATTAAATCCGATATCTGGTTAAAAAGCTATTTTCTTGAGTTGCGTCACTGCGAGCAATGGCATTTTGACACACGTAATTTACTGCCTACAAAAAGTTCCTCTAAACTTGAATTTAGTATGGACTTCTATAAAACAAAAGATAACACGATAAACATGTCGCTGAATTTTTTGCAGGAGAAATTTTAGAGTTCTTGTCTCGAGTCAAATGCGTCAGATGTTGTAGTCCGTTCAAAGAATACCAAAAGATTAATAGATCACACTGTGTGTTCTTTGTAATCTGTTCATGTGTTACCAAATTTTCACCCTTCTGCTAGCTGTGATTCCAAGTGCTTTGCCGCCAAGTTAGGAAACAATTTTTTATAAAACCCTGTTACGAAAGATTTTGCCAATGCCTCTTTTAATCGAAAGTGAAAGATTTTTGTGTTTGAACCCGATTAATCTGACTGATGAACCAACGCCAGCTCTTCAACCAAGGAGTGCCGGAAACAGTGTATTCTTTCAGGGTTCATCTCTCACTTTTTAGATATAGCTTATCCTTGTAGCTTCTATTTATATTATCCTCCATAATAGTTGTTAGCGTTAGAATATTCATCCAATGGCAGTATTGTAGCATTGACTGCTTTTAGATATACTTGGTTATTTTGTACATGTGTTTGTCTTTGCAATAATTCCCCGATCAAATTTACCTAAACAAAAATTCAAAATTTTGACAAAACTAAACTACCGTTTGCATTTCACCAAATGAGCATCAGCTTTAAGAACAACGCCTATCTAAAGTATTGGTTCCGGTGTCCCTGAGTTTGATGAATCGGGGACAAATCCAAAAATCCTTGACTTTCGATTAAAACGGGCATCGGCAAAATCTTTTATGCTTATGAAAGATTATTTCATACATTGGAATCACAGCTAGCAGGAGCCTGAAAACATTGTGACATATATGAACAGATTACAAACAACACACAGTGTGATCTATAAATCTTCTTGAATTTATTGGGCGGAATACACCATGTGGTCGCATTTGACTTATGAGAAGAATGTCGTAGCGTTGGCGTACTTAAAAAATTAAGCGATGTGTTTAGCGTGTTATCTATACTAAAGTCAAGTTTAGACGAATTTTTTCAAGACAATGAAATACGTGTGTAAAAATTCCATTACTCGCTGTGAACACAACTCAAAAGAATAGCGATAAACATGATATCTGAGATGGTTCAATTCAATATCTCCCAGAAAAGAGAAAGAGAGAATCATAGCGCTTGAAAGAAGCTTCTCTAACAAAATTGCTTCTGACAAACGAACTATAAACATTTCTCACATCAATGGTGAACCGACTAAAGACTGTTTGAGGATCAAGCGCAGAAATGAAATTTGTATGTTTGCTTTTTCGTGTTGCTCGAAAAGTAGTTGAACTTACTCACCCACACATGGCAATATATTGTAGCACAATATTTTACGCAATCTTTTCTGTCTATGCGAATTCGTTCTGTATATTAGCAATCGGTCTTTTTGAAATACTATGAGAGGAGATTCTGTTTCAAAATTGCTGCGGCAAAACAACCACTTGAAGTGTTTCGGAGAGTTTTCCAAATACAATATTTGGTAATTGATTCTTCTCGGTAGATTGTCTTTCTATATTTTTTACGAAAGGCTACATTCAGGTGTCAAAATACATCCATTGGTACATCGAACCTTTTTTAACAATTTCTAAAATATATAGTGATGCTACGTCGACTTTTTAGCTCTGAAAGTGCGGGGGTTGGGGGTTACCCCTACGTATTTCATGTCCTGAAGGCAAGTAAAAACAAACAGATACCACTCACTTGATGGGAGAGGGATTGTAGGGTTGATGTTGGATGAGGGGTTGCAAAAGATCCTGTGCGATCGGCGAGACAAAACAACAATATTTTGCTACTCGTATAGACCGCCAATGTATTCATATAAATCTCTTACAGGTTGAATTTGTTTGAGTTGTTGGTTAGCCAGGTTTACCCAAATTGAAAATAACTTTTTTCCATCATCAAATTACGAATATTCTATCGTTTTGCATAAAAAATAAGCCACCCCTTATGGAACAGTCTTTCTATATATCATGCGAATCCACTGTCATAAAGAATGTCATAAAGATGTCGGGTAAAGCGCTACTACAGTTTTGAATCAAGTTTAGTACTGTAATATACAACCATTGCCACAGTTAAAAAAAAAAAAAAACGTGGAAAAAAATTCCCTTGCCCTCTCGGCAGATGTGATGCTTTACACAGAAAAATGGACGAATACCCCGTTTGGATATCTCCAATCCAACAATGGAACG
Organism: Styela plicata; assembly: GCA_963675895.2. NCBI lineage: Eukaryota > Metazoa > Chordata > Ascidiacea > Stolidobranchia > Styelidae > Styela > Styela plicata. The sequence continues at coordinate 22,661,472 of OZ023145.1, forward strand.
ATGTTTTCACTCAAGTTGATGAGTTATCTATCTCAGTAGTGTGAAGCTAGTTTTAGGGTGGCAGCTTTGTCCAAATCAGCAGACTGGACGTCTTAAAATGTGCATACTTTTCCAAGCTACCCAAGCCCTGTGATGTGGCAGTGGAATGGTTTTGGTACTAAAACTGTTGATATGTCTCAGAATGGGGGAGGGGGACTTTTTACAGCATTGGATTTAGCTAAATCAGCAGGTGGGACGTATTAAAATGCATATTTCTTTTCGATCTATCCATGACCTATTACATACAATTTCCCTGACTCGAGAATGGTATCTGCTTGGGGGTCGTGATTCACCCGATTTGAATGAAAAGGAAACACGAATAATGCTGAGCCATTCCAATTTCACAGCGCTGTCATTAGGTATGGTTCTGCACATTCTCCCGATTTTCCAGAGTTGAACGATATCAAAACAAGAACAACTCTGGGCTAGATGTCTGCCGGACGCCTCGTCGGCACACGGTGGTTCACGTAAGCACTGATGTTCATGAAGTGTATTATTGGCAGCTTATTTCTCGCTATTATTTGTGCAATTACCTGTTGATAAGTTTTGTTTGCACAGTCTAGTCCTAAGTTCCCTATATTGAGGTTCTAGTGAGTTCTAGGAAGATCCTACTACGAATAAAATGATAACACATCTACATGATTATTTTTGTTATTTTTATTAGAGATTCGATAAGAACCAACACATTAGGAATAAACAGACTATTTAGCTGGGTAAAGTTTGGAATTTTAAGTAATATTGGAGGAATTGAGCGAAATCTATCAGACATTAGCAGATCACAACTTTCCAGGTCGGTGAAATGGTTTGACAGTAAAACAGAAGGAACATATTAAATTGGATTTTTTGAACTAATAAAGAGAAAAATAAACCAGTTCATTACAACGCGGTCATTCCTGAAATAATTTCAATCAACTCAGTTGTGATGACAGCCTGTCTTGATCTATTGTACAACAAAGTCATCTTGTCAATAATTTCACCTGAAAAAAAAAGAGTAGGTAGGTTTGAGATAGAGGGAGCAGCAGAATATGTGCCATTAATTTATTAAGGTTGGGTCCAGATTCGATTTAGTATCCGCATAGAAATCTGACAACCCCCCTTAAGAATTCACATCACACAATGTTAGGAAGTTACAAGCAGAAATTACTCAGTTATATGCGCATTCCACTTATTATAAAACTTTCAGCAAAATTTACTGTCATTGTTTAAAAATATGACTTTGACAAGCTTGGTCACAAAAATATGACTTTTCAAGCTGCTATGTATCAGTAGCTCAAACTCAAAAAATGTAGCTACGGTACTGAAAAAGTGACACAAATACACAAAGACAAAGTTAGAGAGATAAAAAGTGTTGTACACGACTTTTACAGATATTTAAAGGCAAATGAGGAATCTGTTGACTTTTTTATAGCCACTTCTTAGGAGTGGATCACTCTGTCCAAGGCCATGTAACAGCCACTCATAGACGAACAGGGTTACAATTAATGGAAAGATATGATCTTTTCCTGTTTGGCTTAGCCTACCCAAGTTATTGCACCCTGGGTTGAGCAGTGGGCAAGGATAAGCTAGCCGGACTCGCCGAGGCTTGAACTCGGAAAGAAGATAGAATAAAGAAATGAATTAGTAGTATCTTTTTTAACAGGAAGAAGGCAAACACATTTTAATCATTTGGTACTTGGAAGAATACCAAATTTTTAATGTAGACTGAGGCAAGAAATCAAATCCTTGATTTGCATAACAAAAAAATTATCCGGACTAAACTTACCGGCATTCTTAGTAGCGCCGTCCATGCACACCATCCTAGCCCCCTGTTCACTGGCGTAATTTTCTTTCAGCGTATAGTAAATAGTATTAACTAGTTGAAATTCTTGATAACTTTGCAAAACGTCAGCATCAATGGAATCAAACACGGCCATACTCGCTATAAAGAAGATGAAACTAGAGATGTAAGTATTAGAATTTCGAATCGATTCAAATCAGTGCTAATTTGAATAGATTCTAGGATTTTGAAGAAAATTCATTGGGATTTTAATAGATTTCTGTTGCGCTGCATGCATGAACTCCTGTGGTCGTAGGACCTCGGAAGATATTTCAAAGTTATTTGGCTAGTTGGTAATATTTTATGATAACTTTTTCGAATTTTGTTGAGCTTAGTTGTAAAATCTATACACAGCATTCTTGTTCAGTGTCCCTCGAACTGGAACAACGAATGTGTTTTTGGTTTGTAAACTAATACATAGTATCTTACAACGGTTGGGAATGATTTATTTTTAGGTAAAATCTTATTCTAAAAGATTCGATTCTGAATTATTTTATTGGAGATTCAATTTGAAAAAAAAAATATTTGAAAACTTGCATCCCAAGATGTAATGTTCATGTCTAGCAACTAGCAAATAAAATTCACTTTTTTTTCAAATCACTTGTCTGTCAACGATCATCCATAAAAGACTTATAACGGACTTGATAAACCTCGAGATGTGTTATGTTATTACATTTTCAATTACCAGTGTAGCCCGAAGATAACAGATGCATTCATTACTTTCTGCCAACATGGTTTGAAATTTTTTATCAGATATTCGAAACAGAGCAAAACATCAGCATAGAAAGCGCAAAAAAAGCTTGGCATTGCAATAGGCATCTTAATGATTTTACATTGAATTTTTCAAGACAATATTGATCATTACTTACGTGATGCACTGAGGGTTTCTGTTGAATAGATAGGTTGCTGGGTAATAACTTGAGACATGGCGGATCTGCAAAAACGAAATTGTCAACTATTCTCTAGATATAGTAGGAATTGGTATAGGTATGTTCTGATCATTTTTTTTTTATTGAAATTTGCTCTGAATAAAGCCATTAGTCACTTAAATATCAAAGAGCCACTTCAAGATGTGAAAACAGCAATCGCAAAAATGAGAAACATCCCAAGGTATAACAAAGTGCAGTTAGTGATGTGTGCCTTTGGTGATAACAGCGTCTACCACTTGTATACTAACTTCAATTCCAATATTAAAAAGGACGTCGATAAACAGCTTTACCAATAAGACTTATAAATTTAACTTGAATGTAATTTTCTATAAAGCTTACTTGAAATAATTGTAGAAAACTTTTCCATGTTCATATTTGAAACCACTTTCCAAGATTCCCACAGCAATAGAACTGGCATCTAAGAATGTTGGAGCAATTCTACCCAACTCTTTGCATTCCATCAACATATCTTTTGGATTTGATCTAAAATATAATTAAGACATGAAGGTGTAGAAATTAGATACATTATTTCATGTGCATATAACTTACAGTAAAAGAATCGGACGGTATCAAATATTTGAGAATAGGGTATGGAAATGCAATGCACACAGCATATATTAGGAGCAATGAATAATGTATGCCTGGTCGAAAATTAAATTTTGTCAAGCATGAGCAAGAGATAAAATGTGATGCAGCCTCTTACACAACAAAAAATGATTCACATATTTTTGATATCGGATATTGTGGGTTCATGATTTGGATTGTTGAAAGATGTCTAAAAAATCTATATCACTCTCTTGAACTTACACTTGAACAATGAGTTTCGATTTATCTCCAATTGTAACTATCTTTGTTTCCACTCCTTCAGGTAACTCCTCAGCGTAACCTTTCATAGCTCTGACAATATTAGAATGCAGAGGTCCACACAGACCACGATCAGAAGTACATGCTATCATCAACTGTTTTGGAGCTGTGTTCTCTGTAGGTATCTCAGTTTTCTCAAAAATAGCTGCAAAGAGGTGCGTTTAAAATTAAATATATGGCAACTTGCATTATAAAAAAACTCAGCACTACATGTGAAGGAAATGGATTTTAAGACATATAACTCACCAGGAACTAAAATATTTTGATAGCAGTTTCATTTGTTGTCAATAATTAGTAATAGATAAACATCAGCAATATAAAAATACCTATTTCAACGAATCAGTCCACAAGTAAAGATTCAAAACATTAAAGTAATAAAAAGGTTATACCTAGTGCTCCAGTTCCATACACTCTGGCAGGTCTCAAAGCCTTTTCAGCCTGAGCATACTTGGCAGCTGAAATCATCTTCATTGTTTTTGTAATCTTCTGAATATTCTTGATAGATTTGAGACGAATCGCCACTAGAAAATTTTATGAGAACATAATCTTCAATGTATTTCAATTAAAAAAACCTGAACTAGAAGATGAAGTGAACTTTGAACCATTTGCATTTCTGATTTAAAATCAGCTAAGGCAGATCACATAGGAAGTCTCGATGGAATAATATGTCTACAAAAATTACGCAGATGTTCAATATTATAATTTGATAGTCTTTGACTAAAATTATTGTCATGAAAAGGATTCATAAGAGTTATGATAGGAGTTCATAGCACAATTTTGAAATTTTTACAGAATTTTTGATTTTCCAAAAGTCAGTTTGTACAAAAAATGCTAAATATTAATAATTTACTATATGAAGTACAGATATACTTATTACACACATACGTATTACTGTATGACGCTTGGAACATTGACTAGAAAAATGAGACATATTAACACAACTTTCGTGATTTTTTATTAAAAAATAATACTGTTCCGCACTTACTTATTGGTCAACTATGCACACAAAAAAAAGCATTTTTATTAAATATACTCGTAAGAGAAAACTTATGAGTTACTGGTTCCTCGTTGCTCCCAGACTGATTGTAATAGCAAGATAAATCTCGCATCCAGGTTAAGTTGCATGGTGTAAACATTTTCAAATCTGAATTGCATACTATGAAATAAAGTTCATTTCATTTCCCTGCTTAGAATTTCAACACAATCAACAAAAGAAACTTCAGATTTACACTTATAACCCCATCAATCTTTAGTTTATACGTTACCTGTTTACAGCACAGGAGAAATACCGTACAGTATGAGTACTGAGCAAGAATTTACTGTTTAGTGAAAGCAGATTTTTTGTTGGCTGGAAATGATGAAATACCTATCGAAACAGGCCACTTTACAGCATTAATAGACAATGAGATTAGTGAATTTTAATAAAGATGTAAAAAGCAAACTCACATTCTTTCAGCTTCCCTGAGGAATGGCGAACTTGAGAACTGCAATAAAAACAAACTATATTCTGTCATCCCAGAAAAACATTCATATAACTATGTGTTATCAGAATAAGTTACAAATAGAAAGTACTTCTGCCTTGGACAGCTGGATATTCAACACCTAACTCAACACTTCGTGAATCCCAACATTTCATTTTTGTCTGAATGTTCACAAATCCAAAACACAACTTTTGAACCATTTATATTTACCGTATTTCAATTTCAAACAAACATGTCCGCAGTTTATCCTCAACAAATGGGGACAAGTTGGAGGTTAGCGGTACCGGTAAGTCGAGTGCTATAACAGGGTAGCCTAGTTACAAACTTACCATTGTGGTGAAAATATTACTGTTCTTGAAACGGCAAACATCCTTCAGCTTATCCGTAAATACCAAACGATTGAAACACAAAACTGGACCGCCGAACAAAGTTAGAAAAGCCAGCACCGAATAAGCAAGTCCACAACCCAGGCTACACCACAACTCTGAACTCCTCAACGTCAGAGGTCATGACGTCGGACAAAATTTCGCGGCGTGGCAAAAATATTTGAAAAGAGAATGTTAAAATATAACCTTTATTTAAAAAAACGCTTGATAAAAAAATTGTTGTCTTTTTTAAATACCTTATTCAACATAATTTATATTACAGTATCAGATTTTGCAAATACAATATAGAATATCTGTGACTACTCTGATGCGTGTGATTAATGCCACTACAGTACAAAATTCGAATAACTCCAGAGAGAAAGAGAGAGAGATGAGATTTTCCGATTATCATACATGTGGTCACCTTAGCAAATCTTACAGAATAATTCTGTGGGAGTGACAAAGCAAATGTGCAACTGCACCCTTTAAAAATGATCAATGTATTTAAAATATATTCCTTGTCATCTTTTGTAAGGCAAAAATTTCAATACATATGCAGTTTCTAAAAAAATTAACGGATTTCGAAAACAACGCTTATTTCAGTGAACTGCCCCCGGAGTAACGAATATTTTAAAAAACTTTTCCGTGGATGCGGCTTAAAATTTTAAGACGGCGCCTCATGAAACACCCATAATGAGCAAAAAACTAAATGGTAATGCGAGGCATCTCTGACTTATAGATAATTTTTTTCTCTCAAGTTTTAGTTCGTTATATCTAATACAATTTGAGTTTTCAATCACGAAAATGTCTCCACATAATCAAAGTATTACACTTATGTTAGACTCCCAGTCACAACATAAGCAATCTAAAATGAACAACACTGAAATATGAATCGTTCTTTTGAAGTTCTTCGGCTGCATAACAAATTCTAAACACAGTACATCAACTATCGACTAAACTCTTTCCATCACAAGAGAATTCCTAGTACTTATCATCTTGAAAATAATTAAATTAGAATCAGAACCACAGACCTCTTCCAAATTCCGATACACTACATTCCTTAACTAATGAGCTATTGCGTGAAGACCAAGAACAAGAAGTTGGACTCCAGTACATTTGTACATCGTCAACAAAATTAAATCATTGTAAATCATTTCCCCCGTGGGTTGAGAGTATGTAAAAGGTGCCTTATATACTATGTCAAAATAGCCCGAGTTATGCCATTTCTACAAAAATGATGAAAATGTAATCACCGCAACAAACACACAAATTTACAAAACACATCAGCATACTTAAAGTAAAATGGATAGGTAATAACGAATATTTCTGCCAGTGCAGACGTAAAACTCTTGATCCCATTTCAAAAAGAAAAAGTAGTACAATGGTTTTTAGAACATGAAGTACGCCTTTTATGAAATACTTAAATAATCTCGAACTTTTCCAACGGTGGTGCCAGAGAAATATTTTTTCGTACTCATCATTATTAACTTCATCATGTATGTACCTGAAATGGGCGCTGAGGTTAGCCACAGACAAATATATCCGGTTCGATAGTTAACAGTCTTTGAGATTTCTTGAATATGATTTACGAACAAATTGACCGTGGAGGTTGAAACCAATTACAGGTTGAAAAGATAGATCATACAGTCTTCGTGGTTCACCACAAATTATCTAATTTATGGTACACTTTAAGTAGAGCTTAATACAACCAAATATTCCAATTAAATAACAAAACACACATGAAAAACAATAGATTACGGCATCTGATATTAGGCTACCGGAAGGGCTAATCACCATTTATACACAAGTAGAAATTGTCATATTATAGACTAAACATCCCTAACTGGCAGTAGAAAAAGACAACATACAGCTTCCTAACATATCTAAATATATGTCGGTATTAACTAAACACTGAAATATCAACTAATAAACAGACATCAACTTCAATGAGGGAAAACTGTAATAAATCAGGAAAACACGGGGATATTCCGAAAAGCGCGGGAACGAGCTTCACAGCTGTAGCCTATAAATGGAGCGCAGAGCTGAGTCTGAGCATATGCTTAGTCAATCATGATAATTGAACTACAGCAGACAAAATAAACAAACATACTTGGATGTCTCACGTGCCTGGGACAAGGTGAAAAAAATTTTAAAAACATTCGAAAAAGGGGAAAATTGAAAATACGCTTTTTTATACTATTTAGCGCGTATAAATACTTGGCTTTATTATATGTCCATGTCGTATTAAATGTCTGACATCTAGTGTTCTAGTCTAGGAATAAGTGAAGGGTTTCTAGTCTGCGAGTTCCAAGGTAACATATTTATGTTTAATGCTCCATTTTTTATAAATATATATATGTCCACAACTGGAATCTGTGTTTTTTTTTGATTTCAAGTACTAGAATATTACTTCTGATGGGCAAAAAAAAGAACAATATTTCCTGAGTTTTATGCCCAAATTTTTTCTCTCTTGAATGGTCTCCGAATTTTTATGCCCCGCCGTCGAAAAAGTTTGAAAATATAAATTTTTGGAGTTTAACAGATATTTCGTGAGAAAGCGTAGCCTGCTTTCAATTTGCTACAACTCTCAAGAAAACATGAATGTACCAAAATATTTAGTTTAACAAGATTTTATTTATTTTTCTCCTACAAATTAATTTACCCTCTCAATCCATTTCAAATTTGTAACTTTTGAGAAAGAATAGATTTACCAAAATTTTTTATTTTAACAAGGTTATGCTGATTTTTCACTTTTAATTAATCTCAGACTTACTGTTTATGCCCTACCCACCATAGAAAAAGTCGCAAATATTCATTTTTTACCGCTCTTAGCGACTATTCAATAAATAAAAAACATGTTTACAATCCTGTGTTTGAACCGGATTTAAAAACTCCACATATACTAAATATCGATATCGATAAATACTAAAACGTGGCTTATTAAGTGATAGCTAATTCACCGTAAACGGGCATCATTAAATATCTATCATCTGGATCTGTGTCTGGAAAACTCCGAGACGCTTGACTTCGTTTACAGTTGTTCCAATTTAGAAACGATGTAAAGCCAGAAAAAAAAAAAACAGAATCATATAATCCCATCGTCGTGCTAGTGTAAAGTACTGCTATATGGTTACACATAAACTCACCTGATCCTTTAAAAGACAGGCTTTATCTAGTAAACGTTCAGTTGTAACAGTATTGCTCGATATTGAAAAGGTTTATGAAACAGTAATAAAGACAGGTTTAATTATCTAACCATCGACGCAGTTAAATTTTATCGCTGCTGTGATTACATTTTTGTCGGTTTATATTGGAAATTATTGACCATACAGTTATGTAGGGGGAGAGACGGAAAACGTAGTGGGATTTCATCAATTGTAGGTTGCAAAGTATATTTTGCAAAAATATTTGTATGGGAACACTGATAAAATGACACCCGCGTATACAGTATACGTTTTGGATTCTGTCGGAATTCTTCTAAACTGACAGTGGTAGCTCGACGACTGGTGCGTGCTTTGTACTGCATATGCTGTTTGTTGTATATGACTACCCGATAAAAAAGGAGACTAGTTCATGATTGTGCAACCATATAAAGGTATTATGGTACTAAACTTCACTAGACCCAATAAGTTAGTTCAAATTTAAAAAGAATCCACGTAGCGTTGGTTGGTTCAGATTAGTATTTCAACGCTTCTCTTTAGCTTAGTTGCCATAATGTTATTCTCATATGAGGAACTTCATTTCATAAAATTCTATGCAATCAACATCGTTTAACAAATTCATCTGCAGTATGCCACTTCCTTACTGATTTTTGGATTGTCTAATATTACCAGGGTCATAAACTGTTTAATGTCTTCTCAAGACACTACCAAGTTTACTGGAAAGTTTGTGACAAAGTTGTTGCAAAAAGGTTTCAAGGACTCAACAAACACCAAGTTCCTTGCCAAAGATCCCGCTGTAGAAGTTTGCGGCGAACTTATTCGTGTTTTTGTTTTAGAAGCGTGTACCCGCGTAGCGAATCAGGCACAGAAAGAAGAATCCTCAACTTGTGATGTGGAACATGTTGAGAAAATATTGCCCCAACTTTTACTAGATTTTTAATTTTTGGAAAATTTGTGCTGCTGACTGTACCATAACATTGATAAAATCTCAAGAAGCTGGGAACGTTCTGGTCGATACAGGTGGACCTTGGAACAAGAACAATCTCATAAAGCTATTAAAAGAAAAAGGACTTTCTGTGAATGATATTGACACTCTGGTTTGTACACATGGGCATTCCGATCATGTTGGAAATCTAAATATATTTTCAGGCTCTTGCAAAATCATCGTGAGTCATGATGTCTCTCTGGGCAACATCTACGAGCAGTTTGATTTTTGTTCTGAAATATCTTATAAGCTTTCAAATGACATTGAAGTGTTGCCAACTCCTGGTCATACACACAGTGATGTATCTGTTGTCGTTAGAAACACAGACTATGGTACAGTAGTTATTGCAGGAGATTTATTTGAAAGTGAGGAAGATCAGGTCGATGAAACTTTGTGGAAGAGTAACAGCGAAAACATAACACTTCAAAGTGAAAATCGTCAAAGGGTTCTGGACATTGCTGACTACATTATACCAGGACATGGCCCAATGTTTATTGTAAAGAAATAGATTGACTGAATTCTTTTATATAAGATCGGATTTTTATTATTCGCCATACTGAGCTTCTTAATTAAGCAGGGGTACAAATAAGGTTCTTGGACGAGAGCACACCATACTCTCACTTTTTTCTACATGCGAGTATTTGAGAAAATGAATCCCGACAGTTTTGCGTATAAAAACTTTCAGTGTTGTACTTGAAATTGACAACTTTAAAGTACGGTTCATTGTAGGACGACAAGAATGTTTTAAGCAATTGTAGAGGAAATTCATGAACATATTTCAATCAAATACTCTCATTTATGAACAATTCGCTCTTCGTCACGGAAGGGTAAATCATATATACTCTCATCAAGTTTCGGTTCCCATGTTCCCGAAACAGCCTCTAATTCAATGAGACTCCAGGATCACGGATAAACCGGTAACACTCGTCTGACAAATAGAATTTAACCCCATGATACAGTCTGCTTAACTGATAGAAACAACCCGTAGATATACTATTATCACTTCTGGTCTTTTAACCCACCACAACTAGTTTAGCTCAAATTGATGCCAATTTTAAACTGCAAGACCTCGCCCTAATATACCGGTAGTGTTAAGCAATGTTGCTTGCCACTACATGATCCGAAGAAGTTTCAGTGTTTAGGTCTAGTTCAAATCATCCTTTGTTAATAATATACTTTTTTCAATAACAATATATTTTGTTACATAGATTTAAAATCATATGAAACAGGACTAGATTTAAAGCAGCTAGTAAAATATACAAAAGAAAACATGAGCACCAGTAAAACCTAATAGATTACACTGCGACTAAACCCTCCCATCACTTTTTTTTTGACCATGAAAGGATTGCATGCCAAACTCTTAAAAAGGAATGTGACATTATTTTATAAGGAGTCCACCCAGGTTCTAGTATAGATATTCAGTTTGGACTACTTAATGTGTACCTGGGCATTTTCATCACATCGCAATTCGGTCGCAAGTAAAATCAAAATTAGGGAATAGTCTAACGCAACAAACAATTTTAACAACATAGGGAGTGAATAAAGCCACATTTTGCAGCAAATTTTGTCCCTGTAGATTGGGATTAATATTTTTAAGGTGGATTTCACCATAAATAGGTATACAAATAGTTCTTAGACATCCTACTGAAGGACATTCCGAAATAACTTTTGAATTGGAGGCCGGTTGATTACATGAAAAAAGCCATGCTAATATTTTTATATCAGCTATTTTTCCCAATATTATTATTTCCAATAGCAATATCTAAAGCTAACAATGAAACCCTCAACCATTGACGGTAACACTGAAATATCAATGAATCTTTGTGTCGAAATACGAAAACAGGGTAATATCACAGGTAAGGTTAAGGTGACATCAACAATGAATTGCAGTGAAATAAAAATAACTGACTAAAAATCAACTACAGAGGAGTTATAAAGAGTAAGTAGATGCTCTTAGCGAACAATTTCTAAAATAAAATATGATTTTATATAAAAAAAACTCAATGACAGATTTACAGATTGGTGCAGAATAAAGTAGTTTCATAGAGAAGTGCACAGGATCTCATTCGTGTTTATGATGTCCAATAGCGTTTATTTGCAATGCGTTCGTCGTTAGCAGGGCTGGTCATTACCATTACCATGGTTGTATAGAAGTTGGTAAGTCCCATGTGCTCAGACCCAGCTAACATTTGTATTATTTCTGTGATCTTCTGACAATGGACGTTCAACATGAACAACAATCTTCGTTCCCATTTATACTTGTTGCTGGAAAGCTTGATCCTAGAAGGCCAGCAACATTGTTAAGTGTTTATTTCTGAAATAAAAGACAATATCCCTGATCGAAACTGGAGCAAATTCTGAGAAACTTTCACCGTTCAGCGTATCAAGCCACGTGTAGATGTTGCTTTTGCTGAAAAACCCGTTAAAACGAGATCAAAACATTGCTTGAACGAATTTCGCAATCGCGTATATAAACTTTGATCAGATTCATTCCTGGGTAGGTCTACGATTTTGTAATGATTTTTAATGGAATATTGAAACATATCATACATAACAGACCAAGGCTGAATCAGATTCTATTTCATGAACTAATCAATATTTGAAAAAATGCCAAAATGTTTTGTTATATTGAAGGGAATATTTAAAATCTGTGAAACTACGACACATAGAATAGTATTTTTGCTCAGTCAAGCCCGTATATTTGTGCAAACAGGCTGTCCAGGCATGATACATGCTCGATAAAATATAATTTATATGATTTTATAAGTTTATTGAACTACAAAAATGTGAACTGGATTCGCTTCAATTGGACATTTATCCAGATCAAGTTAAATTCAAAAATGACCACTTTCCTCGAGGTCACATTTGTCCGACAAGGTTTGTCACTAGCTAAAATGTATAAACAATGAGCTTAATCAACTGGATAAATCAAATATTTCAATAATCTCACCAGCTGCTACCATGATCTCCTGCTATGACGCTTCATCGTTACTATCAGCAGGAACCCATACGATGGGTCCTGATTGATCATTGATTACTTCCTTTATTATCGAATATAAATGATCTATACTTTCTCCTTGTACGACAGCTGAAATTAGTAAACAATGCTATCAGCATTGACGACGGGAGGTTTTTTTGTTTGGAAAATATACTATTGAGGGCAAAAATAATAAAAATATGTAGGATGTGCTATAGCGTGCAATAATTTTGCACAACTCAAAAAATTTTGTGGAAAATTCACACAAAGATCCGCAACTTTCGCGTCTTATTTTGTTGATTGTGTGATCAAGTTTGCAAATTCTTACCATACTGAACAACAATCTGATACATACATTATTATTACTTCTATCCAGTAAGAAGAATGTAATCAAGTTTTGCTTGTGCAAATTACTTTTGGAGCACACCATTAGGATATTTCTTTTACCAGACAGAAATAATGAATTTCTCTCACATAGGGCTGAGCAATTTGATTCGAAGCACAATTTATCTGAATCAATTGTGAATTGTTTATAGGAAAAAACGTGCTGAATGAACTAGAATTTTCATTTCTTAACGATAAAATGCAGTTGATTTTGGTTAAATTAGACCAAAATCGATTATATTTTGTCGTTAAAATATGAAAATTGTTTATCCTATCCTAGACATTGAATATGAATTAAAAATATACACTGTTAACTATATATAAATTTCTGGATTTTCACAATGGAGACAAGTTGTAATACTAAAATGGCACATTTGTTATTTACATGGAATTACTGATTCGATCAGATTCGAAAAAATTATTCGAATCAGATTCAAATTCCACAAATGATTCCATTTTGACCAGCCCTACTCGCACATCCTTGACACAACTCTTAATATTAAGGTAGACATACCCGTGAAAAATTCTCCAAATTCTTGCTCACATTTGACTGCTCTCTCATATATTTTCTTTGCTTGTTCTTCTACCAGTCGCTTATTTAATTCCCTAAAAAAACATTAGTCAGTACTTGAGTATAACATATACAATAAAAATGTTTTTATCAGGGAATGAACGAAATATATTAAACTTCAACCAGATCAGAAAATTCCCTTATTCAAGTATTAGCCACCGATGGACCACACAGGTACTGTGATCCATCATCGGTGACCCATATTTACATCAATAAACCATATTTTGACAAGAACATGTTTTGATGAAATTTTGTCACAGGGAAAGGATGATAATTTGGTTACCTAAAACATTTGATTAGAAATTCGTAAAATCAAAATATTCTAATCAATCTTTCTATTTTTTCGGGATTCAACAGGCTTAGAAAAGGTATATTTTTCGAGAAATAAACTAACTTTTCGTGTATTGGGCGATATTATGGTGAGATGATTGAATCATATAATAGATCTGTTCAGCAAAACTCGCTCGATCCGATTCCTGATTAAAAATATATTCTATTTTGATCAGCTCACCACCTGACTAATTACTGTACTAAAGAAAGAATATTATTTTCAGATAAATTAAAATGAAACTCACATTAACCATTGTATTGATTTAGGTTTGATGAAAATAGCGATCGGCCATAGGCCAGAAACTTGTAACCTTTTGATGGCACTTCCTGATACATCAAGTATGCAGTGTTTTTTCTAAAAACAAGACAGATATCATAATCACAGAATAAATTTACTGCAAGTAAAAGTAATATAATAAAAATCCTTTGTAAAAGGACATCGTTGTACATATTTTGGCAAGTTTTCATAAACAGAAGTAACACATGTGAATAAATGGCGGACTGCTTTTAAGCAAAAGCAATCTTAATGCCATCCTTAATTTGCTCCACAACTATGACACGTAATCTCAAAAAAATGTTTCCTATTCAACTGTCTTTTTAATTCCCAGTCAGAGAAATTGTGTCCTGAGCTCGTTTATCCAAGTGTGAGACACTGCTGGCCCATCACTGGCTCATGCTTGACAAAATAAAATTACTGATTGGGTTGGCGTTATTGTTACATGGTTAAAACTAAGACTCACTTTTTCTGCAACATCTTTAACAGACTGTACACTCGTACCATACAAATTCTCGTTATATTGTCCTGCTTCAATAAACAGATGATTTTGAATATCTTTTTCCATTTGTTCGCGGGAAGTAACAAAATGGTAATCTTGTCCATCATTTTCATGTTCTCTTCGCTCCCTTGTTGTATCTGTACATAAGAAGGAAAAAAAGATCATGCAAGTACATCGTTTTAAATCCAACATGCCAAACTATAGTAGAACTTGTTAACAAACAAAAAAACGATGCTGATTAATTTTATACAGTGAAAATCAAAATAGAATTCACAGCAACAAAACGATATAAATGTTGCTTGCACTCAGATTTATTAAATAGAGTAGGATATTCCACTGGGAAACAGGCATGATGTGACTTATATTCCATTTAAACATAATGAAATATTTGCATATTCACTCAGTATTCCATACAAGAAAAGAAGTAATAAAAGTCATTAAATGAATACCAGAACTAAAATTCTATATAAAAAATCCTATTTTCAACTGCGTTCTTATATATGAGCAATGTTTGGGAACAATACCGCAAAGTCATCATAGAAGTTGAATTTGAAAAATTAACATTAAAATGTCACTTACGAGGTACGCAACTTCCAAACTTTTCTGGATTTTCTGCAACGAGATCGTCATTTATCCTGTCTTTGAATGGACCAAGTATCACAACAGGCCTTGTGTACTTCACTGAAAAGGATGCAGATAAATTAGCAGACAGTCAAAAAAACTTAAAATATTGAACTTCAGGAAATAGAAGGAATTGACAAGAGAAGGGCTGTATTTGTAATCCACAGATATTTAAACAGTTGTAACTGTTGGGAGAAAATTTGTACAAGTATATTTTGTTAAGTATGAATCACTGGGTGGCACATTTGTAGCACAGCAATATTTATTTTGGGGTATGGTAAACAATTAATGTGATATCTGACAATGAGATATTAGTCATTCTGAACAGAATATTCAAGCTTGTTGAGAGCAGCGAGAGCAACTAAATAAAACATTGGAATAATACAAAGAAAACAACTCACATTCTTTCTGAACAACAGTTTCATATGATAATATATTTTCTTCTTCTGGAAAAAAGATGAAAGAAATCTTAATATGGGTTTACCTTGTAAATTGTACAGTCTGATACTATCGGGCTCAAATTCAGAAAAAGAAACTCATATTTCTGTGGGATGAGAACATGTTATTTTCGTATTTTAGAATATTTGCATATTCCTGATTTTTAGAACCTCATCAGTACAGATAGATGGGTGGCTAAAATTAAATATCTGTTGAATTCAGATTTTGAAGAAACTAACTTTTACAAATATAATCAAAAATATTTTCAGACTTCTTTCTGAAAAATGTATTCTTTTTTCAATATGTCCATTTCGATTTACTGGGAAAATTGAATCGAATAATTTATAATTCGCAAATTGAATAAAATATTTTGTAAAACCCTAGTACAGAGCACAAACAGATCACTACAAATACCAAGCTAAATAAACATCTTACTTAAACTTGTTTCACTGTCGCTAGGATGATTTTGTACGAGATGATCTGAAAAATACAAAGAACAATTTAAACAAAAAAATCAATTACGGAAAAACGCAATTTAAAATTCAAAAATCATCATAAACCTTTTTATCATGTCAGAACCATATGTATTCACATAAAGACACAAACTAGATTTTGGGTTGGATTAGAATTATAACAGGTTTTCATCAAAACATGACCATCAAAATGGCAGATCTTGTTTGTAGACTTCAACATGCTTAAATTAACTTAAACAAGAAAAGCAACTCAAAGAATATAATACAATAACATAAAACCACATCATTATTCAATGACATACAATAAGAAGATGTAGGTTGTAACCTCAGTCAAACAACCTAGTGCTAAGTATGGAATGTGCTGCCAAAGCACAGTCCATATTGGGCTCATGCTTGACAAAATCAGTTTGTTTTGGCTCTGTCAGAAATATAATATCTTTCAGTAAATCCAATGAAATATTACTTCTGGATAATATCCAATTACAATTGAACACAGGGAGGTCAATTGAATAAAATGCTTTGCGTCAAGTAAGGACTATGTTTGGAGAGATCAGAGGGCATGGCCCATCTATGAATCATGAATCAATATGTTCGGATTAAACAATTTTTGGCTACAACGAATCAGAAGTTTTGATTCATCTAGTTTTATGTTTATGTTTTTGTGGTCAAACAAAGTTCCAAAACATTTCTGAATAAATAATGGCAAGCATATTGATGGCAAATAGCGTCGATTATTTTGTGCCCATTCGATTTACAACATAATTCTTATATGAACAAACAAAGTATAATGAAAAGAAATGTTCCGATTATGACTGACAATTTTTTGTTCAATTTTCAGCAGAAAATCTCAATATTGAAGAAATATGAAAGACATAATTAGCATAACATCTCGTCAAACATACATCAATACTTATCCATCTATGGATGGCTTGAAAATGCATGCCCTCTAAACCGGAGGTGTGATAACTTGGACAGGATTAACTAAACCGGAATCTGCTTCCATAAGTTATCACCCACATAGAACCTTGCTCGGGGTTATCCAATACACTACATTATTGTAAAATAATTGAGGTATAACTCAAATTTGTAAAAATATTGTTCCTGAAGTCATATATTTTCAAATCGATGATATAAAACTTTGGAAAAAAATATCTACACACAATTAACAAAAAAAGAACTTACTTTCCTGATCACTAACATCATCAAGATTTTCTTTACTCTTGTAGAACGGAAATTTTCTGCTGAATAATAAACTCTTTTTCCTCTTAACATTGTTTAGTGAATCCTAAATAAAAAATATTTACTATTACATTACTATTCATGCAAGGTATTTTGATAAGTTTGCTCAAGGTAAGCAGCAGAGTGGATAGTTTAACACTTCGAGATTCTAAAAAAACACATGTTTGAAATCCTACAAAAATATTTATTTATACCAGTCAAATGTAATCATTGAATATTAATAGGCGTTTTTTTGTTCACTGAAATTCATCTTAAGCGAGGTCGAAGGCAGTGCCTAAAAACACAATACTCTGCGTTTTTTGTTTGTTATTACTCAACCTTGCGTTCTACGATAGGGCAACGCTGCGCATGAATTTTGTTTACTCTTTCGAACACAACCGAATGGTATGATATGCAAGCTACAAGAGTGTATTCTTTTTGTTGCGTGCCCTTGTACTTTTAAGGCATGCAAATACAATTAATGCAAAGCAATGCAGACATGTATTGGTGTTTTTTGTTACATGGTATGTATTGCAATACATCGGTAAGACAACTTGAGTGTATTGTGACCTTGAAAATAACCTACTATTGTTCACTTCACTGCAAAGAGGTACTACGACTTGCAGTGCCGGCAACTGCACTCACACAAGCGGAAAACACCCCAAACAGAACTGAACTTCTATGACAAAGTACAGTGAGTGGTATCTGCTCTGGGCAATGGTAGTAAGTTGACAGCTTCTGAATAAAATTTGCATTAAATAATTCCTTTTCTCGGAATATTTGAATCAAATATAAGCCAAAATTCAGAATATGCTACTCGAGTATCCTGTATTTGTGGTCCTGAAGATAACTTTTTACGTTTACAAAATTTGACTTCATCACAACAAAGAAACTAGATACTATTCCTTTATAAGAATATTACAGCATTATACTTACTCTTCCTTCTATACTTGTCGGTTGATTTTGTGTAAATTTGACTTGTTTTAATCTTGCTCGTTCTTTTCGCTCTACTCTTTGTTTTGATGGCACTACGCCGAATTCATTGCTGTCCCTACCTCCCTCCTGAAACATAAAAGGAAATAGAAAAAGTTTAATATCATTTATCCAAAACTTTTCTAATTAGTTGATTCCTTTCGAGCACTGCTTCCCATCTTGCTTGTCGAATTGAACAAAAAGTCCAGTGGTGATCCGTTGATATACAATATGCTAGGATTACATTTGGGAAAATAAGAGCAATGAAAAATAATTTTACACATTGATAGCAATCATGCAGTCACAATGTAACCGAACAGTTCATAATACATTAGAGCTACCGCGATATATGTTTGCTTTGTACAGTACCGGCAATGGGTAAATGATTCATTAAAAAAGAATTGATATAAAGTAAATATTAAGAATTCACACAAATCTGGAATGAAATGTTGCAACAAAGCTATATGGACGATTCATTGATACCTTGCCATGAAATAATTACTCTGCTATAAAGTAGCAATATTAATGATTTATAAGTCTTTCGTATGGCTTATCTTTGAGAGACATGTGATCATTCCATTCTGCGTCTTAAAATATAGAGTACCTGATATTCTGCTAATGTGGTTTAAAGATAAAAAACAACCTTCCACTAAAAACCAATCACAGAATTCCAAACGGGAATCTTTTTAATAGTACAATCTTTGCACCCCCTTGAAAACAAATGTTTTAAAAGACCATCTGGGTCTTGCGTTTATCAGTTTTACATTTTGATTATTATAAACCTACCACTCGTCTGGCTTGCCACCATTCATCATCACTTGCATTGGTAACATGTAGTACATCGCCATATCGAAATGATAAACCTGGAATTATTAACAAAAATGATTGTTTGTTATTCAGCCTAGTCATAATATATTTACCATCTATTGTTTATTCTAACTTATTCGGTAGTATTAAAAGAAAAAAATTTCTCAAGTAAGCCAACTGATTAAACAGGTATATTTTTCACTTCACCTATTTGGTACACAAGAAAATGGCTGATATTATCGATCATTCCAAATAGACACATGTCCATACATTCAAACTCTAACATATTTTTAATGATTTTTTTACTGAGGAAAAATGATAATCACAGAATCCAGAAAACAAAATATAGTACACAATTTTTCAGAAGTTGAAGCTTTATAATTTGGAGAAAAAAACATTTTTTCTTGAATCTATCAGAATTATGCAATTATAATCAACATATTTTCATATGCCACTATTCTGAATAAAATCAAGTATTTCTATATCGAAATATTCATTTATGAATGTTTTTGAATGATCACCCCACACATGTCCCTTAAAAATTATCAAAAATGCAGTTAAAAAAACAAATTTTGACAAGCCTGTTTCCCTTTACACAGTTTTGCTGCTGTTAGCTATCTGAACAAATCTTTTAAAGTTTAGCTGACCATGTTGATTTGCCAATACAAACCTTTTCCTGGCAATCCGGAATCTCTCATTGAATCATAATCAAACAACGATCTGACGTACAAAGTTTTCTTTTGCGATGTCAGAATACTTCCTCCACCCCCACTACTTAATGATTGATTCATCATTTGTTCGCGAAGCTCTTGTATTTTTTCCTCAAACCGATTGTACTCTGAAAAAATAATTAGAGCTTAGAATAAAAAAAATACATAAACAGGAAGAAAAATAACAAAAATAAATATCGATTGCCAGTCAGAGTAAACTATCTGAAGTGTAATCCATATGTGATTTATAGTTGACAAAATAGCAAAAAATGACAAAAAAGTTTTAGTGCATCTTTTAAAAACTGGATTCAGGATTTCATATTTTGACCTTATCAATGCATCATGCTAAGAACATAAGATTGAAAAAGGATGCAGGTACTTTTTCCAATTCTCTCACAAAAGCTGAAAAAACATACACCATACTTAGCAGTCCCACGGGGATAAACGATAATGAAAACAAATATTGGAAAAACATTGAAATGTTATTGCTAATCAGTTTTTCCAATATCTTTTTCTCTCACCATCTGGACGACATAAGACAATGTAGTATTGATGAAGTGCAATACCATTACACGCATTACATCGCAAATTTAGCTGTAACAGACTATTTAGAATAACAGCATATAAATTTCGAAGATTAAATAGTTATCATCATGAAGAACATTTCGGTATAACCACGGTTCCTTGCCGATTATGGAATGGCCTTGCTTCTTAAATAAATGGCTTAGTAATTGTCACAAAAGGTAATTTCTCCAAAATTTTGTCATTTTGTCCACAGATAAGACGCGACGCAAAGATGACTGGTCTATCAGCACTAATGTTCGTCAAAACGTTTGTGAAAGACTCCTTAAAAAATGGAAATACACACAGTGTCTTATTGTATGCTAAATATAAACTTGAACGCATTGACCACAGCGTCGTTGCGGCTCAGGTGTGCAACTTTTTTTCGAGCTTCTGCCAAAACAACGCTTTTCGATTTTATTATGATTTATTACAGTTATTTCCTATTGTTATAATTGTTTATTTATCAAGATACACATTTTGCATTTTAAGGCTTTTTACTACTAACACTAGGTGAATTATTCTGTGTAGGCTCTAAATATACTTTACCAGAAAGTACAGACTTCTGATTCGCGAAATATAACATAATAATTAAATCTTTTGCCAGAAAAGTTATTTAGTGTCCGGTAGCAATCAGACTGTACAAAAAGGTTCAATATCATCAATACCGCTATGAAATGGCTAGTGTCTGCTTTGATCACAGTGACTCACTAAGTGGTAATAAGAAAAAATCAATACAAAGCTGCTAGATTTATTTTGTCAAATGTCTAAAGTTATTATATTTTGTTAATTATGCTTCATTATCTATAACTAAAGATTAGGATTATCTGAATGTCAGCAGCAGAAGTTTAAAAATTCTAATCCTGTTTCAACTGCAGCAAAGTTGCCAAACCCCAATAAATTCTGGAAATATTGATTTTGTAGCGAAACCAGCCAAACTCTGAAAATGAAATAATTCTGACTATCTGAAATCTTGAAAATCAATTCAGTCATTGAATACTTTTAATTGATTTTTTCAACATCCCTCCCTATCAAACAAGAATTGCAAAACTGTATATTATTCAAAAGTTAACAAAATCCTTAGGAAGCTTCTAACACATTCTGTGAGCAATAAAAATTTAGGTTACTTTACAGCCCACATAAATAGGCCATAAAATACTGGAAGTACAAAGTAAATACTAAAATGTGATGACCTACCTGTAGTTAATGGACAAATGCCTGAACTCAACGAAATATTCCAGTCCAGAAATATTGTATTTTCAGTATACAATAGTATGCTACAAAGTATGAATCAGTAAATATACAATGGTTTGAAATATCTAAGGTACCGATAGTTTACTTCATGTTATATACAAGCAGTATATTCTTCTACGCATTATTGTCCATGAGTCAGGCAAAGTTATGTCATAAGCAATAACACCGTACTCTGGTACTATAAGCTAATCCAGTTAATAAAGAAAGGATATTTACTATGCATAAAACTGTTGCAACTGTAGCTAGACAGTAAACACTGTATCAAAATCTCAAATTTTATTGTGAAGTATGTGTTAGAAATGACATCAGCGAAACATACTAACAAAAATACATAAAGCACGGCCAGTGATAAATCATTCCTCAAACTGACGATCAAACTGTACTGTGTAACTGTGTGTAATACAAAATAAGATATTAAAATGTGGAACTTCAATTGTAAAAATCAATCATGTACTGCTAATAAATTATACAATGAGTTAATTGCTTATGCTTAATTATTATTACTGAAGAAACGTTATCAATAACCGCGCATTCAAACAGTCATTTAATAAAATTACCATGTAGCTATCTACAATCCATAACGTAAAAGCTATAATCGTATAAAGCTGATATATATGCGGGCATACCAAAGACGCGAAAGCCTATTTGAAAAGTTTCTCATGCGTGCGAATGACGGGCGTATTTTTATGGCATGTGAACGAGAGCGTTTCAACTTAACCCTTTCGCAACATTGCACTACGATCGAAGTCATATGTAAGCGATGAGGGGTGCGCACAGGGTCATTACGTCAAACACACGATATAAAAACAAGAGTCCGTTCGTCGGCGTCGTTTGCCGGGCGAGTATTTACTCTGCCGGAAAAAGAAGAAGGCAACCTTCTCGTTCGCCATTTTTGCTCAACAGAAAGACGGACTCCATCGATTCAGCTTTCTAATTTCGTTTTTGCACAGACAACAATTGATCGTGTTCAACGTTATTAAGGAATCAGTCATATGGGGACTGCTCTTTGTAGGCGCGAGTTTAAATCGGTTACTTCAGATACTAATCAGAAATTGGTTTTGCCAAGCATGATTCATATGATTCGTCGAGAAAAATGAGTTTCGCTGACAATCTTGATTGGCCGTATAGTGCCTTAATGAAATGAAAAAAATTTCTTTCCTTAAAATGCCGAATTGCTGCTTAACTATGCCAAACTTGGACAATACATCTGAAAGTAGTTAACCAAGTTACGGTCGACTGGCTGTCGGTGACGCAATGGTCGTATCGCCCGAGGAGCTTTCCGCGCTACTGCACAAGATATATGCCACAAGCAGAAATATTTCATTGTTTACTAATAATTCACCTTGCTAGATTTGGCAAAACATTAACCCTCAACTTCTCTCTAGATTTGCACTCGGCACTCATCTCAATGCGCGTAATATGTTTGTATGTTTCACAACAGTTGAATGTCATGAGCATATGTACCGCGACGAACGCGGTATTCGAGTATTCAAACGTATATTGAATGCTTAAAAAACGCATATTGTGGTTGACCATAGCAGTATTGTTTGCATGTGCCAAATATAAAGCTAATTCCTTTGTCAAAAAAATGTATGTACATGCGACAAAAAGAGTGATGGCGATGCAGTAGAGAACAATTAACAAGTGTTCAGAAATATTACACTTCGCAAATTCCGTTGATGAAACGAAAAAGTGAGATATTCTCGTAGTCGAGGTTCAGTATCTACAAAAGTCGATCAATTGCTTTCCGAGTTAAGACCCAAGATTAAGTTTTCGATAATCGTACTCACACATGTATATTTTGACCTAGCCATGAACTAAGTTTTTTTTTTAAACACGTTTTGTTCAGGCGCGGCCAATCGGCGCAAATGGTAGGGAAAACAAAATTTATTAACTAATATTTTCATCGGGACCAGAATTCGCTCTTAATACCTCCGTGCTCCTTTGGAGTGGGCGATGATGTTGATTTTTCTTCATTCGATGATTTGTTTTCAGCATTTGCTTCGCGAAGAATCCGTTTCTTACTTCGTCGACCATTCCTAGAAGACAGCCTATTTGATACTTTCCGTAAGAAATTGACAGGTTTCTCCGGCGATAGAAGAGTATCCTCTGTGTTCATTATGATTGGACCTCACGTGTACCCCACACAACACTTACTAGATGTATTTATGTAATTGTACGAACTGTTCAAGGTGATAAATACACAAAATAATGACAGTGTTACCTAAAAATACAAGTGTAGCTCTGCCTAGGTTAGTATTCTTGGATAATACTTAAAAGAAAAAATTATAAAACATCAACACGGTAACGAAAGAATTATCGCACAGGCATTTCCTGTTGCTGATAGGTGCCATTCTCACGAACCATACACATAGAAACATAAAACTTAAGAGGATTTTTTTATTTCAATTTTTTTGGCTTCTTCGACACTATTTGGAAGCCTATTTTCACACGTACGAGTTAACAATGATCATATCTATTATGACGTCATAACAGGACACTCAAATCGTTTTTCGCATCCGCCGCCGAAATTGATCCAATACTAGAGCACATATAAGATTGAGAAAAAAAAATATATATATATAGGTATTTACGCGAACTTTCTTTTAGATCTCGCATGCAAATATGAATCACATACCAAAAGTGTGGACTTCAATGAAAATCCCCACTTCAGATGTTACTAGTAATATTTTTTGTTAAGTATGGGCAACTGATGGTATCACGCTCGATAAGAAATCACGACACGATCCTATCTTATATCAATCACGCTGCGAGACAAAAATAAACCGCTCGTGCTTCCCACGTTATATGTGTGATTTCCTGGTACGGTGTTCTTCGCCACGCTTTTGATAACAATAAATTCAACGCCAGTCAAGAAAAGTTTTATTGGTCATCTTTTGCTAAGCACGAGTCACTGATAGATCGCGCCGCTAGGCGCGATCTACCTGTGGATCATACTTAACAAAATGCAATTTTTGGTTTGATTGGGATAGATAACCGCTCGTTTGTAACTGCTGACCCGACAGCTGAATAGGACACAAAGTCGCGCCAAAGCAATAAACTATGACGTCATATCCGCTATTATGAGACAAATAAAAGCCAAATTAATAAGACGCATAAACTGGTTGTGCTTTTTCAATAATTTTTGTTGAAAACTGGGACCGAGGTCAATGGATATGCAGATGACCCACTGCAGCGCGGGCTATCAGTGATACACAATTTTTGACAGGAATGGCTTTTACTAGTTCGTAGCTATTTCTCACTAACTAAACTAAGTTGTGAAAACATTACAAACCCGCGTTCTGTTTATTTATATGTATGTACCATCGATGAGACAATCATTCATCGAAATTGCGGTCCCTCTGCGACTGTGCTCGACTCGCACTCAGTCGTTGTTATTTAAACTATGTTTCATTCAAAGATTATAATGTCCGAAAAGTTGAACGAATATTTCGGAAAATTATGACACATTCCAGAATTTTACAATTGCTCTTTTATCAATTGTTATATCTTTAAACAAAAAATTCTCATGTGGAACGGCAATTGTTTATGATCAGGACAGGTCCTGACAACAATGGCTTATAACTATATACACCGAGGAATCTAAAAAAAATAATAACTATAGCGCAATCGCTTACTTTTTGCCATGATGACTTTTAACAGTTTACTAGAGGTTAAAAACATCTTTCTATACCTGTGATTATATTCGCAAAAATATCAAAACTACATTATTCTGCTATCTATCTATAAAAGGTCTCAATAAAGGCTACTCAACAAATTGAAAAACAACGGAAATAATTTCAAATACTTATTAAAACATCTGAATTCCGCGCAAATTATTATTTCCTTTTATATTATTTCCGATCAACTTCAAGTCAAAACAACACAATAGAATAAAAAATAAAGCACTGACCGCGATGCTAAGGAAATTCAAAGCTAGATTTAGTTTATATAATGTTTATAAAGTTTAACAATACCAAAAATTTTTGCGCATATTTGGCAAGATCTGATTAGAATACAAGTCTACCATGAGTTTCTGCAAAATAGGCTTTTTGGATTACAAAAAAGCAAAAAATATTTATATCAAAACACAATGTCAAGTCGTTTGATAAACGGCATCGCGATAGTTACATTTCTAGTCATCAAGAAACATTCGACTACCATCAAAAAAATCGTAGACAGGAAAACAAAGCCCTTTTAAGCACAGAAAGCGAATACTGAAATTTGGCTGACGTGTGCAGTCAATACTCTTTTTCTGTAAATTGGTAAAATTACGTCAGAAAGACTAATCGAATGCACGATGGTTATTAGATTTTATAATTTAAACTTGAGAAGAGGTCTAAATAGTAGAAAACAAATCAATATTGCATTTAATTAAACAGAAAAAAAAACTATATCAGGCACGATCATATATAAATCGTGCTTGAAAAGGACAATTTGAATACGATCGCGCTTGATCGATCCATAATGCCTTAATGAGAACGGATTTGAAACGTGTAAGATCACCGTGAGAAAATACAGAATATTGAATTATTTCGTCATAGATTGTAAAACCAATAGTAGCAGTTTTTTCGAAGAAAATACATGCACCGAAAAACACCGATAAATATATGCATGTTCTCTTCATAAACTATCTCATCGTACTCAAGTCCGTTTAAGAATCGATGATAAATTAAGGGAATGTAAAGGCGTACGTTGCCATTGAAAGATTAAAAGGGCTTATGTTTGTTTTCCAACCTTTTAGAACTGAATTTTTTATTCCATCTATGGCTAATTTTGAGTTCAAAGAGAGCGTCATCTTCACTCTCCACATTTCCACAACTATCAAGTTACAAAAATTTAAATTGTAAGTCTGAAGCAAAAGTGTGAATCTCTCCAGATAGACGTTGTAAATCTCGCTACTGTTTTGTACCCCTGCATTTAATTCTCACCGATGCGTTACACTGATGGAAGACACAGAAAGAAACACACAAAGACATAGAAGATGAGTAGTTAGCCCACACCGTCCTGACCAATTGCATTATATCCAAACTTTTAACTAAACACGGAAGGATCTTCCAACGCATTCATCACGATACTTCACGCCGTTGGTGTTTTGTGTATCCAGAGATTGTCATTTTGCAGATCAGCTATTGATGAGCAAAAATTGCGCTTCAAAGTGTAAATTTGATGTTATTTGTTTTTTGATTTATCAATATGCAATGAGGAAAATGTGCTAAAAAAAAAATCAGTATTTACATTTTCCTACAGATTTTCAAACACGATTGAATAAATTTCTTCTTCGTTCGAATATCGTACGTACAGACTTCTAACATCCTAACATCTTTTTTTTCAACGATACCGTATTCTCCAATGTCAATTATCCAATCCGACCCCGTGAACCAAGTGTTTCTTTTGCTATACACCATGTTAGACGTAACTGTTCGCTCAGATCTAAATTTCCAATCATTTAAACACCCAACGCCTATTATCCGATTTTCGTGTATTTTCTTGAGCGCACGCAGGCGGCGGAGAAGAAAATCTAGCCGTCTGTGACTCGTGCTTGACAATGGCGTTTAAACATATCAACCCAATCAGAAAAAAAATTGCCAGGAATTTTTTCGTTAAGTATTTGTCACTAGAGGTAGCACCATCGAGGCGAGGTTTATTCGTGGCTCGTTCTCGACAAAATGATATTTCTCGGCATAAATAAATTAGTACTATACTAAGTACATTAAACACAATATCCTCTTCCCACTAAGCATATGTAACAAAGCAACCTACGCATCAACATTAATTACAAAGCAATTAAAACGCATATCGTATAAAAACCAATGCTACTGCAAGAAATGACGAGAACGACATTTAATAACAAACATTGCATGATACATTGCGACATTCACCAGTAGGCGCGTGAGATTAATACAAGTCTAAGAATAGAGTTCACAGTTGTAGTACAGTGTGAGTCATTGATCTCTACAGTACGAACTATCAACTGGTGTGGATTCAACGAATCCAAGTTCAACGCTGTTGTGTATAATTAGTATTTCCAATCGAATATTCCAAAAACTGGTTCTATTTTTGAAATGTACAACGATATAATATAATATCTAGATTTCTAATAAATCGGCAAAAAGTTTCGAATATCTTCTGGTTTCAGAATCGAATCATTTTCCCCAAATCGAATATTCGAATCAAATGTCTTGTAATGAACAAACAAAGTTATCATTTCATCACTTTAGAATTTCCTGGAAAATTCAAGCTTACTTTTAAAAAAATTCAAAATTAACATTTTGTTGATTTCAAATTGTTGCAGAAATCGAATCAAATAATTTATGATTCGAATATTCCGTAAAGAATCGAATATTTTGAACAGTCCTTCTCAACACCCTAACTAATCAATGAAATTTTTGCTCAAGACTTTCTAATCATACCAAATCATAGAAATGAGTACCGATAATCAAATCATCCGAAGCTTGAACCGGAACCTTACATCACTAATCAAACCGTACTCATCACAAGGTAGTGTAATGATATTGTATCTGACCCACAGTAAGTAACATGTAGGGTAAAAATTAAACGGACTTCAACCTTTCTCATCGGAAATATTGTTTTGTAGGTCATAAGACACAGATGTTCCGCAATCCATCATCATACCAGTTTTCTATCCTCTGTAACAATTATAATAGCACAATCGGCGAAACTAAACTGACAAGCGTTTTTGCTTTCACTGATTTTGCTCTATACATCCGATCATGAATTTGCCTGTTGACAACCATGCGCCACTTGGTATATCTGTAGCTAAATACATACAAATATGCAAGGATAGCAACAATTGTATATGCATGAAAAGTAAAACCGATTGCAAAACGTGACATTAACTTCGGTATTCTTTAAAATAGTATACCGAAGTGCAATCTACCAGTAACTATTTAACCACATCAAACCAAACTCTTAATTTATATCGCCGTACTAACAATAGGGATTCGAAATCAGAGACATGAACAATAAGATACACGGTCGGCACAGATAATCTTCAACAGATCTCATCAACGGAACGCTGATCAATAACCAAAAATCAAAACAAAAACAAAGCTTATTTTTTCTTTCACGCAACGTAAAGCTTTGATCATTACGCCGACTGCATCCTTCACTAATTAATTAACACGGCGATAGCACAACAATCGAGGAAACTCTGCGTGGAACGCAATGACGATAAACCGTGCGATTTGAATACGTAAGTAGCATTTAGTTAAAGCTTTGCGGGGAAATAGCACTATCGCCCCGTCTCTTTGATCGTGGGTACTATGACCCAGGCAGAAAATCTATTTTGTTATGCGCGAACTACAGTTGGATCGCGACGCACTGATCCACGCCCAAAACAACCTTTTAGAGGAAATATTACGATTCACAGTGACTGACCATGTACTAAGTTTTAACGAAATTTGTTTAGCAAGGGTTTCTTTCTGATGGGTTGCGCCACCCTTGAAAGAAGTATTTCTGTTCGGAATTGCATCTTTACAAACATGTATTGGAGGCGGATATCAAACACTATAATTACTCTTTCACCATATCAGTGGTATCTAACTAGTTCATTTCCTGCGCTTCTCCTAGTCTGGTTCACAGTGAAATTTCAATTGAAAAAAATCTTCTACATTATCATTTTTATTTTACGTGAATGGAAAGCAGACATTAGTGAGTTATATTAACAGTTTCCGAGCGTTATACAAAGATATTCGTTAAATCTTGTGGCTAAGACATTAGATCTTTTGAATTCTGATTATAAATAAATTCAAATTTTGGTTTTTCACTTACTACCAAGATCGTGACCTATGCAAAATTTTAAGATGCAAATGTGACATAAATCATGGTTTTGAGACGTCAGATTTGATTATATGGTATTTGAAACGTTATTATAATGAGCTTAGAACTCCCCTAAGACCTATGCTCGAGAACGGTACATTATGATCTAGTCATCACAATGTAGTAGTGTAGTTCACCAATGCATCATAAACAGGGTTGTCTTTATAGCATAGTTAAACCGTATTCGAAATTCCATGAGCAGAACGTTTCAATATTTGAAATAAACGAAAATGTTATACTTGAACGTCACCCTATTTTGTTCATTTTACAGCAATATTCAATTATACACTATGATCCCACTGCAAAATGAATCGAAATGAATATAACCGGTATCACTTTATCAGAATCAAAAATATTTGACGGTCTGAAAGGACACCTCTACCCGTATGCAGACTTTGTTATCGCTTTTATCCTC
This sequence comes from Styela plicata, assembly GCA_963675895.2. Lineage (NCBI taxonomy): Eukaryota > Metazoa > Chordata > Ascidiacea > Stolidobranchia > Styelidae > Styela > Styela plicata. Next base: position 22,691,461 of record OZ023145.1, read on the forward strand.
GAAGCGATACAGGGTAAAATTAGATATAGTGACATACAATACGTCGCAAAGCACCGACACATTCCTCTTCATAAAAAGAATTTGATTGCTACAACATAATCGTTTATTCGAGTCATGACGCAAAGAGGATTTGGATTACGGTGGGGAAATTCACATGGGAATCCAAAAATTTAACGATAGACAATAAAGGATTTCAGACATCTTCTCTCGAACAATAAATTGTATTTAATGTAGACAGTAATGTTATTTTTGAATAAATAATCTTATTTTCTAATATGATCTCGAACCGAAAACGGATTTAAATATCTGCAAATCGATTACGGAGACCCACACTCATGTTTCTGTTATTAATTAAATTTCATCTCTAATGAAGGTATAAATGATCAAAACCACATCAAAAAGAAAAAATTCTTCCTGTAACCTCTTCAGAACAAATAGTGTTGTCAGTTATGAGCCACAGATGGACCACACCTCGTCGCCTCAACACATCTTCCGCCCATACCCTAGCTTTTTCTTTGAACTAGGTGAAGTAGACCAATTTTTGTTTCCAACCTCCAACCTACTTTGAATAAAAACTGGTAAACATTGGTTGGCTGCATTTAACACATTTTTAATAGATTTGAAGATTAATATCGATGAATATCCATTTCAAAACTCTTTCTTAATGAGATTATGATTTACCAACATTTACCAGTTTTTACCTCATTTACCTGTTTTGTCAACCAGGTAACCAGTCGCAAACTAGGTACGCTTACCAAGAATTGTCAACGCTGCGGCTTACTCCACAAAACCCAATCTCGTGATTGCGCAACAGGCGAAACAAGAAATATAACATGAAATGAACACTGTGTGACATAAATAAATTTTCTGCAATATGGATCTTCTACATAGCAATGGGATATCGGAATAAATCTGACAGTTAGAAATAGATATTGCCTCGTTAGATTTGAACCAGTCATAAATCGCACAGCCAAAAGTTTTAAAAGTTTACGATTGATACAATAATGACATTTTTGTTGTGAGATTGTATTTAAATTCAAACATATTTCCTTCATGTCATATGTGGCAACAAAAAGGAAACAAAGAAGTGGAAGATAGTTTTACCATCGCCCAAGACGAATACCAACTCACAACACTTGACCATAACAATTCGGTTCCGTTGGGATGTTTTCCGCAGAAAGTGCAGTTGCTGGTAATACATCTTGTAATAGTTCTTCACCATTAAGTGGCTGAGAATTGTTGTTCTGTTAAGCATGTGCCATAACCACCATGGCAGTGCACCTACAAGCACTTTCAGCTTTGAAATAATATTGGTCGAGCTGTATATTGGGCAATATTTGACACAAATCTTGTGGTAAACTCAGCTTTTTAAGACTAGACGTTATTTCGTCTTCATTTTTTTATTCTACAGTAAAAGCCAGTATGCTGAATCCATACTTTTCCATTTTGCGGTTAACAGCAAACCAAATATCCTATATAATGTACCAAAGCATTAGTGTTACACTGCAATAGTGGCATGTGGTTCAGAATACCAAACTTGAAAAATGCAACACGCAAAATGTACAAGCCATCAACAACTGTTTAGTAAAAAATATTTAAAAACTTATATTCATAAATTCCCACAATTTCTATATTCCATTCAGAGTCGCATTTTTATACCGGTACTAACTATATTTGTCTGGCATTATTATGTTTATAAAGAAAAATATTGTTTTATTCTAACCTTTTATGCTTAGCTTAACCATGGGATTATAATAAATATGTCAACAGAGCCATTTTAATACGGATATACTGATGCTAGAATACTGCTGGATACTGGTGCGCTCAAGTTATCACAATGGTGAATGATTCAAAAAGTTGTCTTTTGTGCGATTTTAAAGTATTCCCTAATTTCATATTCAACTACAGGTCTTTTAGGCAAGAGTATTTCATGTGATAATTATTACCTTCAGGTCTGAACTGAACAATTAATGAGACTGTATATCCGGGTAATTTCAGCGCTGATACTGCTTCTTCATGTGTAGCAATTGACAGATCAATGTCATTAACCTAGAAATTTTAGAAATAAGATAATCTGATATAATACGTTATGTTATCCTGTCAGAAAGTCAGATTTAAGATGCACAAGTAAAAAATGTGGTCTATTTGCGGCCCATGCTTGGCAAAATAAAATTTCTGATTGTGGACACCTCTGAAGTAGATCCCAACCGATATTTCGGTAAACCCATATATCAGTTTAATTCCGCTGTTTACTGATATATCAGTAGAACACAAAAGCGGCCGATAATATCAAAACAGAAATACACATACGGGCATGTGCAAAATGATGTGTTTTTTTGTTCAAATGACGAAAGCTTTTTTGCTTCCATCTAAGGAAATCCCCAGCAGTAATTCTCGTAAGATGGAATCTTATTTCACCCTCCCTCTGCAAAAATTGCTTAGTAACACATCTTATATGTTCATTTGCCTTTTTTATGCAATAAACATATTTTTTCGATTTATTGCTTTTCTTCAGGAGAATTTCCAATGAATTACGCTTAAGATAAAATAACTGTCATTGGTGGTGAAAAATGTCAAAATAACAGTATCAATATCGGTTACAAAAAGCAATATCGGTCAGGCTCTACTCTGAAGCCCAACTTACAGCGAGAATTCTATCTCCCCTGTGTAACTGTCCACTGATATCAGCAACACCATCCGGATGAATGCATGAAATAAATATTCCTTCATTTTCTTCGCCACCAACAATATTAAAACCGAGTCCAGTTGATCCTTTGTTCAAAATAATATTCCTGGAATCTCTGTAGATAAAAGGCATACTGTAATTCTTGTTATCAATCAGACATTTGTGCGAAGCAGAGTGGCCAAAACCGCTTTTCTTTGCATGTGCAGTACTGTGTCATTAGTTTTTTTACTACCACACACTCAAGAAGATCTAAATCACCTAATTAATGTTCATTATGACCCATTGCCTTATTTAGTTGAGTTGAGAAGCATTTTCTATGGATATAAAGTGGTCTAAATGCAGTGGCCTCTTGTACATAGTTTGTGTTAACTTTCATCAACTGTAGGAAAAAAACAAAAGGTCTTCGTACATTCATTATCTGTTAAGAGTGGCCAGCCAATGGGTGCGATGACCTAGTGGCTATCATGTTGGCATCGCACATCGAAGATCTCGGGTTCGAGACCCCCCCCCATGTCCAACTTGTTAATCCATGCCCACCACTCAAACCTGAATGTAATAACTTGGGTAGGCATGGGTAGATAACACTATCAACGTTCGCCAATAAGTGATATCTGTTAAAAAGAGCCCTGAACAGGGTGATCCACCTGAATGAGTAACTAAAAAATCAGTCATGGGCCACAGTGTCGAAGGTGCTTCTCATACAATATAAACCATTCATTGGAGAACCTGTAAATACTTTAATTCATTCGTACCTTGTAAGATTTACGTCAGGATCAACAAAACCAGATTTCATTTGTAATAAACTCTCATTTTCATCGGCAATATCTCCATTTCTATGATACACTGCATTATATGTATTATTTTCATCTGTAAATGATAAAAAGTAACCTTTGCTGCACAACTAAACTAAAGCAATTATAAAAATCAATTTCATCAATATTCAGTATTTCTATTAAATTATGGTAAACATGTTTCATTGAAATATTTAGTTAACACTCATTGTCAGTTACGATCGTGATAAGCTAAAGAAAAGACAAGCCTGACATGTCACTTATGGTTTAACAATGCTTGTGTCGATTTCTTCGGAAATAATCTTTGTACATATTCAACCAAATTTTGCGCTTAAATTTCGAAAAATCAAAAGAATAAAAAAAGAAGTCCAATATATGTACAGACATGCACATTAGTATTAAGTAATACTACTAGACAAACCAAAATATATTATACAACATGAAATCTCTAAAAATAGCACAGTATTTAAAGTATTTATGCACGACTACATATTATAATATTAAAAATTAATAAACCCACTTTCTGAGAACTGAACTGGATGTGAAGGTTTCATAAAAGCACTTTGTTCTCCCATCATTTCACTATGTGGGCTGGTATTTGAATTATGATCGGTATATTGATGATGATGATGATATTTAGTTGACGATGGATATAATGAATCAAGTTGTTGACGACGTTGTTGTTCTTGTTGAAGTTGAGGGACTTGGTTTTCATACCTGGTAAAGAAAAATGAACATTCCTAGGGCGTGGTTCTTGTTTCATTACATTGCAAAAGTTTAAAATGAGACAGATAAGTTGTTGTCGTGGACTAAAGGAATGTCTGTTTAATATTCTCACCGATTGCTTATATATTCTATAACAAACCTTGGTTCTTGAATTTGTGGTTGATCACCCTGATATCTTGAATCTTCTTGATATCCTGGCATAGATTGTGGGCCTCTATATCGTTCTTCAGTAGAAAAGTTGACAGAAGCTTGAGGCACACATTGTAAAGGACTGGCAGTTTTCCTCATTATTTTCAAATTAACGACATCTTGAGTTGACTTTAAAATAGCAACAGCTATCTCATGGGTTTCTTCAAATAGAGAAATACCATCAACCTAGAAATGATGTTGAAAAAACGTGATGATACAGCATTCTTGAGGATGACAAAATCTTATTTTTCTCCAGGTTTCTGAAATGTCCGCGCCATTTCATTTGTTTGGACAAAAAAAGCTTTAAAATCTTTTGATGATTTTAAACACATTTTAACAGTTTGTTACTATCGTACAGTTAAAAAGAGACATCTAATCTTCTAGCCTGAGGTATATTGTGAAATTATTGCCCATCTGTTCCATTTTCATCAGGTGTTTGAGTAGCGAAGTGGCTGACAATATATGAGTATAGCATTATTATGTTTCATCCACGATATAGAATAAAAACCAAAATTTCCATCGATTGTCTTTATAGTACAAAATCTTCATATATTTCGGTACAATTGTTTGATAGTCTTAAATATCATCTTACTGCTACAATTTTGTCTCCGACAAGTAAATTTCCACCAGCTTCAGCAGCACCACCTTCTATTATTTTAGTGACATATATTCCATTATCGCCAGGAATATGTTGATTTCCTATCCCACCAGCAATACTGAATCCGAGACCTAGGAATGTAGGGAAAAAACAGTGTAAGACAATTAGGGATGTCTCCATCTGAATAATCAGGAATTCCAGAATTTTGATTGAAAGTAATTTCATTTTTTGAATATTCTTAATTTGATTAATTTTGCTGTGAAATCATTAGTGCTTGACCAACATCATATTTTTGGAGCCGATATCAATATTTCAGACATTTGCCACCATATTGCTGACATACCGGTCAATCTATAGAATTCACTCATATAAATCATATAATTCAATTCATATAAATCATGACTTATTGCTACAACATGGGCAAAATAGGGTAAAATGTTAGCAATTATGTATATCTGATATGTTAATAAATTATTTCATTTACATAGTAAATAATGAACATATAAACAAAATTATATACTGCTGAAAACGTCAATAATTCCAGAGATAATGAAATGAATGAAACTTTCCATATTCGAAAACATGACATCTGATTCTTGTCAAATGGCATCTAAAATGACCCAAATTAAATTTGATTTTCCATTGTTTATATTTGATGTATTTTTTAAGAAAAACACAATGTTTCTAAATGATCAAACCTGTATATGCTTATCAGGTATTTTTTCACATATATCTATATATATATACGTCAACATCTAAATCAATTTTTCTACCGGGAAATCACGACCACAAAGGGAAAAATACGCCCTACACACTTGTAGATAAAACATGATTTTTCAAACATTCTGAAATTAAAATCTCATACAGTCCAAACATTGAACATAACATCAGTGTAATTTACCCACCTTTTGTTCCTTTGGTTAACTTGACTTCCAGCAAGTTATCAATAAATGAAATATCTGGCTCATTATACAGGGTTTGATTCGGGATCCGTCGGATTTTTAACCTGGATATATTATGTAGTGTTTAAATACAGATAAACTAGAGAAAAACTTGTATGTAAATACAATCAAAACTCCCATTGTTAAGATTTACCAAATAACATTTGTAGGAGTCAGTAAATCGTATTTTAAAACATGTTAAAAACTCTACTACTGGTAATTTAGTTGTCAGATTATGAGACTTATTTTACAGGAAAATCATAATGTGCCGGGTGTTATCAAGTTGCACACTGTTGCAAATATAACCAGTTAGCAGCAATTTCGATTAAGCAATATTCTTTTTTTCCAATTATTTGCTGTGGCCTCTTGGTGAACCTAACGAGGCTTATACCCAACAAATCATTAGTCACAGACCTTTGTAGTGTCTGTGAATTCGTTCAATGTTATAGCTACCCACAAAGTGCCTTGCTGAATGGCGTACTCGATATTGAAACGGTCAAGCAACGAACCATCGGTCTTCCGGAAAATATGACTGTGAATGAAAAGACTGAGCCACCGAGTCGGGCATCAAACAATTTTGCAACTCAATTTTATACACTACATTATTGATCTTCAAATATAATTTTCACAAAGCTCTTAACATCATTAGTATTATAATCATTACAGTATCTTAACAGCATATCATCATCTCAATTACAACAAGAAATCGAATTGAATGTTGTATTGTGTAGAATTGTATAGAAAAAATGAGAATAGTATAATCAAACTCAATGGACATAATAACGAACAACCAGTAAAACTTCACCAGTCAAATTTCCTCCAATCATATCATTTTTTCAATGACCACCGCTATATACCTGAATTTGCAATACATATTCAGACAAACTTCCAATGAAATTCATTTGAATAAAATACCTAAAAATAAAATCTTCAAACTTTTATTCTACCAACCAATCCAAATTATTTGCAATAAAATTTTACCGCACTGTTGATCCTGCCATTTTGAGTGCATGTACAGCTTCTGAATGACATACGTCTATTGTTTCAACATTATTCACAGAAAGAATTGCATCGTTTATTCTGAACAAAACAGAAAACTGTAGGTACAAGCTTTAGAAAGGTCCTAACATATTTCCTGGGTCGGAAAAAGCTACTAAAAGGAAGCAAGTGGTAGATGGTTGTACCACCACCCAGGGCAGAACCACTCACTATGCTTTACCCAAGCGGTTCAGTTCCACTTGGGATGTTTCCCGTTCAGAGTGCTGGTACTGCAATTTCTGTAGCTCTTTGCTGTGTGGCCAGCGGCATTAGTTGGTTCTTTTCCGGCACTGCCTGGGGCCTTGCTCAGATTGGATTGAAAAAAGTTTGAAACACCACTCTTCATAACGGCACACCAACAGCTCACTTCTAATAGGCAGTTTCAAGTCTAATCGAATACTTCCATGATATAGGTTCCATTTCCATATCTCCACGCAATCCAGATTCCACAATTTAAAGCATTCCCAGCAAGGCAAAAAATATTTTTGTGAGAAATTTCATCTGTTGACAATTCTTCAACTGACTGCATGCGGTATTTCATCAAGCAAGAGTCGGTGAGGCGGTGCAAATAGTGTCCCATATTTCACAAAACAAACATTGCAAAACGAACTTCTGATAAGCATATCTACTTTATGATAAATATATTGACAATAACGAATATTTTATTTGTCAAGTATGACCCCCAGACAGATCTCAAAATTTAGAAGAATGAAGCTTGATAGGACAAGTTGCAAAAATCTAATCATGGATAAAATCTAAGTTTATTTATGTTAAACTGAATTCAGATTTTTCATACATCAGTCTACAGGTAACTACAGTTTGAAACATCACCAAGTGTTATAAGATTGTTTTTCAAAAGGTATGACTTTTACTGATAACTTATAGGTAGAATTCACTGAGTAGATTGACTTTAGAAAATACTGATTATTTGTCAAGTATGAGTAACTGTAAGTTAGGCCGTTGAGACATGGCCTATCTGAGGTTCATTTTGAGAAAACAAAATTTCTGAGTGGTTGGACTTCAAAATTCCAAATTTAAAGTTCAAAAATTTATAATACTGTATCATGAAGGATTTCCATGCAAGAATATATACTGGTATTACAAATCTTTTTGATGCATTTTTGATACATCTGTGAGTTTATCTGAAACAGTAAGGACAACAATAGACTCAATCAAATTTGAACATTCTCAAAACTCATTCTCATGAAACACATTTATGAAACATTACCAACCTCAATCTTTTGTCAGCAGCAGCAGCACCGCCAGAGATTATTTTAGTGATGTATATACTAGTATCATCACCTTCCAGTGGATTATCTCTCCCACCTGCTATCGAAAATCCGAGGCCAGACGTTCCCTGAGGAGAATAGAAAAAGTCAGTCATGAGTTTGTCATCTTTAATATTAAAATATACCAGTCAGAAAATATTGATTAATAGTGATATGTCCAAACAATCGGAAAAAAAAATTAATATATATATATATATATATTTCAAGTTGATATTATAAGACTTTCAAAAGCAACTTGAAATTCTTTTTTATAGCCACTTCTTAGAGTGGATCACCCTGTTCTAGGCCCTGTAATAGCAGCCACTTATAGACTGACAGGGTTACAAGTACTGGAAAGATATGATCTTTTCTTGTTCAGCTTGGCCCACCCAAGTTATTACAACATGGGTTGGGTTGCGGGCAAGGATAAGCGAGCCGGACTTGCTAAGGCTCAAACCCGAGACCTTCAACCTGCGATGCCAACATGTTTAACCACTAGGCTTCCACGCCTCATACATATATATATATATATATATAAAACTTTCAAGTTGCTTTTCTTCATCTCAGATCAAAACATTTTTTATATAGACTTCAATATAAATTTTTTTTTGAATTGACGGATACACCTGAGTGTCTTGGTTAAATAGTCAGTTATTCTAGAATTTAATTGAGATTTCTGCCATGTTCCGTTTTGGACAAGCCCAGGCTACTTTTTACACTACGTGTTGATTAAAGAGTATGGTTAAGTGAGCTGGACTGATTTCTTAAATAAGCCATAAATAAAATTTATTTATTTGGAATACTCATGTTGAATATTGTCCACAAAGACGGCAATATCCTTCTTAACATTCAAAAACTAAAATCAATAACGGTACAATAAATTATTTAACAAAAGATATTTCCATTTCTTTTATCAGAGCATAATTTAGATAATTCGGTGGTAAGCTGATTTTGAGATCGTAGGTGGAATAATATATATTTATATTGAATAATAAAATTTACAGTTACCCTTTCTAATGTAATATCGTCATATTCATAAACAGGTTCTTCCATATTTTGCTGTTGCACCATTACAGGCTGCAAAATAAAAAAAATACTGATACTCAACCAATCGGATTCGGTCTCAATCGAAGCGACATACGTAATAAAGGATGTTTTGACAAATTTTTCCTAGTTGGGCATGCTTATCGAACGAAGTTGATAAGATTCATGTCTCGATGTTAATGTGACTACATAGACTGTGAAACTAGCTAAAATCTTAACAAAATAAATTGCTTGTCCATAACTAATATGTAAAGACTGTGAAGTTATCTTTTAAGGTCCATCAATAATTCAACATAGAACATATCTCGAAACAAGCAAACTATTCAGTTTTCATGCATTATCACACCACTGACAAGGAAACTGAATCATTAGAAGAATTGTGGTAATATGACAGAGAAAAGGACTTTTAAAAAAAAAGCATTTGATGAATATACCGAATGTAATTTCCTTTCGGAAATATCTGACAGAAATAATAATACAGTAGTACTGTAGAGAGATACTGTTGTAGGCAACAGTGTTGGAAATTTCAGTCTTCTAGCCAGTTCAAAAAAAATTATTAATTCAAGATTCTCTGTTATTTGCAGGAAGCTTGGCACTATAAAACATTATAGAAATATTCAGCAAGAAATATCAATACAGACCAGGTCATGACTCTGTGACTACTGGTGATCTGGTGATATTGACTCCCGAAAACAAAAATTCACAAATTTAAAACTTTGTTAATTACAAAAAAAGAGTATAAATTTCCGATATTAGCTGTGAAAAACAAATCAACCAATCCTAAATATTTTAAATACAATAGCTATTGTCTTATTTCCTTGATATCATGAACCTTCAAATTCCAGGAAATTGCCCGAAATAAAATTCAAGGCAGTAATAATTAATATTCATTCAAACAAAACAAATAGAAGGATCATGACCTAACAGACTTTAAAAAAATTGAGAATTCTTCCACAGATGCTTGATTGGAAGAAGTGGAGTCAAGCATAGGCTTATGGGAATGCCAGCATCCATTGGTGTGGTTGTACAATCCAGTTGATTGTGAAAGCACAAGGTACGATGACTTTTGCTACACTTTACTGACAAAAAAATCTAAATCTCTGAGCAATATTCTAGTGTTTACCGAAGTGGCCTTTCAAAATTATAGTATTTTTAATTATTCATGCTTTGGTCTCTGAAAAACAGGCAATTAAAATGGCGGTACCACTAACAATATAACTCTTAATCAAAGTAACTCCTGTTTAGTCATTCAAAGCTAAGTTCAGTGAAATTCGGGTTCCTTTAATATTATCTTCAGAATCAGAGTAGTTTTGTAGCTGTAGATACTTCGGTCTACAAACCATTGGCAAAAAAGAACTCACATTTCAGCCAATATTCTATAATAACATTCATCATTATGACATAACACAGTTAAAAATAATAATAAAAAAGAAAAGATGTCCATGGAAAAGCATAAGAAAAATAATAAGAATGAAGAAGGAAATGGATCTTGAAAACAAGCCAGGCAGTTTTCCACACTTGAATCAACCAAAACAATAGTTCTAAATGCATAAAAATTATGTGAGAACGGGCTAGCACAATATTTTAGAATAACTCAAAAGCAAAATCTGTTGTGAAGTGAAAAAATGATAAATTAAGACAACAAACAACCAGTGCTATTAATATTGAAAATGGAAGTGCATAACAAAACAATTCTACAGAGGTTAGTAAGACAATGGAAATTATAAAAGTTTAGAAGAAATGAAAAAAGACATCTATAAATTATGTTAATAAGTTTGGTAAAGAAATAGTTCAGATATTCAAAATTTGGTTTACAGAATTAGAGTATGCTCGAAATATTTTTAATTGTCAATTGTGCAGCAAAATCCTATGTTTAATTTTTTGCCGTAAAATTTGGCACACTAGATTATCATTTTGCAAAAACGGATGTCGTAGAATAACCGGGAAAAAAAGGTTTTTTTTTTTATCAGAACCTTATTTTTCTACTGCCATTGATATTCACAAAAAACTAAAAACAGAGATTTTATAAAATTTTTCGATTTGAGATAACAGGAGCAAAATTTTAACAAAAAATTTCGCAAAATTTAACAACGTGCACACATAACTACCTGGCGGTTTTCTAATCCATGATCAGAAGCAATGGAGTCGAAAGAGAGAACAGAATCCCAGGTGGTGGGGGTTGAAGTTTTGAGGGTGAAGTATGGGTTATCGTTCATCAATTCACTAAAATAGGAATTCTTTTCAAATTGACTTGTTGAAGACTGAAAACTTGCTGATGTTAACCAGCAACAAATAAGGTATAGTTGAAGTGCAGGGAGAGAATTTTTCTCACCGCAGTTATGAAGGGTAGGGTAAATATATGAAATCGGACGAAAACAAAAGGGGCAGTATCGAAGATGCAACTTTGGACAGTCCAACTGTTTCAAACAAAGAATACAGAAAGAGAAAAGTAGGATAGGCAGAGGAAAGAAACAAGAAAACAATAACACATGTGAGAGTTATGATAATGACCGATAAACTTTATAATTAATTGAACCACAATAAAAAAAATTTGTCAAAATTGTTAGTGTTTTGTGGGACATTAGCTACTGACAAAGGTTGTTGACCAAATAAGATGCTCAAAAACTTGTATATTTTAATTAAAATACTGAATCACACGAAAGCCTGTGTTCCATGTGATATTTCGGCCCAGCAATCTTCTTTCCCAAGCATGAAGCGTTCTATTCCAGCTCAAAAACTCAGTCTTCAAGACTGATTTTTGTCATCCCTTTTTATATGTTTCAGTATAATTCATTAAATTTTGACGCCAACCAGTGATCAACTAGTTATCAAACCTTCTTTAAAATTACAAATTGGTCTGATCTTGATCAATTTTGTGCCCATTACTGGTATGCATAGTATATGCATATATATACACGAGTCAGAAGAAATATTTTTCTCGACCTAGTCTAATGCACAGTGACTTAGACACATACCACTTTGTCTACTTTCCTATATTTGGGTATTTTTGTCTGTCTCAGTTGAATACAAAGTTGAAGTTGAATACAAGCGCATAAATTAAACCTTTTTGAAGTTCATAGCCGCTACTGATTTTAGTATGTTTTGAACAGAAATATTATAAGGTGAATGACAAAATTTTTTGATATTATATTATCTGGTTCATTAAAATCATTCATATTAAAATACAATTCAGTCTCCACAAATGACAAACCTGATATTGTTCTGTGGATAACTGTGGTGGCTGGTGATAATATTGGTTTGGCTGGATCGATCTTTGTTGTTGTTGCGAGTCCTTATATTCTGGTGAGGAACATTCGCTGTCAGCATGCTGTGGATTCTGATATAAAAAAAGTGAGGATATACCTTGACCAACAGCAGATGAAGAAAAATGAAGGCAATAAAACTGTAATACACTATCTATTTTGACTACTTATATGTTAGAAAAGTTCTAAAGCTCGCATTTACAGGGCATAAATAAAAATGTTTTCGAAAATGACAATATTTCAGTTGATGAAGTCAATACTTCTTTTATGCCAATTGAAATCAATAATCATAAAATGGGTCATTAAGTGGCCATCAGTTGGTTTCTTCTCTGCACAGCTACCGGCTGTGTTCAGAGTGTACTTCAATAAAAAAGTCTCATTAATACTAAGTGTGCAAAAAAGACTAATTTAAAATACTAATTTATCGAGTGATTTTCTGACCAGCTCACATTCTGCTTTTAACCTTGATTGGGACGAAAATTTCAATAAAGTAAATATCAGTAAAATAAGGATAAAATACTATCTACTAATTAATTATCAATGATACTCACTGAGTATCAAGAATTTCTCCAAATTGCAAATATGGTATTATACTCCATATAAGAAACAGATGGAAGAGTTTTTCGAGTTGGAACCACAAAAGCTACAGCGATAACATGTTCATAACCAATTTTCTAACTGGGTTTCCCTGTAATTTTCTACTATTAACTGAGGATTACTGCATATCTTGAACCCAAAAAAATATTCTCTCAAAGCACAAGCCACATTTACATGGACCAAGGGAGTTCTATTTTTCCTGTCTAAAATACCCAAATGTGGAAATGATATCCCATCATAGAATTTTAAATCAAATCCACCAACTAGAGATGACAATGATGGTATAGTAGTGGGCAACCAACATCAAACCTAATCTCTCACCTTTGTGGACAGGCAGAGACAATCCATGTCACATGTCTTAAATTTTCTGCCAAAACACTTCGGCATTTATTATAATATAGTTGCATGTACAAAGTACATGTTCAAAATAATATGATGAACTCTTTCTGTTAATGTAACATAAAAGCATGAAATGTAATATTCATAGTCGGTTGCCATGTTCCTACTTTTTAAACGCACTTGCAAAAAACTCAAACTTACTTAATTAGAAAATGAATGAATTCAATAAAATTCTTTTAAGTTGTTGGGAACATTTATTTAGAGCAAATGTGATCTCCAGATTTCAACACATGTCATGTGTCACTGATGGATCAAGATTAACTGAACTCATGACTGACTTGACAAAATTAATCTTCTAATACTTTTGTCAGCAATGGCAGGTCAAAGACATCATCCCCAAACAAAATATTTTTTCAAACCCTGTTTTAACAAGTGTGGGGCACTGATGGATTGCGCTGCCGAGGTGCGGTCCATCAGTGGCTCGTACTTGACAAAATATAATTTCTGATTGGGTCTACTCGCGAAGTTATTTCAGTAAGCATGAGCCACAAATAAACAGCGTGTGACTATGACATCATACGAAACACACTTGTTTTTCATCTTTCCCACATCTGTGTAATATCGCATTCGGACGTCAATACTGCCGTGAGACTTTTGAGGGAACATGACTTAATGGTATTTCAAATATATGTGACCGATGTATGTCACTCACTACACGTTGCACGTCAGCGCGAAAAATGAAGCGTATTGAATGTTTCACATTCGATAATCGTGGGCCAGGTGACATGCCCAGCATAAACCTCTCCCAATTTAACTGTCTCATTGTGAACAAAAGATGTTTTGACAAAATTTTCCGATTTGGATCCAAACACCTTATCATGAGAATAGTCGGATAAATTATAAATTGTTTACATCATGAAAAAGCGATACTGCTTTTCCAAAGTGCGCATTGTAGAGGTTAAAACTCTATAGAAAATATACCAGTCAGAAATTTTATTTGTCGAACATGCATCAGAGATAAAACGTCGGTACGTCGGTAAGATCTATCAGTGGACCACCTTTAAACTGGCGTCCGAAGTTTTTTTTTCATTTGTAGGGACGAACGGAATAATTACGATATAGAAAAAAAAAAAACTTGAATGATAATAAATTGTAAATCTTTCAATTTGAGATATATATTCGGTAGTTGTCTTTGTGACAATTTGCTTAGTAGTGACAATATTTGCCGAGTAAAATATTTTTTGTCATAAATGATACTGATGGAGTGTGGCGCCCAAGGAGTGAACAGCTCAATAGCCTAAAATGAAAATAAGCTTCTTTCTTAGTCAATGAAAATGATTGGAAATGATTTTAGCAATTTTAGCGTCAATGACACGTGCGGAAAGTTTTGACAAAAAATTAGATTCTATCATGTTCATGTCTAAACAGGACATATTATGAAACGGAATTGCGCCACATGAGACATGCATTCCAAAACCCTTTCGAATTGTTTTTTGAACGTTTGATAATTGGCTGTTTTTGCCTTTTATTGCACAATTAACCCAATAAGATTTTTTATCATGCATGAGTCACAGATGGACCGGACCGCGTCATATTGACGCTATCCATCTGCGCCCCATACATGGAATATTTTGAAAATTTTCTCCGACAGGCAGGTAATTTCTAAACCTGCCTTAACGTATTTCCCTTCGGGTCGTGGGAGGTGACTTGGGCGATGCACAGATGCACGGCTACGACGGTTGTCGCGCATTCCCAACACACATCCCCGATTTGCTCAGACAGGTGCGATTGGCACGGCTGAATTTCTTGCTCTTACGGCTTTACGACAAAGTTGAAATGGTTTAACTTTGTCGTAGAAAGTACGACTGACGGACTTTTTTCGTAGATTTTGGCGTTTGTATCGACTTGTTAGTAGGGTTTTTAAAGTGTATATGCTAATAATCGATTTCTCTGGGGCTGGGGAGATAATTCTACACAGAATTATTCGGTAATATCACATGAAACGGCTTACCGGTACAAAGTAGGATACCGGTACTGGTAAGCGCGTGTCTGTTAATCTTAAAAATATATAAATGTTTTCAATGAATTAAGGTTGTAGTTTGTTAAAATACCCATATGCAGCTATTAATATCAATTGTAGAGGGATAAACAGTTTGTCGTCAGCCATCGTATCCGGGGACGCGTGTATCAAAATCGCAGAAATCGCATGCGGCAACCATCGGATCGGGAACTCCCCGATCGTTTTATCGGTTATGTGGACAGCGCCCTTACTCAACTCGTAAGGTACTCTCGATAATTTAGTCAAGAATGCTAGACCGCGATAGACACTACGACGGCTTCAACTGCTGACCCAACTGTTAGTGTATGTAATGTTACCGACGATCGTACATAGAATGTTCAAATTTCAGAAGTATAAATTACGAACCTACCCAATACCCAGACTATCGTTCGGAAAACATAACTATTTTTCTGTCCCCAAGATCTACAAAATATTAATAATTAGCAAATTCTTTTCACTTGTAAATGAGTGTGGAAATTATAAAAAAGCACTCAAATAAAAATTCTGCCTTCTAATTAAAGTAGATATTAGTCTTCTATATTAGTAGATTCCAGTCGGAATTGCTGTAATACAATTTTTATCTTGAGAAAAACATAGCATTTTTGTTCCCCGATCACGATGCAAGAAGAGCGCAAAGAAATTAGAAGTACACCAATATTTAAATAATCTTTTTTGTCCGATTGGGGATGTAATAATAACCGCGCGTCTACACATTTTACAACTCAACTTCTTCAATATTCCCAAGCACAGCAAGTACATAAACAAGTTCAAAAACTATTCCATTTTCAACTGAAGACTTTTCCCCATCTGATCATATCACTCATTCCCAAGCAAATTTTCTTACCATCTAGTCATTATCTCCTATCCTAAAACTTCCTAGCCCGGATTACTGTAATAAGAGCTGATTTTCTGTATAGTGCATTCTAACGTCATTGCACAACAGGGGAGAACACGATCAGTATCCTCAAAACATGTACCCGAGCCGGTTTATCCGTAGCATAATGTTGAGTTAGGGCCAAAACTAAATCAAAGATTTGGGGACAAGTTACGCATGGTCAATACGACAACGGCGCCAATTAGGGAAAGAGAAAACTTGCGGTATATGTGCTCGCAGAGGCTCCGCAGCATTAGTGTGAGTTTGCGTAGTCCATTAGAGAATGCCTAAATACGCGCTATGGATCGATAAATATAAATAATGCATCAAGGTTAAAGAACCTAACTTGCCATGTCTTTTCCGTGATCGATAATAATGCGAGTCCTAATTTTCGATCTAGAGCTAGTTATGTGCAGACAATTCTTATTCACGTTTTCGAGACAATAAAGACGTCATAAATTTAACTTAGGAGAAAGATTGTGAGAGAAACAAAATTGAGAAATGCACGACGGCGAATCCAACTAATCCCCTGTCTTATTCATAGACTAGAAATTCAATCTAGCAATATTGAATATAGTAACAATATTTCAGTATATACCAACCCTAGTTTATGGTTATTTTATTAAACAGTGGAAAAATTATATTATGATGTAAAAATTGTTCAACTAATAGGTTTTGCGTCTCTTACCATTCACTGCGCTTTATCACGAAGGTTCAGTTCCATTTAGTTGTTTCTTTTAAGCGCAGCTTCCGGCAGCTAAATCAGTCAAAAAATATATTTGAAGGCCACAGGACCAACCAATCATCGTCAGCCCCGTGAATCCGATAAATAATCGGATGACCAAGACCAATATAATTTATTGAATTGAGTAATTCAAGTTATACGACTATTCTAAAGACTTTTTTGAATCAAAAAAAAATTATCCAGAATCCCTAATCTTTCACTCTCCCCACATTAATTTCGTCTTTTTCTTTTCGCTTTTATAAATTTCGTTAGACATAGAAAGAAGATTACTAGACTATAGGTATGGTAGTAAAAATCAGATGCGAGGTCGATGGACACAAAGGAGGCGAAAATAAATTTCATTGAGAGATTTATGCTCACCACATAAGTCAGCAATGAGGCAGATTGTAACAAGACGAATTAGTACACTGCTAAATCATACTAGAATAGGGCTATAAGTGGCGCAGAATCGTGTGTTGATGGCAATGGCGGACCCAGAAATATTTTTTTTTTAATTCTCCTTGCCTGAGGTGAAATCTCATAATATACAAAAAAAGTATTAAGCAAAATGAATGCGTGGAACGCAAATATTTTGTAATTCAAACGGAATAATTAATCAAATTAATCCGCTAGTGTTTGACCAGTATATGAAACTGAATCAAAACCGAATTGATATATCAAATCAAAATCCATACAATTACAACTTAATGCATAAATAAAATATCATTGTTAATATAGTATCATTGCGTAGGGAAGTGTTTGTAATATCCAACTCCTGACGCAAAAATTTTTTGTGAACACAAGGTCCAGATTTTCATTTAGATGAAGTAACAGAAGAACAGTTTCGATATTTGAAGAAACTTTCAACACAACAGATAACGGAAATAAAAATACTTAATTTGAGATAAGATTCGAAAATAGCAGAAACTAGCAGGCAATCATATCACACGCGCCCCACCACCATGCATGGGGCGGATATTCCTTTATATTTTCGAATATTCGACTCCATACGAGCTCCAGATTTTCTTTTTTTAAAAAACACTACGCCTCCGATGAATAACAATTATTTCCTTCTACCAAGCGTTGAACGAATGCGCGAAGTACTGGTTTCAAGTCAATAAGAAGTACAAGTGGTACTTGACCGCCACTGCTAATAAACCCTACAGACATAAACAGTGTACTTTGACACATGGCAACTGGTGCAGTTGAACTCGCAAAATCCTAAAGTAAACCTGAACTACCCTGTAAACAACATATATCCCTGTATGTAAAGTTGTCGGAGGAAAGAGTGGAATTGGGAGGAAGGGTATGTGGGTATTTCGCGCAAAAAGTGCAGAGTGGTCCGCCACCTCGAATCTTGGGGTAGGGGGCATGCTGCTCCCGGCCCCGCCGCCAGTGGTGCCTAGTTAATGATACCCCTAGTGGTGGTAAAACAGACTTTCGATAGCCATGCGTGTAGAAAAACACAGCCTGCGGAAATATTCCACATACACTCACTTAATTTGCTCAAGAAAGAACCACACAACGGCCAGCCACTTAAAGGCAAAAAGCCACTAGAAGGTCTAATACCGGCATCTGCACTCTAAGCGGAAAACGACACTGAACTGCTATAGTGAAGTGCAGCGAGTGGTATCTGCCCTAGGTGATGGTTAAACCATTTGCCACTTTGTTTCCTTCTGGTCGCCTTCTAAGAAACGCAGGAAATACGTAGCCCGTGCTTACAGGGTTTCAGTTCAAATATTCAGAAAATCGTCCATATGACGCGAGTGCACGTGCTTTTTTAGATTGGCGACATCGCGAAACTATTTATTTTGTAGAAATTCTTCTCGGGGGTGAAAGAACATAAGTGAAGACAACGGCAATCAGCAATATTAAGAAAGTTCTATAATGTTGACAACCTACAGCTTCCGAACCAAAATGTTCGTGATTAATTAAACAAACACCACAAAAGAAACAACTCCCAAAACGTCGCGAGACTATTTATTTTGTAGAAATTCTTCTCGGGGGTGAAAGAGCATAAGTGACGACAACGGCGATCAACAATATTAGTTTTTTTTTCGTCTTATAGCCGCTTCGAGTGGATCACCCTGTCCAAGGCCCTGTAACAGCGGCCACTTATATACGACAGGATTACAATTATTGGAAATATGTCATCTTTTCCTGTTCGGCTTAGCCTACTCAAGTTATTACACCCTGGGTTGAGTGATGGGCATGGATAAGCGAGCCGGACTCGTCGGGGCACGAACCCGAGACCTTCAACCTGCGATGCCAACTTGTTTAATCACTAGGCCATCGCGCCACACAACAAAACAACAAAAGTTCTATACACCATAAAAGAAACAACTCCCAAAACAATTAATCGACATATGCCTGCTCTTTTTTTGAGGGGGGGGGGGGTCATTGGTCGGCTCTCGTTCCACATCTGCAGCTTTATCGTCCAAGTCCAAGTATGGAGAGCACTGATGGGTAAATGGGTGAACCTCTTTCCCACTTGGATGGAGTGAAGAAGAAAAGGTTTGACATTGGGTTAAGTTGGATTTTTTATAGTTCCTCTCCCATAGAATAAAAATAATATCCCATCCCATCCTAGGAGTGAATGAATGGTAGAGACGAGCGGTTGTT
This sequence comes from Styela plicata, assembly GCA_963675895.2. Lineage (NCBI taxonomy): Eukaryota > Metazoa > Chordata > Ascidiacea > Stolidobranchia > Styelidae > Styela > Styela plicata. Next base: position 22,711,220 of record OZ023145.1, read on the forward strand.
ACGGCAGGGCGAATTTATTTTCTTGTCGGTCACTGTGAAACCGCTATCGTTACAACTTTCCTCGACAGCGCACTCTACCATACGATACCTTTGGCGAGCTGCGAGACTGTGAATAATTCCAATGTACCCCCATTAAAATATAGATTTATACGAGCTTGCAAAAGCTAGTATATGTAAATGGGAAGTTCAAACTGTATGCCATATGACGCTCTAAATGTGAAAGTGTCGATTTAGGGTAATGTTAATTAAATGGACAAAAGTGCGGCGTGCAGATTTAGCTAAATGTTCAATTGGTAGTTTACCAAATGCATATTTAGTAAGTGCGCTTGACTGCAGCTGGAATGATTTATTTACTTTAAATGTGCAAGATGGAATTTAGATTGAACGCCACAACAAGCTAAGATATAAAACAACGGATTTAAGTTCAATTTGCATGTGCTATTTTGAAACCAACAACATTTAGGCAAATGTAATACTGCATATTCAGCAAATGTCCGATGCTGAGATTAAAATGTAGCGGTTGCGCGTTAATACTACTATGGTAATTTATCCTGGAGCTTCAACTCTTTTGTTGTGTCAAAGACAAATTTATCCCGCTCTACCAATTGCACAATAGTATCCAATTGGATCAAAGCTCGAGTAAAAGGCTTTGGCTGCCGGTAATCGTTTCATCGATGTCGATACTTTGTCGTAATCTCGTTTTTTGTTCTCGGAAGATATAGCCTTTGTTCAATGAATCTTTATGCTCTTGCTCAGAATGTTGGATTCCAACTTTCCCGATATACCAGTTCGAATGAATAAGCCTGCAAGGTTTGTCGTAGCGTGATCTAATTTTTATTCTCCAGAATGTAGCATGTTTTAGGGAAAGCTTTGAGCTCTCGCTCAGAATTTTTAACCGGTCCACGTCCACGAGTTTGGTTGACAATTTACATTCGCTGTTCACTGAGGAGGTTTCAAAGTAGTGTAAATAAATTTATGTTGTATATTTCATATATATTTTTTACACTGGAATCGATTGTATATTGCTGTCCAGATGGTGTTGATCAACTTTGAAATTCGGTTCAATAAGTATCTTCTCTATTAGCAATTTTGGGGACTTTCACGAAAGCATCTTTCAGTTACTACCTTACTTTGAACACATTTAACAAAAAATGCCAGTTATGATATAATGGATCCTGCAAAATTATTATTCATTGAACAGTCCTTAGCATTACAGATAAATTATTTACCCTTCCGGCACTCGCCATGTGAGCTGGTATATAGGAATACAATACAGAAGGCGGACGCAATTAGAATTTGTATCCAACCCAAAGAAGACAGATTTTCTTCTTTTTGAACGGCGGCCCGCCATAATTTCGGTATAGGCGTACTTACGCTATTATTGCCAATATTGTTCCCTGCCAAACTAGAATATCATAGAATTACCGCTATTTAAAAAAAACATAATTATTCTATTGATGATAATTAAGACGGATCAAGCCATTTTTTTATTATTAAAAACCAATCTTTGTCGCACTATCAGTCATTTGATTATCTGTAAATTTGAAACATAACTGTTGAACTCAATTCTCTAAATTACACTTAATAGAATAAAAATAAAATTTGAATAGAGTAGCGATGCAAAGAACGCAAATGAAATCGTAAGACTCTTCCTCTTGAAAATACGTAATTCTACGAGGTACGAGGTCAGATTATTGTATTTTACGACATTTTTCTGTGACGAAGACAACGAATGGATCGAGTACGCCAAGTATCAAGGCGCTATTGACTTATTAAATAAATAGGTAAATCGTGGACGGAATGGCTGCATAACCATTTCGAACATTTCTTTGTGGCAGAAATTTTGAGGTGCTAAATTTGTACAATGTCGTTTGTTGATATTATTAGAAGGTAAATAGGACATTGTGATATTAAAACAAGTCGTCACTATTTTGCAGACTATTGAGTTTAGTCTTTGATTTCCGGCCAATGTCAATGTTTTATAATCACGAACCCGTCAAAATAAATCGTTATGCAACTAGACATTGGGAATACATTTCGATGATTCAGGAAATTATCGAACGCGTTTAGTTCATTAGTCATTAGCGGAGCGCGAACTCAAATGTGAATAACTGGAACTGTGCATACAGTGCTGATTCTGACAGACAAAATTATGCAAAAATCAAAGTTCAACTTCCATGATATTTTAAATCAGGCCACACAGACCATCGCCATATTCCATGGACTGGATCAAATCGTGGTTTTTGATGAAATGAATAACATATTTATGGGAACAGAGATGATGTGGAAATGAAATTGCAACTGGAATATTGAATACTGAATACTGAATATTTATTTAAGAACTATGTCAAATCAGTTGCAAAGCATATAATTACACTGTTCTTGATCTAGCCAATGATATATGGATGGCCCATGGATGGGACATACAGGGTATGGGATCTAAATTATATTTAGGTTATTCATCTCAGGACCATGTCAAAACAGTCCCAAAGCATATATTCACACTCTTTTCGATCTATCCAATGATATATGTATGGACCATACCATAAACATCAACAAAGACCTTCAAAAACGTAGAAATTGAAAAAGACTTTCTGTTCAGAGCGAAAGCGCTAATAAGTAAACACGCTTAGACGAGGGTAGATAATATATACTTACAATTAGCACAATTCGGGTAAATAATAAAGTATCCATTGCCCATGCTTTAAATATAATTAATCAGTCAAGTGCGCAAACTGTGACAAACAATTGACACACTTTCTAAATTACCAATGTTCCATCATGGACTTAATATTTTATAAAAAAAAAGTAATAGAATTGTCAGTATACTCAACATTCCAAAGATAAATAAAACACGTATTCACTTGCCAATCCCTTATTTTATTACAAAATATTCATCGACGTATTTTATTTCCTTCGAGCAACAATTGATAACATTCAATTGGCGATATTCAAACTCCCGTTTCGTTAGTGTACCGCGCGTTTTGGAGCTGCCTTTTTCATATACACTACAACGAATCTGATGAATGCATCCCGGAAATAACATGCCAAGGGATAATAAAATCTAGATAGATACGTACATCTATGATAAAACGATATATCTTTGATAAATTTTTAATATCTGAAAAACAGTTCACAATTTTATATAAATTTTTAATATCTGAAAAACAGTTCACAATTTTATAAGACCAATATGAAAATATTGAAAATAAATGTTATTGAAATTTAACAGTTGGTGTTTCTGCAAACATACACAGCCGCGGAAAATTCAATTCAGCAATAAAAATTACCAAGAAATGTGTATAGATAATTTCAATAACTTGGATGTAGCGAAAAGTAGATATTGGTCATGTGGCTTTTTTGCAAATCTTTGTTGTTTCATTCACAACTTTCCAAGTACTAGTCCGTCTACGCTCCATGTTTCGAACTATCCTAAAGTCAGTTTGGCTATCAGCAGCGAATGCAGAGCAGGAATTAACAATCTTCACCTTCAGCAGTTCGCTAACGGTAAAATTTCAAACATGACTACAAATTCTACATTAGTTTTTATCGCGTTAGCTATGAATATCCTACCATCTTACCTTTTAATCACGATCGAAGACAGCTTCAGCGCCGAAGTCCAAAAACACATCTTCGTGTACGCGTTTTTACCTCGAGCGAACCCCTTAGCACACGAACGATGCCCAGCCGCGGAGCTTACACCTCAATCATGCCCGTCGCCGACACAAGCATGGTCAAACCAAGAATACGACTGTCTTTTTGGAACTATTGGGGAATAAAATAAAGCATAGAATCATTTTAGACTAATCAATGTCGTGACAACGAGTTAGTGTGGGCACTACTACTGAGATTTCAACTTCATTCGGAAGTGAATGTCTTCAACCTATTGAACAAAAGATACGACAAACAATATTTTCAAATATTTTTCTTTTTTTAAAAAGAAAACATTCGAATTTAGTAATAGTAATGAATCGCAATTTACTAAAATCACGACAATTTGACGCCACGTGAAAACGACGGTTAATAGTCGAGCATCTTTATTTTATAACCTGCTTGGTGAGTGCTTGGTGAGTATTTTCGCAGTAACAGAAAAAACAATTGCATTGCAATTATTGTGTAATTATTAGAACTGTGATGGCGCTATCGCGACAGAATGACGAGCGGTGCCAAAAATAAACAAAACATAGTTAGCGATCATTCTGATACATAGTTCGATACGCAAAAGCATATTGCTCAGGGATGAGGTGAAAGCACTCAGATTAAAAGTTTAATGAGCTAATGAAGGTGCTTGAAGTGATTGGTATCGTTATCCGTAGATCCGTCTGTTAATATCTAAAACAACCACAAACGCTTTTTGACTTGTTGCATATATCCAGAATTGTATTATACGTCGAGTACGAATACCAACATTGAATTGAACGCAGTAATAATTGTAAAGCTAGCAGTCGCGCGATTCCCATCAGTTTTTGATGAATTGCTCAACAGCTGCAGGGAAGGTAGGAGCGACGTCCAAGCTCCACGGCGACCTGCGACGACTCGAACATTCGAAACACGTTGCGAAAAAGGTTCTTGTGGAGAATATATTGTGATCCAACCCCAAAAAATAACGGTCTATGTTTTCTCACTACACACAAGCAAATTCATCATAAACCTGTATCTAACTAAGCTCCTTAAAACGAGAAGAAACTCAAGGCAATCAAATTTTGATGTAAAAACTCTCCTAAGAAACACAACACAAAAAATGTTACAGTATTCCAATCGAGAATTTTATTTTGGTCAGACATGGACCATGCCTAAGTGGCAAGATCAGTGACTCATGCTTAACAAAAGATGCTTGACCGACTGGGATACATGCTTAACTAATTGATTGAGGTGGGGTATCACAGTACATTTCATCTACAAAAACAGCGTTTGAACTTTGATTACTTAATAATATCCTAGTGATCCAGGCTGGCAAACCAAACCCTAAAAATTGCAGAATTTTGCAAAACTCAAAGTTCTCCAAATCCATCAATCATCTATTTTTGTATTTCTTTATACAAATGGAATTATGAAATTCACTCTGAGCAAGGAAGAAGTGCCTGAAAGGAACCAACTAATGACCATTTAATAGCAAAACTTATTACAAGATGTATCAGCAACTACACTCATAGCGAAAACATCTGAAATGGAACTGAAATTTTATGGTGAAGCGCAGTGAGTGTTATCTCCCCTGAGAAATGTTGAAACCATCTACCACTTCTTTTGTTTCCTTTTAGTTGCCTCTTACGACAGGGGGGAAAAGAGTTAGGACTATTCTATTTATTTCTGTGTTATTCAGAATGCTGAATCCATATCTATAATCAAGAAGTTGTAATCGCAGGAGGCACCAAAAGTGGAGGTCGAAAAGAAAGATAGACATTAAAATTAGCTTATTAAAAAAAGGGCTCGGGGTAGTAATCCAAATCCAAAAACTCAATTTCATAAGAAATTCTTTTTTGCGCTCTTGGGTTTGTTATACTGAGTGCGTTATTGGGTTTTTATGTAAATAAGTTGGGAAAGTCGAAATGAAATTGTATGATTGTACAAAAATTGTTACTCAGCTTTATTATTAGGTCACACAGACGGGGGACACCTTCATTTCATATGCACATACTATTAAAACAATCACTCCTTGATAAACAATCAAATGTATTTATATGTTCCATCCTCTGACAAAAAGAGAAATTCGCTATATATAATCATTCTTGTGTCCTAGCATTTAAGCAATCTTATATTCTCAATATTTTACCAAACTTTCTAATCTGTATCAAGGAATACAACTAAGATGCATAAATCATTGTTGCATCGTTTGTGAGGACTGAAGCTGAGTATTAGGTATTAATAATTTCAGCATTTTTGATGATCACAAACCTTTGTCTACGTAATCCATCATGAATTATTTTCTCCATCTAGCTTTTAAATTTAGCAAAATAATACGCATTTATAATAGCTAATATTCGTACCACGTTCTCTGTTATATATTTTGTTGAATCTGACTTTTGATAACTATATATTTATCGATAAAAGAAGTCAAATCCTTCCACAAATAGTATGTCTTTATGATAATATGGGGTTGCATATCTTTATGCTTGAAGCTAGTATTGCTGAATGGAATATTTGAATACACAGAAGTCTTGAATCAAATAAGAAACTGGTCTACCTAAACCCAAATATATATTATTACCGGTATATCATATAATAAGAGTAGAACTTACTTGAGATAGCAGAGCATTATTATTGCTTTGATACACTTCGCTTTTATTTGCCCTGGAAGATTCAGTCGTAAAACTCTTATCCCCAGTTTGACAAATAGTGCTATGGTTGGATGGTGGTGATTGTTGATAAAGAAGTTCAACGTGTTTGGAAGACTCTACTATCGTCAGCTCGTAATATTCATGAATATCTGGAATAAATACAAGTTTTGGGGATTGGAAATAACGATAAACTAAGACAAAAAAACACTAAAAAATCAATACACAGTGCAGCTTTATTAATGGAAATTATCAAATAGTAAAATGCTCAAAAGCAAAAAAAGCATTAAATATGATACCACTACTTCATAGAACAACTTAAAATATGTCCGCCTTTCTGATTTAAATGATTTTGAATTGTTGAAGGATCTCAACGATTAATCTATTTATCATTTTGTGAATTATTGAGCAAGTTGCTTTAACAGCTCCTGCTTACAAGTGAAAACGAGAAAACATTCAATTATTACATACCTAATAGAGCATGAAATAAATCACTTCTAAAGATGTCCATAACTTTTTCGAGAGCATTTCTGAGTTGGCTGTCATCTGGCTTGTCAAGTTTCAAATGATATTGCTGCAAAAGCGCGAGTGCTCGATCTGCGTCTGAAAAATTTCATTTGCATGGAACATCAATTTGAATTTTTTTATTGCTGCAATCTAGATTATGTAGCTAAAGATAACTTTCAAACATCAAAATTTGTCTAATTTCTATTAGGTTTCAGTTGGCTCCAATGAAAAATATACTCAGCAGTCAGCTTCGTTTGGGGTATGGAGTAGTAGAGGGTGAAAAAAACGGCTGGCCGATGCCCTCGAAATTACCACAAAAACTTTAGATGTAAGTTTTCAACACTTTTAAAATTCTATCTGTTTTATTCATCTCAGTATCGTAATAGACTTAAATTATTGTACCATAGCATTCATTGGATTTCATAGACTAAGTTAATCATAGAGTCATATAAAAACATTGTTGCATAATTAACTTATTCCGTAAAGTGTTAAGAATATGCTTTATGCTACTCACCAATCCGGTAAGAATAATTATGCACAACAGGATTGCTGGACGATACAGTCTTGCGGACAATAAGACTTGCTCAAAGGTGCAGTCAGCTGCCCTCTCTATCTGCACGATGTAGTATCCGGCATGGCCAGTCCAGTGACTATAAACGTTGGGGCTATTTTTTCTACTATGTGTAATGGGCAATCAGAGTTTAAAAATGTTGGTTGGACAACAAACAGGAAAAATCTTATACAGTGATTTTGTGTGCTTATTTGATGTTTAGTTTGGTGCCTAATGCTATTCATCCTATCCTTGCTTTTTGTAATAATAAAACACCACAAATTTAACAACGAGGATGGGATTATGAAACATAATCAACGATGACAATCGTAAAACGTTGTTGCAAGGCCAGAGCTCTAGTTAAATATTTGGAGTACGGGTTTGAAATTCAAAAAAATTACTACTGCCAAGGGTTTAAGCCTGTTGATTCGAACTCTGCTGTAGAAACCAGTGCATTTTATTTCCACCCCCAATGTGGATTATATGTTTAAATGATATATATATATATATATATATATTATTGCTTCTGTTGTGAGATATTCATCACACTTAAATTTTGGTCGCACTCAATAAAGTTTGAGAACAAATAGTTTAAAATAAAAGCAGATACTACAGTGCCAGACCCCCCAGAAAATGTTTGAATTTCAGGCTTTTGTTCTTAAAAACGATATTGTCTCAGTTTTCCAAAGATATCGTAAAATCAGATTGTATAATTTTTGGAGTTGAAAACAATCTTCCCATACTGACTTACTTAAGTGGGTGGCATAGCTGTTACAATACTCCAGAAATCCTGAATTAATTTTGGGCATGTGTATATTGTCTCAATAATTTATGAATTAGTGGATCTTGCATTTTAATCATATGGTAGCAAATTATTATGATAGGAGTCTGACTCGGGAAAAATTTACAGACTCCTCAAAACCCCAAAAGCTCAGATTTTTCGACTCTGACTTACGTCTACGACTCCACAGCCCTGGGATATGGACAGGAATTTTTTGATCAATAATTCCAAATTATACATCAAAATGAGGTCTCTAAAAAGATTTGATATAGTTCAGCCACTGCCAGTTGGTAGATCACTTGAATACCTTTTATCTTTGCTAAAAGTATCGCTATTTTAATTATATACATAGTAGGGACTCATTACAGACAACCAAGCTTAGTTCAGGTTAGGAGATATAATTATACAGTATAAACCCCATGATCTTAATGAACTCCATGCAATGCCTTTATTTTTTCCCCGTTCTGATTGCTGTCACAGATTAATTAGGTTAACAAGCAGATTTGTTCATGATTGATATTCATTCACAGCACATAACCGGGGTAAAATTTCCTAAATTGGTCTAGTGGTTTGAAAGTTGTAGCTATATGAAGTATGGTATGTAAAGGATTTTGTGCAAATTGGAATCTCAATTTTGGAGGGAGAGGCTTTTTCTTAAGGACTGCCATAAATTTTATGATTCTGATCAAATTAGCCTAAAATTCGAAAATAGCCAAAATTAATTTTGGATTTCAATTTCCTCCAACTTCTGTCAAGTCGAAATGGGGAAAATATGATCAAAATGCAACAATTTTCCATTTTCGAATAAATTAGCAGACATCTACTTCATATTTATTGACATTGAATTATATCATGCTATTCATATTACAGAGACTAAAGCGATATTTCTATAATAGAAGGTCACATCTTATATTTTCCTGCTCATCAACTTTTTTTAAAGACTTCAAACTATACTTTATCAACTTAGTATGCAAGCGTACATACCATGTAGCAGAATACTTTTCACTCTAGTATCAGTAAGAAATGTTGAAGTCTTGATTCAAATTCTTTGACAGACCACAGAAAATTTGCAAACATTTTGATTTTGAACTGTGAATGGCTGCTCTGTTCAGAGACCCTTGGAAGCACTGGTACTTGTCAGTGGTGCCTCTTTCCGGCTTGGAACATAGATTTTGAATATTCCATGATTCCCCATGAGCGTATTGGAAAAGTCTGATATCGCTTAAGACGCTCTGTGTGGTTTTTTTAATTTGGATAAATTGTACTAAAATCCCTTTGGGAAAAAAATAACATAATATACCAGTAATGCCGGTATTTTGACGGTGGTATACCGGTACAAAAAATACCCCATGCCACCCAGCTGTAGGGTACTCTCGAGTCGCATGTACACAACACGCTAGACTGAGTATTTATGAGGTAATCATGACGTTTTTCATTTCACTTCTGTGCTTAATATTAAGGAATTTATGTTAATTTCTCACCATTAGAAGCCATGAATGGCATCAAGTAGGTTTTAAATGATTGTAGGAAAATATATCATAACATTTTAAAGAAGTAAATACTCCCACTTTGTTCAATTTTGCTATTTTTCGCAAGTACAGATGAGAACAATATTCTCATGTTATTTGCAACCTTGATTATATTCAGTCAATATTAGCATGTTTCTAAATTATATGTCTTTTGTGGTTCATCAATGCCAAATGCCTGTAAGCTGTCTTTGACTGACTGTAATGAGAGGAGGCAGATAGTACATATCATTTCCTGTTTGGTAAGTACGTTACCCATGATTGATCCAAATTCCCGATTTTCTCCTGTGCATGACAAAATTTACCCTCATGGCTAATTCCTTTCATTTCAACTTTGCTTGTGGTTAGTGGTGCGTCAAAGGCTCTCTAATATGTTTCAACTGTGGTTTAAAGAAATCGTTATTTGAAAAATCTCTTTCAAAACCAATTTTTTTTCATTCTTGAGCGATGAACTCAAGTGACACTTAATAGCAAAGAGCTACTACAACATTCCAATTGTTGTTGTTGTAGTTTCAGCAACTGCATGCTCAAAGCAAATAATATAAACAGAGATTTTGTAGCAAAATCTTGGAGTTCCTCTAAACTGACACTGAAAAATGATATAATCTTATATAAATGTCTGAAAACTACAAACAAAGACTACAATAAAAAGCTAGCGATACCACGAATTCAGATCACTAAATCCATGCAGCACACCAATCAAATAATATATTCTTGTGACAGAGATTTTGTAGCAAAATCTTTACACTGAACCTCTACACAATCATGCAAAACTATCACGACACGTTTTGAAAAAGCAAGGTAATAATCTTATATATTCTAAAATTTGGATACGCCATACCAAGTAGAACATAGGGTTGTTGTCACCAATTCTACAGACGATAGATTAATAAAGCAGCAATCATTGAGTTAACGATTTACTTGTAACATTCGACAAGACAAATTTATGGTAGATAAATCTTTTTTAGTATAATAAATTGTGTTTATGTAAGAAAGAGCAAATCGACTTTTGTTGTTCTTAAAAATATTGAAATCGAAATATCTCTTTTGATTTTCCGCGAGATGATAATCAGGTGCCATGTGTGTATTCCTCGCCCTAAACTTTACATGTACATCAGGAAGTTTATTAGACAAGGCCTGAATATCATGTACAGCTGTCACTGTTCTCAGAATGCTCGGCGAATAGTTTTATTCAAAAAGTTTTTTTCCAAGTTTTTCCAACTCTAGAATTCCTTGCTATCTTACTGTTTGAAACTTGATTCAAGAGACATCTGCCAGGGATGGGTTTCTATTCCTGCATTTTATGTTTATTTCAGCTCTTCGCACTTAAGTGTTGCAGGGATTTTTTTTAAGCATTTTAAGTCTCCTGCAGCCTGCTCTGAGCAAATTTTTATATATAAAAAAAAAATATTTTTAAACAAATTGTTTAAAAAAGCACCGCATACGTTTACATGTAGACTTTATAAGTTTTTTTCGAGTGACCTAGCCATGTTTGGTATCAAAATCATCTTAATAGATTAAGATTCAGTTAATTCATTAAAATGAAATTAGAACCCTAACTCTGATCACTTCCATGTCAGACATTCCTAGTTGGACATTGTTATGTAACACATTGTCACGACAATCATTTGACCTGCTTCAGCCGCAGAAAGTACGCAACCCCTTTCTGTGCAGCGTCAGCAAATTCTATAGTACCAGTCTTGATTGCTCACACTTGAATTGAGCTTAGTGACTACAAAATTCCTCAAAAATCATGTATAGTGTTGCCGAATCTAGTGACAAGGTTAAGAGCAATTAAAGAACAACCAAGCATATACATGCGATAGATCAAAGGGAACAGATTTCAATTTGCAGCTAGATCTGAATGCAATCTTAGAAAAGATTATTACAGAGCCAGAGAATCAAAAGTAGGGTGGATTCGTGTACAAAGCCTGTGTGATTGTATTTTTTCTAAAATTTTAGGATCATTTGACATGAATTGACCCCCGTTTTTTTTTTTTTAATGCTGGTGCAGAATATTTAACATGATTCAAGAACCTAACACAAGTAAAGTAGCCTACCCTAATCTGCTAATTGAGATATATACTATGCAGTATGCCTGGGGTGCCCGATCGGCTCAATAGGTAAAAATTCGGGAATACACATCTCTGATCATCGTGACACAGGTTTGAATCCAGTGAGGAATGATGATTTCATGCAAAAAGTCTGCTGGACACCTCACCGGTGGTGCATGTAAGCACTGCTTACGGCTTCCTCCACCAACCAGGTCCATGCAAAAAAAAATGAAAAACTTTTTTTCGCGGTTCAACATTTGATAAGTGAGCTGAAAATGAAATCCTATCTTATACAGTATAGGCTATACTGTATAAGTAGGTATAACAAACTCACCTTGCTTCCGTACAGGCATCTTTACTCATTAAAGCACCATATCCATTTAACTGTACTGTTCCGTGCTGTGTATTACTATTATGAGTACGGTATATTGTTTCGAATCAGAACAAGAAGTACATTACTTCTGTAGTAAAGAGGTCTGAGTTGAAAGTATAATCACTAAATAAAATAGAACAGTTGAAAAGCACAGACTCAAATACCCATATTCAGTATTTACTCCATTGAAAATTTTACACACACTGTAACGTTACATCATGGGATTAATTCTTTGCCATGTTCAAAATTAGCCTAGGCCTACTGCCTATATCAATATTGACATGTATGTTATACTGTATATGATTCTGCTGCATAATTATATAACCTATTCAGTGTTACTATTTATACCTCATTTTAATTATGAAATTTTTTCCCTTTTTTCTTCAAGCTATTCATTTAAATACTAACTTATAGAGAACAGAGAACTATTTACACGAAAATTTGCATTTATGCCTTCACTAATACAGGGTCTAACATGGTGCTTTCGGATGTTTTCCCTAGATATTTTTTTCGGCGACATCGTTTAGGACGAAATCACGCCGTCAAGATTTTGTTATGGTATCGATGTCCACGGAGCTTCTAACATATTTCGAATATAATAAGTATTAAAAATAAGCTGTTGATATGAACTAAAATTGGTTCGGGTGCCTGGTTAGCTCAACCGGTAATGCAGAATGCGTTGCAAATACGCTTCGAGATGCGCATCCTGATCGTATAGACGCAGGTTCGAATCTCGTGCGGGATGATTATATGTGAGAGCAGAGAGGTCTGCAGGGACGCCTCGCCGGTGCACGGTGGTTCACGTAAGCACCGGCTTCCTCCACCAATAGGGTCCACACACAGTGAAAAAAAAGAGAAGTATGATAAGCCAAAAACCGGACAAGCAATTTTTAGCTTTAAAAACAGACCAGTGATATATAAAAGTTTTATTCAATATTAATAGTTTTTGAAACGAGAAAAAATTTAAGGTTTGTGTTCTCAAGATAAGGCTTGGTTAGATGCCCGGTTAGCCCAATAGGCGAAGCGTTGGGAGTACGCCTCGTTTTCATTCGTCGACTTGAACATACTTCGTTGGGGTTCGAAATCGCTTACGAATTTTGGTGTAGTAATGCAGCAGCAAGAGGATCATAAAAAAATTCGCGAAAATGGTGACACTGCTCATATTGCCATAAATTTGAAACCGTGGGTCAAAGTAAAATTTGCGGAAAGGATCATCATAAACGCGCTAGTCGTGTTCCATCGTTATAATCTTTGGGCAGTGTACTGAAAACAGCTCTTAAAGATGGATTCCGTTGCACATCTTTGGAAACTGGAATTTCTTTTCATATAGCCTACATAAAGATGTAGATCTAACGATTGATAATCTACTTTCCCTTACTTGAATATTTCTCGTTTTCAAATTTAAGAATATTCCTCTTTATAATTCGCGGAAGAATACATGCTGGCGGAGAGTTAATTTAACCATATATGGCTGAAGACCTTGTGCGCTACAATTAGAATAGCACGTTGTGGACTCACGATAGTTAGCAAAAATGTCGATATCGGGTGATTTTTTTTTTTTATAGGCACTTCTTAGAGTGGATCACCCTGTCCAAGGCCCTGTAACAGCGGCCACTTGTAGACGGACAGGGTTACAATTATTGGAAAGATATCATCTTTTCCTGTTCGGCTTAGCCTACCCAAGTTATTACACCCTGGGTTGAGTGGTGGGCATGGATGAGCGAGCCGGACTCACCGGGGCTCGAACCCGAGATCTTCAACCTGCGATTCACGATACTACAATCGTAGTCGCTTTTTTTTGTTTGATTTTTGTTGAGAATGCGACACTGATGACACATTTGTAATTGATTCTTGGCAAAATGGACCGGGTTGGTAGAGGAAGCAGCCAGCAGTGCTTACTTGGACCCCGATGTCGATATAGAATGATTCACGATACTACAATCGCAGTCCGAAATATTTTGATTTGATTTTTGTTGAGAATAGGACACTGATGGTACATTTGTGATTGATTCTTGGCAAAATGGAACTGGTTGGTAAAGGAGGCCGCAGGCAGTGCTTACATGAACCCTGCATGCACCGGCAAGGCGTCCAGCAGTCGAACCTGCATCGTAACGATCAGAGATGGGTAGCTCGAGACGTATTCCAAACGCTTTACCGATTGGGCTGACTGGGCAGTATGTGTTCTAGCGTCCATTCTGTAATCTCTTCACGTTTGAAACGACAGAAACGTGCTAGAAGCTTTGACGATGAAGAGAATTTGTGGTGTGTATGAACCGCTCGCACGGTTTATAGTTAGTTCTTCATGTTTGAGTAAGTTCAATTTACAATCAATGTCAAGCAGTGCGACCCATACTTGGCAATACCTGTTTGGGCAAATATTGGGAAACTTGTGAAAGTGTATTTGTCTGCTATTCTTATGGGATAGCCTGTTTCATTGATTTATACATTACAGTCGGTCAATTCCCATAATTCGGAACTCTGGCTCTTTTTTAGAATATTGCAAGTAAACACCACAGATACGCACAAGCACCCACCCAATTCCTACACCAGCTGGCCATATAGTCTCATCTATAACCATTCTCCCACCAGTACTCAAATAAGGTTATTCATCTACCAATCAGACACTTTATAGGAAAGGGTGATAATGAAACAATAAGTAGCAAATTCAGAGGGAGACTTTATAAACCATGATTAAATAAAAATTATGTTCTTATTTATGATATATGTAATTTATTTTAATGAATATAATATCAGACTTGATACAGATAACAAAAGCGGTAATGAGTAATATAACACATAATGAACAAAATTGTAATAATGATTCAATTATTTTTCTAATATTTGAACCCTATATTTACGATCAGGCGGTTATTCTGGAAGTCTGATTAAAAACAATTTCATTTTTCAATTTTTCCTGAATTGAATTATTTTGCAATCACGATAAATGCCAAAATTTATATTGTTAAATTTGACAATAATCATGTCTTTGATACAATATGATTAAATATAAGCAATGTTGTTTATCTGAAGTGAAATGTCTGGAACGTTTTTCCATAGTGAATGCCAAATATATACAGATGTTGAGTGATATTTCCCCATGCATATTTCTTCTGCCATACAACACACACAATACAAGACAGCCTTATAACAATTTACAATATTAACATACTCTAAATCATTCTTCATAAATATCAGATGACACCTACCAAAGAAAATGCAAAATCCAAAAAGTGAACTGCAGAAAGATTTAGTAATATTTTGTATAATAATCACTGATATTGAGACATCCAAGTACGTCTGTTTATTTTGTCGACTGTAATTCAATTATCTCAGACTCAGCTCTGCGCTCCATTTATAGGCTATCAGCTGATACTGTCAGGCTCGTTCCCGCGCTTTTAGGAATATTCCAGTGTTTTCCTGATTTATTACAGTTTTCTCTCATTGTAGGACTGTCAGTTGATATTTCAGTGTTATGGTAATGCCGATATATATATTTAGATATGTTAGGAAAATGTATGCCGTCTTTTTCTAGTGCCAGTTAGTGATCTTTAGTCTATAATATGCCAATTTCTACTTGTGAATAAATAGTGATTAGCCCTTCCGGTAGGCTAATGTCAGATGCCGTAATCTTTTGTTTTTTATGTGTATTTTGTTATTTGATTGGAGTGTTTGGTTGTATTAAGGACCAATATTAAAGTGTACCATAAATTAGATAATCTGTTGTGAACCACGAGGACTGTGTGATAGATCTTTCCAACCTGTGATTCGTTTCTACATCCACCGTTCCGTATTCTTCGGGTGATTCCATCTGTCATTTTGTTCATAAATTGTATTTAAGTGGTCTCAAAGACTGTCAACTATCGAATCGGATATATTTGGTTGTGGACAACCTCAGCGCCCATTTCAGGTACGCCGCAATATTAAAAATCCCTTCGTGTACCATCAGATAGTACCACTATTATAACCAGTACACAGGGTAATCTGTGTCAGGACTATTGTAGTTTCAGGTTCACTGTATCTCAAGGTTTGGCACACCAACGAGCAATTTGTATCTTAACTTTGGCATGACCATATCAAAATATTTGAGGTCAGAATATATTAAAACAGGCGGCTATACACCAAAGAGTAATAGGGAATTTGAATCTTTCCACGCAAGACTAATTGCATCTTTTTTGATTTACTCCGATACATACAATTGGGTCGAAAATCTACCAATTGTTATGCTTGGTTTGTGCATAGCAGTTAAGTCGGACATTGGATATAGTCTAGTTTAGATCACTCTTGATTCTGCCGTTCAACTTTCAGGTTACTTTTTCCAGTTAACAAATGAAAGTGCTAACCTCAGAGAAAATGTTAAAACTTAAGAGACTTTGTCAAAGATGACTGGTTTCAAATAGCACAGCCGGCCAATTGAGACAATTCACAGGAGAGAAATTGTTCAATCTGAGGGTTCTACTAGATTTAGAAGGAATATTCAATTTTGCCACTTGCCTATGTAGGCTAGTGATTAGGTTTTAATTAGAATTTGTAAGTTATTGGCGTTATAATTTTTGATCAAAATTTATTTAGATATCTTTTGCTTTTCAAGTTTTAAAAAGAATAAGACGCAGTGAAAAAATCCTAGACGATTATATTTAAAAAAAAATGACTAACAGGTTCAACCAGGTAATGTTTCATGTTTTGTATATGTATATACTGTTACATACTAAACCAAGGATCCAAATACTTTGAAATGATGAAATTTAAAGATTTTCCTTAAAGACTCATGTTAAAAATTATTGTTCATATATTTATGTATGTATTTTGGTCAAGCTTCAGTTTCCCCTGAAGTGATCCATTGCTTCGTTTAGTTTATGATCTTATTTTCATTCTTAATTCAAAGATTTTCCTTAAAGACTCATGTTGTGAAAAAGTATAAGCTGTACCTCATAGACCTTTCCCCATCGTTGACTTTGCTGTTTACTTTCGGGTTGAAAGCTTATTGTTGAATTGTTTATAATGACGCAACAATGCAAATTTAGAATCACGTTCAGACAGATTTCTAGGCTTTTCGGTAAACACATCGTTTAGCATTTTGACGTTATTTTTGTGTGTTTTTGTTTGTGGATCATTTGAAGATATATGAATTACGTAGATTTACAGTGATGTACTCATTAATTCGGTCATAAATTTATGACGTCATAACAGCAAAAACTTCCATGATGGATCTGACAAGGATCCGATCCATCTGTCGTGGTGAGCTGGTGATCCGGCTTCCACATACCTGGCTTCGCTCTCCTTTTGAGATATTATTAATACAGGTCAGGCAGTGATAAGGAGCAGAGGATCGAAGCAACAAATTTAAACAGAAACCAGTACCTGTGCATTAGTATATTGCAGAATTCACGGTGAAGGCGGAATGGGTAAGTTAAACATCAACATTAGACTTGATATTTGTGAATAATCTTAACATGATTAGGAACATTGAACATACATCTCCCTATGGAAAATCCGACCATGCAGTGTTGAAATTCATAGCATCGAATCAACACGTTGAATAACCAGCCAGATCCTTCAAGTATAGCTACAACAAAATAAAAATAGATATTTTGAAATTTGACGAATTTTTCTGAAATATCAGCTTGGGAGAATATCTTTCATCCCGAGGTCGATGTAGAAGAAGTATATGATAATATGTTGCAATTGTTGAACAAAGCTGTAAATATATCTGTGCCACGAGTATGAAAAACAATAAAAGAAAACCTGTGTGGCCAAACCATCACATTGAAAAAATGTCTAAGATCAAGTGAGTAAAGTGGAAAAATACAGAGAAAATATGACTAAAGAAAATTGGGTCGGGTATTGCCAAGTTTTAAGAGAATTCAATGTTGTAACGGAAGAAGCCATAAAGAAATATGAAATGAGTTTAATTAAAAACAAAAAGCCCCATCCAAAAATATACTACAGATACATTTCATTAAAACATAACTACAAATCAAACGAAGTTTCTCTCAAAGACGAGAACGGACAAGTAGGAGTAACTAGAAAAAAATGTGCAAACATATTAAATGATTATTTCATGTCTGTATTTTCTCAAACAAAAGTTGTTAAAAAACTAAAGGTAATCACAAATGCAGTTCCTAAAAGGAGGTCAGACATAGTTATTCAAGAGGAAAATGTTCTTCTGAAATTGGGAAAACTTAGATACAACAAAATCACCCGGTCCCGACAACATAACGTCACTGTTACTCAAGAATGTATCATTTTCTGTAGTGAAACCTCTTACTTTACTTTATAATAAGTGCATAACCGATGAAAAAATTATGAAGCTGTTAAAGTCTGCAATTGTCATATCATTGCATAAAAAAGGCAATAAAGAACAAGCAGAAAACTATCATCCAATTAGTTTGACGCCAATCATCATAAAAATTTTTGAATCCATCGTACTTGATAAAATGCTTAACATTTTGCAAAGCACCGAGTTATCAATGTAAATCAACATGACTTTCAACTAGGCAAGTTTACTAGTACAAACCTTCTTGATTTTTGGAACGATTTGACCAAGTTAGTAGATCAACCAATGCCCGTATCTATCATATACACAGATTTAAGAAAGGCCTTTGATAACGTTTCTAACGATCTTTTGCTGGCAAAATTAGAGCACTATGGTATACGCAACAAAACCTTAGGATGGGCCAAATCTATTCTTACACAGTGGCTGGTGAACAATCATATGAGAGTCAAGTTTGCTGCGGATCCCCCCAAGGCGCTGTAACTTCCGATTTATTTTTTGCATTGTACATAAAGGATGCTCCAGATCATATGAAATTAAAATGTTCTTATACGCAGATGATGCAAAATTGTATCAAGAAAAAAAGCTAATTGTGAAATTAATCGAATATATAGAACATTTAAATCAAGAAATCCAAAATTCTTGAGTTACTTGCATAAAGAATTTGTCCAAACCAAAAATTGAGACCAAAAATTGAGTGTTGCATCGAGGTGTGGAACCCAACGTATGAAGGTGATCAAGAAAAGATGGAAAAAGTACAGAATAAAATGACAAGACTTTTATATTATGGGAAAATAATGTCCCCATAGGAACGGAATAAAGCATTTGGAATAACCGCTCAAAAGATAGAAGAGAAATAGGTGGTATGATAAACATTTACAAGAATATAGACAATGGCAAATACTTTAATAAAATATCTGTTGAGTACACTTGATATGGCAGTAATGCATATTGAGGAATAATGTGAATACAACAATACGTTCACATTCATCAAATATATCAGTTAACGTTAGGTCAAACTAACAAAATATTGGTAATACAGGCCAGGCAGGAATAAGGAGCAGAAGGTCGAAGCAACGGATTTTAAACAGCAACAATACTTGTGCATCAGTATATTTCAGAATTCACGGTGAAGGTGGAATGAGTAAGTTATACATCAGTTAACGTTAGGCCAAACTAACAAAATATTGGTAATACAGGTCAGGCAAGGATGACAAGAAGAGGGTCGAAGCAACGGATTTTAAACAGGAACAGTACCTGCGTATTAGTATATCGCATAATTCACGGTGAAGGTGCAATGGGTACATCAAACTAACAAATTAACGTCAGGCATACTTTTTATCCTACTGGAATGCGAACAAAGACATTTTTTATTTTCAGTATATTTATGCTTAAGTTACGTATCCTGTTATAAATAGTGTACCCGTTAGTAAATAATTGTAGAAGACAGTTGTCTATTCAGGTATTCGTTTGTCCCTAATCTGTTCTGAATAAAAGCTGTTCATATTTCTTTAAAGACCTAAATTTGATCGAAGCGTCGGAAAATGCCGTTTACTTCGTACAGGTTGTTAGATGTAAAATATAATGAAAGGGGGAAAAACCACGTCTCGAGTGCAGTAGAGCTATTAAAAATTAGAGTAAGTACCGAAGTATAGCCAGATCTAGTATACTATTCAAGATTACGGCAGGCTACACAATTTTACGGACGAGACTCTGTGTATCTTAACTGACATATGTTCGAAGTCGATTGTTATCACAGGGATTGCATTTTAATACTGTTGTTAAAATTACGAATATTGTTTCTTACTATACCCGGTCTTGACAGTCATTGAGACCACCTGAATACAATTCACGAACAAATTGACAGATGAAGTCATCCGAAGAATACGAAATGGCGGATGTAGAAACAATCACATATTGAAAAGATGGATCACACAGTCTTCGTGGTTCACCACAGATCATCTAATTTATGCAATCAAATACACATGGAAAACAAAAGATTAACGCATCTGACATTAGACTAAAGAAAGGGCTAATCACAATTTATACGCAAGTAGAAATTGACATATTATAGACCGAAGGTTACTAACTGGCAGTAGAAAAAGACAACAGACAGTTTTCTAACATATCTAAATATATACTGGCATTAACTAAACACTGAAATATCAACTGACAGTCCTACAATGAGAGAAAACTGGAAAAATCAGGAAAATACAGGAATATTCCTGAAAGCGCGGGAACAAGCCTGACAGCATCAGCTATGAATGGAGCGCAGAGCTAAGTCTGAACATATGGTTGTTCAACCATGATAATTCAACTATAGAGAACAGAATCAACAGACATACTTGATCGGTTAATTCTTGCTTAATAATAATTGTTTCCCGTCCTTGTAGACAAAATGCAAAAATTGAGATCTTGTAAGGGTTTTTTCCTTTCAGAAAATGTGGGTCTTTTTCGCCTTTTTCGCCTGAATACTAGATACTAATATTTTTGATGGCGTATATTTGTTGAACTGTAAGAGTTTGAAATGATCTGAGTAGCCTTTTCGTATTTTTAAGTAAACTTTGTTTTATATGACTTCCCTATTGCGTACTTGGGAGAGGCTTTTAAGAGAAAGAGCACTCGACTGCAGTGTGATGATTTCAAGGAAAAGTTGTAAAATACGTTAAAATTAAGATGAGCAGATTCAAAATATTTTCATTTCAGAAGAGTCATCATTCCCATGTGATTCGAACCGACGCAAACTCGCAAAATATATAATATATTCATCTTCCATAGAACAGTCAGGAGGTCATAGGCTGTCATTGTACAGGATGGGATGTCAAATAATTCTAAAAATGACGCAGGTTGTTGTGATATTCGAATTCTAAAATTAAATAGCATTTAATTAAGCTAACCGGGTATGTTATGCTAGCTTTCGAAACATTGGGACAATGAGTAATAACGTGAAAGTATTCGTGGCTCTGGTTTCACCTTGAGTCTATGCTTTTCAGATCATGGGCAAATATTGTTTAAGTATCTACCCAAGTAGTCGCTGGTTAAAAATCTATACAAAATATCAGGTTACGAAGTTTGGTTGTCATGAAGTTAAGTAACATATTTTCTGCTGAAAGCATATGATATTGCCTCCCGGGCTAGGACGGGTCGCTTCCAAAACAGGAAATTTTTATGATGAATGTAAATTAATTTCTTCCAATTATGCGACGATGCTTAGTGCTTCATCCGGTAATTTCTGTAGGAAGAGTGGAGTGAAGAATAAAG
Organism: Styela plicata; assembly: GCA_963675895.2. Lineage (NCBI taxonomy): Eukaryota > Metazoa > Chordata > Ascidiacea > Stolidobranchia > Styelidae > Styela > Styela plicata. Next base: position 22,732,815 of record OZ023145.1, read on the forward strand.
TCGATGCCCATCTCTTCACTTGTTGGTCTTGGTAAAGAGGATTGAGGAGTAATAACATTCCTGCCTTCTTCTGACCTTTAACATGTGTGACTAAATCTTTTTTGTCATTGGTGTCCAGTAGAGATGCCTACCCTATTTGATTCAATTTTTCCAAATTCAAAATCAGCTGAATCAAAATTCATATTTTCAGGAAAACATATGTGAATATTAATGTAATTGATACCTTCCAAAGAAACATGTGCTTATTTGCTTAATATAGTGTATATTTTCGATTCAAAGATTCATTTGTGTGATATGATTCCGGGGTCGAGGGATATTTGATTGACACGCATGTTTTCAATTTATATTGGATTTTTTTGGACAACCACCGACATGTAACAAATTGTGTTACCATTGCTTGTCGGAGTCAACTGTGATAAAGTCTTCTTGAATACCTCGGGAATAGAATCTGAACCGAAACAGTTTTGAAAAGTTGTAACAAAAAATTCGTTTTATTTTGCCTATTTACTACTTATTTGTTAAACCTTGTCCCAGGTATCAGAAACTTTTCCGTTTCATCTTCATTCTTGTTTGGAAATGCATGTTCTAGATTGTCAGTGCCTGTTGCAGTGCTGAATTGATACTGAATATGCTGATATCAAACTTCTGCTAAATAATCTTCATAATTGACAGTCACAATTTTGCTGTACCTTCTATTCAGCATTGTAACATTGGCGTGAATCACTACAATACCGCAGACCGAATAATATTCCAATCAGACAAACTCGCCAAATAATTGGCAAAACACGGGTCCCCTTCAAGACTCCAGTAAAGCTACTCTGGCAGCAACGGCTTCGCTCCGTTGGTTCGTATGTAAGTCAGCAATTGTAGTCAGTGGGCACGCAAAAGAGGGAATGCCTACTTTTTAACAAAGAGCCCCGTATTCTTAGCGACCGCGCTTAATCCTGACATGCACCAATCTTCCAATGATAACGTCTAGATCAGTGGTTTTCAAGCTTTTTCTTTTCGTGGCCCATTTTCGTTGCACAAAAATTCTGTAGCCCAATACTTTTTTATGCAAGCAAGAACCTATAAAATATCGCCACGGTCGCAGACTGAAAAATCGCATTCAGTGTGCATGTACATGATTTATCGCAATTGCAGGTCGCATGCATGCTGTGGAATCCTGGTCGCATTCGCAAGCCTGTGTGCACCAGGATTACCACTATGTTCCAAACGAATTAAAAAATCTCAGCGAGCCATGGCCCACTGGTTGAGAACCGCTGGTCTAGATAAAACTTTCGAAATATTCTTCAAGTTTCATTTTTAATGAGAAACTGCTATAAAGTTCGCCTAACTAACTTTTTACGGGTCATCAGAAAAGAAATCAAAGTAGTAAGCCTATATTGTACCATCGCCCAGAATCACTCCCTGCACTCATAGTTGTTGATACTACATTTTGCTGTGACTCTGTCATATAAGTAGCCATTAGATTGTTAATTTTGGGCGCTTTTTCACGCGGTAGCTAGCTTATCTGGTGTGATTGTCCACAAATAAAGGGTAGATCACTCATCCAAATGTTACCATATGATTCCATCTGAATAAGTCAATAATCTTACTGTATAACGAAGTTAACGGTCGAACACAATATTGAAGATACTGTTTCAGCTGAGATCAAAATTACATTGCCCGTAGCGTAGTCAATAATTTTATTTCATTGTGCAGGAGATTATGATATACAATTAAACACAAAAGTATAATTGACTTGATATAAATTTTTGCAATTGCTCGGAAGACGGCACAAAAACCCAGAAAGAACGAGAGAAACAGACAGTCGAATAAGGACAGTTGGATTGACCGCAGTGTTCCATCTACGTATAGTTTCTCGTTCGTGTTTGCAGCAGCGGTCAAAAATCCTCAATGTTCATCATAAAAGGCGATCCTCATTTTTTTTAGCAATGTTTCTTTTGGGCATTTCTTTTCTTTATTTTCCAATTTTTTCATATTATTTATCTATTAAATTTCTCTTGTATCGATTGTATTTTTTCATAATATTTTTTCATGTACAATCTTCTTTCTGACCTAAAATCTTATTCTTTGACACATTTCAAAACTTTATTTAGGTTTTGTTTGCTTTCCTAGTAACTCTGTTATATGATATTTTTATTTGCATCGCCTCTTGTGTTGGCTGTCGATAGGTTAACTATATTCACTTTGTGCACATCCAGTGGTCATTTGAACGATTTTAAATGATATGACCATTTCCGGGTTTTTTTCCGTGCAAGTTTTATTTCACTGTTATACCCGAGCATGGATTTTTTTGTAATGGGCATAGTTTTTTCATAGGGGGGGCACTGTTATACGACTTTTAATTTTCATCAATATTCTTCGATTTTCTTACCGCTACATTCCATATTGCAAGCAGGTATATGTACGGCCACAAGAGGGCGAAGGTGAAATAAGTGGTTTATTTTTCACTTGTTCGTCGTTTAAACTCAGGTATAGGAATTTTTTACCCTGTGGGAAAGAGGAAGTCCAAATCATTTGGCAAACCACGACCTCTCGTGCGGACACGAGAGCATAAGGCTCGTCACAGTTCTCATCTTTCCCGTGCATGGACATGATGGAGGAAGCGTAAGCAGTGTCCAGCAGACCGCTCGCATATAAGTTAATCAGTAATTATCATCCCTCACAGGATTCGAACCTGCGGCATGACGATAGGAGATGCGCAGTTCCAAGCGTATTCCTAACGCTTTACCGATTGACAACAGACCGGGCAACCGACTGTACTCGCTACTCGGTTTGAACAGTAATTTCCTAGTTTTTCCCATTTTACAGTTTATGTGGTGGTTTTGGGATTTCGGCTGCAAGACTAATTTTTCTATTAATTATTGGAGATGAAATGCAATTATTCTGTATTGAAGCCCATTGGCAAACAGTGAAATAAGTATGCTGAATTTGTTTGTGACCAAAATGTATTAGTCCTCGCTTCTCATCAACTGTCAAAGAATGAAGTAAAACGTCATTTATTCCACCCTTTGAGTGTTGATAAAATATTGTACCGTATATATGTTAGTGAAATTGTGTTAATGTTAAGCAGTAAGTGGTAACTTAATGATAAATATGGTAGGCCAGGAAATTTTTTTAAAGCGCTATTCAGTATTCCTGTATTACAGATTGGGGGTGTAACTTAGCAGTTCAGAGTTTGTGGATGGTTGTCTGGCTGCACTTGATATTGTTTTTTTAGCACCACAACAAAATGATAAATAATGATTTGAAATGTCCTAAATAGTTTTTGACACAAATATTGACAAATGTTTAGGTTTCAAAAAATACCATCAACTTCAAGTGTAATATTACTACCTAAATGTCATCATCTAGTTTTTCTGATTCTCATATTGCCACAAAGATCAAATTAATTGCTGCATATTTTTGGAATTAAAAATTATGGGACTATACAGAATTCTGAAATATCAATTTTCAAATATTCAAATTTTTTCGAACTTGCATTCTTGAACCGAAACTGATCCTGGGTCTGTTAAATGTTTGTTTTTTCGATACTCTACAGTTTTGTACTTACTTTCCCACTGATAGGTCTATGAGTATTATTTTGATTTTGTTTCATTTATCTGTGTTCATCGAAATTATTTAAATTTGTTGTTTGACAAATGTTTCTATATACTGTATATACTCTAGTCAATATAGGGTACTATCAACTTGCATTATCAACGGCTTCAACAATCACCAGTTATACAATTTTTGTTCGTTGTTGGAAGAAGAATAAAGAAAAAATGTCAGACGAAGAAATCACCCTTTACTGCATTTGTAGAAGTCCAGATATCGATCGCTTCATGATCATGTGTGATCAATGTGAGGAATGGTATCATGGTGATTGTATCAACATGACAGAACGTGAATCGAGACGCATTAAATTTTTCTATTGTAAATGGTGTCGTCGGAAAAACCCTTCATTGCAGATTCAGTACAGAAAGTCTAAAAAATCTAAAAATCGCACTGAGAGCGACAAAAAAGCAAAAAAGCTGAAAAAGAAGGAAGCAAGAAGAAAAAAACAAGCAGAGCACAAACAAGATCCTGTCGAGATTGATGAGCAGAAGGTTTTGGATACACATACATGCTTGTCACCGCCTGTATCCATCAAAAAAGAACCACCGGCACCAGATATGGAGGTCACTAGCGAAAGAAGAGAGCTGATGGAATCATATTCAGGAACAGGATATGAATGTGGACGATGTGAAAATTGTAAATGTAAGGTAAATTGTGAAGAGTGTCAGAACTGCAGAGATCCAGGAAGAAATATGAAGTGCACCAAACGTCAATGTCTTATTTTACATTCAGAAAAGGTTGCTACATTTAAAGCAAAGAAAGAAATACTACCAAAAAAAAGCATGAAAATCGAACATAGACATGAAAAAATCAATATGGATATATCTCACAATATGTTTTCCCAGAAAGTGTTGAGTAAATCTGATGCTAAGTTTGAAGTTCGTGGAAGGCAATGCTATGGCCCTGGCTGCACTTTCCCTGCGAGATCAAAATCAAAGTATTGCTCTGATGACTGTGGAAAACGACTTGCAGCAAAGCGCTTACTCCATATCATGCCACCACGGGTAAGCGACTGGAATAATACTCCCACTGTAGCTAATGAAATGGGCCGCAAAGAGTTGGAAAGAATCAGAGCTGCTATGGTACAAGCCAGAAATGAACTGCAAGCATTAGAAGGCAAATACAGACGGTTAGAATCTATCATTGCCCAATCAAAGACTTTCGCTATTTGCGAAAAAATGTCAGACGCTGAGGAAACAGATGAAAGTGATCAGACTATATTTTGTGTTGTATGTGGTCACCCTGTGTCACTGCGTGGTGCAATTAAGCATATGGATAAATGTTATATTAAAATTGAATCTCAAATATCTTTTGGGTCTGTCTATCCAACTAGAATCGAAGGTTCAGAAAGACTTTTTTGTGATGTATACAACCGACAGCAACAAACGTATTGCAAAAGGCTGCAAGTTATTTGTCCTGAACATGCTAAAGAAGCAAAGATCGCTGCTAATGAAGTTTGTGGCTGTCCTTTGAGGAATGACATCTATACTGGAGATGAGCCTAAGAAAGCTAATGAGTTTTGTTGCAGAGCTAAAAGAAAATGTAACAAACATTTTAAGTGGGAATCCATGTATAGGGCATCGGTGGATTTACAACGAATTCGTCAATGGCTTAAAATCGATGAAATATTTGAGGAGGAACGTAGAATTCGTAATTCTATGGTATCTAGAGCTGGAGTTATACCGTTGTTGCTGCATCAAACAACTGCCCATGATCCTACTTGCTTGGATATGCGAACAAAACCATCAAATGTGAAGAGACCTGCATACAGACTTGTTATTTAATCACTGTTAGAATACTGAATGATGCACTTTTTTGTTCAGCTTGACAAAAATGTGTTGTCATGTGGCTGGTGATATCATAATATGACAAAGAAGATGCTATTGCCTTGATATTTCAGTTGCATTCTATTTATTATAATCATTATCATCATTAGTTTTTGTTCTAAAACTAGTTGATAAGCCTGTAAAGCTAACATCTGAAAAGTCAAAAATCCTTTTTTTAAATTCTATCCACATTTCCTATGTATGAATCCTAATTTTTTTCGTAAAGAAATGTTTTTCTGAATTTGATAAGGCCTTTTCTGTGCTTATGTCTCTGATCATTATAGTCAAGTCATGTAGTAAAAGAGTAATTGAAAGTGGTATTATTTATTTTTGGTCTTTCAATATGAATGATATTTGATTCCAATATCATACCAAGATCACGTGAAACTGTAACCATTTTATATACTGAAAATATGTTACTTATTCAAGTAACATCTCATCAAGTATACGCTGTATTATTTCATATGGATGAAACAAAAACATATAATATATGAAGTATGCTACTCTTTAAACTATCAAAGCTGATAAATGCAAAGACGTCCAAATCTTTCTCTGAATACCTACTTCATACACATATTTTTAAGATTTTTATTTAATAGCCATGAAAGCCAGACCAATCACATAATACCGTATATTACGTTGTGCTAGTTTGTTCAAGTTATTTTTTGGAGTATTTCAGTGATATGGTTTTTTTGTAATAATTATTACAGTGTGTTCATATTTTTTCACTGATCATGCTTTGTTCTTGTATTTCAGATTTTTATAAAATGTCTGGCTTTATTAGGTCGGAATGTAATCACTGTCAAAGTGATATATCGCTTGTGTTTATCCGATGTTCAGAATGTTTGAATACGTCAATATGCCTGTCATGTTTTTCAAAAGGAGTTGAGTTTCGTACACACTTGAAAACACACCCCTATAAGATTGTTGATAAAGGTGCATTTCAAATCATTGGTCCAAACTGGACAGCTCAGGAAGAGAAAATGCTGTTGGATGGCATTGAACAATTTGGCATCGGGAATTGGGAAGATGTGGCTCATCATGTTACTGGCAGAACTTCGAAAGAAGTTGAAGAACATTATTATGCTTCTTACATTGATAGTGCAGACTTGGGTCGTGTCACTGTGCCCAATGATATTCCAAACAGGATGACGGATCACACACCACCACTTCACGAATCCATTTTGTCAGTACAACTGCCCAGTATGGACTTGGATAAAGAAGAAGAACTTGAGTTAGCTTACATGCCACTGAGAGACGATTATGAAATGGAACATGATAATGAAGCAGAAATATTGATAAGTGGTCTAGCAATTAATGGTGATGAAGATGAACTTGATCTTGATTTGAAAGTTGCACATGTCGGAATGTACTTGGATAAATTGAAGGAGCGACACAGAAGAAAAAGTGTAGCCAGAGAGTATCATCTTGTTGAAAAATTTATTGGAAAACCCTTGTTCAGATCAAAGCACGATATAAATTGTTTAAAGAGGCTTCGTTTATGCTTTCAATACATGAGAGAAGAACAGGCTTTGAAATTTGCACGAGATGCCCGCAAAGAACAAAACTTGAAGACAAAAATTAAACATTTGAAAATGTATCGAAGGAATGGGATAAAAAAGCTTGAAGATGGCGTTGTGTTTGGTGTGAAACAGCGCCGCCGGAATAAAATAAAAGTGAATTCGGAATCCAAATATAATTCTTTATCTGAGGGCAGTTCGAACGAAAAACAATTTGATGGAATAACATTGGAGTATGGTCATCATTTACTAAGTGCTGATGAAAAGGCTCTATGTAGAAACCTTAAAATGATTCCAAACCGTTATATGACATCGAAAACTCTAATCCTAAAAGATTTCATACAAAAGCAATATGGATTTGGACCTAAAATTCGTTTTCCTAACTATTTAGAAAAATTCCAAAGAAAGAAGATCCAAATATTTTTAAGTAATAATGGTTGGTTACCGAGGCTTTCCACATAAGTTTTTATAATTTTTCTCAGAGTTTTGATAAACGAAGAATGTAAGTCTACCAAAGATAGGTCTGTTATAATTGTTCCTCGAAGTATGGTGCCCAATGGAGGTTTGATTATGAAACGCAAAGTTCATTATCGAGATTCAGCAAATTATTTCTTTGAAAAATAATTGCTTGTAATAATGGATAATTTATATTTGTTTTCCCATGGAATGAAAATGAAATCCTATCCTCTAATACGTCTCTACTATATAGTGAACTACGTACGACCTGTGATATTTAAATATTTGTTGTGATTTTTGCTGTGCATGAGGAAGGCTGATGGAGAAAGCTGCGAGCAGTTCCCATGTGAATCGTCGTGCACCGAGGTGTCTAGCAGATCTCTTGCATCTCACTCTTTCGGGATTTGATCCCTCGTCGTGATGATTGAGATGCATATTCCACACACTTTTATCGGTTGAGTTAATGATCAAAAACTATAGAAAATCAGAAACCACTTTATGACATTCTGTCATATCATAAATCTTTCCCCAGACCTGGTCCTCAGCTCTTTCGCTGCCAGTGATCGATACTCACACGCTTTATAACCTTCACAGTTGTGATGAGGTTATTATTCATAATTGTTCGTATTGTGTATTAACATTTTGAGATTATTTGCAACTTAATATTAAATTGACTGTACTGCACCTGGTATGTTGCAAGTAGGAATGTCGTTATTTGAATAGTATTTGTTAGAATCCACATCGAACGTAATTTCATTTTTTTTATTCTTAATAAATTGGATCGATTTGCAGTGAATATAAGCCACATTTTAGGTGAAAAATCAATGACTTTGGTGCAAAATTTGACTAAACATCAGCAATTTTGTTCATCTAAAACATGATGGAATTATTGAAATATTTTTCCAATGCTCGGATGACATTCAATGATTATCCTGTTATGCAGCTTGATTCAGAATCCCATCGCGATCCCATGACTTGACTAGTGGAGGCATTGGTATCGATGTTTAAGAACATAATTCTTCTCATTTCTTTGCAAACTTCTGATGTTTTACAAACAAATACTCTATGTTTATTAAGCTATTATATTATATATTTTCAACACTTTTGAATCATATTTATTGTAAAACATAATGTTTTAATTAAGCCGAGTAATGTGATGTTTTCCTTTGCTTTTTATGCCCTGAGCAATAATTTTTTTGGATGGATCTAAATTTTCAAAATCGTTACAATTGCAATGCCAATCTTTGTTGTTTTTATAGGGTTCCTAAGTTAGACATTTCGATATTTCTAAAACCTGTATACCATCTTAATATGGGAGCAAAAAAATACCCCTAAAAGTTGCTGCTCTGCTACGGTCCTGAATGGATGCCGGCTAAAATCTGATTAAAAATGTTAATCTTTTTCGATTATTTTTAAAATGATTTCAATTTCATCAATCAATCTTAATGATGTTTTCTCACACAACTGCGCCACCTCAGGCCACGGTTGTACATCATGTTCCAATCAAAAACGAATCATGATTAGATATGGGATGAGGAAATATAAAAAGCTATACAAAGTATGTGCATAAGAGAGATAAACACGTATATAAACATTTTTGGTCGCCTGGTATCCATACTTTTCTCAATGGGAAGAACTAGACATTGACATTAATATTACAGACTACGAATTTTCCTGCAGTGCATCCCTTGACATGTTGGGTATTTTTTTTAGTAGTACCGGTACTTTTCATGTTGTATCTTGTAAGAGAAAACTGTAATTCAGTCAGGACTGTCGGCATAGCAATAACAACACATAGGGGATCTGTGATTTAAGTTGGGCAAACAATTCTTCATAATATCCATCTATCTCAGGTCTGCTACTGTTATTTATTTGTAATTACTATAGAAACTTTCTGAAAAATCATTCAATCTTGAATATTTTGAAAATTTTCATAGCGCATAGTGTTTAGACAGAGAAATGGAGAAAATGCGTGAGTTACAATTGCAAGTTCGACAGAATCACCAAGAAGTAGGTGATTTTCTGAAAGATCTTGATTCATGGACGAGTGACATCAAAAAACAAGATGAGAGTTTGAAAACAATGAAGCCAAAAGAAAAGGTAACGATACATATTTTTCATCAAGATCAAGAGCATATCCGCTATCTATATGTTTATTCCGTAGTACCAATCGTTCACCTTTTTTGAAGGGAAAGACCATTTTTAGATTCAAGCTGATTTCAATACTTGTCAGATTTTAGAATGATAATTTCCATGATCCAACAGGTTCTATGCAAAATTTTATCGCAAATTTTTACAATCGTTTGAAAATAATTACCACTAATCGAAAATCTTATTTTGTTAAGCATGAACAACTGATAGATTGTCAATGCTCAAGATGGCGTGATTCTTCAGTGGTTTTTATGTATTTCTAACTGGGAAGAAGTGAATCAGGAGCTTGTTCAATATTTTGATCAATTTCTTGTTGTCTGATCAGATTTGAAATTTTTCGTTTGGATATTGTATTCGAAAATAAATTTAAGGTGGCAACCTTATCCTCTTCATATTGATTCAACTCTGTTTGGCTTTTAATTTAATGTTGGCAATAATGAATTGCTCTGCGAATGCAATCCAATAATGACCGGCACAATAAAAAGAAGTTCTTATTATAGGCAGCATCTGCTTATCCTCCTGTACGAAGTAAAGGTGTTGTTGAAAAAGTAAAGAAAAAGAGAGACAATCAAGGGAAAAAGGAAGAAAGGATAAAATCGTCTGAATACAGAAAATGGGATAAGCTGGATGTGGTTAGTGTGCCAAAGATCGCTTAATAAATCTTGCTCCATGTTAGGTTTTTGTAACATTAACTAATATTAGTATAATGTATGGAATATTACAAATAAATTAATTACGTTGAAATTTCCTCTGTATTTTTTGCAAGGAGGCAAAGATGTTTGCGGCTAAAAACATTTGGATGAACTTTATTAACATTAACACTGATTCTTTACAAGATACAGGTGATGCAAAATTTGTGTTCTGAATATTGATCAATTTGAATTAGTTGTGGAGAATTTAGGTTGCACATGGATTATTATCTTATTCCATGAAGTCATTTTAGTCGGGTTGTCTTCTGCTACGTATAAACAAATTACAGTCTATTACAGCATGTACGTTTCGAAAACCAACTTATTACCATTAAATATTATATTGTTATATTGATGCAGATAGCAGGACAATAGATATGTTACAATGTCAGCAAATTTTTTCCACTGGCTGATAAATATTTCCTAGAGTGTATGCCTATGAAGCCAACAGTGTATGATTTATATATTATGTAGGATGCAATGTTGAAAAAAGTTGATGATGAAGAGAAAGAAATGGAAGAAGAAATACAATTGGAGGTTGAAAAACTTGATGAAACAAGAAAAGCAAAAGTTGCAGCAGAAATGAAGCAAAAAGTTGGTGCTTTAACACAATTCCAATTTCAAGTGATCTGTGTTTAAAAATATAAAAACAAATATCTTACCTTTGTTTTCTATTCCACAAATAATTGAATATGTAGAATTGTAGTATTATATCACAAACATAGCTGAATTTAGAATGTATCGTATATAAATTCGAATATGCCATGAAATTCTTCAAATATTTGCTTGAAAATAAGTTACAAAAACCCAATTTCCATAGTTAGATTCAAAATAAATATTTACATAAGGTATTTACTGTGCATATAATTTGCATTCAATTTAGCAAGGAAAAATTGACTAATGTGTCTCCTAATAAAAATAATAATTATTTTTGAGTGAGCTTTCAACAGACAATAACATTTTGTCATGGTCATCTCAATAATTTAAAAACTAATTCAGTGCCTTATTTTGACTCTGTAATCACAATATTTTTCAGGGTAACGAACATTTCAAAAACCGTGGGTATGAAGCTGCTATTGAATGTTATACAACAGGAATGCAAGCGGATCCTTCTAATCCTGCCTTTCCAGCAAACAGAGCAATGGCATACCTCAAACTGAAAAAGTATGATTCTTGTTTTCTAATATGCGATTTCAAAATGAGTGTAAGACCGTCTGTAAGGCTCATGTACAAAATCCAATGTTAGGATTGTTTTATCTATCAACGATGATGTTAAACACAAGGTTGCTTTACTTTAATAATAAATAATTATCAAATATTATATATGTGCAGATTCACAATTGTCGAATTGTGTTTTAGTTAGCATAGTCAAAGACTTCTATGAAGTTTCGCAAACAATTGATGTCCGGTTTTTTATGTTTCACAACGTCTGAAAACTTAGAGACGATTCAGCATCATCTGTTGGTAAAAAAACTGATGAATAGTCAAATTTAAATCCGTTTAACGCAGCAAAGTGCAGAAATATGATGTCATAGTTATGCATAAAGTTAAATTGAACCAGCATATATTTTTTTGAATTGGAGTTCAATGAAAATAACCATGTTCAATCAACACCACTGTTGGCCGTGCACAATACTGTTGCCGGTGATGTCAGCCGTCAAATAAATCAAACTTACAACGATGTGCGTTAAAAGAATATTTTGTACTGATTTCATTCAATATTTTACATGTAGTTCAAAAGTATTCACATTATTCAGGTCACATGTACTGGAAAATATTGGCCCTTTTATTAAGTCATTTAAATTTTGTAGAAGAATCAGATTGAAAAATATGTGAGTCAATTCAAAACAAAATTATCTGAAAATGGTAACCAAAAATTGAAATCGTAACATTTATTTTTTTTAATCACAGATATTCTGAAACAGAAGCGGATTGTACACTGGCATTATCTTTTGATCCAACATATACAAAAGCATATTTAAGGAGAGGAACTGCTAGAGTGGCTGTTGGAAAACTTTCTAGTGCGAGGAAAGGTTGGACTTTTTGCTCTCATTAATTAATGTTTTTTTCTGTAGTTGAAAACCTGTTAGACTTTATTTCGACAGATTTGTTTTGCGACTTGTCATTCCATTTAATGTGGAACTAATGGGAATTTGTAAGGTTATCTAGCAATGCCCTACAGCTGTGGTTAACAGTACCTTACTCAGGGACATGTTGTATTTATTGCTCTTTGAAACCTTTTTTTCGTTCATCGATCTTGACTAAACCGCGCCGGGTTCTAATGGGCGTCATTTATTTGGTGTTACGTTTGTCAGCTATTGTCGGTTTCATCACACCAAAACACATACAGTCAATTATCTCATTCAAATGATTTTTCTTGATATTGAAGTCGAGTTTCAAAATTTTGAAGAATCGTCTGAATTGGAATCGTGTTAAACAAATTTAATTATAAGAACTTGCTTCATGCATAACGCTTGTCATTCTCACTATTTATCTACTTTTTCCATTCTGCTATTTGAATTGAGAACTGGTACTGACTAACGTTGCTCAACTGTAAGAATTCCTCTAATCCAGGAAAAAGTTATACAAACATCTTTCCGATATACAATTCAATCTCGATACCGGGTAAAGTCAGCATAAACTGATGTTGTTTATGTTTGAACCTTTGAAAGAAAGTATATCCAATACAATTTATTTCATCGTCCAGGGCAGGTACCACTCAGTGCATTTAACCATGCTGTTTCAGTTTTATTTGGTATGTTTTAAGTTTAGAGTGCATGTGCCGATATTACATCATGCAGGTAATATAGTATCTCTTTGCCGTCAAATGTGTGTTAGTTAGTTAGATTTAAACACTGTCTCCAGCCTTGGTTACAGTGAAATATACCAATATTCAGATATATTGAACAATGAATAAATATTACCATATCAAAGAAGGTATATTCATCTCTCTTTTCAGATTTTTTAGATGCATTGAAACTAGAACCAGCAAATTGTCAAGCAAAAAAGGAGATCATGGAATTAGACAAGGTTTGTACTGATTTAGTTTATTTTACTTGTTTATTATTGTTTAATTTATTGAAACATAAAAACGCTTTAACTTTCTTTTTCCCATGACATGAATAAATAAATATTTTAATATTCAATGTTTGGGATTTCTGTATTTCCTACAGCTTGAAAAATCTGTTAACAAATCAAGAATAGACACTCCATCCAATATCAACGATACCAAGTCAAAGAAGAATCCCAAATACGTTTATCCAGTTTTTATTCCTCCTAAGCAACGTTCGAAGGTACCATTCTTTTTTTTTAATACATATACAACTATATTGTCGATTACTGCAATGCTGCAAATAAGTGGCCTCTGTTACAGGGCCTTTGAAAAGGTGATCCACTCGCAAGAAGTGGCTATAAAAAAAATAGAGGAAAGTAAAGCTGAGCATTGTGTTATGTTTATTAAAGACCATATGTGTTTGTCTGATCAACATGCAAATCGGATTGAATTAGGGGTCTGGGGAAGGTTGAAACTAATTCTACTGGACGTTTCGAAGTACTTTAATCTGTGCCTTTAATCGCTGTAGTTCGTATACTGGAAATTGCGAATTAACAATTAATATTTGGAAGTGTGTAACAAAATAGCAGTACCATATGCTCATATTTGAAGTTATTGCTTGCAGAGACCTTTGATGAGAGTAGAAGTACAAGAGATAGGTTATGAAGAAGAAAAAAGTAAAACCGATTCAAACATTGACTTAGACTTTATTCTTGGAAGAAATAAGTTGGAAGAATCAGAAATTAAGGAAAATCATGTGTCATACCCAAAATCGCAACCTAAGCCTATGATATCTGTGGTTTCTGAGTCTATACAGGAACAGAAAAATTTAGATATATCAAAAAATAAGGAAAATGGTGAAGAAAAGGAAAATATTGATAATTTGATGAATAGTGGTGATGCAATGCATGTGATCGAGGCTGACAATAACCTTGTCAGTAATTGTACAAAAACTGTGCAAAGCAATTTCCTGAAAACATCAGTTAAACAAGCGAATTCAGTGGAGCCAAAATGAGCGTCTCGAACAAGAAGGATAATGTTGCAAACTCACTACTGGATGGATTACCACCCTGTCCTACAACTTCGTTCCAGTTACAAGCTCAAGTTAAAAAATTGGTGCACACACCAGAATTATTATACCGATACATGTTGCAAATACCACCGAAACAAATTCCTGCTCTATTGAAAGAACAACTGGAAACAGAAACATTGATGCCAGTTCTCAACTGCTTTCATTCAAATTTTGATGGGTAAGTTCTTAAAACTTATTGCTTAGTAATGTCCAAATCCAGTTTTTACTAAGGATATTATGTACCGTAATTATTACATAAATTGGTCAAAACTAGTGTTAGGAGTACTGTTCATGATCACAGATAACTAGGGAAGCAAATGGTTAGTGTGAAACAAACATTGTTTCTAGAGTTCCATCAAATATTACTGCTGTTTATATGAATATCAATAGTTATTTCCAATGTCCACTATTTAAAACTTCGGAATAATGTACAACATAAGTTTTGTTAAAAAGCTTCTTATCCAGGCTTACAAAATTTTGTGTCTGGAATGTTAATGCCATTTTCGAATAGACAAAAAAGGCTCTGAAACCCATCAACACTGTTGCAGTATTGATGATTGTGAATCCTTTAACTCAGTTTCTTTTCTACTACACACTCTGAAAGGAATTTTATTCTTTTAACAAGAGATAGATACATCACGAAATATCACCCATTCGCTAAATTTATTTCTAACGGAGTCTATTTTCTTCGGATGTATGAGTAGCCAGCTTTCTTCCAGCCTGCTACCATCCATCGTTTATACAATCAACTTATATCCTATGAATTTGTGATAATTGTTAGTTTCGTAGTTGAAGCTTATAGGAAATTTTACTACTACTCGAGGTTGAGGCTACGGATTGTTATTAGTTCATGAATTTTAGTAACTAAAAAACTTG
The DNA here is from genome assembly GCA_963675895.2 of Styela plicata. NCBI lineage: Eukaryota > Metazoa > Chordata > Ascidiacea > Stolidobranchia > Styelidae > Styela > Styela plicata. The sequence continues at coordinate 22,748,060 of OZ023145.1, forward strand.
CAATGAATTCTTCCGGTTAACATCTTCCCTACATCAAACAAACAAGAATAACCTAATTATAATAAGGATTTGATAAAAGTTTGTCTAATTATATTTCAGAAACGAAATTGTGTTTGATTACCTGAATCAGTTTACCAAAGTGAAGAGATTTGATATGACTGTACTGTTCATGTCTGATCATGAAAAATCAGGTCAGTGCCAATTCATACAAGTCAATTATATTTACACTGCAAAATCCTGTCAAGTTGGTTTGTCTCACACTCAAAAAATTTGATTGTGAGCAAAATTATCTTGGCAGGATTTTTGAATTCATGTATCAGATTAGCCAATTTTGTCGAAAAAGATGTAGATGGCATTTGTTTGACGGTGAGCTACTTCCCAGTGCAGAGCACCAGGATTTTGAACTCGAACTTGAAAACAATTGAAATTAGAATAAATCAAATTTTCCAATATGTGGCGCTAAATCGTAGTTGTTTGTGAAACTTCATAGGGTGGATTGTGAAGTTTGACTACGTTGTGTCCTGAAGTCATCTGGACCTTAACTATGTAAAAAATCTATCAAATTCGCTTAGCACAGTCAGTCCATTTGATGTGCACACTTGATGTAACAAAGTGAATTTCACTGTAGGATGTTTTTAAGTGCATATTTATAAGAACTAGTTATCTATATGAAGCAAACAGAAATATTGGCATATTCATAGTCTTTTCAATCTTTTTATATTATCTTCAAAATATGGAAAATGGATGAATGGTGCCCGATTAGCTCGATTGGTAAAGTGTTCGGAATACACTTCCAGCTGAGCATCTCTGATCGTCATGGTGGGAGTTCGAATCCTGTGAGGGATGATACTATGCGAGCGGTCTGTGCTAGGTACCTCACCGGTGCTGGGTGGTTCACATATGCACTACTTACGGCTCCCTCCAACCACCAGGTCCATGCACAGGAAAAATTAGAAATATGACAAGCCGAACCCTTCACCTGATTCGGAACTGGTATCCATCCGCACGAGAGGTCGTGGTTCGCCATATGATTAAGCTGAATTCTCGACTTTCCTTTCCCTCGGGATAAAAATGAAATCCTGTGCTATATTCTAAAATCTATTTTTCATTCATAGCCTATTGAATTTAGAAGCCTGTCTACACTATTTCAGAAGAAATAATCTTAAGTGAAAATAATTGGAATAATTTTCAATAATTTGTTAATACTCCCCAAGACATTCGACTCGTGCAAAGTGCAAACATTAGAGGAGTTTGTAATTATATCAGAGGAAAGGTTGAAAGATCATAACATATCATAACATTTGGTTATGAATAATGTGTGCAAAAAGAGGGAGAAAATCTGTTTACTGTGTATTTGTTAGTAACATAATCTATACAGTATGTGTGTCCTATTGAGGATGATTATATTGTGATTTGTGAGTATATTTAGCAGTTCTAATTGTGTATTTTCGTTCAGATGTCAAGTCTCTTTTCGATCTCCTGGAAAGCACCTTGCCCGATAAAAAGGTTGATTTGAAACTGCTGAGTAAAAGATATGGATTATGATTTTTATAAACAATTTTGCAGTAAAGTCTATTTTTTGTATTTGTTTGCATTTAAGCACGTCGTGTTACTTTGGGTAGTTAAAACAGTTTGCCAGTCGAAACATACCTAGTACGTAGGTCAATTAGTACCCTGAGGAACTTCGCAGGGGATTAACTGCGAAAAGTCTGGGATGGCAGATTTATCCCATAAAATAAAATCGAATCTTAACCCCGAGCAAGCATTTTAGTTCAAATTGGAAAAGAACCAGGAAGCTTATTAACGAAGGAATGACTAAGGCGTTTCTGATGATCATTTCTGCAAATTCTACTCTAGGCCGCGGATGACTATATTTACGGGTAAAACTGGTTAATTCCCACGAGCTTTCGACAAATTTTGACCAACAGCGATTTTTTCAGGGTACGAACCGGCCAATCGCTCTTAATAGCGTAAAACTGAGTGAAATGTATCTGGCGTTATGTGCCTGCGTGTGGACATTATTGATGGAGATATCCATCAATTATGTGTACCGTCCAAAATACAGGCCAAAATAAAAACATTTTTTATGTGAATACTTTTGGATTGTTTGTTTCAATATATCCCGTTTGGCGAGCAAAACATTTAGAATTTCCCAGTATGAGATGTCTCTCGCAGCCTTGATCTCAGCGAATTTTAATAAAAAAAAATTGATCCACGAAGAAAATGATAAACAAACTACTATAGAAAACTCACAGAAGAATAACGCAGTAAGGTGAGGAAATAAATATTTACATCTTAACTTGATGCTCGATTGTAAAATGTCTTGTAGCTTTCTGTGTTCGCTACTGGCAACAAGCGCTGATCTCACCCACTACATGATTGCACAAAAATGAAAGGATATCAAGTTATTCTATAGGAAGGAATGTCGCAGATGCAGCCTAAGTATGCAGTGACGTCAGTGCAAAGTCATCAATAGAGGCTTTCAGTGTATAATTTCCAATGCAAGGGCGACTTTACCATGGGTATGCCAGAACAAAAAGAAACTAACGAAAAACAAACAAAGAAAGGCTAATAAAAATAAAGGGAATGTGTACAGAGTGAATTTGGACGAAAATATTTGAAAAAAAAATAAGAGAATCCGTTTTTCGCGAGAAGCGCGAGTGGAAATTGGCCCTTTTCTGTTTCCAAATACAGAAAAATTTCATTTTTGACCATCCGCTAACAAACTCGCGAGGTCGCTGATTAAGGCGTAGAATCTGCCTGTCCCAAACCGACTGTCTGCAAATTTTGTGAGTTTGACAAAACCATTTTAGCAGGAATTGTTTTATTGGAACATTAATTAAAAGCTGACACGCTTCAAGTGTTTTACTGTAGCGATATCAAAGTAACGCTTAAATCCTCATACGTTTTCAGTCACAGTTGCAAATATCGTGAACCCGTTTTAAAATGGCTGCTTTTACTGCAGCATGTAGATGTCAAGGTACCATCACTGCCAAAGGTGACCATGGGGAAACAGCTATTGAGATTTAAAAGTAGGCCAATTTACTTTTGGGTTTACATTACCCTGGCGTACGTATTCATATTAAATTTCATCAGTGGGGCTACAATATCGCTTGTAAGTTCTCACCGAGACCACTTACACCACGTGAGAGCTGGGAAGATATGAGAAGCATTGACAAAGAGAGTGCTCCGAAATGCACAAGGAATTTCCTAATCGTCATATATTAAACGTGAGATCGATACAAAACTGGCTGTAAATTAGAAACTTATCAGTCTAAGATATTGTGATTATATTATTATATTGGTGTTTGGAAATACCATTGAGCTTCCGATGTGAAAACATGTGCGTTTCATCAAACGCTCACATGCCATGGCGCAGGCTTCGACGGCGCGATCCATCAATGCCCCAGGCTTTAACAGAACATGTTTGAATGAAACTTTTGGGCTGGGATATAGCCAATCCTTTACAGCACCACTATACTGAGCGCATGTCATATGTAGTGTCGCGCTCGAGCGATCGCACTCTAGTTTTGTCCCCTGAAAAATGCGTAAGAATCCAGGAGATTCTGTCTGATCGTGCGTTAATTCAGAGCGAATTGTTTAGTGAATAGAAAATACGTGCTTTCGCACACTGAATATTTCAAGGCGCATTTGCGAGCGGAATAGGTTTCCTGAATAGGGCCGCAGACGGCTTACCGCACTCTAGTTTTGTCCCCTGAAAAATGCGTAAGAATCAAGGAGATTCTGTCTGATCGTGCGTTAATTCAGAGCGAATTGTTTAGTGAATAGAAAATACGTGCTTTCGCACACTGAATATTTCAAGGCGCATTTGCGAGCGGAATAGGTTTCCTGAATAGGGCCGCAGACGGCTTACCTAACCGACGAAGGGTGATTCCCCCATTTATTCTGCGCTTACTGCAGGAATAGAGGGCATGATCAAGCCAGAAGGGCGTCAGGTCAACACGATAGGTGAAGATTTTGTACAATCCGGGCTTCATCGGCTGTTAACGTTCTTAGCCCTGGCTGCGACCTGAAGAAGCAGACAGCGACAATAGCGAACGGCCCATTAACAGCCTTGAGCGGTGCAACGGCCGAGGTCAACACTAGTAATGGCAACCTAGTTTTTTCTATAACTAGATAAAGTAAAACAAATTTATCACAAAACTAGGTAAAGTATTACTAGGTAACCTAGTTTCACTTTCAAAACCAGGTAGTACCTTAATTAAAACCAGGTAATCGTTGTTTGGCTACATTTAATACATTTCAAGCTTAAAATTTTCAAATAGTCTATTTTTAAGGCTTTTTTGTAAAGAAAATATAATTTACCTAGTTTTTTGAACTAGGTACCTAGTTTCAAATTGAGTAAATTTCCTGATTTTACTTAGTAACTTACCAGCTAAAACTTAAAATAGAAAACTCGATAAAAGTTATAACTAGGTAAGTCAGTTATCAGTAAAACTAGGTAAAAGTATTTTGAAAATAAACTCGGTGAACTAGATACCTAAAATTGCCAAGAAGCCGAGAAGAGAACCAGAGTCCTATTCAACAATACTTTTATTTCTTTATTCGGTAAATAATACAACACAACGAGGAAGTACAATAGTGTTTATGAATAAAAATGAAACATAGTTGTGCTGGACTATTACAGAAACAGATTAGTTGCGCGAAAATCTAATTAAAGTCATCTGGATAAATTAAATTAATATTACCCGCAAAGCTATGCATGCGTACACTGCCGTTTTCGTTTTGTTACCTGTTGCACACGTGCATTGTGGCTCTTTCTGTAAGCTACGTTAATAACTTTTTTAATGTGGGATTACTCACTTTTTAACTCATTTAAATTTATCGTGTTCTGAAAAGCTTTTAGATCGCATGTCTCAGAAGGCAGTGTTCTATCCAAACTCAGTGTATTTTCAACTATTAAAAACAGCGCACCTGCACGGTTTTATATTTTGAACGCTTAATACTGCCCGGACGTTTAGTTTCGCGTTTGTACAAAGTGTGATAACTAGTCTGATTGGCATCCGTGTTTTTTGTTCTACAGTGTTTGTCTCTCAGTCTGTGCTTGACTGAAGAAGTTAAAATTACACGTATACTACTAAAAACGTGTAAATTTAAGTTTTAAGTTTATTTTGTTGTATTTTGGAACTTTGAATTAGATTGTGTTTCAAATGTTATCGTTCCATCTAAGGCTTAGGTATTGTGTATCTTACGAATTTTTATTACGATATAATATTTTGTAATTTATGCCTCACTTTAGGCATAACAATCGCGTCTAACTTCAGCGATTGTTTTCACAGTGTAAGCAGATTTTTGAAGTATTTCAAAGATACTTCGAATCCCATCCCATGCTCACTGTATACACCCGTTTTACTGCGTGCTTTACCAATGGGCTGTGGATAAAAAGTCGGTAAGTGACGCAGATGATATATTTCGGATATGACGAAATGATGTGCTCGTCCATATTTGGTCGAAGAATATGGTTCAATCTAAACGGGCCTTACGGATTTGCACCTGGAATCAACACCGCAGTTGCACACATTCATGTAGTATTGCCCCTACAAAATGCTGCCTCAGACAGTAGCGCTCACACAGGGAATTGACCCAAGTGAGATTGCCCCGACACGGGTTGGACTTCCCGCGAGATTGACCACACAAAGTCCCCCGCAGATTGCTCCCACGCGAGATAGGCACCAGCCCCACCGGGGATTGTACTCAAACTTGATTTTCTCTATACACACGCGGAATTGCTCCCAAGCGACTTTAACCTCCGAGTGGAATTGCCCTCGAGAAGTATTTCCGACATGGGATTGCTCCTACCTGGATTGCTTCCTGACAAGATTTCTCGTCGGCGGGATTTCGTCCATGCCACGGAATTGTATCAGTGCCAAATTGCGCTCAAAAAAGTTTAACCCGACACGGAATTCCCTCTGCATGATATTGACCATGCCTGGTATTGGACATACAGTGAATGCTCACAGGAGGAATTAGCATTATCCCTTCGAATGATCAGCGGCCTGGGCTTACGCAGTATTAGTCTCATTGTAGAATTGCCCAATTGACTTACTAAATGCAGTAGATCACACGAAAGATTGGCTCTCAGTGGGATTTGTATTAGCTCCATGAAGAGTCCCACATTGGGGACAGGCCCTATGAAGGATTACGTCCATGTGGGAACCGGGGATTGGCCTGCACTTAGAATACTCCTGTGAGGGATTGCCCTAAATGACAGGATTGCAGTGATAAAGATATTGGAATTACATTTAGATTATTTGCGAATAGTTTGACATGACCTCTCGGTAAACCTATACCTATCATGGTGGAAGAGGGGCTACAGGGAATTCAGACTGGGAGAAATTCGACATGAGGGCAATTCGGTATAGGGCAATCCCATACAATCCCGCTTGAGGAAGTATAGAAGCAATACTACACGTGTCAATTACCGATGTGTGCAATTTCTCGGAGGTAATACCGTTACCACCTCAATGAACCATAACATATAAACTGAAATTAATTAAACTTTTGAAATGTACGTATTTCTATATAAAACATATTGTTTTGACGTTTCGTTTGGATTTCCACTTCTCACCTAAACTTCAATGACCTTTTATTGATAAAATACTTTGTATTCGTATCGGTAAATATATATCACGTTCCTCAAATCGTAATTTTTAAACTTGTCGGACTCCGGACACAAAATAAAGCTTTTTGTGGAGTCAATCAAATCATTATATCGGATAAGGTGCATGAGTTTTGTACCAGTTAATTAATTTTGAATCGATTTGGAAGAATATGTACACCAAAATTCGTTATTCTCAATGCCTTATCTCCATTTTAAGAATTCGCTATACTAAGAAATGCAATTTAATTTATGGATTTTTCAATATATAATACTTGAGACTTCTAAACGGAAATATGTAAACACGCTCAAGGTTTACGAACAAACGGTTTTCGAATTGTCAAACTAGACTAGAAGATTAGGTCTACCGAAAACAAACGTGAAAAAAAAAACATAATGCCAAATTTCGAGGTAGGCTGAGTCGGCGAACGGACAATGAAAACGCAAGATGTGTTGGTGTTTAAATAAACCGTCCAAAAGTTGGCGTGATGTGTTCAGTCAACAATGCGAGTTCTGCTTGAAAAAATATGACGTCATAACTATAACGACTAAAATCATTCACCACCACCGTAAAATTATTATTATTATTAATTATGATAATTAAAAATGTAACTTTCCAATTTTTATTTGTGTATACTGATTGGCTTGCGAATTATTTCTAATGAACTTTGTACGCTTTCGTTTGTGAAACTTGAATTATTGCATAAGTACGCGATAATGAATCATCCTGTATGCTTTTTGCATAATATTTTGGCATGCGGCTTAACATACCCTATCGTTAACAGAAAGTAAACATTCTACTTTATTTTGAACACAAATTCATGTGGCGTGTTGTCAACTATTGTTTCAAGGCAATTTTGGACACGCGCTACTGACAACTGAGTTCCTTCTAGTTTTTAAAAAAGTAAATAAATAAAATAATATGCGAAATTAAGATATGATCACGATGGCATTTTCTCCTAACCATCTTCACGAAAACAACGAAAAATGCTAGGTTGATTAACGCTTTTCAATCGTTTTTTGTGTCAAGTATGAACATCCTCTCTATCTCCTATATTTCGCGCTGACGAAAAAACGCCGACTGAGAATGAAAATAAAGTAATTTCGTTCACCTTGAAGTGTCAATTAAAATATAATTAAATACTTTCATCATTCAATTATATATTTTTCGTCTCGATGAATTCCTCGCAAATAAACAGTCTTAGTGAAACATTCAGAGAAACGAACTATAATAATACAACTAAGCAAGAAATAATTGTCACATGTCTGCCAACCAAGTTAATATGAAATATATATCTTTACATGAAATGTTACATGACATGTTTATATGAAATACGCTACTAGCGTACATAATTTTAAATGAAAAAAGTTGCACCACCGAATATCATATGTGATAGAAATTTAATTGATGATGATAAAAAATTTCTCTCGAGAGGGATCAAGTACAACGCGTTAAACCCGCAAATGCCCATGGCTGGTTTTTAAGAAACAAGAAGAAAAAATGAAATTTTTAAGATAACAAGAGAGAAAAAATGAAATATTCGACTTGTTAGTACACATCAAAGAAAAATCAAAAAATTTTCGTTATTTTTGTGCATTTAGCTGGATAATAATTTATGTTTTAATGTTGTAATTGGGTCGCAAAACGCCTGGAAAAGGAAAAGGCGCGCGAAAAATCAACGTTTTTGTGCAATTTAATCATATATTTTGTGGTATTGAGGGACATGGGACCCCTCTCCAAAGATCAGCATGCAGAGATCCGTGAACTTTATGTGTGATAAAACTATAAATATTAAACGAATTTCGGCGTACGCGCTTTACACGCAAGTTGATTTTCCTTATCCATGTTCCCCCGTTCACACCACGAGCAAGTGCGAGCTGTAGAGAGACGCTTTGAGTTTCAACTTTTTGTTCGGCAATTTTAAAAGGTTTAAAAGTTAGAGCAATGCTTCAAATTGAGTAAGCAAAAAAGAACTAGCTGGTGAAGTATTTTATAGGTATTTCGAAATCTTTTTGTAGATTTTATCTTTATACTATATATATAGTCTTTTATGCTATAAATTTTAACATTTACAGTTGCGAGAAATGAACTTGTGCTATTTCCCATTCGAATTATGTTAATATTAACTTTACAGGTCAAGGATATTATCCTCAGTAGTCAAGAGGGATAAACAAAATCACTTATATCAATTACAAAGGTAAAATAAAGATACCAACTCACGCGTGTTTTGAGAAAATTATTTATGCGTAATCAAATCAATTAACGTGTCAGTTCTACACACCAACGCAAATAAACGGAATTTTATTATTCAATTATTTCAACGATAACATGCACTTAGCGATGAAATCTGCGGGCAGTCAAATACCTGTAATTTATATTATTAAATGTTGCAAAAAAAAATTTCGTGAAATTAGTGGAAACAACGCTATAATTGAAGACAGTTTTAAATTTATTTGCTGCAAAACAATCAAAAAAATTGAGACGTGTTAGAGATTATTTTTTATATAAACATCGTCTGATGACCTCTGTATCAGTTGAACGCATCTTAGCGGTGTGTGATGTGAAGATTGAAATCTCTGTTATGCGAATAATTAATTAAGTGCGTTATTATTGAGTTTATTCGATACGCAGGTGAGCATATAATATATGTAGTGGCGACGGATAGAATAGCACCACGACACAACGGACACATCGTTGTTTGAGTTTTGTTCAAGACAACTTACAGAACTAAATGTCATCCAATCAAGTAATGTATAAACTTTTCTTAATGTTTTTTACGTAGGTAATAGCGTAGGTTATTTGAGCTTCAATCAGTCACCCAATCAGAAATATTGTGAGCAATTATGTTTTGGCAACCACGAACCCCTGATATAACGTGCCAACGAGGCACAGTCCATCTGTGGGTCATGTTTGGCAAATATAAAATTCCAGAATAGGCTCATTGGATTGCCTACAAAATTTCGTGGGAATATGTATCGTCAGCGTCAGCATAGAGTATACAAAAAGGTTATTGACGCGCAAGGTAGAAAATGTTGCAGTGTAAATTTGACACGTAGATTCTATAGCATGATCAGGAGCTCATATAACCTTTGTGAAAAATATCGGTCGGTCGCTAACGTTTTGTTGATTTTTACTGGGTAAGGTATGTATATAAGAACGAGAATATTCTATTCCGACATTATTTATGATATATAGTTCTGCATGTCAGAAAATAGATTTTTTCAGTGTGTTAATCCAGACAGAAAAAATTTATACTAACCTAGATTCGGTCTGACTGTGCTTCATACTTACGATACAATAAATTAATGATCGAGGAAATTATATTTGTCAAGCAAAGCCGCTGATGTGGAGTTTCATCAGCGCTAAACATTTTACAAAAAATATGTAATTTTTTGGATGAAGATGGACAGTTATAGGGCTTCGGACATTTGTTGGGTATATACAACAAGCGAGAACAATTTCAAGTAATAAGTCACAATGTGTGATCATTAAATTTCTATTATGCACTCACATATTATGACGTCTCAAAACTAAAAGATAGAATATGTTTAATATACTACAATATGTGTTATCGGTGTTGAGTGTTTTCAAAATTCAAATTGACCCGGTGTATACGAGATCCAGTTGAAAATGTAGTTTTGAGAGTCCACACAAGCTTATATTAAAAATGGAAAAGATTAGTTAGTGAAACTTGCTCTGTATCCATTATTAATAATTATGAAAATTTTATTTAATATCATCTTTGATATTATGAAAAAGCGTAATAGAAAAACTGTAAAGACCCAGAAAGTACTTTGGCAAGGTCGCTGTGTTTATTTTAAATTCCACTCACACGCAATACTTGGAAAATCCCATTTACATAACTGTTTGTGCCAATATCTTCTATTTGGACGACAGTCAAAAATTAGCGCTTCCGTTGTAAGCGAAACAAATTATTTCCCACTTCATTTCCGTTATATACATTGATTGATTAGTCACTTTCGACAAAAGAAATTTATGTAGATACTAGCAAACCGAAAGTTCACACCAATATAGTAACTTTGATATTTAATGACATTTCATTCGCTTGTAGTTCGCTTGTATGACATTTCCTTGCTTCACAAGACTTTACATCGGTCATTTTAAAATATAATTTTAATGCTTAATAAATTAATAATATTGCATGACATATCATTTTTTATTGAAATACTGTCAGTAGGTTCATTGAATGACGTTATTATCATTGTTCACGATTCAGTTAAATATCAATCATATTTATTCATTCATTCATATTATATCATTTCCGTTAATGAAATAAACAAACGGTTATTTCCAATCCGGTAGCAGGATGATATTTTTTCGCATTTTCCTAACTTATTTAAGTTCATCTCAAATAAGTAAAACAAATACACGAAGAAAGTACCTTGGAAGAAGAACATCAACGTAGAACACCATTGTTGGATTAGCGAAAATAAAATAAGGATGCGTGCTTTTCTAATTTGCTAGTCGTACACTGTAACACTGTAACAAAAGTACAGTAAATTTACTGGCCATTTGCAGTAAATGCAAATTGCATTGCATAAGTTGAAAAAAGCCATGTATAAAACATTTATGTCAATTATGGGCTGTTGATGGACCGCACCTTGGCTGCGCGTTCCATCAACACCCCATTTTGGTCAGAAAAGTCAATTTAGAATTTTTTTCAATACCGCGACGTAAAACTACCAAAGATCAGTGATTTTGTTTCATTTTTTGTTACGGTGTATTTGTCGAGTAGGGGTCAGACGGCAATATGTCTGTGGAAGCATTAGCATTCTAAAGAATTTTTCAAACATGAACCTATCTGTTGTTATATCGAAGTTGCATTTTTCTACTGATGAAGATAAGCAAAATAAAAATCATTAATGATTTACTACTACAGAGTCGAAAGCGTTTTTTTATGATTTACCATGCATATTGAGTAAAATTTCAAACCGTTTGACTTCTGTACAGATGCGGAAAGCAAATAAATATGTAGGACTTCGTTCAGCGTGACGTACTAAACAGATGAATAAAATAAATAAATTTTATGAATATGGGGATTTTTATCTTTCCTCGGGCTCCCAAAATTTCGAATATAATGTTTTGATTCAAACCGTTATCGCAGAACCCAAAATTTCATTTATTTATATTCTATATATATAATATGCTAATGGGTGATCCCAGCAAATTGAGTGACTCAGATAGTGGTAAGATTATGCGAGTTTTCTTATCGTGTTGTTCCACATCGTTAGACATCTACTTAATTTATTAATATCTTTAGGCAATTCGTTGTCACGTGATGTCGATTCTCTTCTATTATACCTCGTTATTGCTTTATGGCTTATTATGGAAACATACAGAAGGTAGTGGAAAACCCAATATAGTTTTTATAATGGCAGATGACTTGGGTTTCAATGACATTGGATACAACGCAAAACGTCACCATTCCCATATGCGAACGCCTTTTCTCGACTCAATGGCAGAACGAGGAATCAAACTGGAAAACTATTACGTTCAACCGAGATGCACTCCATCAAGAAGCCAGCTACTGACCGGCCGACATGATATTCTAACTGGTATGCAACATGCTGTTATTTATACTGGACAACCGAGTGCTGTTCCTACAGAATTCACAATGTTGCCAGAACAATTGCGACATTGCGGTTATGATACACATATGGTTGGTAAATGGCACCTTGGTTATTATAAAAAGGAATATTTGCCTTCTAGCAGAGGATTCAACTCATATTTTGGAAACTTGAACGGAGGTTCGGATCATTTCACCAAGGTATCGTGCTCAAGACTATCGTGCGGTGTCAGCATGTGGAGTTCGTCAGAAGGTCCTGTTAATAACACATGGGGCGAATATTCAGCTCATTTGTACACAAGAAAATCAATTGAAGCGATCGAAAAGAGGGATGTTATGAAACCATTCTTTCTTTATCTTTCATATCAATCAGTTCACACGCCTATACAAGCCCCAGAAGAATATATCAGACCGTTCCAATACATAAAAGATGAAAAAAGAAGAACATACGCTGGTATGGTACTGGCTATGGATGAATCTATAAGAAATGTTACGTCATATCTAAAGAGAGCTGGATTGCTAGACAACACGGTAATAGTTTTCTCAACCGACAACGGAGGAATAACCAGACAAGGCGGTAACAATTGGCCTTATAAAGGAGGAAAGGCAACTTTGTGGGAAGGAGGAGTGAAAGCAGTAGGATTTATGTACGGCAAACCACTCGGTATTCGAGGCGCTACTCACAATGGTCTGCTACATATTTCAGATTGGTTTCCAACATTCTTGCGATTAGGGTCTTGTAAAAGCGAGAAAAGATCTGTGAAACTGGACGGATTTGATCAATTAGATTCAATATTAAAAGGTACCCCATCACCGCGGGTCGAAATATTGCATGGTTTCGACCCATTTTTTCACAAAGCTGCTAAAACAACTCGCTACAGTTTGCAGACTATTTTTAATACTGAAGTCCGCGCAGCAATCCGTCGCGGTCCATGGAAATTGATAACTGGCGGCCCCGGTTCTGCCCGAAGACCGTTGCCACCAGAATACACACAAAGCTTCGGTATAAGAAGACTCTTGCCAAAAAGACATTCCGTGACTTCTTTTAGGCGTGATGTGCAACTTTACCATGTAGAATCAGATCCAACCGAACTCAGGGAAATTTCTGAACAGTATCCAACCGTCGTTTATGGAATGCTGGCTCGACTTGCGGAATATAACGCAACGGCTGTAACCCCCATATTTCGTGGTGTTGATCGCCAATCGGACACTCGAAAAACTGGAGGATTTTGGGTACCGTGGAGACAATCGTAGAGCTAGGGCGTGAAGGAATTATAGATATGAAACACCAATATATACCCCAAAAAGTTTGTGTTTGACGGATCGATTGAACTCGTATGTAGATTTGAGACTTGCTGTGATCATCCGATTGAAATAGTTATAGTGAGTTTCAATATATCCGAAGAAATACGTCAAATTCGAAAAATCAGATCATCACCTTCGCAAAATAGTGTGTGACGTATGCAATTTGTTTTAAGTCATGAGTACGAGTGGCCACTATTGCCCCAACGGCCAGACGTCAAATTTTATACCTCGATTCAGTTCGGGTGCATTGTAAGATGAAGTAGAAATTTTACCTTATTCTTATTTTCGAGAATCCATTCTTTCAGCCATATATGTACAAAAAACAGTGACAAATCGGTGGGGGGAGGGGATTTTTCATAAATTGAAATTCGCGTAAAATGTTTCGACAGAAGTCGTGTATTTGTCTAAATTACAACAAAGAATATTGGATCTGGGATTGGAGCTTTTGAAACCGCCTCATTAACTAGATTTATATCAAGTATAGACTGTTGATGCAACGAACATCTCATGATTAGCAAAAAAGTAGGTTTCAATATTACCAAGTAAGATCACTGTCAAAGGATGAAAAGAACCGTATTTTACAGCTTGAATCGTGCGCATTACTGCGATTATATTATTATTATTATCATCACATTTTGTTTATTTATTTTATTGGAATTCACCCTAAGCAAGGCCCGGAGCAGTGCCAGAACAGAACCAACTAACGACCACTCAAAAGCAAATACCTACTTCTTTGTTTCCTTTTAGTCGCCTTTTACGACACGCAGAAAATGCGTTAGGTCTATTCTAAAGCTATATATATACCCCACAGAGCAAAATAAAACGTAGATATAAAGTATTTTAAAATGTTCACCAGCGTCTTGCAAAATTTATATAGTAAAATTGTGTAATAAGGTTCTACGTATATGTCTCAGGCGTAAAACTGTTATGTTACTTTTTAGGCATGGGCTGATTTGGTAAAGCATGAAACTGCCTGCATACGTCACACGACAGAAAATAATGTTTGACTACAGCGTTGAAATTTCGGACAGATATATCCCAATCAAAAATTACATTTTGTCAAGCATGAGACACAGATGGACCGTGCCTCGTCCGCACGATCCATCAGTAACCCCTGCTTAACAAAACATGTTTGCATAAAAAAATTCTAACTAACTTGAATACACTGATCGGAACGGGGGACTTTCTGTGTTTGATACTTCTTCCAATACAAAATATTTGTTCAAAGAAATTAATTTTTGGCGTATCGTTTCGACATGTACTGTCCTTGGACTTTCCGTTTGAAAGTGCGTTTGTTCTCATCCAAAAGTTCAAAAATAATCAATAGTGATATAACATGGTTATCATATTTTTTGTTCATTACAACAGACGGCAGTAACGGTACGACATAAGGTTATCAGAGCTAAGCAACGATACACACAACCTAGTGGGGAAGCCGTTTTAAAGCTTTTTCAAGTTTCTTTGTCTCCAATTAAAAACATGATTTCTTGTATTTTCAAACTAAATATTTTCTATTAATCTCAGATGCGAAAGTATTGAAACGGTTACCATTTGAATAAATTAAAAATTGTTCTCTCGTATATTCGTTTAGATCAAATATAATGAAAAGAACAGCCTGACAAATAAATGTTTAAATAAACAAATTCTCAGAGCGTGTGTCACCAGAACAAGTGTAACTGCTGATCGTCGTTCTATCGTTTTAAATTTTGTGAGTTAAATAATTTACAAAATTTCCGTTTTATAATTAATTATAATAATGGCCATTTCATTATTTTTATTTAATAACATCTGAATTTAATTCATCACGCGTGGTCATAGTATACTATGGGAACTACAGATTCTACATTTTATTCATTGACAACACATAGGTTCAACACTTTCGCAAGTTTTACTATACTTGGCATGTGGCCATTTCTATCCGTGAACCATACTTAAAAAAACGTGATGCGACAGAAATTTTCTGACTGGGAGAAACATTTGAATTTGGCTAAAATTCTGTTCGTGCGAAGCCGAAGAGTTATTATTGCATGGGTTTTCTAGTTTGGGGATAATGTGGTTATTTTTGTTGTGTAGTAGTCAGAAATGCAATAAATTCATATATAGAGTAGTTTAACAAATAAGCTGGGAATTGAAATCGATTTTGATGTAAGAAACGATTGATTTTTCATTGTCACTCATTTCAGCTGATGACCTTGAATAAAGGCCACATACAGGCGAAAATGACTAGTGTTATTGAAAAGTCATGCACTTACATACCTGATATGCCGTTCTTACTGGTTGCGTTATTAGATCGTCAAAATCGATTGCCAACTCGTGCTTTACAAAATTTTAAAGATGTCGAGATCAACGCAACTTAATTTTGCAATGTCACACCATTTCGCGTCCATATATTTATCGTCACAATTTCGGAAAATACGTTCTAGTGTACGTCAGAATAGCCATTTTCAATGACATTTTATCAATTACTAGTTAAGATATATGGTGGATTTACATAGCAATATCATTTTGTGGGATAACTTAGTTTTAATAGAATTTCGAAATGTCAAATTAATGTAGTCATAGTAACTGTTTTTAATCATGCCATCTGTTACTGGATACTAAAAAATGTCGCTCTAGTTCAAAGTTCAAAAGTTCAAAGTTCATCAAAGTTCCTTTCAAAAATCTTGATTGTCCGATGGAAAATATGGCATATTATTATGGGCATGTTATAATATTTTCAGTGGTATGGGAGTATATTTTCACGATATTCTGCATATCATTTCATTTTTTTGCAAGAAACTATTTCGTGTAATTTTGAACAATGAAGCATCTTTTCATTCAGTATTCATCGAATAATATCTCTTCTTAGAATTTTGCGCTGGCGTTAAGTAATGACATTTCCCTCCGATTGATCACTAGTTGAAATGGAAGAAAGAATTCAATAAAATTTATAGCTGCTGATACTTTTCAGCAAATCAAGGTTTTTGAGCTAGTGATCAATCAATCTTTCTCAATAGAAATTTGAGATAATTGTTATTGAAAGTATTTTGACATAACGGAATTTCGAAAATGAGAAAATGTATCGATGGTATGGTTTTAACCTGATACATACATAATTTTACAAGATTGGTCCAGATAAAATCAGCCGCGCGTCGTGTAATATCAATAGTTATAAATAGCGTAAATAAGTGAGCATTGTGATATGTCGCGAACATGTGATTGTTTTATTTTTTGAAAAGTCATCCTATTTTCGTACTACTACTAGTACCACCTATATACTGATTAATTTGTGATAAGTCAAGCTATATTCGATTAAAGCATTCAACATTCAGCATTCGCATTCAACAGCAAATAGTGTGCATAGAGGATATATTGAGATAAAGGTGGATATTAGACTAGTGTAACAGTTGTCGTTAAAAATAGAAGGGTCTTTCTGCATCAGTATGCAACACACCACTAGAGTACTATGTAGCAAATAATATGAACATAAACAACAAACACAACCTAAGCCGGACAAACAGCGAATGACTAAATATGCAAGCACTCATTTGGTGATGGCCGAAGGAATCTCGATTGCCACGCGATAGTGACGTATTACTGGTGTTGTACACAAATGTATCCTCTTTCTATACGAAAAATACTGTTGCATCACTGATATCATTAATTCCAAGTAATCTTGCATATAGAAATTTGTGAAATTTTAATAAAACGATAGTACAGTGTCGAATATCTGATGATTTCAATCATTTCCCATCCCTCGCTCACTACATATTGCCTACGGGCGATGTTTTCAGTGTTTTGTAATAAATTCTCAAATTAAAAACAAAGAATAGTTTAGTAAAACGTTTATAAATTCTTGTCAGCTGTGGGGTTTAAAATTGTCGCACTGCACTTCTTGCGAATCGTAAAAGGCGCTAAAAAGAAACAAAAAGTTGCATTTTATTTCGTTGCGGTCCAGGTCTGATACCACTCTATTAAAGAGGGCAGATCCGAGACTTGAAGTGTTTTCGGTTCAACTTCGGCTCACTGTGAAAATTGGCTGTTGGTTGGTCTCTTTTAGGCGTGGTCGACTTTGCATGAAGTGAATATAAAAAAAAATTCTTGTCCTCCAGTGGTTTCAGAAAATTGAAAAACAAAAATACCTATACAACCTTGCTAAGGAATATCTTGCACCAAAGGTCTTCCCACCGATTCAATTTTAATGGAAGGAAATTATTTCACTCACCCATACAATATCCAAGCTTTAATGCTATTTTTTCTTTATATTTTATTCCTTAGTTGTTATGCTTATGTTCAACTTCGGCTCACTGTGAAAATTGGCTGTTGGTTGGTCTCTTTTAGGCGTGGTCGACTTTGCATGAAGTGAATATAAAAAAAAATTCTTGTCCTCCAGTGGTTTCAGAAAATTGAAAAACAAAAATACCTATACAACCTTGCTAAGGAATATCTTGCACCAAAGGTCTTCCCACCGATTCAATTTTAATGGAAGGAAATTATTTCACTCACCCATACAATATCCAAGCTTTAATGCTATTTTTTCTTTATATTTTATTCCTTAGTTGTTATGCTTTAATATTGGAAGACAGTTAAACAACAATATTTGGGACGTGCAATGACCAACTTAATATCCTACCTCATCCTGTTACAAGTCGGATTTCTTCAAAGTTATGCTGAAGACAGCGGGAAACCAAACATCGTCTTTATTATGGCGGACGACTTGGGTTATAACGATATTGGATATAACGCCAAGCATCATAACTCGCATATGCGAACACCTTTCCTTGATGCAATGGCTGAGCGTGGAATAAAGTTAGAAAACTACTATGTTCAACCAAGATGTACACCATCAAGAAGTCAATTTTTGACAGGGCGACACGACATAACTACTGGTTTACAGCACGCCGTGATATACACAGCTCAGCCAAACGCCGTGCCAAAGGAGTTTCCAATGTTACCCGAAGAGTTGAAAACTTGTGGTTATGATACACACATGATAGGTAAATGGCATCTTGGTTATTATAAAAATGAGTACTTGCCATCCAGTAGGGGATTTAATTCATATTTTGGTGATTTGACCGGTAGCTCAGATCATTTTACACATACCACATGTTCGAAGATGTCATGCGGTGTGAGTATGTGGAGTTCGTCAGAAGGTCCAGTCAACAACACATGGGGCGAATATTCAGCTCATTTGTACGCAAGAAAAGCAATTGAAGCGATCAAAAAGAGGGATGTTATGAAACCATTTTTTCTTTACCTTTCATATCAATCAGTTCATTCGCCTGTACAAGCCCCAGAAGAATATATCAGACCGTTCCAACACATAAAAAACGAAAAAAGAAGGACATACGGTGGTATGGTACTGGCTATGGATGAATCTATAAGAAATGTCACGTCGTATTTGCGTAGAGCTGGATTACTGGACAATACCATTATCGTTTTCTCAACTGACAACGGAGGAATAACCAGACAAGGCGGTAACAATTGGCCTTACAGAGGAGGCAAAGCAACTTTGTGGGAAGGAGGAGTGAAAGCAGTAGGATTTATGTACGGCAAACCACTCGGTATTCGAGGCGCCACTCATAATGGTCTTCTGCATATTTCTGATTGGTTTCCAACGTTTTTGCGATTGGGATCGTGCATGAAGATTAATAAAACTTCAGCTCTTGACGGGTTCGACCAGACGGACTCTATCCTTAAAAAATCACCCTCTCCGCGTACTGAAATATTGCATGGTTTCGACCCCATCTATCGAGAAGCCGCAAAAACCACCCAATATAGTTCGCAAAACATTTTCAAAACAGAAATTCGTGCAGCAATACGTTCTGGCCCATGGAAACTCATAACCGGTAAACCAGGGTCCCCACGACAAGTGCAACCACCAGAATATAGCCAACGTTTCGGTATACGGAAACTTGTAAAAGGTCGAACTGACGGACCTAGTATTAAACGTGATGTCCAACTATATCACATCGAATCAGACCCAACTGAACTCTCTGAACTTTCTGACCAATATCCCACCGTTGTTTACAGACTGTTAGCTCGACTTGCGGAATATAACGCAACAGCGACGAAGCCCAGATTTCCTGGTGCAGATCGTCGGTCTCACACTCGATTGCATGGGGGATTTTGGGTACCATGGAGAGAGAAATGAATACCTAAATAAATAGATAAACCAAATACTTTGAGCAAACTAGTTACATTTTCGTCTTTACTAGAAAATTTGATTAATCTTATTGTAATTGCTGAAATAGAAATATGTACTTTTTCGTAGATTGACTGTTCACTGCATACGAAATAGATCGCGTTATCGACTATAGAAACATGTCAATTCAAGTTGTTTTTAACCATATTTACTATTATGCTCACATTATCCAACAGATCCAGGTGTAAAGTTTTTAATTGTTGTCAGTAGAAAAAAAACGAGGACACATCCTACCTGGACCGAGGTAGGCATTTGCTCTTATACTTACAGATTATAATTTATTTGAAAAGTTTTGTCGAACCATTTTTCCACGATACTATAGACCATTGTTATTTATAGATTTGACGATGATTGTCTTTTGTCAGTTCGTTATTTGCAAAGTCAATGATATAAAAGCATTCAATAAAATGATAAATCATAAGATATCGACAAGTCACCTTAATGAAAAATCTTGAATAGTTGTAAAATGACATAGTAAAGCAAACGATTGCGAAAAATCCTCTAAGCATTTCAATGTGATATTAAAATTATTACGACACAATTTTTGCAGTTTTGTATACCGGGGGTTATATTTATCTAAAAAACATATTCGGAGGATGTAATTTAGTCGTAAAACATGGGAACAAGGAAATTCGATCCATTTTCATTTATTATTCAGCTTTTTGTTGTTGATCAATTACTCTGCCATTTATTTGTTTCGATAAAACAATTTTATCAGCGTACATATACAGCTACAGTGAATAGATTAGGATTTCATTTTTATTCTGCGGGAGAAGAAAGCCTAGAATAAAACTTAACACCAAATCACACACACACGCGAACCCGGACCAGCCATTTCGAGCATCGCGTGTTTTATGTTCACACCGACAACGACTGAGCGTCGAATTTGTCGGTTGGATACTGACGTTCGGCTGCGATCGACGTGCGGTGTATTTTTTCATTATCACAAGAAGTGCGGTTATAACTATGCGATTCAAGCACTGGACATTCATTGGAGCAATATTAAGATCCATAAAATACACTACAAGTGGACATTATGCCAACGTCGATCAATATAAAATTAAATTTACTTCACAGTACGCAATCAACAACGTTTACAATTATATCTGGCTACGAGATTTAGCTTGCGCCTTTTCGCAGTGCCTAGCCCAGGAGCGCCGCACGTATAACTGTTCGAAGGATTTTCATTCATCCATCTTAATCATACTATGCCGGGGTTCGAACCCACGTCGTTCACGAAGTGCTACTTCAAGAAGCTATCGCTGCTTTCATCATGCCACCGCGGGCCACTGCCTGATGCGAACAATGAACATGCGAAAGAGAAGTGGAAGATTGTTTTCCAAATAAAATAGTTAGGAAAATGTGTTCAGAGCTACCACAATAATTTAACATATCGCAAAAACAATGCTGAAGATCGGGTATGAAATGGGATGATCAAGCCCCAAGTTTTACTCGTGGTTGAATGTAAATATAGATATTTCAGAGTTGGGGAAACTCGGGTCACCTTTTTAAATGACTTGACTCGTGACGTCTTCGCCAAATAACTCGACTTGACAAAATGGATATGCTATTTTATTCGGAGCCAGGTTCGGAATCAGGTTATCTGCCATTGAGTGATTCGTCAGAGAAGAAAACGTGCCTACCAGTAAGTAGGGTATAAAGCCTGCTGTGAAACCTGTGTTCGTCTACCCAATAATGATCAGATGGTGATTCTAGGTGGGACTTACAAAGAAAGAAGTAGCAAATCAATCTGTTATTCCTACTGAACAGATTTAGAAATCGACTCGTGACTCGACTTGCGACTCGTAAATGTATGATTCGACTTGCGACTCCAAATTCAAGTTTTGGTAAGAATCAGATTTGACTGGCAACTCGTGTGTTCATCGACTTGGGACTCAAACTGCAGTGACTCGTTCCCAACACTGAATTACACAAGTTGTTTTGTTTTTGCACATGGGGGAAAGGGGATATTTAGCTTAGAAAAAGTGAATATCCTCTAACGCGGTATTAGTGGTAGAGATAAACGTCCAGGCCCATACAGAGGTTACATGATAAGCATCCGTTATTCCCAAATAAGTAAGTCTACCTGTATCATTATGTATGAATCATTGTAGAATCTGCAGCTTGAACAAAAATTGAAAGTTGTACCTATAATGTGACAACGATGGAAGCTGTTGAATCACTCCAACGCTCCAAACCAATACTTTGCTCACTATTCACGATTGTGATGTCAGGACTATCGAGTACTTTTGTATCACATACTTTTGCTTTCGGTATAGTTGCACTCGCCTATGTTTGCGCCTACTTGCGTTCATACCCTTGTTCTCTTACATACATTTGAGTGCAAACTTTTATGGATGCAAATATTTATGATTCATTTTATATATATATATATATATATATATATATATATTAATGCTGCGTTCAAGCATACATGTGTTCAAAGAATGCGTGCAAATAGACGGAGGGTAATGATTGTGGGTACACAACGGGATACCTAATATCCTTTTCTGTATAAAAATAAAAATAGTTTTGGGCGCCAGCCGACATAGAACCGGGCTGAACAAGTCTGAGCAATAGGAAAATTCCATTGTTACGAAATAAAACAGTTGATTTTCTATTTACTAGCACATAAATAATCGGCTCTGGTGTCGGTGATTTTCCGACAGATACCAGTACCGATACCGATACATCGGCCCATCTCTAGTTAGGATGCGTTTCAGTTAGGGATCGCATTGTTTAGTTTAGGAATAGGTTTAAGGGATAATTTAGTTGTTTGTATTATTACCGGATGTGTTATTTTAATGTCTACTTCTATTGTTTCTTCCTACATTTTTACGCCTTGCTGATCCCACCTATTGGTCATCCGCACCAACTTTTTATCTTTTTCTCACGAGCCGGTTTTAGCCTGGTTCTTGTCATTCGGGTTTTTGTGATGTCAGGGTCTACACTGAATTTGTAAGGCACAGCGATTTTATAAACGATGATTTTACCTGTTTTGAGCAATCTGATTTAACAATATTTTAAGTATTAACGCAATAATAAAGAAAATGAAACGCGTTTTATTGCATTTTTTGGAGTCGGTGGACACAGAAAGACGCCAAGCAACGCACCTTTTAATCGTATCATTGGAGAGACACAAGTTGGCATCAACCCAAGGTCTGTTGTTGTTTATTAGAGGCAAAAGGACATTATACAAATTACTACAAACATATTCGGCTAGCTTGGTTAGGACATTTGTAGGGGCATTCGCGACTTCATATGACAATATACGTTCCGAGACCTCACGCACGGCTCGTAATTTAGTCTACAATCAAGTTAGGTCAAATATACACAGGTTGAGTTAGATCTTACATTATTTTTGATCTTACATTGAATTTGGAAATTGGAACACTAAGACGAACTCTATACTCCAGTCGAATTCTGCACATAAAAAGATTTGGCTGACAGAAATTAATAAAAAATTCAATTTTGTAAGACAAGAATATGAATTTGCAAGAACACCAGCCAATTCACCCGGTGAAGCAAGTAGATATTTCGGGTGTCTCGAAAACTGTACGGGATGTACGGGATGTACGGGATGTACTGGATGTACGGGATGTACGGGATGTACGGGATGTACGGGATGTACAGGATGTACTGGATGTACGGGATGTACGGGATGTACTGGATGTACGGGATGTACGGGATGTACGGGATGTACGGGATGTACAGGATGTACGGGATGTACGGGATGTACTGGATGTACGGGATGTACTGGATAAAATTTTGCGCAAATTGCCTTTTGAAGCATAGAAAATTGAAATATCAGTAGAAAGGTTTGGAATATTTATTCCTAATACTGTAACTAAAATGCAGTAAAATCGCTGTTCTTTGATAGTAATGCCAAGCGATAATATTAAAATCCACATTCCATAAATTGGCATCCACGAGGCAACTACAATTTCAAAATACAAAAATTATGAAAATTAACGTTAACTTACTGCGTTTTTATCACAATGTGGTTAATTAAATGCGGTGGTCGAGAATTGCACTCAATGTTTTGCAACCAGTTGAACTGCAGTCTTGTTAAATAAAAACCAAGACAATTTTACCCACAGCGTATTGCACACACATTCAATTACATCCAATAGTATTGCCCTTATTAGGATTGCACCCAGAAGGATTGCACTCGGTAGAATTGGACCTTTTCCCATGATTGTAGTAGATGTACGGGATGTACGGGATGTACGGGATGTACTGCATAAAATTTTGCGCAAATTACCTTTTGAAGCATAGAAAATTGAAATATCAGTGGAAAAGTTTGGAATATTTATTCCTAACACTGTAACGAAAATTCAGTAAAATCGCTGTTCTTTGATAGTAATGCCAAGCGATAATATTAAAATCCACATTCCATAAATTGGCATCCACAAGGCAACTACAATTTCAAAATACAAAAATTATGAAAATTAACGTTAACTTACTGCGTTTTTATCACAATGTGGTTAATTAAATGTGGTGGTCGTGAATTGCACTGAATGGCTTACAACCAGTTTAATTGCAGTCATGTTATATAAAACCCAAGGCAATTTCACCCACAGCGTATTGCACACACATTCAATTACACCCAATAGTATTGCCCTATTAGGATTGCACCCAGAAGAAGTGCACTCGGTAGAATTGTACCCTCTACAGATTGTTGTAGATGTACGGGATGTACTGGATGTACTGGATGTACTGGATGTACTGGATGTACTGGATGTACTGGATGTACTGGATGTACGGGATGTACGGGATGTACGGGATGTACGAGATGTACGGGATGTACGGGATGTACGGGATGTACGGGATGTACTGGATGTACGGGATGTACGGGATGTACGGGATGTACGGGATGTACGGGATGTACTGGATGTACTGGATGTACGGGATGTACGGGATGTACTGGATGTACGGGATGTACTGGATAAAATTTTGCGCAAATTACCTTTTGAAGCATAGAAAATTGAAATATCAGTGGAAAAGTTTGGAATATTTATTCCTAACACTGTAACGAAAATTCAGTAAAATCGCTGTTCTTTGATGGTAATGCCAAGCGATAATATTAAAATCCACATTCCATAAATTGGCATCCACAAGGCAACTACAATTTCAAAATACAAAAATTATGAAAATTAACGTTAACTTACTGCGTTTTTATCACAGTGTGGTTGATTAAATGTGGTGGTCGTGAATTGCACTGAATGGTTTGCAACCAGTTGAACTGCAGTCATGTTATATAAAACCCAAGGCAATTTCGCCCAGAGCGTATTGCACACACATTCATTTACACCCAATAGTATTGCCCTTAATAGGATTGCACCCAGAAGGATTGCACTCGGTAGAATTGTACCCTTTCCTATGATTGTAGTAGATGTACGGAATGCACGACATGTACGGCATGCACGTGGTGTACGGAATGCATTAGATGTACGGCAAGTAGATTGGATGTACGACATGCACGACTTGTACGGGATGCACGGCATGCACGGCATGCACGGGATGTAAGGCATGAACGACATGTGCCGAATGCACGGAATGTACTGGATGAACGGCATGCACGGAATGCGCTTAATGTTCGGAATGCACGTGATGTACGGCATACACGGGATGTACGGCATGTACGACATGTACCGGATGCACGGAATGTACTGCATGCACGACATGTACGCCATGCACGTGGTGTACGGAATGCATTGGATGTACGGCAAGCAGATTGTATGTACGACATGCACGACTTGTACGGGATGCACGGAATGTACGACAGGCACGTGATATAGTGAATGTACGGCATGTAATGCACTATGCACTCAATGTTCCGCATGCGCGCGATGTATGGTTCGCACTGGATTATGGCATGCACGGGATGTACGGCATGAACGACATGTGCCGATTGCACGGAATGTACTGGATGAACGGCATGCACGGAATGCACTCAATGTTTGGAATGCTCGTGATGTACGGCATATACGGCATGCACGACATGTACTGAATGTACGGCATACACGTGGTGCACGGAATACTCGGGATGTACGACATGCACAGGGGATGTACGGCATGCACGACATGTACGGCAGGCACGTGATATACGGATTTCACGTGATGCACGGAATGCATTGGATGTACGGCATGCGCGGGATATACGATATACACGACATGTTCTGGATGCAAGGAATGCACACTCCGGGTGTATGAAGTGCATTCCGTACATACTGAGTATCCCGTGCACACAGTGCATGTCGTACATACAGTGCATTCCGTGCATGTCGTATATACAGTGCATTCCGTGCATCCAGTACATGTCGTACATTAAGTACACCGCGTATACCCCATCTATATGTTATATTCATCCTATTCAACGCATGCCGTACATGCCGTAAATTCCGTACATCTCGCACATACCGAGAATTCCGTATATTCAGTGCATCCCAAAGTCACATGCACACCTTACATTCAATGCATTTCTTGCATCCAGAACACGTCGTGTATGTCGTGCATCCCGCGCATGCCGTACATCCAGTGCATTCCGTGCATGCCGTACATTCCGTATATCACGTGCCTGCCGTACATTTTGTGCATACCGTACATCACGTGCATTTCGTATATCACGTGCCTGCCGTACATGTCGTGCATGCCGTACAACCCCTGTGTACGTCGTACATCCAGTGTATTCCGTGCACCACGTGTATGCCGTACATTCAGTACATGTGGTGCATGCCGTGCATCCCGTATATCACGTGCCTGCCGTACATTTCGTACATACCGTACATCACGTGCATTCCGTATAACACGTGCCTGCCGTACATGTCGTGCATGCCGTACATCGCCTGTGCACGTCATACATCCAGTGTATTCCGTGCTCCACGTGTATGCCGTACATTCAGTACATACCGTGCATGCCGAACATCCCGTATATGCCGTACATCACGAGCCTTCCAAACATTGAGTGCATTCCGTGCCTGCCGTTCATCTGGTACATTCCGTGCAATCGGCACATGTCGTTCATCGCGTGCATGCGGAACATTGAGTGCATAGTGCATTACATGCCGTACATTCACTATATCACGTGCCTGTCGTACATTCCGTGCATTCCGTACAATTCGTGCATTTCGTACATACAATCTGCTTGCCGTACATCCAATGCATTCCGTACACTACGTGCATGGCGTACATGCCGTGCATGCAGTACAATCCGTGCATCCGGTACATGTCGTACATGCCGTACATCCCGTGTATGCCGTACATCACGTGCATTCCGAACATTGATTGCATTCCGTGCATGCCGTTCATCCAGTACATTCCGTGCATTCGGCACATGCCGTTCATGCCGTTCATGCCGTACATCCCGTACATGCCGTACATTCCGTGCATCCCGTACAAGTCGTGCATGTCGTACATCCAATCTGATTGCCGTGCATCCAATGCATTCCGTACACCACGTGCATGCCGTGCATCCCGTACATCTACTACAATCATAGGAAAGGGTCCAATTCTACCGAGTGCAATCCTTCTGGGTGCAATCCCATTAAGGGCAATACTATTGGATGTAATTGAATGTGTGTGCAATACGCTGTGGGTGAAATTGTCTTGGTTTTTATATAACAAGACTGCAGTTTAACTGGTTGCAAAACATTGAGTGCAATTCTCGATCGCCACATTTAATTTACCACACTTTGATAAAAACGCAGTAAGTTAACGTTAATTTTCATAATTTTTGTATTTTGAAATTGTAGTTGTCTTGTGGGTGCCAATTTATGGAATGTGGATTTTAATATTATCGCTTGGCATTACTATCAAAGAACAGCGATTTTACTGCATTTTCGTTACAGTGTTAGGAATAAATATTCCAAACTTTTCACTGATATTTCAATTTTCTATGCTTCAAAAGGTAATTTGCGCAAAATTTTATCCAGTACATCCCGTACATCCAGTACATCCCGTACATCCCGTACATCCAGTACATCCCGTACATCCCGTACATCCCGTACATCCCGTACATCCAGTACATCCAGTACATCCAGTACATCCCGTACATCCCGTACTTCTACAACAATCATAGGAAAGGCTACAATTCTACCGAGTGCACTCCTTCTGGGTGCAATCCTATCAAGGGCAATACTATTGGGTGTAATTGAAAGTGTGTGCAATACGCTGTGGGTGAAATTGCCTTGGGTTTTATATAAGATGACTGCAGTTAAACTGGTTGCAAGCCATTCAGTGCAATTCACGACCACCACATTTAATTGACCACACTGTGATAAAAACGCAGTGAGTTAACATTGATTTGCAAAATTTTCCTATTCCAAAATTGTAGCTGCCTTGTGAATGCCAATTTATGTACTGTGGATTTTAATTTCATCGCTTGGCATCACTATCAAAGAACGGCGATTGTACTGCATTCTCGTTACAGTGTTAGTAATAAATATTCGAAACTTTTGTACTGATATTTCAATTTTCCATGCTTCAAAAGGTAATTTGCGCAAAATGTTATTCAGTACATCCTGTACATCCTGTACACCCAGTACATCCTGTACATCCGGAACATGCCGTACATCCTGTACATCCCATACATCTACTACAGTCATAGGAAAGGGTCCAATTCTACCGAGTGCAATCCTTCTGGGTGAAATCCTAATAAGGGCAATACTGTTGGGTGTAATTGAATGTGTGTGCAATACGCTGTGGATAAAATTGTCTTGGTTTTTATATAACAAGTCTGCAGTTCAACTGGTTGCAAAACATTGAGTGCAATTCTCGACCACCACATTTAATTAACCACACTTTGATAAAAACGCAGTAAGTTAACTTTAATTTTCATAATATTTGTATTTTGAAATTGTAGTTGTCATGTAGATGCCAATTTATGGAATGTGGATTATAATATTATCGCTTGGCATAACTATCGAAGAACGGCGATTTTACTGCATTTTCGTTACAGTGTTAGGAATAAATATTCCAAACTTTTCCACTGATATTTCAATTTTCTATGCTTCAAAAGGTAATTTGCGCAAAATTTTATCCCGTACATCCCGTACATCCCGTACATCCCGTACATCCCGTACATCCCGTACATCCCGTACATCCAGTACATCCCGTACATCCCGTACATCCCGTACATCCCGTACATCCCGTACATCCCGTACATCCCGTACATCCCGTACATCCCGTACATCCAGTACATCCCGTACATCCCGTACATCTACAACAATCACAGGAAAGGGTACAATTCTACCGAGTGCACTCCTTCTGGGTGCAATCCTATTAAGGGCAATACTATTGGGTGTAATTGAATGTCTGTGCAATACGATGTGGGTGAAATTGCTTTGGCTTTTATATAACATGACTGCAGTTGAACTGGTTGCAAGCCATTCAGTGCAATTCACGACCACCACATTTAATTAACCACACTGTGATAAAAACGCAGTAAGTTAACATTGATTTGCATAATTTTCTTATTTCAAAATTGTAGTTGCCTTGTGAATGCCAAATTATGTACTGTAGATTTTTATTTCATCGATTGGCATTACTATCAATAGTAATAGTTAGTAATAAATATTCGGATCTTTTTTACTGATATTTCAATTTGCTATGCTTCAAAAGGTAATTTGCGCAAAATTTTATCCAGTACATCCTGTACATCCCGTACATCCCGTACATCCCGTACATCCAGTACATCCCGTACATCCCGTACATCCCGTACATCCCGTACATCTACTACAATCATAGGAAAGGGTCCAATTCTACCGAGTGCAATCTTTCTGGGTGCAATCATATTAAGGGCAATACTATTGTGTGTAATTGAATGTGTTTGCAATACGCTGTGAATGAAATTGTCTTGGTTTTTATATAACAAGACTGCAGTTCAACTGGTTGCAAAACATTGAGTGCAATTCTTGACCACCACATTTAATTAACCACACTTTGATAAAAACGCAGTAAGTTAACGTTAATTTTCATAATTTTTGTATTTTGAAATTAAGTTGCCTTGTGAATGCCAATTTATGGAATGTGGATTTTGATATTATCGCTTGGCATTACTATCAAAGAACAGCGATTTTACTACATTTTAGTTACAGTATTAGGAATAAATATTCCAAACTTTTCCACTGATATTTCAATTTTCTATGCTTCAAAAGGTAATTTGCGCAAAATTTTATCCAGTACATCCCGTACATCCAGTACATCCCGTACATCCAGTACATCCCGTACATTCCGTACATCCCGTACATCCCGTACATCCAGTACATCCCGTACATCCCGTACATCCCGTACATCCCGTACATCCAGTACATCCCGTACATCCCGTACATCCCGTACATCCCGTACATCCCGTACATCCCGTACAGTTTTCGAGACACCCGATATTTCCGAATTGCAGAACCGAAAAAATCAGAAATGAAATTGTATATCTGTTTTCAATGAAGCGCGCTCTCTAGCTCATAAATTATCTTATTTAGTGCAGCATGAAACGGAAATTATTAAAAAACAATTAATATAAATAGAAGACCGTTTAGGTGTAACGCATGGGCACTCTACTGGTCTTATCAAGAATTATGTTAATGCGTTGAGCAATAACACACAAACTAGATAAAAATTGCATGCAAGCACATCTTTTCGTTTTGACGAAATTGAAATCCGATTTTGCCAATGCTAGTTCCTGTAACTCTCGAATCATCAACATATAAGAACACAACGCTAATTTATCACCTGCTGATCACTTTCCGACAATTAAGTTGAAAGAACATGCAATAAGGGACGCAAGTAGTTTGTCCTCAGAATCTATTTACATTTACATTCATCCGAATCAAACAGGTTTAATCTCACGAGCATTTCCTTCAGTCACTGCATCAATTTCATTCCTAAAAGTAAGCCATTCACAAATGTAGCGACTACTTAAGAAAACAATGACAGAATAAGTTCGTTTGATCATCTAAATGTGGGAATGAAAAACAATCCTGTTACTGTAGAGGAACAGAGTCATCTGGCATGATGTTTAACGAAGCCACCATCGACTGAAATGCCTCTAGTTGAATTACAATATCCATGCATTGCAATTAATCACGAATAAAAACAACAAAAAAAGCAAGTAACGCATTTGCACCACAAAATTATTCACGAACCGGAATGACACATCGTAAAGCACCACAAGTACACAGGTGGATTAACCCATTTATGCCTCGCCAGCCAGAGGATTATCCTGAAACGGGGTCGTAATTTAAAGATGTTCCGCAAATGTCCACTAGACGATACTCGCCACCTGATCAAGCAGAACCGACAGCTACTCAGCTAATATAAAGCATTGCAAACAAATTTTACACTACCAAAATTACATGCAATAACTTTTGATGATAATTTTCTTCGATACTCTGGGTTTATTACCGGATTTGACGTAAACTTTGGAAAGAAAACTTTACCTGCTGAAACAAAACTTGTACATCTGATTCAGATGTGTTCTGTAGATGCCAGGGTTGCTTTTTGTAACTTTATAATATCAAAGACATCAAAAGAAGGATATCAAGAATCACGTGGGTATTTTGAAAAAGCGTTTTGGACAAGACTATTTAGTCATTCAGGCGTGTATTACCGTTTCGATTTTGTTATCCAAAACGAATTGTAACGTATCGGTAGGACTACTTCACGTGTATTGTCACCTCAACTGAGGAATATTTTATCAAACATCAAAAGAAATTGAAACTTGATTCTGCTGGTACGCAAAACCTTACTACCATTTTACAATTGCTTCAAATTCTCTTCTTGCACAAGCAATGCCGACAAGGACAGAACTCGAAATCGCAATTCAAACCAGTTGGACCGTCAACATTTGCGACAAATGTGAAATCACCCGTGAATCATTTCAAATATGTTGAACAACACAATTCAAATTGTTCATTGTGCAAGTCACCACATCCTTTATTCAAGTGTCAAACTTTTGCAGCGGGGCGGTTTTAAGAATTAACAGTGTGCTCGCCAGCACAGTCCGATAGACTGCGCAACCTATAAAACGCTTTCAGAAGACTCCTGCGTGCTGCAAAAAACCACACACATAAGGTTCGTCGAGGATGGTGCAAATGTACTGAAACGGCAACAGATAAACATCAACACATTGACCGAAACTGACACCGGACAACCCTGTCACCGCCAAGGCGGGCGGGACGGAAAAAGAGAGCGTCGCTTACCAGCAACGTGGTAATATATCAAGCAGTGACCTCTGAACCCTCAACCGCTATATGGCTCAATTCAATTAAGAATAATATAGGGAAGTGTCACTGTAACATTAACTCAAAACAGTAAGGAATATACCAAAAATCCAGTACCGTCACAATGCCCTCGTTTTTTTTCTTAGAGGAAATTTCTATAAAATTTACTCTCCAAAAATCCAAATTACCCTATTTCGACAAGATATGAAAGTTAACAAATAAGAAACAAAATACGTAAAAAGCATATACACAAAAAATACAAGAGAAACCAGCATTTGATGACACATCAGCATTCACAAAAAAATATACAGCTTCCACTCCTATATCTATTTAAAATATTGCTCTCATTTCGCTCAGTTCCCAGAATATAAAACGTCGCATATATATGTAATCAAGCTCTGTAAACTTGTCGCTCTTTAAACCCCAGTATAGGCAATTTTTACGCGCGTACTCAACACAGTGCTTCGTCCACAGCACTTCCCTTTTTTCCGCTCCTATAACTGTCCATACCGTAACTCGAACAGCGAATTGCGCCACACAGTCGCAATGTTCAAAACAGGCCAAAGTTCATCTACTGCACACAGTTACGCCTCCCGAATATACCTCAGACGTCTCAAAAAGCATATCCATAACAATCATGCTTGATTCATCGTTGATCCACGTCTTTCGCAAAACAGGCTACCAGCAGGAATGAATCGCATCCTGTAAAACTCAAGTTCGCCACGCATGATCACATCAATTTTTCGACACCAAAGCTCCCCAAAAATCATCAATTCACTTCGTTTCCGACAATACCAACAGCAAAGATTCGCACATGCCAAGAAGAATAATAAACGTCAATCAAAACAATTTCTCTGGTACTACAAAAAAGGTAAAACATCGAAGTCTATATACAAAGCTGCTTTCCGTCCACCAGTATTTGCAAGACTGTAATCCAAGAACCGGTTACATTTTCCCTTGAAGTTGTGATTGTTACATCATTAAGCATCATCCTGGCGTGCTCGCCAATTTTGCAGCGGGGCGGTTTTAAGAATTAACAGTGTGCTCGCCAGCACAGTCCGATAGACTGCGCAACCTATAAAACGCTTTCAGAAGACTCCTGTGTGCTGCAAAAAACCACACAATAAGGTTCGTCGAGGATGGTGCAAATGTATTGAAACGGCAACAGATAAACATCAACACATTGACCGAAACTGACACCGGACAACCCTGTCACCGCCAAGGCGGGCGGGACGGAAAGAGAGCGTCGCTTACCAGCAACGTGGTAATATATCAAGCAGTGACCTCTGAACCCTCAACCGCTATATGGCTCAATTCAATTAAGAATAATATAGAGAAGTGTCACTGTAACATTAACTCAAAACAGTAAGGAATATACCAAAAATCCAGTACCGTCACACTTTTAAAGACAAGCCAGTGAATGAATGCCGTGAGTTTGTGGAAACAAATTCTGGCTGCCCCAATTGTTTGCGAACAAATCATTAAAGGGAGTGCAGACCTAGGGGAAGTTGTCAAGTCGATAATTGTGGCAAGTGTCATCAGAAATCATCAAATGAATGAAAAAGATGTCAAAGAAGATACGAAATCATCTAATGGGACCGGAGGATTTTGGGATATAGAGAATGATAAAATGGCACTAACGATAAAATGGCATTTCCCGATTGGTTTGCCGTTGAAATCAAAATAGATGATATTACTAAACAATCCGCACAGTATGATTTGATGTTACTACATGTGGCGATTGTGATGTCGGAACTCTCTTCGTCTGTTTTGCGGCGGGCTTGTGTAATCACAAGGAGGGCACTGCGCTCTGGTGCAATAATTAGCAGCGGGGTCGACTTTGCTTAGTTAGGATGCATTCAGAATATTTTTAATTTTCCGTCGCTTTACCTTCCAAACAAAACATTTGTTGTTCTTATACCACAGTAATTATTAACCCATGATTGGCTTGGCAAGTCGGCGACGGCCGGTTTGTGTTTTCTTCAGCCACGTTGAAAGCACCATTTTTCAAATATATACATACATACATACTTCTAAATTGTGTTCAGTACCAAGCGGTCGTTTTTGTTTGATGGCCACATTCGAAAGTGGTAGATTACGTAAGGACCGGACCTTGTGGGGGCCAGTATCCTTCGGTAGTCTCAAACATCATCTCATCACCTCCAACAACCAAGGGGTCAACCAACACTAAAACTAACAACGCCCCAGCCAGACTTTGCAAATAAGAAAAGAATATAAATAAACTTGACAGGAAAATCATAAGACATGCAAAATTTTGAGGCATATAATATATATTTCATTCTCGACCACGATATGACGAATCTCGAGTTTTGTGCAGTGGTGTGATATATAGCTTACTATGTGACATCATTTTGTGTCCATTTGTCAGCTGGAGTTTGCTCTGTGTACGTTTCGTATTTATCAAAAAGCTCGACTCAAAGATCTTTAATTAATTTGCCTTTCAACTGCATTAATCGTTTCTCTGTCATTATTTGATAATTTCATGTCTTTGTTTTTCCATAGCAGATCAATTCGGAATCGGCCATCTACCTTATTGACAGGTTGTTAACCATTTCTAGTGCACGTTTGTCACTAAGTGATATATGACTTGAACAAAGGTTAGGTTTTATATTTGCAAAATTGTGACCACATATTGACAACGGATTCCTGATTCTCA
The DNA here is from genome assembly GCA_963675895.2 of Styela plicata. Classification (NCBI taxonomy): domain Eukaryota; kingdom Metazoa; phylum Chordata; class Ascidiacea; order Stolidobranchia; family Styelidae; genus Styela; species Styela plicata. Next base: position 22,782,651 of record OZ023145.1, read on the forward strand.
ATAGGTTTTAATTAATTTTTTAAGCGTCAAATCTGTGGTGTTTCAATCGGGGCCAATGGGAGCCCAGCCAAATATTGCGTTATAAGCTTTTGATGTGCCCTGTGACCTCTTAATTTTTTCTGTAATTGGTTAACTTTCTAATATACAGGCCCCAATAAGTATTTCAACATCCCCATTTATACCGGGGAAGTTTCTGCAAATGAGGATACGTTTGTCTCGTCTCATCAGTGAGTATAGATTTCCTTGCATCAGGAATTGAATCAAATGTGAGTATATCATTGACAATATCAATACATTTTGGTTCATTAATACCATTGATCACTAGTTGTTGCCAACACAGCATTTTGATTCATTAGCAGTTTTAAATGTGCATTCCTCACGCACTGCATTCAAATTTAGTTCTTTGGTTGTTTTGGAAAAGCAAAATGATCTGGTGGCTCCAAAATCTAGAAATGCGTATGCTTCTATTAGATTTTCTGTACGTTTACGCCGTACTTAAACAGGTACACAAGCCTAATTGGGCATCGCACGCCGCAATCAGTCAAAGCATTAACAGTTGTACTCACATTTGTCTGCTGTGTCTTACCACGATTCTCCTCTGATTGCATATTCGATGGGCTGAACTGGTTCTGGATGGCAGGTCGTTGAGATGTAGAAGTGTTTGGTGTCTCCTCGTACATCTTCCGCTTGGCATGATGTGAGAGTAGGGCAGTCCTTGATGACATGGCCGGATCCCAGACAATTGTAAAATTGTGATGTTTTTTTACGTGAATTATTGATTCGTTCTTGACATCTATACAACGAATAATCTTCACTTTAGCAGTGGCAAGAAATTCTTGGTTTTGCTGCTTGTCGAATAATCTGTGACAGGCTTGGATATGCATATGATGATTTATTTATAAAACGATGCCCTGCCGTGATGGGTCCTTGGCTGGCGTTCAGTATGGTGCTTATAATTCCACTCAGGCAACAAACGTCCATAAAAGTTGTCACTTAAATGGGCCCGCTCTAGTTCAGAGTTCGTGAGGTAGATGAATGATGATGTAGGATTAGATTTCCTAGATGGATCATAGACATATTACCTTTGCGGATAATTTGGAAGTCGGTGAAATTTATCCTTTTATGAGCTTGAGCGTTGAGAGAATTAAGGTTGTGAAACAGTTTTCCGCCTGAAATGCAGGACAGAAGAGACCTTTAGTGTCATTTGGTTGAATTTAAGACCCATCAGTTAGCTGCTTTACATGAGGTTCTGTTACTAGTGTAGGATTGACAAAACGACATTACAGAGTATCACGCGACAACCGATAAGCTTCATTTGGAGGATCGACAATGACAAAATGCTGTATTGCATCTTTTGCTTCTGCACACATCTCGACTTATTGTTCTAGTTTAACCGCGGGATCATTGACCGACAACATTGTCAAAGCTTTGAACGAACATATTAAAGGATGTAGGATCACCAAAGCGTAAACCCATAGTGAATAACGTATGAATATGCTGAAAATAGCATTATCTTTTAGATGTACAATTATTTTTTGTTCTCATGAGAATGGGCAAGATTTTGTAATCAAATTGTCAAATCGGATGATTTCTATGACATTGGCTATTAAATTATACTTTAGGAAAATGGAACCAAGAACATCGAGGTATAATCAGGAAGTTTAAACCGATAGGGCAGTGTAAGGGTCAAATGCTTACACAATAGGTTATCTAGGTTTAACAAGTTTTGTTAAGTTAAATCTCAAGAATTAATATTATTAAATATCACGTTGGAAACGCGTGACAAACTATTTCGAAGAACAAAGAAATTATAAATGATAATGAGAACAATTTCCTTTTTCCCACGACATGTGCTTGGATTATCTTGAAATATGATAAGATTTGTCTTGCTTCAGGCGAATAACCACGCCTGTATTTGTGTACATATAAGAGTTGATTTGGTGAATAGAAATACATATATACTGCCTAGTGATTAGGACCAACACGTCGTATTGTTTTATTTCTGGACCATCCTGACTTCCCAGGTTCTGCTTCTCTGTCAGTGGTTGATGGTTTACTGCAACATTAGTTGGTGGAGTGATAGGATTCAATGTTCTTCCTCGTAGAAGTGGATGTTTTAGCAACCGGCTGTCATCTCCTCAGGTAACAGCTGGCACGATCGAAGATTGTGCCAAACTCCGAACAATTTCTGAAGAAGTGAATCTTTGCCCGGTTAGCTTAATCAGTAAACGCGTTGGGAATACGCTTCGAGCTACGCATCTCTGATCGTCATGACGCAAGTTCAAATCCCATGAAAAATGAGTATCATATGCGAGTTATCTGCTGGATGCCTCATCGGTGCGTGGTGGTTCGAGTAAGCACTGCTGAGCACTGTTTTCTCCGCCAGGCACACGCACAGGAAAAAATGAGACATGTGACAAGCCGAAAACTTCCACTCCGATTCGGAACATGTTTCTGGACGAGAGGTCGTGCTTCGCCATATGAATACGCTGAATTCTCGGCGTTTCTCTCTCGCAGGATAAAAGAAATCCTATCCATTACTGGTACTGCTTGTATTTCCGCTTGCTTGCATGCATAATTGTCTCTCTCGCAGGATAGAAAGGAATTCATATTCGTTACCAGTGCTGCTTGTATTTCCGCTTGCTCACATGCATTTTTCTGCTTCCTGTTCAGCTTTGACTCAGGTGTGAATGTGACTTCGAATTATTACCACTTACACACTGCTGATGTACTCAAAACTGCATATCTGTATGCAGCCTCGACAATGTCTCTATGCCCGGAACACCAAGGAACGTACGCCAGAAATTGTGAGAGGAATGTAATATCTTTACCACAGTCAGCAATCGCAGAAGCAATGAAAATTCGATGGGCCACAAGCAAAGCACAATAAGACTTTTGTTTCTAAGGATAGGATTTCATTTTTATCCTGACGAAGAGGAAAGCCGAGAATGCAATTTAACCATATTGCGAACCACAAGCTCTCGTGCATACCAGTTGCGAATCGGGGTGGAGGTTTTTGATTATGATTTCTCATTTTTCCTGGTTTGGTGGAGGAAGCCATAAGCGGCGCTTACGTGAACCACCGTGCACCGGCGAGGCGTCCAGCAGATCTTTCGCATATAATCATCATCTTTCACGGTACTCGAACCTGCGTCATGACGATCAGAGATGAGTAGCTCGAAGCGTATTCCCAACGCTTCACCGATTGAGCTAACCGGGCACCCCGGGGTGAAATAAACTTTATTTGTCAAGCACAGGCCATAAAATTGTCTCAGAAATGTTTATCATTCCCGACACGCACATAACGCAATCTTATTAAGTTTTATGACTGAGACCAGTGCAGACAAGACATCTCGATTATTACGCAGATAAGTAATGTGGGCATTTAACTTGTGCTATTCTGTATTCACATTCTTCTAATAGACAGATTCCACAAAATACTTTCCTTAATAAAATGGAAATTAGTGTTCTGAGAATCCGTGAATTTGTATCCGATCAGCTGGCAAATTTCTATCGTTCACCCCATGTTTCAGAGCAGATGAGACACTAACCAGGCACCCGTAATCATTAAATCAGTAAGCAAAGACTTGTGTACTTCTCTTTTTCGCAGGATAAAAATAAATTCCTTTCTTCCATTCTATCAGGCTTCTGCTTGCCTAACAAGATCTCAGCAACGGAAATCACCGAAGCGATTCAGGGGAATCACCTTGTTGGGCATATGTGGTACTGTTCAGTGTTGCACGTTTTTAAGCTCTGCATTTGTTTTCGATGTTCCATCAGTTAAGGTTTAGTGCTTTTCCCTCTCCAGCAGTTTTTATTTTGATGACATTTTCGGGAATATGATACTAAACTTCAGTAGAGTCAATATATCATTGTAAAACCGAATACCTGGACAATAGAGGAATCATATGGTCATCAACAAAACAATGTACCCGTAATTCTGAATTACAACAATGGAATGGTATTAACTCATTGATAATTGAAAAAAATTTTATGCTGAATAATATTTTATTTTTGAATTTTATCCTGTTTATTATTGTGCTTCTGAATTTATGAGAATATGGAATCTGAAAATGACTTCTAAAATGTCTTCTATAGCCCCAAATATAGTTTATAAACATTGTACAGTAGATGTTACAATATCTACTGGCTTTAAACTCTCATACCTGGTTAGACTGTGCTGCCAATTTATTTCAGATACGTTTTTATTAATAAAATCTTATTTTCTTCGATTATTAATAATTCAATAAGTATGGCTGATTGATTCCTGTTGTTGGATACACTGGATTTAATAACTTGACTCAAGTCGCTTTGACTTAACTCGAGTTATCTCAAAATAAACTCGTCTTTTGCTTGACTTGATAAAAGGCAGACGCACTTAGCAAAATAACATGACATGAAAAAAGGCAGACACAACTTAACTCGGGACTTTAAAGGAATTCAGGCAGAGTTTGTAATCACCTTTTGAATTGTAAAAAAACACGTTGTCCGCCTATAGAAGAATATAAAACATGCGATGGACCCTGCTGTGAAATCAGATTATTCACATATGGCACCTCATTGATATTGTGAAAGTGGAAAATTAATCTGTCATGTTTGCTTCGACATCGAATTGACCCTCGAAGTGAAGTCACTCATTCCCAACACTGTTAGTTCCTGCTCAATAAAAAAGTGTTTCGTTAGTTTAAGGCCCATGCGTAAATATGACTTAGATATACCCTGGTGGACTGAAACATACAATTTTCAAAAAAAAATCGAGGACATATTTTGTGGTAGATGATTAATTCGTTGGTCTGGTATGCCAGCTTTCTACATACTGGTGAAATGGGTATAAACTTGAAGGGTTTTTATTCGTGACATTTACAGTCCGGTATTTGAAGCCCTGGTTTCACGTCGGGACAAGGGATTTAAACTAACTGTCCAGGAAATGAAGCTCTGAAGTTTAGTGTAGACTTCAGTGTGTGTTGAAAATCTTGCTGAAAATTCATTTCAGATTGCAATTTTGTGGAAAAATGATGCAACATTCAATGCTAAATGTAATGAATTTGACATAAAACATGCTTACTTTTTTTTTTAAGTGGAGCAAATATGTACTCAAGTATTGTAGTGTTTATTTTAGATTATCTGTAAAGTACTTAGATAAGGTATTAAGGTAACCTCAAACTTCATTCTCTGAAACAATTGAATAATCACTATTTTAGAGTCTAGTAACGATAAAAATGACTGTGTATCAGTCCATTTATATTTGTAGTCAGCTAATGATGATGATATTTTTTACGTTGATATTTGATTTATGTAAGAATTTAGTTCAAAGTCCACTCCATTATCGTCTTTTGAATGGTGTTTTATGAAGCTATTGTTGATTCCTTGAAAATAAAAATATATTCCATTATATTAATAATTACAGAGTACATCTAATCAATCCTTCAGCTTCAGTTTCGTTTCAGGTTATCGGGGGAGAGAGGATGGGTATAGGATAGCGGTCTGCTGAAGTATCATGTCATCGTATACCGGAAATCCAAGTTTCGACAACAATTTTCATATTGTTAGTAACAAAATGTTTGATTTTTATTGATCAGAAACAACTCAAACTTCAAAAGAAACTCAATTCACTTTGTGTGTGTCATCAGGAAAGAATCAAAGTGGTATATGATTTTGCCATTGTTAAGGGTAGATACCACTCACTATACTTAGAGCGGAGTTGTTGATAAGTTGAGTCAATTTCGCCACAGATGAAAGATTAATAGAGCAGCTATCATTGAGTTCGCAATTTAGTTTTAACATTCGACAGATTCATAGAAGATAATCATTATTGTCCAATGTCAATAGCTGTTGCTGTGTTCCTTGCATAAAATCATGTGTTTTTGTGGTCATAGTTTATTGCATATATACAATTTTTCTCTAGCATTTTATTTATAGCCCTGAATTTCTTTATTTTTAAATCTTGTAGATCCTGCACATTTTCAAACTTCCGTCCAACTGCCCCACCTTTCTTTGATGTTGTTACTGTTTTTAATGGCATATTTATTTACTGTATTTATTTACTTTTAATACTGCACAGGATGAGAAGGCCGAAATAAATCTATCCATCTATCTACCGGTACTTGCATTGGTCGAAATTTAGCTATTCATTTTAAAAGATATTTATTCATCTTTACGGCCAAAAAGGAACCAACTAATGACCACTTAATAGCAAAGAGCTACTACAAAGCCACCAGAAACTGCACTGTAAGCAGAAAACATTTCAAATCAAACTGAACTGCTATGAAAAAGTGCTGTGAGTTGCATCTGCCCTTGGCGAGGCTATCACATCGGAAATGAAAATTTACGGATACAGATATTTCATGAAATCATTGTCATTGCTGAAACATATTCATTTGTGCACTCCCATATATAGCTTATTTTTCCAGTATGTTGATTTTTAATGTAAGTATATCAGAAATGATATAATTTACTTTTTCCTTGCTGTTCACAGTAAACACTTAAAGCAGCTAAATCAGACTTTTTTCAATATGGGTTCGTTGGCTGGAAAAAGAGTGAATCTTGCACTGTTTGGATTTGGAAGAATGGGAATGATACATTTTGAGAATATAATGAAAAATCCCAATAGTAAGTATGTTTTAAATCAATACCTGTGCTGCAACAGCAAAGATTTCCTGATAGTATAGTATGCTATATATAATATAGAATTGCAGCATTGGTTTCCTATTATTTCCAGCTATCTTGAGACTTGGGGATCTGCAAATAAAGAATAATTAGCATATTTTGATAATATTTATACTTATTCAAATGCTATAATTATGAGACTATTTTTTATTTTACATTTTAAACTAGATGATTCTGTAACAGCTGAAGACGTTGTAAGCAGGGATGACCAAAACGGTTATTTTTCTATTTTGAATACGTAACATCCTTCAAAAAAATTCCTAGTATGAAATATTCTAAATTCAGTCATGTTTTAATGAAAAGCATCATTTTGCTTTCCCAAGAAAATGTTATTCGCAAAATCTGAAAAACCACGCGTGCAACCTCATCAAACTATTTATATTAATTTGTAGGGCAAAAATTTGTTTTTGTTGTTTGTCTTGATTTATATGATAAAAATGACTTATTTTTGTAAACCACCATTCTGAAATCAAGGATTTTACTATTTCGGATATGTTAATTTTTTGTTGTATTTGAATATTTGGTTCATTTTGGGCATTCCTAATTGTGAGGCAAGCAATCAAGTTTCTCGAAAACATTTTAACTATATATGGCCCCAATTAAACTAGCTGCATATATATTACCGTTCTAGTTTATAAATTAAAAGTACCGTACCTCATTTTACTTGGTGAGTGAAGTCTAAAATATTGTTGGCTGACTCTATAATCCTATTATTGACAAACAAGTATTGTATGTTTCAGTTCTACTCAAATATTTGGTTGATGAGGATCTTAGTCAAGATAAATTAGACAAATTGGCAGAATATCACAATACTGCAAAGTTAATTTTTCCACATGACAGTCATTATGTTTTTGAAGACCCAGAGTAAGTTATACTTTAATTACAACGCAATAATAACACGTTGTACGATTCTTGAACCTATATCATATAAGACCCACTAAAACCGTTATGTGAGTTCTCAAATATACCACGACTAAAGGTCTCAAAACCTATGTATCACAGCAGTCAAATGGTTTCCGACACTGCATCTAAAAACAAATAGGCTTAAGTACCACATCATTTTATTCTTCGAATCGCCTGCAGGATAGGTAGCACTTTTGCCATGTTACTATTTAATTGCCCATCATGGCCACGCTATTGTTTTGTTCAATTTCTACCACTGGAGTACAATTTCTCAAGGATGAATGAGATATATCTCGAAAGATTGCGCTAGCAGCCATTGTGGCTCTAGTAAGATTATTTCAATAGCCTGATTGGTGACTCGTAGTTGCCAGATATTTTATTCTGAATATTGTAGTATTATAAACCGCATAATTTGTTGAATAAAAATATGTTGAAATCGAGCAGATATGAGAGTATTTCAGGTAAAGTAGAAAACGAAGTTCAAGCTGTATAATTCATTGTCTTTTTTATATGAGTCCAATTTTTACACAATAATTTAATTGTGCATTTGTTTTGATATTTTCAGAATTGATGGGGTTATTGTATGCACACCAACGGACACGCATGTAGATATTGCCATGGCTGCTATAAAAGCAGGTATGATATAATTTAGTACACAAACATTCAATTTTTTGCCACTCATGGTCCTGCAAAGGGCATACTGGAATCACAACAATGCCCGGTCACTTTGCAGGCAAGAGATGCATGCTCCTGTAATCCAACTTCGTATCGTTCTGAGTCTGTATGTGATGAAGACTATTGCGTGATCTAAACTATCATCAACTGAGTTTTAACATATTGCAACTCTGTTTATAAATTTGACCAATCCTTCGCTAATAATATATATAATTAACATATAATAAGGCATTTTATTGTGAAATTCTATATTGTAACATTTTTGAGCCAATACAAACTCTAGGAAAAATAAATAATAAAATTGTGGATAACAAGACAAGGCCATCTGCCAATATCGAAGCAAAAGATATATCATCTACCAGGTATTATTGCACATTGTGCATAATGTAAGCTATTATGTGTGTCGTTACTGTGTCATCAATATTTTGTGAAATGCCCGAATGTGTTAACTATTTTAGTTAAGAAGACCTGTAAACTCTACAAAAATCATTTCATGCCTGCCACCTTTTTCAGATGTAACAGAAACTGCAGTAATATTTGGGTGTAAAAAACCAAAAATTGCAGAATTGTTTATCAGAATAAGTGACTGAAGTTGCCTGTCCCTATGTGTTAAAACTTTTACAGACGGTCAATGATTGAATAAGTTTAGATCGACAAACTTTGTTTTGTCAAGCGTAGTAACAAACAGATGCGTACCATGGACTTTCACCTTTTACTGGTATTAGATGATGTCAGAACCAATAAATAATGAACATAAATAATAATAAGGGGAATTAATCTACACATTTGTCGACTCACTGTAATGAGTATAAATTAAGTGAATGAAGCTGTGTCCCAGCCCATGATGTATTAGGATCAAAATAGGAAAGTTTATTAACACAGTTTGGGAACCTTCGTTTTTTGGTTTTTAAAGTAAAAATCAACTAAAAGTAAATTTGCCGCGATTATAACAAGATTTGCTTTTTCTACATGTTTTCCTCAACCAAAAATTAATTGTCCATAAGAAGAAATATATTTTTCTGATTGAAATTTGAAAAACAGGGTAATGTTTTCGCGATGTTACTCATGCAACATTGCTTCGCTAATTTCACAGAACAATAGTTTTGTACAAAATTGTTCCAGGTGAATGTAGTTTTTTTAATCTCATAATACTGTTTGAAAGAATTTTCATGACTAACTGCACTTTATAGGGGTAGATATATTTATATTTGCGAGATTATCCATAATTATCTGTTACATGCATAGGTAATGAGTATATCAATTCTATTTCAAATATTTGTCTTGCTTGATATTGGCCAAATTGATAATTGAATGATAAAATGACATCTTCTACAATTCTGACTCTCAGTTAAAATGTTGTAGAATGGAAATACTGAAAAGGAACTAATCTCCATTCAATAAACACTGTACATGTAAATTTCTCCCTTTTAATTAACTACATAAAATTTGTGGCATTAATAGAATTTTATGGACCTGGGAGTCTGGAATAAAAGTAAGTATTCATTCAGAACAATTTTATTCTGTTACTGATCAAAGTTCAGGTTTTTTTCTCAAAACTCACCAAAAATACATTCAGTCAAGGGAAGAGATTTCGTTCCAGTGGATGGTAGAGTTTAAATTCCATTCTTCAAGATGCTCCATAAACGAGTCTTGCGCTATCTTGTTTATCATTTTACTGTCATTTTCCAAAATTTTTCACCCACCTCCGCCACACCATATATTTGGCTATCGTTCTTGGAACCTTTTCGCAGCTGGGCTGCTCACCACCTAGTGAACACCGCTTGGATCGAGCGATATCTTCGTTGCCATGTTTTTTTTACGTAGGTTGGTTGTGATTGTATTCCAACACACTACTACGGGTAATTGAGAATAAATTTTGAAGTATACTATCATCATTCTAGTATTGTGTGGGCACTTGAACTCTGGCTCGGTTGGTAACAGACTTTCAGATGTAGTGTAAACAGTTGATAAAATATATCAAATAAATGTTTAATAAACCGAACGAACCGAATATCGTTTAGTTTTTCTATTTCTGTTACATGAATTTTCTGTTATGAATTAGGGATTGAAAATCATTGGTCGAAGCTCCTTGGAAAAAAGTTGTTCATGTTAAAATTAATCTACAATTCAGCATTATTCAAGTATTTTCTCCTGTGACTCTGTTTTTGAAAATAATATTTCTAGCTCCTTCTTTCCAATCCTCATATTGTAAGAATTAGGCTAGTGGTGCAATCCAGTCTTGGCTTTTTTAAAGGTAAAGGAGTGTTGTGTGAGAAACCTTTGGCGATGACAATTGAATCAACCTTAGACTGTTACAGAGAAGCAATGAAACGGAATATACCGCTTCTCTGTGCATTTAACCGGTGCTTCCTTGTTTATATATTTTGTAGTTGATCTACCCAATCAGAAATATTACTTATCGATAAGTATGCATGGATGTTTCTCTAATCCTTAATAGTGTATGGGAAATATTGTGAGAAATTGGACACAAACTCAAATGATTTTACCTTATACAAATATTAAAGAGGGGATGGCACATCACTCATTATAATTAATATAATGTTAATGTAATGGTATAATATGATAAAAACATAAATGCAACTGCAGGAGGCATTTATATTCGACAATGATCACAAATATAGCAGGAGGAACATGGGGGAAAATATTGGCGCTATCAGGAGTCGTACACGAAAAATTATAATTTTTTATCAGGATTGCCAAGTATAATATTCTTGTTAGCTCAATCATTAAAGTATATACATTTCAAGCTATGCATCTGTGATACTCCTGACATTGGTTCGCATCCTTTGGGGGAATCCTCGTGTGAGAGGTCTGCTGGATGCCTTGCTGGTGTACTATGGTTCATGTGGTACTGCTCACGGCTCTCACCTTCAAGCTGGTCCATGCACAAAGGCAAATATGATAGGCCAAAAACCTTCATCCCAATTTGGAACTTGTGACTGAACGAGAGAGGTCGTGGTTCACCATAAAATTAAGCCATATCCTCGGCTTTCTCCTCCCGCAAGGTAAAAATGAAATCCTATCCCCCTCATCATGCAATAATTATATTATCACATACAAAATAAGACATTTCAAATTGACTGGTGTATTGGTATTGGTAAAATACTATACTGCAGATGCGATGTCATCATAGCAAAATGACTACTGGTAATACGTTTTTGGAACTGTGTTGAAATGAGTTTGAGCAAGGCATTTGCTATGGATGGATTTGTTGTGGCATAAATGATTTTATCGTATTATACCATTATATATATTCCATTAATTATAATCAGCTTTATGCCAGCATCCCTTAAATATCTTTATAAGAAATACCCCGTTCAACATTTAAGAGGAATGATTATGGAAATGTAGATGTGCAAAATTATTACAATACTATCAACTAAAATAGTGTATAGCATTGCGGGTTGAAAATATTTTGCTCATTCTGTGTTTTGCTCGTTTTCTTTTACACCCGAAACCTTTAAATCACAGAATTGATGGAAGTAGTAATAAAGACAATGTTTAAGCATTAGATGAACAGCTGACCAGTAACCCATACTGTATCGATTAATTATCTCTGCTTGGGCCATGCTCATGATTAAACCAAATATTGTAAAGTTCTTGTAAATGTTCTGATTGCATGTATGTATTGTTCGTTCATATCTTGAATTTGCTAAAACGAATTTTGCATAGATAATCCTGCCACAGATAATCTTTCTGTGGGACAACATCTGAATCTGAAATATTACTGGAATGAATGTTATCATTGTGAAAATTCATTAGTCAATAAGTAGGGGCTAAAATATCTTGCTTCGTCGTTGCAATATTCACTATTACCTGGTGCAGAAGTAGGATCTTGCATCATTCTTTATAATTTGTTCAATTGTTGACTCTATTCAATGTATGGCAGACGGTTCGATCCACAACTCCGTGACTTACACAAAAAACGTGGTGTGATTGGACAAGTACAGAGTATAAAAACATGTTCCAGAGATTCACCCAGGCCACCAATGGAATATATAAAAATTTCAGGCAGGTTTTTTTTGCTATATTTATTTTGACAAGCAAGTAGGGATTCTTTACTGTAATATTCCTATCAACATGGCTGAAATGCTAATCAATCAATATTATTGCATTGTTTTTTTATAAGACCTAAAAATGCTCTTCTGTTTTGTGTAAGATTTTAACAAATTGCAATGTTTATGTTTTGTAATTTTTTTTATTCTTCAGGTGGAATGTTTCACGATTGTGCTGTGCATGATTTAGATTTAATCAGGTGGATGATCGGTGAAGAACCTGTTACTGTATATACTGCAGGTAAGTAATAGTAGCTCTGTAGATATAGGCTTCAAAAGGTTTCCAATGTATTACCTGGATTATTTTAACATTCAACATCACTCATCGCAATGCACAATACAAGAATGTTATTCTGTCTGTATGTCGAATAGTGTAGTTTTTATGTTGATCATTCTGTAAGTCTAGATGGAAATAATGGACGATTGCATAAAACCCCACTTCGTCATGCTGCTCCTGTGGCATTACGTAATGTTCTATTACGACATACCAATGAATCAATATGCTACCAAGAATTACATCATATATTGGCGTGGTCAATAAATCATATGTGTGGCTTAGCATTGACAAATATTTGTTCATTGGGTAAGGCAACTTCAATATTCAATTTTATCAAATGTTTGTACTGCGAAATTGAACTTTCAAGAACTCAAATCTTTTTCATGTGAAGTCAACATGATAATAGCTGGAACACCATCGGTTACCGTTGTATGTGAGGGCGTGAAAGTCCCAATTCAGAGCATGATCGGCTCAAGAGCAAGTTTGTACAAAATTGTCCAATCAATGATCATCTAGCTGTTCTATAATATCATGACAGGCAAACAAAGCGATCTTTCAAGTAGCTATCTATCATATATACCATAACTTGGTAAACAAATCTTGTACGTCTCTTACCATTTGCAAAATATTTAGGATAGAAAACTTCCTAATGAACAAAATCAAGGAAGTATTTTGATTTATTTTCTATCTTGACAGCTCACGCACATATCCCTGAAATTGCTGCGCTTGGAGATGTTGATACAGTATACATTGTACTTAAATTCTCCAGTGGTGTGATTGCTCATGTTGATTTATCAAGAGATTGCAAATATGGATATCATCAAACTTGTGAGGTTGGTGTATTAGGATGTAGGGAATATATTGTTTATGTATTAGATTCAAAACTTGGAAGTTAAAATAATTATTTTTGACTCGCATGCATTGACAAGACCCCCTTTATGGCTGTCATACTCCTGTGCTGATGTGCAACTATCTCAGCAACAACTTCATCAAGAATTGGATACGATACATAAGTTTTTTAGATTGACCTATCCTAAGATTGTAATGATTGAATTTCCTTTGTTATAAATTGACGTAGCATTACTTGTACAATTTGAACAAAGATTATGGTTTGAATGTTTCTCAAAACACCCAGAATGCATGCTCGGGAGGACAATGTTTTAAACTGGCAAAATTTCAGCCAATGTGGCATACTCTGGTTTGCCTTCGGTTGTCTCAGAAATTGAGGTAATTTTTCTTCGGATGGGGAAAAATTGAAAAACTCTATGAAAAGCGCTAGCAGCTTCAGAAATGTAAGCTGTCAACGAAACTTCCATATTTACAATCAATGGGAGATTTAATGGACTGTGCAAGACTTTTGTATTTATAAATCAGCTGTTGTCAGATCTAGATTCAAATTGGATCGCTGTCTAAGGTCAATCACATGTCCATGCTCGATCATCTCTTCATTACTATTAAAAAAGGTGCCAGCGTTGCCATTGCATCGTTAAATTCAATAAGATACTAAACATGGCGAGTTTTTCCATCTCCATACTTTTTAACTAACGAAGCATATGCTTTGAAGTTGCACTGCGCTGTGGCCACAGATATATTGCATGAGGGAGACAAAATTTATCAAATGTGCTAAGCTTTGAAATATACTGGTGAAATGGTGATTTAATATTTGTAATCACAAAAGTACAGACTTTGCTTATAGTGAATGAAATGTAAGGGACAGTAAATTTACTGTCCCTTCCAATACGTTATTAATAATGTGTATATACTTTGCCTGATTTTTATTTTCGGGTGACAAATTTCTTGAAATTAATACTAATCAGTACTCTCACTTCGCCATGCAAAAATTCACGTAGAGAACTGGGTAAAAGTAAAACTAATGAGACAGTGGATAGAACTACTTCGAAATTAAACTCTGTAGTTTTAGCTAAAATTGAGACCTTATCGGTGTGTGGAAGGTGAGGTTTTAGAATTTCAATAATACGTTTTGTTATTAATGCGAAGTGGAATTGGGAGTTGTCTTTGATGATTTGGTCTGTTTCAGTTATTCGGAGAAAACGGTAGTCTGATGAGTGACAATCCATTGAAGTCAGCCGTTCATTTTGCTGGAGTTGAAGGAATTGTGAATGATGTAATTAAACATTCATTTAAACAAAGATATGCTGAAGCATATCAGGAAGAAATTGCTCATTTTGCTGCACTTCTTACAGGTAAGATGATTTCAAATTATAAATTATTGAAAAATATCATGTTCTCATTCCACAGTAAAATAATTTTATTGTAAGCTTTCGTTAGAACATAGTCTAAATCTTGTCTGAAGAAGTTATACTACGTTCTAACGAAACATGATATTTTTGTATATTAGCTTGATATTATCTCATCCGTGTATCCTTGTGAATTCTCTCACACACGGATCCAGGATTGTAAGGAAACAAGGAGGAGGGATAGGTAGTTCATTGCAAGATATCAACGAATCACGTAAATTTGCATCTTGGCATAGTACTTGTGATGTTTGTACCCCACGATGGGTCCTACTGACTCCCGAATCAAGAGCTGCATCGAAACTGAGAATGACCGTACTCGATCAACCTCAAATAGACTACAGAAACTGGCTATCAAACAAACTAAGCTATCTCACCACCGAACAAGCCTGGAACAATTCATCAAAAATGGACTCTCGCCAAAGGACCTACAATTCAAACTCAAGAAAGGCGTCGTGCCGATCAAAACACTTTAATCTTGTCTGAAGAAGTTAGACTATGTTCTAACGAAAGCTTACAATAAACTTATATTTCTGTGGAATGAGAACATGATATTTTTGTATATTAGCTTGATATTATCTCATTCGTGTATCCTTGTGAATTCTCTCACGCACGGATCCAGGATTGTAAGGAAACAAGGTGGAGGGATAGGTAGTTCATTGCAAGATATCAACGAATCATATAAATTATTGGTTTTGTTTTTCTTTTTTGGTGAAATTTTTTGGTGAAAAATTTATTTCTGCAGCTTTATACTTATCACATGCTAGTTTGACAATTGGTCTGTCTGATGTTTCAGTTTGCTTTTATATATTTTTGTAAAAAAAACAATTGTATTACAAATTCCTACTTTGCTTTTTCGTGAGCTTTTTTTACAGATAGTTGAATTACCAACTAAGTAACTGAAATTTTTATGATAGGTCAAAGTAAAAAGTGCTTGGTATCGGCATGTGATACTCTTCGAGCAACTTTTCTAGCTCAAGCTGCTGAAGATTCATGGAAAGCTGGGAAAGTTATTGATCTCAAAGAACATTTTGCTAAAATATTTGAAAGCGATTCTAATGATCCTTTACTTTGGTAGTAGGTTGACATGTCAAAACTATTGCGGTATAAAATCATGCAAATTTTAATTTTATCATAATTGAATCAAAATAAGCATCAATTTTTCTCCAAGCAACAACTAAATTTCTGTGGTTGATTTTTTTTTGCCTCATTCATTTTCCTTGCTCTCGTGATTTGTGCAACATTTTCTCTTAGTACTTGCAGTCATTTTATTTTCTGATAAGATATGCTTTGTGTCGCTTCAAAATAAGCTAAATTCAATTTTTCAACTGTAGGACATCGAACGTAAATAAAATTAGTGTAAAGATGCAAACTCTTTAAATGATAACAATGAAAAAATATGCTCAAATTGAAAGTTGGAGTTGGTTCAGTGTTCATCCAAATAGTAATCGCGTTGTTCTCTTTTTTTGGACGACAGTTGAATCATATAGAGGTGAGCTCTCACTGCATTTGTGGTGGTATTTCGTCACCATACCGTTCCAGTATATAGATAGCTACAAAGAATGATTTGAACATTTTGGTAGCACTTGTATATGCCATGTTGTTACCCTGCCAATGAGAAAATTCTCTCATCTTGGCACCTTGTCAATATAATGTGATTATAGTATTACAAGAAATCTCGTTTCGAGAATAATCTCATCATTTCTGATAACGTAACACATCCGTGACTGAATTCCGTAGCTCATAGCTATAAGGAATGCCGACCATGCTCATGATCCAGTCTCTAAATGAATGGAGAGGGAAAAGATTCACAGGTCTTGCTGAACAAGTATGCAGATATGAAAGGGGCAAAAAGTGTAAACAAATATTGATACTATAAGGTATATATATTATCTTAACCCCGAAGGGTAAGATAAAGGACGAGATAGAGACCAAAGTTGATATTTTTTAATATATTCCAACACAAAAAATAAATTCAGAATCCAAATACAATCTAGTCTTAGCTTTCTTTTCTTTTTTTTAATAGATAAAATGCCCTCGCATTTATACACTTTATGTGACCATTCAAGTTAGCCTTAGGCGGGATATCTTAATTTCTTTTCGTCGGACGTGATCACAACATCATCATTAAAACTCGTTTTGGAACTATCAAGGCCGGTTTTGATCACTTATAAGAATTTTGTTGATCATGCGTTGGACGCATGATGCTCGAACTCAATTAACCTGATACGTTGAATGCCAAATTTCCCTAGTGGTCCTGATTTTTAACCATGTTTGCTACAATACAGTTTCCAACTGGATTTCGTTCAACGTAAGTAGTTTGTAATCGTCAGTATTCATGTTGTAAGTTAAGAGTTCTTTATAAAGCAAAAGGGATGAAAGCGTTTGGAACTCAAGTACCTGTCGATAATTTATATTGAAAATTTGGTTCAGAACACTCTTTCGTTGACTATTATCCCAACAACCTTTTGAACTGATCCTCAAATCTTTGTCATACCGAGACGTGCTCTATAGAATCGCAGCAGTGTCGCCGTCTGTCGTTACAGCGTCGGGATTAATAATCTTTGTAGAGCCACTCCATTACAATGTAATTCCACTGCCTGGACTGCGGTAATCAAACAACCCCACGATTTTAGAAAATTCAAACGGAATAATTTGCAACTCATCGATGACCAGTCATTTGCCGGATAACAATTACAAGATCTGGTGATGCCTGAAAACTTTGATATCTTTGAATTTGTGCTTTTTTTATGTTTGTGCAGTTCCTAAGTCTATCTTCAGAAGGCTAAATTGCCCAAATCAGTTCCAACCTTTATTCTGAGAATTGCATCCCTAGGCGTAATAACCTTTTTTCAGTACTCAAAATTAAAAACTCAAAGATTGTAGGGAAAGAACATAAGTTTAACAATCAATCGACTGATGCTTACTTTTTTGTTGCAGCTTTTTGTCATGCAAGTGACCGTTGGTTGGATCATTTAGTAACTAATTTAGGCCTCGGTTAGAGCAAACTCACCAAAATTCCAAACATTTTAAAGTGTAGTATCGGCTATTTTACGGTCGATACCGATACTCCGAAAATAGCCGATATCGATACATTCATACTTTTTAGGCACAACCAAAGCGTTTCAACGCATCAATTATTGGCCTTTATTCGAAAGCTAATATTTACAAATGTTTCAATCATTTTTTGAAGCTGTTGCTTTGCTAGTTTAGGAATAAGAAAATGTTTCTTAAGTGTGGATACGCTAGGTCACAATACACGTTTGCGTAGGTTGCGTTTTTGTTTCGTTGCGTGCGTTTGCAGGCTTTTGAATACAAAAAACGAAAAGCAATTCAAATATGTATTGCTGTTTTCGTTTTGTTACCCGCAACGAGATGCATCGGTAGATATCTCTGCGTGTATTGCGGCCTTTACTCCTCTACGTTCAGAGTTTCCAATGGCGTGAGACGAGGAATTGATTTATTCGCACGTTCGAACTTCCTTAACATTGGACTGTTTGAAGTTTTTTTTTGGGGTCATGTTCTTTATGATGCTAATTTAACGTGCTTCTGGCCTGCAGCGAAGGGATTAACTCGTAGGTTCTTCTTAACTGCTGTGAACGATATGCATAAGGTCAAATTTAAAATGCGAATAAATCAGCGTGCGTGTTATTTTCTTCTACAGGTAACATACACTACGCCAGTAAATATCCAAGACCCCCCATTCCAATCAAACAACAAAAATCGCAAACACGCACTTCGAGTTCTAGCCGAGACTCATGTTAATTGAACAATCGATAACAAGAACAAATATTGCCAGAATTAACACTGTGAAACACTGGCGCATGCGTTCCTTCCATTAGAAAAATTGATATGGGTACGATCTAAAATTCATGGAAAAAGGGTAGGTACAGTACAATCGGAAATTACAGAGCAGTAACAATATATATTTGACTCGATACTAAAATGAGTGATATATAGAATCCATTCCTAAGAACTCTTCAACAAACAAAAAAACGCGTATAGGGAATATATCTTATCAGGGTAAATATCTTAACCCCGAAGGGTAAGATAAAGGACGAAATAGATGACCAAACTTGATATTCTTTATTATACTTCAGCAAGAAGAATAATTTCACGATACAATCTTATTTAATGATAAAAAATGCACTAGCTTTTATACATTTTCTGTGACCATCCAAGTTAGCCTTAAGGCAGGATATTCTAATCGCTTTTCGTCGGACGTGATCACAACATAATCGTCGTGCACGTCGACGAGGCAATTAACCGGACAATCGGAGTGCTAATCATAATTGTTTATGACTCTCAAATGCGATACTGGCCGATTTGTCTTAAAGGGTCCGAATTAGAGTTATAATTCCGGGTGTAAAAAGATTAAAACTTGTTTTGAAGCTATTATAGCCCGTTTTAATTGCTTATAAGAAAACTTTTTTCTAATTTTGCTGATCATGCGTTGGACGCATGATGCTCAAACTCAATTAACCTGATACGCTGAATGCCAAATTCTCCTAGTGGTTATGATTTTTTGCCCATGGTTCCTACACGCGAGTCTGAAGAGATGGACTCGGGTTCTATGCAAATGTTGTGGGTCTTGCTTGATCGGGTAAATATACATTTTAAATATGGGAGCATGCCTAATTTCTGTATTTTATGTTGTAGACATCTCAATCAAATAATGCTCGTGTACTGGTCACTGATAGGTTTGCGGACGGTTCACCTGTTGGTGTTTTTTTCGGTGTATACATCCGGATAAAAATATGCAACAAAATTGCTTTGTTCACGTTCTTATAGAATATGATATTCAACATTGATATTGCGGCGTACCTGAAATGGGCGCCCAGGTTAGACACAACCAAATATATCCGGTTCGATAGTTGACAGTCTTTGAGACCACTTGTAAACAATTTTAGAACAACTTGACGGTGGATGTAGGAATCAATCAGAGGTTGAAAAGATGGATCATACAGTCTTCGTGGTTTGCTACAGATTATCTAATTTATGGTACACTTTGATATTAGAGCTGAAACTTGATACAACCAAATAAATAACAAAATACACATGAAAAACACATGAAAAAAGATCAACGTATCTGACATTAGGCTACAGAAAGGGCTAATCACCATTTAACTTATACACAAGTAGAAGTTGGCATATTATAGACTAAAGATCACTATATGTCAGTAAAAAAGACAACATACAGTTTTCTAACATCTCTATAAACATACCGGCTTTAACTAAACACTGAAATATCAACTGACAATCCTACAATGAAAGAAAACTGGACTAAATCAGAAAAACACGGGAATATTCCAAAGAGCGCGGGAACGAGCCTCACAGTATCAGCTGATAGCCTATAAATGGAGCGCAGAGCTGAGTCTGAGCATATGATAAGTCAACGATGATAATTGAACTACAGCGGACAAAATAAACAGACGTACTTAGATGTCACATTACCCCCCCTCCCCCCCCGTTTTTTCAGATGAGAATTAAAATATCTACATGAATATGAAGCATGTGCAATTGGAAAGCAAAATTAACAAAGAACTGTACAAGCATAACTTATATGAATGAAAACTTATACAAATATCTATACAAACGAATTGTTATTTAGACATAATATCGGTACCACTACATATAATCATTTATGTACTCCAATCTTCGTCAATGGGTCGACCTCTAGTCTCATCAGAATTATCAACCAAATTAGTATTTAAAAGATCAGGCAATTCAGAATAGGACAATTCGTTAAAAATTCCACGATAAGACTGTTCATTAGTTTCCTCGTCAGGTGAATTATCATCCAAACTGGTTAAATCCACATCAACTCCTTCAACTCTTTTATGAAGTTATGGCCTAACCTTGCCAACATGCACAATTCTAACACGAGAACAAGGATCCTTCTGAATTCTGTACAAATGAATCGGTAAATAATCCAAAACTCGATAAGGTCCAATCCAGGGAATACTGAGGTTCCGATGTTTTGGTGGATAATAAAACCACACCCATTCATCTCTTTGAAAAGACTTAGGCTTGACTCCGAAGTCGAAATTACGTTTTTGTCTTGTCGCTGCTGCATTAAGATGTCGTATGCATATAGAAAAGGTTTTTCAGTCGCATTCGAAAACCATTCGACAAAATCAGTGTAACAAAGCTATGACATCAACTGGCATATCAATCTCACGGCCGAGCATTAGCTAATTAGGTGAATATCCAGTGCTATCGTGTACTATAAATCGGTACTCCATACAAAGATATGCGAGGAAAACATTCCAGTCATTGCGATTAACGTTGACAAAAGCTTTAAGCATTTGTTGAATCGTCCTACTAAATCGTTCAAATTGTCCATCAGAGCGCGGATGGTACGGGCTTGTCCTAGTTTTCTGTACTCCATATAATTCACACATTTCAGCGAATAATGGGGATTCAAAATCTCTGCCTTGATCTGAGTGAAGAATTCTCGGTACACCAAAACGTGAGGAAAACTTAATGACTAACACATCTGCAGTGGTATCAGCTCACTAATTTGGAAGGGAAAAACATGCTATCCACTTGGAAAAAAAATCAGAAACCCCTAAGATGTCTCAGTATCCATTTTTTCCATGATACGAGAAAATCAATTGTAAATCGTCCCATCGGTGCTCCACATACAAGTTGTTAGAGATCTCCTTGTTTTCTACCATACAGCATTTTTGTCGAAGCGCAAGTCTTACAAAATTTGCACCATCTTAGAATGTCTTTCTTGAAACCAGGCCAATAGAACCTGCGGCATATACTTTTAAAAGTACGATTGGTACCTAAATGGCCTGCAATGCGCAATGAATGAGGCTTATGAAACAAATCCCGTCTCATATTAGATGAAACAATCAACTGAATAGTAAACTCTTCAGATTTACAATCAGGAATCCAACGACGGTATAAAGTCCATTATCAATATGTACCAAATACCATTGCGAAATATAGCGCTTAGTCACAGTCGATTCTGACATACATTCTTGAATATTTGGTTTCACACTCGACATGCATTTCCATTTAAAAACCGCAGTAATATAAGAATCTTCGCTTTGCCATTTTCCCGGCAATTCTAACTGCGCATTCCCACACTCAGATTCATCAACTTGTAATTGTGTTACTAGCTTATGGTGAGCTATACCAAGCATGTGAATAACTCTTATTTTGACTCGCTTTTCCTTTAGATTAACCGCTAAGACTGGAACAGTGGATTTACACGGATCCACACTAAAAGAAACCAGCTGAATACCATCAGCAAGGAAGCATGAATCTAGCGGTTCAACAATGGCAGCTATGTCAGATGAAGAATTCGACCAGGGACAACTTAGTCGAGCAGGAGCGACCACTTTAGAGTGTGGCGGGATCGTAATATCTTCTCGTACAGTGACACGGCAACAAGGTACCGACTTCTTAGAATGCAATTTAATTTCTTGCCCACGTATCATCATGTAACCATCATGTGACATGATAAATAAAGAATACAATCATTTTCACGAAGATAGTCCATGCCTGAAAGCCCATTAGACATATCTAACTGGGCAACAATCACAGTGCGGCAAGTAGAAAAAGAATCAATTTTCAGATCAAGCTCCATTGTACCCAAGGACAATAAATCATAACATCCAACTGCTACAAGGGATTCTTCTAGTGGCATTTCCCACCTATGGCATCAAAGATAGAAACATCAATAAGCGTAGTCAGTGCACATCTGTCTACCAGAAAGTTGAACTGTTGATTGTTTACACGTACACGTGAATGCCAACCATTGTTGCATTGCAAAGAACAAATATTCAGGTCTAGGTTATAGTTCACTGGTCCGTCAAAATTAGTCAATTCGGCGGACATTGAGAACCTCAAGTCCACTGAGTGCCATTTAAATTTGCGTTTGCCAAACTTTCATTTCGCAGATTCAGTGGGAATCACGATTAGGGCAATAGCGCTTTATATGTCAAGTCTGCTTGCAATTTAAACATGCCTGCAATTCCTACCCCAATGTCCATTCTTACCACACCTAGAACATGGATTTCGTGGCGTGCCATCGAAATTTCGAGAGCTATTACTGCGTGGCTTAACATCGTAATTGTAAATTGTATTCAAGGGGTCTCAAAGACTGTCAACTATTGAGCCGGATATATTTGGTTGTGGCTAACCTTAGCGCCCATTTCAGGTACGCCACAATTTAAATCGAAACACAAATGTAATTCTTTTTTTTTTATTTTATCCTGGTACTTGAAATCGTTTGATAAATCCGTCCACAGAGTTGCAGTCCGAAAATCGAAGCTAATATATATATTTTTGGGAAAGGGCACCTCACGATCATAATGAGCCGTGATAATGACACAAGCAGCTGCTTCGGCCTAGTTTAGATTTTGACAAAGGGTATTTTGCTACTGTATTGGAAGTTACGCACTATTACTGGTGGACTGAAATCTGATTCCAATGATACCAACTTTTTACACACATTTTTCAAAGATTTGGTCAATACCAGCTTTATTAGATCTCGAATATCAAATTCTATTTTAGGAATGATTGAAGCAATATTAAAAAAGTTGGTGACATACCCAGCGTGATGAGGATCAGTTCAACTCGAGCTCGGCTTCAAGTTCACGGAAAACGTCGGATACTTTATAAGATTTTATATCATCATTTTATACCTAACTCTGGACTGGACATATATAATAATAACGATGATTTTAAAATCTCTAATGGTCGCTGACAGATTTCAAATGAGTGTACACAGACTAGTTTACCGTCGACCCTATAATAATAGCCAATGTAGCCGATTCAATGGCTCGCTCTAATCAAGGTATTACTGGTAGTTTATGTTCAACGACCAATGCTATCATTTTCGAGCCCATCCCTTCTCCCCACTCGGCAACGTGGGAGCGCTTCAAATCTCAATGCTTGGGCATATAACAGTCAACAAAATCGTACACCATATCACTATCTGTATAGATATCTCATGCTATCGATTTGCACCAATGAAATGAGATACCCAGATTAATATACCGATGAAGGCACCTATTCAAAATTTTACTGGTATCATCAACGACACGGAATACAAGCTCGCAACTTTCCTAGGTGCGGTCCATCAGCCCATAATTGGCATAAACCTCATCAAAATGGCGGTTTTTTACTTTTGGAAATACGCAACTGACCAGTAAGTTTACTGTACTTTTTTACAGTGTACTGAATGTCACAAACTAAAACAGCTATGTCATACGTCGAATTGTCTAAGTGCGCAAAAAGGTATCCCCATCGCTCCAATTTTAAATCACTCTTGATTGGTCGTAAATTAACGTTTGTGATTGAAGGCCAGTTAGAACAGTTACAGTGGGTGACCCACAAGGATCGACCTTCATACTTTTGATTCAATAATATAGGTGAATCTGACCAAAATGCTAGAAACCTACTTATCAACGCTGGAACTGCATTAAAGCAAGAGTCTCCAAATATCCGTGATGCTGGTCTTACAATTTCTAAAGATCCGATTTGGATCCATAGCATTTTGTCTATAGCAAAAAGCATCCATTAAAGTTGGGTTCATGTATCGTGGCCGGCGGTATCTTGCCCAAAGGCCAATACATAGCATTCAGAAACGACCGATTATTATGATCGGTTCAAGCATTTACAGGTACTTGTACTTGTTGTTATTTATCTTAAATTTATTTAAACCAGTTTTATCGATCAATTTTCTTTAAATGAAATCATTGTATTGTATATATTATATAAAAATTTCATTACAAAAATGCCACTTTCGGGCTATGCGTACCCCTTCTATACCTCATTATCATGCCTAGTCAATGATACCATCAGATATTCACCACCTTTTTCTTTAGAAGGAACATTTTGCATTATTAGCAACTAGACAAATTCCCCAGTTGAACCATAAATCAAACCAGACCATATTCTGTTGATTCGTATGCTGTTCACTACCAAAATTTAATGAAACAATTATAGGTAAATTACAAACAATACAAAATGCTATTGTTACAAAAATAACTCTTCATAAATTACAAACTCGTATTTTAAATATCTGCAAAATAAAAAAAAATAGTTCACATGCTTTTGTGTGAGGATCAAGCTTGGTAAAATTTACTCGCCAGAGTTGCTGGTTCACATATCCATGTGCTATGTTCTGTGTGAGTAAAAATATATATGCTACAATAGTGAAAGGAAAAAATTAATAATATGATGCCATTTAAATTGTACAAGTACCAACGATTCCTTTCCGAACTGTGGTACCATTGCAAGACAATATGCTAGTTCAAAACATAAAACATGGGTAGAATCTGTTCAATATTGATTACTAGTCCATATAGCATAATAAACGCAGGTGTAACAACAATGGCTTTCCTACAAAACATGAAACCGATTTATTAATCAATGAGTACCCAAGAATGTTTGAACGATAAATGTAAAATTTAATTTGAAGTAATCAAATTTAAGATTAATGTAATATAAAATCAGATCAACCAATCATCAAATAATCAGATTCTATTGAAAAAATTGAATTAATATCACGACATGATTGAATTATTATATATCGTATCTTACACATGGAATTTGACATCAACATACAGATTTGGTTACGTAGTTATTCTAAAGCAGGTAGTTTTTATTCAAGAACTATTGGAATTGTACTTGTGTTGAGAAAATAGAATGAGCCTAGGAAATAGGATCATTCACAAAATTGAAAATCTACATTTGCATTTCCTGAACAGTAAAGAAACGTTCAATATGACCATTTGACTCTGACACAAATGTGAGAAGGTCTTCTGGAAGAGATTTAGTAGCTTCGATACAAATCTCTGTACAGTTTGTGCCATTGAATTCTAATCCAATAACATTCCCATGGCTCGTTGCCGCTTTTATAAGATTAGATTGTGTTGATTTGTCAAATATATCTTTGGCTACCTCTTCTGGAATAGGTATTTGTTTGGATCTTATAAGTACAATATTTTGTTTTCCTAGTTTTTGTATGACATTCATGGAACACTCTATTGCTTTATCATGTTGAAAAAATAATGCCAAACAAGATTGATCACATACTCTACCTCTCTCACCTGTTGTCATGGGCACAATACTGTTTTCTGCTGCTGAGGAAATAGGAAAGCTAGTTGGTAAAAAACTCTTGTTCAAATTATCATCCCCATCTCCATTTTCCAATGTTTCTGTTGTCAATGTTATCACCTGATCAACTTTCATTTCTTCCGGTAACAAATTCCAGTTTGGTCCCTCTTCTGGATTAGGAGTGAAATCGTAAATACTGTTCCATGTGTTATTCATGATTTCCAATCCAGCATCCCTAAACTGTTTTTCCAAACCTTCATGAAACAATTGATAACACCCAAACTTCATTCTGCTCGATGCCTCAATGATAGGCTGAGTCATGCAGAATAAGAATATATCCATCTTGGAACAATCCCTTGTTCGAAACTGTTGACAAGCACAGAGGCACCTGTTGAATGAAGACGAATTGAATGAACATGTGATATCTGTAGTAAACATTGCTTTGTTTATATATATATATATATATATTCTTCTGCTGAAATTTTTCTTTAATATAAATTAGTTGCTTCACAGGAAATATATATATATATATATATATATATATTCCCTGTGAAGCAACTAATTTATATTAAAGAAAAATTTCAGCAGAAGAATAGAACTGTATTTCAAGTTTTCAATTTTCATCTTATTAGGCCGATTATGTACCGTTTAGTTAATCTTTCTGCTGCTATATATATATATATATATATATATATATATATATATATATATATTCCCTGTGAAGCAACTAATTTATATTAAAGAAAAATTTCAGCAGAAGAATAGAACTGTATTTCAAGTTTTCAATTTTCATCTTATTAGGCCGATTATGTACCGTTTAGTTAATCTTTCTGCTGCCATGAATCACATTTCCCAGATGCTATTAACTAATACTATCTCAATTATTCTGATATTATTTGCAATTTAAAATAACTAACTTTAGGTCTTGGTTTAAAAGTGGGAAGATTTTAGACAAAGATTTTGACACAAATTACCCATCGTATTTATATCAGGGCAGAGGGCACCGCAAATATAATGTCTGAAGAGCTTTGCATTGTTGAGGGTTAATGATGATTTTCTAAGGTGTCTATATTTCTCATTTAGAGAAAATGCCGTGGAATGTTTTGAGAAAAAGGAAAAAAATATATATACTCTGTCATCTTGCCCTGCCTTATACAGAGATCATCTGGCATTGGTCACATCATACGAAGATTTTCAAATTTCAACCTATGCAGTTGAGCTTGATTTGGCAAATATCTGGTTTTCATGAGAAATCACTACCGATATGGTAGTAAGAGAAACAACTGGAGAATCATTTTGACAGACACTGTTCGATACAGTATCATTGTCACAATGAAAAATCTTCGAGTAGGATATGTCGTTATACTGCTAAAAAATTCCATGCATAGTAAGACTTGAAATGCCTATTGAACTCGATCATTTTGTGATTATTTACAAGAGTTCACGATTATTTCATAGCACATGTACCCATATATTACACTTAATCCAATGAACCTTGTTTTTATAAATAGAAATAAATCAGTAAACAGCTAGGCAAAAACTTCAACTCTCGACTTGGGTATGGCATTTGCATGAAAGATCTTAGTTCGCCATATGGGAAAACTATTAGAATGCCAATAGTTTTTTGAATCAGTTGGTTCCTTCTAGGTGCTGCTGTCACCCACTGAATTCCAACCAGCTAAATCAAATTCCTTTTTACAATAATCCAGATTTTAAATTCATAATAATAAAATAAATACTCAACTATTTGGATAAAGGATGAACTCATTCTAACTTCCGTCGCTCTAGTTTGACAAAGTATTTATGATTTGCCACTTACTTGCAGTTTTTACAGTTTCTGAAGAAAATGGATCCCTTTATTGGACCTAGTACAATCTGGCAGTCGATGCATTTTTCCACTGTAATTGTAGCAGTATGATCTAGCAAATATATTTTGCAGTTATTGCAGTTTTGAATTATAAATTGTTGCCCATCAATGCTGCCTGGCAGTCGGACAATAGTTTTGTCATGTAAGCCATCCAAAGTGAAATCTTCAACTTTGATATGTTTACGTTTATCCCAACTGTATTCTTTTTTCGGTGCTTCAGTTTCCAGTTCTATATCTTTTTTTGAAAATAAGCACCCCATTATACTAGAAATAAAAAAAGATAACTTCCTCATTCATTGGTAAAATGGAGATAAATTGAAAAAGCTATTTTGGAACACAGGCATGTAGCGTTTTTATTCAAAAATATGTACTTTAATAATAGGAGAAAATATTGAGTCACCAGCTACAAAACTATATGTCTTGTGCAGTATAGTATGTGATAGGATACTGAATGACTTCGTAAAGAACCGATCCCAACAACTTGTTTCACTGCTTAAATTCGGCACAGAATTCCTCAAGTATGCTTGAGGCTACACTAGGTTGAACACAGATCCCCCCCAATTTTTAAAAATATCAAACCTTCTTGTACCCGGTATTAGTTTGTGCTATTTGGAGAAAAAATCATTATATATGATAGCCTTTCTGGAAAGATATTCGCAAATTGGCTTATTCACTGTGGAGGTTCCAAAGTTTCACAAGCAGTTTTATGCAACAAGAAGTTTATTTTGAAAACCGCTTAAACTTTGGAATTCTTCGTCTTCCTACTGCTTTCCTAAACGTGTTGATCTGTATGGCTCAAAACTGTTGTCAAGAGACATCTATCAGGAATGGGGATTCCTCAGTCCTCATACCATGTAGATTTTTGCATACCAGTGACTTACAATAATTTTTTCAAGTATGATGCATCTCTTACAACCTTATTATGAAACCAAATTAACCGAAAACTACAGAAACAAGCACAAAACTAGTCTAGTAAAAATGTACCGAAATGGCCCATAACGTAGCCACCTTTCCATAACTTCTCTCATTTTTGCACTAACAACGTTCCTAGCAGAATGAAATAAATTTTCTATTTCATCTTCGCCTTTTATATACCAGTCATTGCAGAAGAGGAATGCCAAGACTACAACTTATCAGTAAGCATACACTGTACAGCATATGGCAAAGCACGACATATCGCGTAGACACCAGTTCCAAGTCAAGGTGGAGATTTTTGTACAACTCCTTTACTGATTTTTCCTGCACATAGACAAATATGCAGTATGGTTAGTTATATGAATAATCACATACCGGTATCATCCCGGCGATAAAATCATTCTGTATGGCCCAGTAACGTTACCGGTATGACATTTAATACCATAACACCCAAATGCCAACTGTTAAGTTAACTGCTACCCGTACGGTACCGGTACCGTAACTCAGAACTAGCCCACATACTGCATAAGTAAACGAACAATGTACCATAAATTTCTCAGTTTCTTCAGGGAGCAAATTAACTCTAGCAGTCTAATCCTATTTTATTGGATAACTTACCGGTACCAGTACCGTACGAATTGAACCACCAAAAACTTCAGTTAGGCAGTACAGAGTAGGTACCGATACGAATTGACCAAGGTACCGTACCGGTACTAACTGACAGTCAACTGTACCGTATCGGCACCAGCTTACACATTGCACAGTTACAACAGCCATATACGGTAGGTACCGGTAACGTTATATCTACATTGCTCAGTGCTTGTTTTCGGCAAGAAACAATATTATAATAAATAACGTTAGTATGACTTCAGAATTATATACATACTGGTGTTATTTTCCAGTTCACTGCAGGTGCCATATACTCTGTACTGTATAACTTAACTGAATACTGAATAAGCTAACGTAAACTGCGTGTTCAATTAATGCTGGAGCCCCGATGCTTTGCTTCACCGCGGTAACAAGCATCCGAAAAATCATTTACGTTTTCGCAGGTAGGTATTACATCCTCGCTTACTCAGTCTAAGATAGATTAGAGGCATAGTAGTTTATTTTGACACAAAAGACGATACAAATAGGTATATCATATCAGGTAAGCAAACAAAACCTAATGTAAAGCTTAAAACGTGTGAGAGAATAAGTTTTTGAACAAGATTCGAAGCGAGTAACACGCGTTTGCCCACCTCGAATTAGAAAAAATATAAATATTACTAAATCCTGCCATATATCATTTTCAAGCATTTTAAAATTTAATATAAATCATCATATTAGTTTAGGATATTATATCCACCCTGCGGAAGAGCAAATTCTAGAATAACTTGTTCATATGGGTAACTGCTTACTTAGACAAAGACATAGTGTAATTTGAATCTCCAATAAACAACACAACACACAATGCACACAAAACAAATATTAGACGATTCCGGAAAGCAGTCGAAACCTAAAATAAATTTTATAACACAATCAACTAAATGATGTGCGACTACACACCAAAAGAGAGCAAATAACAGGAAATATAAAAAGTAAAAACCCAAGTGTCATAAAATAGCGAACTTGGGCGCGTACATTACATATTATTAAGACAGATGCATTATTTTTTTTATTTATAGCCAATTCTTTGAGTGGATCACCCTGCACACAAAACAAATATTGGACGATTCTGGAAAGCAGTCTAAACCTAAAATAGAGTTTATAACATAATGAAATAAATGATGGGCACACCAAAAGAAAGCAAATAACAGAGAATATAAAAATTAAAAACGCAAGTGTCATAAAATAGCGAACTTGGGCGCAAAACCGTGTTTCGGTGACTTTGGTTTTCAAATTCGACTTTGGTTCAATAACTGACGAAAAACAAGGTAATGGAGAAATATATTAACCCAAAATGCGTAAAACACGACGAAAATTTGGCAAGTAGTGTAAATAAACAACTAAATTAAAAACGCGAATGACACTAATGTGCATGGCATATTCGGACTTTCTTTCGTTTGCCGTTTGTAAAAAATGCAAACATACAAATGATCGGTGGGTGTATCTTGAGATTGCTCGAAAACAAAAATAATTAAAAGTTTAGGTAATACGAAGACAAATGTCGTAATATTTAGTTGGAGGTGCTCTTTCCGTTTTGGTGACTTTGGTTTTCCAATTCGACTTTCCAACGACTGGATGAGACAACTGACGAGTTTTCCAATTCGACTTTCCAACAACTGGATGAAACAACTGACGAAAAACAAGGTAATGGACAAATATATTGACCCAGATTACACGACGTTACATATTACACGACGAAAATCGGACGTTGCTCTTGTTGTGATAATTTGCGAGTAGTGTAAATAGACAACCAAATTAAAAACACGAATGACACTAATGTGCATGACATATTCAGACTACAAAGTTGGGATAGCTACAACAAAAGCGACAAGATAAACAGAATACATAACTATAAAAACCACGGTGTGATTTCTGAATATATCGTTGGCATCAGTGATGTGCTTTGACCTTTCTTATTTAAAATTCACAATGTCGCAGTGCCAAAATGATATTAACTATTTTTTTTATCGAAATTTGCTTGGAGCAAGGCCTAGGAGACGAATCAAACTTGAAAATTCTCCTGAAGCCACTAAAGTGCAAAAAACCACATGAAATGCAGGAATAGGAACTAAGGAACTCGATCCCTGATAGATGTCTATTAAAGCGAGTTTTAAAGCCTTGTTGATCAACACGACTAGGAAAGAAGCAAGAAGGCAAGAATTCCAAAGTTTAGAGATTCTTGGAAAAAAAGCTTCTTGCATAAAACTGATTGTGACATTGTGGAACCTCCGCAGTGAATAGGTGCGAATTGGTAACCAGCCAATCGTGTGGACCGATTAAAAATGTTGTTCGGGGGAACGAGAGCAGAAAGCTCCCTTGAACAAAGAACATTATAATATTTGTAAAATAAACCGTGTTGGGCAACTTTGCGGCGGTGTGTCAAACTTTGCAGACCGGAAGAAAGTTTAGGGCCAATCATATTGATTACACGCCATTGAATACGGTCGAGCAGGCTAAGAACAGTGACAGCGGCACTGCCCCAAATGTGACAGCAATACAGGGTCGAATCAATGATTTGTACAAATGGAGAATGATTTCGGGAATGAGATAATGGCGAGCTCGATATAGAGAACCGACTTCATCGAGGCTTGTTTAGCAATACTAGTGACATATTCATTCCAACTCATGTCCTTAGACAGTGTGAGTCCAACGAGACAGTGGGATGATTCCTCCCTGAGGATTCCTCCAGAACAGTACCAGATAATGAACTTTGAGTTGCATTAGTATTAATGTAACGATTATTTGATAAAACATTTGTCTTCTCCGAGTTAAGAGTTACCTGCCAAGAGTTACCCCAGTTAGATACTGTGGCCAAATCACACTCAAGCAGAGCTAGACGTTGTTCCGGGAGGGATTTTTCGTTGAGACAAGAATATAGAGTTGTATCATCGGCGTAAATTACCAAATCACATATCAAATAATCGGGCAGGACATTATTATACAAATTGAACCAAGAATCGACCCCTGAGGGACACCGGATGAATAGGGAATATTTCCTGAACGTTGTCCGTCCAAAACAACATTAATCTTGCGATTGGATTCGACAATTGAAAAAACTCGACCAGAAATCCTATACGATTGAATTTTCTGCAACATACCTTGGTGCTAAACTCTGTCGAACGCTTTAGAAATATCTAGAGCAACCAACTTTTCCTCCCCACAACGATCAAGGGCATGAAATATTCGTTCGGTTATTACTGTCGACAAGTCAGCAGTAAAGCGAGAAAACCATACTACTTGTCAGTGAGGAGACAAAGCGACTCCAAGTGTCCAGAAATTTTATCATTAATAGTCGATTCAAATATTTTACTGATAATTGGTAAGAGACTAATTGAACGATATTTATTGGGATCAGTACGATTGCCACAGTTTTTGAATGCCGGCACAATCGTTGCACATTCCCATGTATTGGGGAAGGTGCATTCTTTGAGACGTTTGTTATACAGTTTGGCCAAAATAGCAGACAACTCAGGAGAAAGAATCTTCAGGATCATAGACGGAATGCAGTCAGGACCAAGAGATATGTTCGAATCAAGTCTGGCAATCATTCTAGAGACAAGTAGCGGAGTTACTGACATGTTTTTTAACGTCAGTTCGATTTGGAAAATTAGGTGGTACCAGAAACCAAAGCAAGGCTGCAGTTAGTAAAAAACATCCTGGCAAACAACTCCGTCTTGTCTCTAGATGAACACAAAATTCCGGGGCCATTCAAAAGAGGGGGGATACTAGATTTACCCCTGTTCATTACATTATTCATAATTTTTCAAAAATCTTTGGAACCCAATTTTTGTTGTGGAATTTTGGATTTGGTGGATTCCATGTATCGTGTTTTAGCAATTATGAAAATTCTTCCACAATTATTCCAAGTCTTTCTGTGAAGTCGTCTATTATCGCTGTTGGAATGTCGACGACAGCGGTGGAAATGATGATTTCTCGTGGCTATTGCCGCCGAGCATTCGGGGGAAAACCATAGGCAGAGTGGGGCTTCACATGGAATCGTCGGTGAGGAATGAATTCATCAATTTTGTGGGCGCTATGGCCTAGTGTTTAAACATCGCAGGTTGAAGATCTCGGGTTCGAGTCCCGGCGACTCCGGCTCGCTTATTCCAGGGCGTAATAGCGTGGGTAGGCTAAGCCGACCAGGAAAAGATCATGTCTTTCCAGCAATTGTAACCCTGTCAGTCTATAAGTGACCGCTGTTACGAACCGCTGCCTTGAACTGGGTGATCTACCACAGAAGTGGCTATAAAAAAACTACAGTGCCGGATCCAAAAAAGAATTTTGGGAAAATGCACCTTTTTTCAACATACAAAAATATGGTATCAAATTAAAAAATAAATGAGCGCGCCAGAGACGCGCAATTTTTTTTTGTAAATATTGATTGAAACTCTCACTTTAAGGGCAACGTATACCACAAAATTAATTAGGGAAGGAAATGGCGCCCTAGTCGCGCGAAAATTTTTTAAAAATGGAATACCCCCCCCCCCCCCTCAATCCGCTACTGACCAACGATGCAACTAAGTTATGCAGTGTGAGTTCCACCACTATTACCTTTTTTGCACAATCATACGCTGGCAAAATAGAAGTAAATTATCTGAGCAAAACATGTATGTATGTATGTTTATTCGTCTCAAAATAAGTACATCACCAATATACAATAATAAGAAACACATTATGATTATGAGAAAGGCTGTACGTACAAGACCTATTTGGCCTAAGACACAAAGTGCGAGCGACGTAAGCCTATATGGTATCTTAATATTATACCTTAACCCCGTAGGGTCAAGATAGAAGACGAGATAGAGACCAAAGTTGATATTCTTTATTATACTTCAGCAAAAAGAATAATTTCACGATACAATCTAGTCGTAGCTTCTTTTTTCCTTTTAATAGATAAAATGCCCTCGCATGTATACGCTTCATGTGACCATTCAAGTTAGCCTTAGGCGGGATATCTTAATTTCTTTTCGTCGGGCGTGATCACAACAGCATCATAAAAACTCGTTTTGGAACTATCAAGGCCGGTTTTGATCACTTATAAGAATTTTGTTGATCATACGTTGGACGCATGATGCTCGAACTTAATTAACCTGGTACATTGAATGCCAAATTCTCCTAGTGGTCATGATGTCGGCCCCCTAAACACGGAGTGGCTTTGCTTAGGGAACATGAATGGTCAGCTTCTGGATATATAATCGATATATAAAGAAAACAACAGTAAAATAAGCATACATACGTAAAATTTATATCTAAAACAAAAATTTATACCACCAAGAGAGGTGAAAATTTAGTGAGAGAAAGTAAAGATATAGAGAATGTAGGTTTGAGAGATGTAGACTTGGCGTTTTATTTAATTAATAAATTGATTTTAACAGATTGAACAATGTTTGAATTCAATATATTTCGTTAAACAATGAATAGCTTTTGCGCGTTATAAGTAAAAAATGTGGCATCGTTTGCCTTTGTAGTCGTTTCAGTGTTTACCATTTTTGGGCTTTGTAATAAAAATATTGTCGATTGATACTCGATTTTTGCGAATATATCCTGGCGCGTTTACCGCTTTTTGTAGCGATG
The DNA here is from genome assembly GCA_963675895.2 of Styela plicata. NCBI lineage: Eukaryota > Metazoa > Chordata > Ascidiacea > Stolidobranchia > Styelidae > Styela > Styela plicata. Next base: position 22,817,589 of record OZ023145.1, read on the forward strand.
TTTTTTTTAAAGTATGATTCGATTAAATCATCTTTAAACTTTTCATTATCAACGTAAAATCTATTCAACAAAAACTATTAGTTTGTATCTGTCACTCTCAATTAATTTGGTTTAGAAAGAAAATTTACTGATATTAAAATTAAACACCGACGCATAATTAATTGATCAGAAAAATTATGCATGATTAAAATATCAATTTAAGCAATTTCTTTAAGAAATTGATAAGCCGAATTTTAACGGCATAAAAGAAAAGAAGGAAAATACCTGAGGTAGTTTTCATAGAAGGAAGTAAATTCTATAATTCTTTAACTGTAAAATAAACAATATAATGGCAAGAAATAAAAGCGCAGCACAATTTATAACAAATCTGACATCTAAGCAATATAATTTCTTAGTTTTTATCAGCGATGTCGGAATGAGTCATCTCGCTTTACTGCGCATATTAGTACTCACACCAAAAAAGAATAAACACAAAATTACGAACGCAATTTTTGCCGGAAAATTAGAGTGGGGGGAGGCAAGATCGGCAAAACACTTAGTGCACATAATACAGGAAGGTGATAGGTCGATCGCGCCTCTATCGCTAAGGTATAATTGCTGGCTAAGGTGTTTGCTAGTGCGCTCGCCACGTGCCAAGCTCTCGATCCTATGGTGACAATCCTACACGGTGACAATCCATGCGTTATTGAGGTCCATCAAGGGCAGTTTCCTACACTTACTAGGCTAAATTCAGGCATGCTCAGTTATGGTATGTACTAATAAGTGGGTGAGAATGGCTGTGCAGTAAAGGTAATTTGTAAATTGCATAGCAGGTCATGGCTTCTATAAACTACACGTATTACATTTGAAGGATAGACGTACAGAAAGTTTTACATTTATGCAAAGGTTAGCCTACAAAAAAAATTTTTTTTGCAAGATCTACATACTTAGGATCAGGATGGTATGATATATGTAGGCAATTTGGAGTTAAATGACAGCTAATGGCCATCTCAATTAGAAGTTATATTTTGTAAAAAAATGTCATGGTATAGGTTACAAAGAGTGTCGGGGTTTGAACAAATAAATAGCATTATTCAGTAATATGAAGAAAATTTGCATTGCACTAGAAATATCAGATGCAAAATGCATAACAACAACGTCCTCATATCCGCGCCTTCGAATAAGGCTGTACGAAACACATAGATGGTGTACAACGGGAATGTCGTGAGGAAATTATCCGTGACGGCACAGGGCTCCTATTATGCTAAATATTGCCTTCTGCCAGATTGCAAAGACAATGCTCCACCCACCACTCTTTATAACCACCGGTATATCATTCTCATATTATGCGCTATTCCATATATGAATATGATCACTAGTAAGCATATCCTCCACCTCTCCTCCCTTGTTAAATTATTGGGGAGCATGTCCCTCTGTCTCCCCGCCAGTTACACCTATGACCATGACAAAAATAAATTAAAAAAAGTTCGCTTCAAGACGCAGAGGAAGCATTTTTTTTTAAGCTTGTACAAAATTATGCAATAGTTGTAGTATTAGTTTATTTATCACCAGCCATTAACAGACAAAGCAATGATATATGACAACAAGCAATCACTACAATAAAACTCAATGTTTCTTGATAGAAAAATAGATGGAACAGGGAAACAGGGAAAACCATAGTATTACGGCGACCGAATCAAGACAACGCTGCCTGTGAGTGGAATATGGCAGAATAACGTCGCGTGACAACATACCGAATGTTTGTACCCCCCTTCCAACAAAAATACGTACATAAAAGTTTAGGTAATATAAATAAGTAGGAATAGGCTAGACGGATTCATGGTGGTTCATGTTACAACAGCTGTTATGTGTAGTATTCATGGTCAATATTTTTTCAGTATGCAGGAAATCATAATATAGTACATGATTAAATATAAAAGTATAACCTACTTGAAATACATTTTTGCAATTGATGGGGAGACGCGAGGGACTAAAGCGGTCTTCAGAATCAGCGACACACTGAGAGTTCACAGTCAGTCAGACATAAAAGATTATGTAGGTTTATATCACAAATGTAAAGAGAGAAGAATTGAAAATCAAAGCAATTGATTTATGGATATTAATTTATACAAACAGGAACATTTTTAGGAAACGGTACTTTTTAAAGCAGTGTACTTTAGCTTTACAAGATAAGATAACAATCCGATAAGTCAGCGTTAGATCAATGTTAGAGCAATTTGATATAATATAATTTTTTGTATATATTATATATATTATTTATGTACAATGTATAATCTAGAAAAGTGGAAGTAATAAATTATTTTCGGGTGGGTTGACAGATTATGGAAAGGGCAGAATAAGAGTGTTCAGATACTCTTGAATAGATATGTTCTAAACTTACATTATACATCTAGAAATAACCGCGTTTTCAATTTCAGCTTTCACCACAATCCAAAATGTATTTTAAGTTCTTCAACAAAAGTGATAAATCGAAATACACTTTTCGTTGTCGCTACCCTGTTTTGGCACGTTTTTGCACGATTTGCTAACTACAAGACATATCATTTATTCGCATTATTATTTTTGTTTCCAATGTTTGGTACAGGAGTTCGTGATTTGGTTCATTTCGAAAATTTCCTGTGCCATGGACTATTATTTTGACATTGCAATGGTATATTTGTCAGTTTATTTGTTACAATTTTTTACTTAGTATTCGATTCACTGTGGTATTCGACGCTCGGTGGTAAAACGGTCAAGCATCGAACCATCCGCCTTATGGACAACACGATCGTGCCTAACCGACTGAATCACCGAGCCGGGCTAAACAAAAACATCGCCGACGCTACCCTCTATATAGGGGCACGTTTTATGTGTAATCACATTTCGTCCCTTATATTCTATCACCAATCCGTGCTGATGAATTATTTGAAAGGTTGGTAGATAATTTCGTCACTCTGACGACTTCCGGTGCTCTCTGATGACTTCCGGTGCCATAACATATTATTTTTTTTTTCTAGTTTGCGTAAAATTATATGTGTCTTTATCAGATCAATTTTTAGAAAATATCAAATTTCAAATGTTATTTGTTTGTTCACACATTCTTTCAAGACACTGGTAGTATATTATTCATATTTCAATAACAGGGAATATTTGGATCATCAAAACAAAATCCTAAAATAGGGGTTTGTTATTTTTTTCAGCAAATTTTTGATTAATCAAAACTTCATTTTCTTTGAATTGAATTTCTTGAATCGAAAAAGGTTGATTATGAAATATTCCTCAGGACCCAGGTTGAGCTCAGGTTTTTTTATTAAATAATTTGACATATTTTTATTAACATGGTTATCTTGCAGCATTACTTTGTGGAATAGATGGAAAGCGCATCGACGGCGCAACAAACTAGCGACCTCTAACGTTTTTTTCGTTCCCGATTGAACCCTATAATAAATGCTTGGAAAATTTCAAACTTCAATCTATGTAAATCTAACATTCAAAATATCATATTTCTGTAGTTGCAAGATAGCTGATGTTCAAGCAAATAAATGAATATATTATGCTGAGTGTTGGGTTATTGAAAGCTTTGATAAGTGCAATATTTTCGTATATATGCCGAACCCCAATGGTATCCGTAATTGAGTATATCCCCAACTGCAATACCTCATTGTCAACATTATCAATTTTTTTCTTTCCGTTTGGATTTTTAATCCCAAAAAGGCATTCCAATAGCGTGGAACTTGTATTCAAACCGGGGCGTAAAACAAATTCTTCCTCTTCACTGCCGCACTTTTAATTTCATATAGATTTCATTTTAAACTTTCAAGACATCAACAAACGATTTTGTGTAGAATTTTAGTCTTGATTTTTCGAACAGTTTCCCAATAGATTCAGGTAATAGACCGAGGGACCGATGGGTGGGGGAATCTTATGTAAAGCCGCATTATATTGTCATCCTTTTGTGACATCCGTAACACCTGCGCCCTTCTAGTCTAAAAACATAACCTATCCGGAATAGATCTTCTCGAAATATTTAATAATCAATAAGCAAAATAGTTGCTGTGTACCTTCGGCATACACTTGTCGTTATATGGAGAAATGTTTTTTTTTTATTAAACTCCAATCGTGCATATTGATGTGTAGCAATAGTTTTGAACTTTTATTTTGTATAATCGTTTGTATCAACTTCGCAAACAAAATTTCTGTTGATCAAAAATGTTGCGACACCACACCACTGCTGTTATTAATTTTATTATTTCAAGCACTAGGTATCCCTGCCAAAGCTCAGAAATATTATATATCGGCATAGAATCATGTCATTTGACCTATTGGGTAACGTCTATCAGCCTTTTTGCTGCATAATTAATCACAATTATTAGATATTGACACTGATCTAACTTCAATCGTCTGCCAAGTAACATAAATCGATCAAATGCCACGAGGGTCAATAATCACCCGGCCAGCTAGAGCTGACATAAGCGAAAGTCAAACTTGGAACATCTATTATAGTGTAGCATATATTATGTTAAATTCACTTTAATTTGGCTAAATTTGTTTTCTTCTTGAATTATACCATGGCAAATTTATAATATTTCAAATTACATTACATTCCCACGATTATAACGCGTGGCTTTAAAAAATCAAATTATTTTATTAAGCCTTCGGGGCAAGTTTTGGTCATTTCAAAATGACCGCATAACATGATTCGTGAGGGCATAGAGGACACAGCTACTTACGGACAGGCAGCAAGAATACAGCCCCCTTGGCCATTTGGGCAGGCGATTTTACTTTTTATATTGGATCTATAATAATATCGTAATAAAGATATGGAATACTTGGTTTAAACTTCTCTCATAGTATCGATATGGACAGCACAACAATAACAACAGATTAGCTCCATTTGTGCCATACTTTGGTACACAAAAATACTCTATACCCTACATTTAGTGACTGCTACAATAGTATTCAAGAAAATATTTTAAAATCATTTTGAAAGTGGTCTTTAACTATTGATAAGTTTGACTTGAGTTTGAGGATGTAGCCCTATGATATAGTTTAGTTATGATTATGCCCTTTCTCGATTTCCGAAAACCCTCCCACTTTCGAATACAACAGTCAAATTATCAATATGTTGGTTTTTACGAAAATACCGCGGAGTGAGGGAATTTCGAATGGGATACGTTTATACAATTCTAACTTCGATTCACACAAAAATTTGTAATGAATTCTTAAAAATATGCCTGGCGCTATTGTATCTTTCTGTTAAAGAGTAGTGAATATCATCAGCTTTTAGAGCAACACTAAAGCCCGTACTGAATACATTAGAATACACTATACGGAATTTAGACGTTTCTGATTTTTGTTCTTTCGTGCGTGAACGAAAAACCACAACGCTCAATTCATGCTTGGGACGCTAAACTTGAATTTGCTTTCTTGAGAGAAAATTTGATAGTATTGTTCTCATCTTGTGTAGTGTATTGTTGTATTTTCAGTCTTAATATTTGATCAGACAGTCAATATAGCTGTCGACGTGTAAGATTTCAACCAAAATATTTACATCGAAGCTTTTATGAATATTATACGGGTGTATACCATGTTCTGCTATATTTTTAAAATAGAGAAAGGTGCATGCAGCGGCCGATTTTATTTTGTCCAAACAGGTTTAGCCAAAATATACGCATTATGCATATGCGTAGAATATACGAGTCTACATAAGTTATGAACCTATGTTATGATTTATTAATCTTGATAAAACTAGCTCCAGGTTACTGTAAATTACTTCTGATAAAACTTCGCCTGAGAAATAACAGTTTGCTTGGCAAAATGGCAATAAATGTACCGGGACTGATTTCGGTTATTGTGTTTTACCTTTTAATATTGGTGTTTGGGATATGGGCAGCCTGGAAAAATAGGAAAAATGGAGCCGGACGCAAAACTGAAACGATTATGGTCGCTGGACGAGATATTGGCGTTATTATCGGAAGTTTTACTATGACAGGTAAACGGATTATATTATAATAAATTTATCCTGTTTTTACTTATGCTTCGTTTGGAACGACCACTATTGGATATCGTTTCTCGTTTTTTGTGAGTTTAGCTTTATTTAAACAACTGGGTCACTTTGCTTCTATACTCCTCAGCAAAAAACGACATTATTATTATTTTTTATCATAGTCTATATAAATCTTATGGCAAATATGATTCTCAGAGCAAAACATGGAGATAAATTAAATTTTAAAACAAATCAGAGAAAATATTATTGTTGAACCTTCATTACTTCTAAGGCGTTGCCAAACTAATGTTTTTTCGCACATACACGCATATGCTAAAATGACAAAAAAAAAAAGAATAAATCAACTCAAAATTGAAACGCATCGATTGGAGGCCGCGGAATTACCTCAAAACCAAAATAAAATATCCTTCACACGGTATTGTCCTCATACCCGTGTTTCCACACGGGACAGCCACAGCTTGATTGTCCCTATATGCACATCATGGCCTTTAAACGGAATTAAGCCTGAATGTTCTTAGTCAAACTTGTCATTACCCAATCACAAAATTTATTTTGTCAATCCTGATCCACGGATGGACCAAGCCTTAACTGCGCGATCTATCAGTGACCCACGCTTTTCAAAATATATTTCGAAAAATCATTTAGTTTAGTGATGACAGTGTTTAGTATGATCAGCCTTCGGAGTACTGTGTACACAGTTCTGTAGAATTTATTTTGTACTGGGTATTGTGCGTGGGTTGATTAAGGTACTTTGTGTGTTAAACCGCATTCTGCGAAAGTATTTCTGCAAAAAAATAAAATGCCCCGTCCCCTAAGCTCAGTCAATGTACCATCACATTGAAAATAAGTTTTTGCTCTGTCATGTTTGTTACAGAAGATTACTTGAGTACATGCGTCCCGTATATATTCAGACACGAAACATTGCTTGGATTGAAAATTGTCACAGTGCTATATCTCACTTCTTCTTACAAGTTAGCGCTGCACTAGTGTTGGGGAGACGATAGTGTTCCTACAATGATCAGATGGTGATTGTAATTGGGTACTTTAAAGTGAAAAGTGGCAAATTAAGCTGTCATTGCCGTTGAATAGATTTAGAAATCGACTTGTGACTCGACTCGCAACGCGTAAACCTATGACTCGACTTGTGACTTGAAAGTACAGTGACTACTTTCTTAACTCGGGACACTAAAGTTGAAGTTTGTTAAGACTTGGACTCGACTCGCAACGCGTGTCTCCTTCGACTCCAAATGCAGTGACTCGTTCCCAACACTGTGCTGGACTATGGCATGTCCGGTAGTATGTTTTCGTAAAAGCTGTCGTATATAACAATCGTTTTGAAGGATACAGCTAACGACCATTAATGAAAAAGAGCTATTACAAACTGTATCACCAGCAACTGCACTTTAAGCGGAAAACATTCAAAACAAACACATCCACTGCATCCATTTTGTTGGGAATTTTCACAAAAACAACGTTTTGTCGAACGTTAGTCACAAGTTGATTGTGCTCAGTATTTTACTGTAAAAAATCTTATGTTATCATACACTTACATTCATTTCAGCCACGTGGGTAGGTGGTGGATATATCAATGGAACTGCGGAATCTGTTTATACTTCGTCATACGGATTATTATGGACACAAGCACCTTTTGGATATACAATTGCACTTATACTTTCCGGTTTGTTTTTTGCAAGGAAAATGAGGGAACAGGTATGAGATCACTCACTTTTAGTTCTTCTTTTTGCAAAGAAACAACATTCGAAACAAAAATTTTAGTTTTATGTATTAAACTTTATACGCTATAATTGAAAATAGACGAATTTATACTGAAAATATGCGCAGTTTTTGTTTTCAAATGACGTGGAGAAAGCTACAGGCTAAAACGTTTAACTTTTTGTATTTTGACTATTTTTTTTTTATTATTTTTGCTTCCAATGTTGACATTGATAATATATACAAATATTTTGATCAATTTTTGCATTTTCTCGGAAAAGACATTTGCTTGAAAAATTAAAGTATGTCTTATTCACACAGGGTTATGTTACAATGGTTGATCCACTCCAGAGAAAACTGGGGCGAAGGATGGGTGGTTTGTTGTTTCTTCCCGCACTCATGGGTGAATTATTGTGGTCAGCATCTATTTTATCTGCTTTGGGTGAGAATAATTGCTTTAATAGTGAAGAAAAAAATCAAATAATTAAACAGGAAAGTTGAGTAAAACACATGTATTTTCCGCGTTTTAATTAACCATCTTGTTATTCTGCTGCTAATATACTAAATTTTTTCCGATATTGCTGATCTAAGATGAGGCAATGTGTAGTTCATTCGCTGGAATTGTCTTTTCAAAATTCGTTTAGAAATATTGCATCGTCAAACTATATTCAGAAATTATAACTGTAACCTAAAAACTTTTAAGAACTCATACTCGTATAACTCATTAACTCATATAAAATGACAAATTGCTTAACATCTTGATATTAATCATTTTCAGGTACAACATTGGCCGTGATCATCAATCTCGACGCCAATGTTTCAGTGTGTATTTCAGCCGCCATTGCAGTGCTGTACACATTAATCGGTGGTTTATATTCAGTTGCATACACGGACGTTCTACAGTTAATATGCATATTTTTAGGCTTAGTAAGTTGAATTGTTCTGCTTCGATGGAGTCAAGCACTATATCATTGTGAAACGCAAATTCCCCACATTAGAGAAAGCAAGCTTTGAATCATCTAACCCCCTTGGGTTTATTGGGAATTGGTCCATCAAACTTCTGATTTATAGAGCATATTTGAATTAATAACCTATATTGGGTCCCTATTAACTGCACTATTTTTAAATGCTAATTCGTACTAACTATATATAAAAATTTCCCAGTTGTTAGGTAAGAAGTGGTAAATTGAAGTTGAAGGTGCGACAAAGTGCTGGCAACTCAGTTAAAATTGTCTATTTTACCTAGTATACTTAGTAGTGAACCGAGTTTATTTTCAATAAATTTTTACCCACTTTCACTGAAAACTGATCCACTTGATTTCAACTTTTACCGAGTTTTCTATTTTAAGTTTTACCTGGTAATTCGCTAGGTAAAATAAGCAAGCCAAGTTTACCTAATTTCCAACTCAGTACCTAGTTCAAAATACTGGGTAAATTATATTTTCCTTACAAAAAAGACTTCCAAATAGACTATTTAAAAATTTAAGTTTTAAAATGTATTAAAAGCAGCAAAAAACCATAGTTTACCTGGTTTTAATAAAGGTACTGTCTAGTTTTGCAAGTGAATTTTGGTTACTTAATAGCACTTTACTTAATTTTGTGATCAATTTGTGTTACTTTACCTAGTTAAAGACAAAACTAGGTTGCCATCACTAATTCGGCAATAAAGCTGAATTAGAAAATTGCGTGCTTCTAGTCGAGTTTTCTTTTACCCGTATTAAAACTTACTAACAATTTACATGGACCATCTGATAAAATTTCTCTATTTTTCGTTTCAAATTTTATCGGTACAAAATATAATAATTTTTTTCATACTCGGACAATTTGTCCCCATTTACATGCCCTCAGGCCGGATATGAGGCAAAGTTGCTACTATTTTTTGCAGTGTCTTTCCTTATTGCTCAATTTCATGATAAAAGTTTATGAAGTTTTCTTTATATATAAAGTTTTAGATGAATAAAGTATGTAGTGCAATTAGGGATGGGCAATTCAACTCGGTGATTCGAATTAATTCGAAGAACAGATTATTCGAATCAATTGTAAATCGGTCCTAGAAACAAAAACTTGCTAAAAAAAGTGAATTTTTTTATTTTTAACGACAAAATGCAATCGATTTTGGTCAAATTTGACCAAAATCGATCATATTTTGTCGCTAAAATATAAAAATTGTTGCTCCCAGGCATATAGCGTGAATTGAAAATGCACTATGAACAATAATTTTTTTTGATTTTCACAATGGAGACAAGTTGTAATAGTAATAACAGAATATTTGTTATTTACAAGAAATTAGTGATTTGATCCGATTCGAAAAAAAAATATTCGTATAACATTCGAATTCCAAATAATTCGGTTTTGCCCAGTGCTAAGTGCAATCCATTACCGGTACACTTCACACCTGGAAGATGCTTGTAGAACATACTTTTTGGAGGAATGTAATTATGTGACACTTATACGAGTCATTTTACTCATATATTTTGCTTAGTCGAACATGAATTACGAAACGACAAAATTCCAAAATAATTAAATTTTTCTATTTTCCCAACATTAGTGGATAAGCATCCCATTTGCTATGACACATGCAGCAGTGACAAGTATTTCAGAAACAGCCTACAGTGGACCAGGCGGTTGGTACGGAGAGTGGGATTCCGATTATACCGGGGAGTGGATTGATTTTGCACTTCTTCTGGTGAGAATGGTTATGCTTGGTATTTAACAATTGTCGACTTCCTGTACTCATTCCTGGTAACGAAATTGGAAATTCTAATAATATGGGACAACAATTATTATGAAAAAAAGAACATTTTGGAAATTTTATAATATATCATAGCATTGGCACAAACTTGAACTTTAGTATAGTGTATATAATGAGCATCATATATCAAAACGGGTCCGATAGAATGTCATAGTTTCATTTTATTTGGGCTTTACATATAACGAAACATGGATTGGGACTAAAATTCACATTAGTGCTCAAGCCTCTTCATATGCTTGTTTAACGACTTTCTTAAATTTGTTTGTACGTATTGCACATGGCGATTTGAAGTGTATACAAACCTCTATATGAAAACTTGGGGCAATCTTAGTACGGAACAAAAATTGAGACAAAACAATGTATTGTCTTTCTCAGATTCTACTGATAGAATGATACAACTTTTATTAATAGGCAAAGCTAATTTTAATTGTCTGCCTCTCTCTAATATTTTGTTTTATCTAGAAATAATAATAAGAACGGGTATGGTCGAATATCGTTGGTGTATTTTTATTGCCCAAAACAACAAGACCAAGATATCGTTTTTATCGTAATACAATAATATCAATTTCCCGAAAAGTATAATGTATGCGCATTTTAGACCACTTTAACTGACATTTGAGTATATAAATAGCCATTTCTCAAGTATATCCTGATACCTTAATTCGAAAGTGAGACGATTCGTTTGTTATCTCATCTCCACAACACAACCGCCATACTATATTGTTTTTCTGTCTTCCTTGTATACATTTTTTCTACTATTTTACTCCAATTTGTAGTTCGAATGTTTGTCTCTCGTAGTATAGAAATAGACGTCGAAGCCCCCAACCAAATCACTTTTCTTGTTCGTTTGAAATATATTGAAATATTTGGTACATACTTGCTGTTTAACTTTCCACGCATATTGTCTTTCATTGTCACTATATATTTATATTTGGGGTCCACTTTTATTTTATCCACATGTTGTTAACGTCATAATTACGATAAAACGTCATCCGATCTGGTTTTCAGATGTTCGGTGGTATACCTTGGCAAGTTTATTATCAGAGAGTTTTATCCTCAGATTCGGCAAAGCATGCTCAAATGTTATCATTCGTGGCTGCGTTTGGATGTCTCATTATGGCTCTTCCTTCTGTGCTTATTGGGGCGATCGGAGTTTCGACGAGTGAGTAAAAATCAATTGAAATTTCCCTGTAAATAAGTTTAAGCGACAATATAATGCATTTTGCCGACAAAGTGAAATATTTCCGTTATATTATTCCCAATACTCTATCCGATAACAATGCTATAGCCCGTCAAACTCGATCTATTTATATTCTTTCTAATAGTATCCTGAGAAAATTTTTCAACTGCTCGTATGATGTTAAAATTCGGCTTTTAAGGCATATCGTGGCTCACTGCGCATGAGTCAATTGTGGTCTAGTTACACAGTACAGTATATTAAATCTAAATTAAAGGTAGGATATAATTATGCATTTCGAAGTCTATTCAAAATCCCCAAATATGAATTTGTCAAACAGCTCATAACCTATAATATTGTAACATTTGATGCCTTGATTAGAAAATCCCTTAGGTCTTTTTTACAATCGAATTAATGTCTAGAAAAACTTATATATATCTTGTACATCTGAAGTATTTTTTAGTAAGATTTTATTTCGCCTGGCCCGTTTAATTTGTTTTGCTTTTTTTTGTGTATGAACCTGTTCACCTTATGGTTTTTCGAAGGTTTGAAATAAAAACGAAATGAATGAATATGGTTCGTAGCGGCTCATAGTTGCGATCCAACAAATATTCATGAAAAATGTCCACAATTCAATTTAAACGGTTTTGAAATTTACTATATAAGTAGAATCATGTTTCAGGTACACGAAAATACTGATATTTGACTATATTTTGCAGCAAAATCATGATTTATATCGAAATGACGAACGTAACATTTGGGATCTATTATGATTCGCTGCGAAATGAAACATTCAAGGTGGATAGAACAGTATCTGGTAATCTTGAAATAGAAGTAGTCTGCTATATTCTAATAGTCTACTATATTTCTTATTATGAATTTCACTCGAAGTTAAATATTTTGAATGTGAATATTGAGGGAAGGTGAGATCAAAGAATGAACTTCGCTGTTCCCTTTGTCAAAATAACATTCACGTCATAACTTTTAGAATTATGATTGTAAGTAATCAATATTGTGGAATGTTCAAACTTCAAGTGACTGTAGACAATCAGATGAGATTCAGCATAAACATTTGACTCAAAATATCATTTTATCCAAATTTTTCGATTTTACGATATATTCACGAAGTTTGAAGATAAATATCGTTGATGCAAGTACACGAGAAATTAATAAATAGACAGACATCATATTTTTGGAGTACGAACGAGTGTTCTCGTTTTTCGGAACAAAGAGAACAAAGAATGTCCCGCGTTTTTTTATTGGATGAAGTGTGTGGCATTATTGAGCAACCTGTAAATTTCAAACTAATCAATCATTGATCATCTTGTTTCAGAAAACTGTGAAACACAGCCCTACTAAAGGCCCTCTTTTGGAATTCGCTACAAACGTTTATAGATATTAATTACGTCGTGCATAATTAAGTTTTTTTATGATAATAGAAAAAAACTTCATCCAGTCGGTCGTATCGCGAAAATGAGCACGATAATGTTAATAAATCCTACTAAAATAAACAACGCGTAAACAACAGTTGATAACGCCTCAAAAAAAAATACACAGAGTTAGATAATATAATTTTACAGTAAACATATCTACACATCGCAATCTTAAAAAGATGCGGTATATGGGACGTTATATGTCCTAAAATTATTTAACAAGAACATGATAAAAATCTGACGTCAAACTCCTAAATCTGCCTTAAAATATGTCACATTTAGATTCGAAGATATACGAAACTTGACACGATTTAGGTCACATTTATGAATCGGAATTTAACCACTTAAAAATCTGCCTTAAATCTTTGTCACTATTAAATATCTGCCAATTTGCAGGTCTTAACTGATATTCATAATGCATTGTAGTACTGCATGTAATATTATCATTCTCATTATATTAATGCTTTTAAGATTGGACGATGACAAATTATATGGAAGGAAATGGGACAACTCCAGCTGACGAGGGAGAAGAAAGAATGATATTACCGATAGTTCTTCAATTTTTGACTCCGACTGCTGTTTCATTTATAGGGTTGGGTGCAGTGTCTGCAGCTGTTATGTCATCTGCAGATTCCAGCGTTTTGTCTTCGTCTTCCATGTTCACTCGAAATATTTACAAACATGTTTTTCGTCAAAACGTAAGCATAGTTCCATAGTTTCGGGAGTAGAATTTCAAATATTTGTGAAGTAAAAAAGCAGTATTACTACAAGCAACTTTTTCGAGTTTTAAAAATTGTTGATCATAGGCCCAGGACAATCTTGATCTTATTTTTGAAATGCATTATATCTTCAGACAACTTGCTCATTTCTGTCATACTGATGTAGAGGATGATATAGAAATAGATAATCAATTCACTTTTTTTTATAGCCACTTCACTTGAAATATAAGATTCGAAGGCTCGCTCAAATCAAACTAAACTTCCATAATAACTTTGTAATCGGATCACAAGTCACGCAATGGTATGAGAGCTAGTAAAACAGATAATATCACATAATTGGACAAACATTTTACCATGTTCTACCATATTTTTCCCGCTTGTAAATCAAACTTAGAAAATCTGATTTCACGTAGTGATTATTTTTGTTAATCTAAATTTTTCTTGGTTTCAATTTTTCGCCAACGTGAAGACATTTCGCCTAAAATCTCTTATAACGAATATGATCTAAATTTTTACTTCGCACATATCATCCTACTCACAGGCTTCAGAAACGGAATTAGTATGGGTGATGAGATGTGCCATATTTGTAAATGCTGCAATATCTACAATTCTTGCACTCACAATCAAATCCGTGTACGACCTTTTTGTATTATGTTCCGACTTCATTTACGTTATTCTCTTCCCGCAAGTAAGTTTATTTCATAGCTCACGTTGCATATTGCGGAACTACTTATGATACCACCGACTGAACTCGCCATACATTTTCCTACATCCTTTTACTGCCACGACCCCCATCTCGGACTGAAAAAGTCCCGAAATGACCTTTTAGGAGCTTTGAATCGCAAGAAACCTTCAAATATAATACGATTATACTTTTTAGCCTGTTCTGAGCCCTGAAATTTCTTTTTTTTTTATTCATCGTTTAAGCCCTGAATCCAGAAAATACTCATCGGTGACTCATACTTAACATGCATGGCACGGTGAATTTTCCATGGGCAAAGTTTGAAGTGCCTCCCGCGTTCGATCTGTTAATGACTACGATGTTGCTTTTGTAGATCTATTTTTTTGGTCGGCATGGTATAAAGGCCTTTTTTAATGTATCGCTTTGTATATGTCAAGAATTTATTTGCGGCTAAATGTACATCCAATGATAGAAAAATGAAAAGCAAATAAGAGTTATTTTTTTAAGTTGGTTGCTGTCATGTACTTGGATCCGAATACATATGGCTCTTTGTGCGGATTTATCATTGGATTCATATTGAGATTGGGAGGAGGAGAGGCTGCATTTAAATTGGATCCTTTCATTTATTATCCCGGAGAAAAGAACTTTCCATTCCGAACATTCTCTATGATAATTTCATTCATCGTGAACGTATTGGTTTCGTATGGAGTAAGACAGCTTTTCCGATATGGATATTTGAAGGAAGAGCATGATATTTTTGATTGCAAATTAGCGTCTGGTGGCCGTAGCATCGAAAATACCAGACCTACAGAAACATCTGAAGCAGCTAGCGATAACCATTTGCCTGGAAGAAAACAACAATTGCCAGAGGTGAAAGGTGGTGTCAACAATGCAGGGTTTGACCAAGAAACGAAGATATAACAGAACAAATTTATTAAATTCAGAAATACGATTACCAGACTTTATTGATATTATCTGTTAATATTATTTAAAATGCATAATGATATTGCTCTAATTGTATATTGCATTCATGACTCGTTTTTAATTTTGAATATCAACATGTAAAGAATACCAATAAATAATTTTACGCGCTTTTGGTGCGCTCTCATAATTACCAAATAATACATCTTCTTGCTTGCGCCTTGCAATGAGAAAAAGTGTTTTTTGAAACCGAAGATATCCTCAAGTTTCAATACCTTTTATGAAGTCATCAAACGTATTTGAAAAAAGTAGACTCAAAAAATCGTGCAAATAGCCACGAAGGAAAATTGAACTTTTTATCCCGTGACCAAAATTTGAATTTAGCATCCTTTGAGAAATGCTACCAGTGTTTTTATAATATTCTGTAAAATATTCAATGCTAATTGATTTTCTCAAACAATCTATATTACATTAAATATTACCGAAATCACTCTCTATTTAACTACTTACAATGGGTTAGAAATCAGTTGCATTACAACATTGCTGCAAGTCATTTTATGTTTAGATGTGTATTTTTTGTGTAAGAATGTACTAAAGTAATATAAAACATTTTTAATAAGGCGCATTGGGTATATTCAGATATCACGGTAAGGGACAAGAGCCATATACGCAACTTCCAAATGTTGATCATTTTCTACCAAAAAATATGGTGAGCAAAGCAGTGTAAAACCACCCAAATATTTTTTGCATAAGTTCGTTAAAACTTACGCAACAAAGCAGTATTCATTAAATTCTCGAGTTTATGAAATTTAGGCGGTGAGTCGACGATACACATGGCTGGCACATTTCTATCGCTTAGCTAATTGTTGTTTGTTGATTGCACAAATTGGTGGTATAGGTTGTTACTATTATCATGCTCACCTAGGTGGAACGTCATCGCCCGTCATGCAGCTTACCAGTTGGTCCGCCATCCGAAAAATCGAATGTATATGTATTTACTGGATAGACTATGCGGTTTTAACCCTTTACATGTTAAGTCGAAAAAATATCAAAAATATCATTTAAACGCGTGAACTTTAATACGGGCAATCTAAATTTAAATGTGTAGGTAGAACCGTGTAGTGTGTTCGCTAGGGTGCACGATATTTTTTAAGGGGGCCTCCGAGATATCAAAATATTGCATATGAGACGTGATATAGCCGCGCATTATTTTAGTATTTACTAATTCTACACTATATTTAATCCAGGATCAGACAATCTAAGTTGTCGTTTATACTGTAAAATGCATTTAAGCTATGAAAATCAATTGATTTATTTGGCCATGGATTGATTATATCTAGAAGCAACAGTACAATATGAATTTTATTGGGAAGGATGAACCTAAAATATTGTGTAGGAATAGTTGAAATAGCCGTATTGCTTCGATTGGAGTATTGCAGTTACCCCAGAACATAAATTCGATAGAACTTTCTTCCAATATATATTACAAACAATATTAAACTTTGATGATAATAGTTTTAACAGCTTTTTTCAAAGCCAAGAGATGCGTTGGGTGATGTGCAACGAACTGTCTATCCTCTGTTCCACTCCTCTTTTATCACCGAGATATGATAAAGTACCAGCAACTGTACTCGAAGCGGAAACATCCCAAGTAGAACTAAACCACCTTGGTAAAGTGCAGTGAGTGATACCTCCCCTGGTCGACGACAAAACTTTTTCGTTTCCATTTATTCGACACGTAGGAAATATGTTAAGGCTATAACAGTAATGCCCTTACTTACATTTCGTATGATAAAAAAAGGATGTTGAATGTTTACTTAAAATAAAGAAAATCCGAGACAATATTAACAACTATCGGTAAAGTAAGTACAACTGATACAATTTTCCTATTTGTATGTTTTTTTCTTTTCGGAGATTCGTCATTTCTTGATATCGATCCTTATTTCTGCTTCCGCAGCCTCCATTTATTTTCTGTATATTTTCTGGAAACGTGGGCCTGTCAAGGCAAGACGATAGGGTTGGTAACCTCATGTCACCAGGAATGCGGATTTGTCACAACTCATGAGTATTCCTATGTCACCGGGGATGCGGATTTGTCACAACTCATGAGTATCCCTATGTCACATGCGGATTTGTCACAACTCATGAGTATCCCTATGTCACCGGGGATGCGGATTTGTCACAACTCATGAGTATCCCTATGTCACATGCGGATTTGTCACAACTCATGAGTATTTATGTGTCACCGGGAATGTGGATTAATCAAAACTCATGAGTATTCCAAGCTATTGGGGGTGCCGATTTGTCACTAGGGATACACTGATATCACTTTTTTCGCCAATACCGATATTTTAAAAAGTGCCGATACTGATAATGCTGATGATTAAATTATCCAATACCGGACGATACCGATACTTTAAAATGAGCCGATTTCGATACCGCCGATGCTTTAAATTTCCGATACCGACCGATAAAGAATATTTGAATTTGTCCGATACCGATACTGGCGATAATCAAAATTGCCGTTACCGGTCGATACTGATACTTCAAAATGAGTTGATACCAATACTCGAAATAACTGATACGGCTCAACTTTACAGCGAAAAAATTACTAGAAAATAGTGGCCCAGCAATCTCCGACAAATTTATTGATACTATGACGTTACCATTGGCATTTAAACAAAATGTGGCAGATTCTTCTACAAATGTTATTTTGCAAATTTTAAGGGCATATTTCACAATTTTGTTTCATAACACTATTAATATAGGAAAATTGAAAGTTTGCAAAATTCAAATTCAATATTGAGAAAAAAAACATAAACTAAAATCAATGCATATTTTTATTAATGCGACTATGGTTAAGTCATCACGAAAAAACACAAAGCTACCCAAAATTCAATTAAGACAATGATTTGCAATATTTTTGCCTAATATATTTTGCAAATTTTAAGGGCATATTTCACAATTTTGTTTCATAACACTATTAATATAGGAAAATTGAAAGTTTGCAAAATTCAAATTCAATATTGAGAAAAAAAACATAAACTAAAATCAATGCATATTTTTATTAATGCGACTATGGTTAAGTCATCACGAAAAAACACAAAGCTACCCAAAATTCAATTAAGACAATGATTTGCAATATTTTTGCCTAATATATTTTTCTCGTTATTACAATACTCATGTCGATTGCTGTGTTGCCAGAGGTGCGGATTTTTCAACACTGATAATTCCGATGATCAAATTTGTCACTACAGGCCGATACTAATACTTCAAAATGAGCCGAAGCCGATACCATAAATTATCGATACCGACAATAATTTAAATTTCCGATACCGGTCGATACAGATTCTTTAAATTAGATCAATGCCATTACCGCCGAAAATCAAATTGCCGATTCCGGTGCACACCGTTACTTTAAATGAGATGATACCGATACTAATGGCCCAATAATCTCCGTTGGCATTTAAGAGGATGTGGCAGATTGTACTACACTGAAATGTCATCAGTCGGATCAGTATCGTCAAACATCAAATATAATGACGTGAAGTCGATTTGGGGATGGGTTGTTAAACGTATGTTCCTTTCCTTCTACCTCCGGTTCTTTAATTTTGATTACTGCAAAAAGTTATTACCACGCCTAGAGATACTATTCTCAGATTCAGGGTGGGAATTGATTTTGGGCAATTTAGCCTTCTGAAGAATTGCGCAAAGATACTCAAACACAGTCAAATATAAACTCGGATTTGTGATTTGGCAAATTCTTTTTTATTTTGCATTTTTATTTTTTGTTGTTTTTTATTTTGTTGGAAACTAATTTGAAAAAAATGTTGTTCTTCATTGGGTCTTATTGACAACGTTAATTTTGGATGTTGGTTTTGAATATATTTATTTGTATAAAGTTCTCCAATATTTTTTGTTTGTTGCTTCAGTACCCGACATCCCCTGTGAGTGTGTTTTTTTTGCTATTAGTTTATTTACAGATAATTTTAGTGAAATTTTTTGGAAAATTTCAACTCAACTTCAAGGATGTACTTTAGGCATATTTGAAGGCATTTGTGATGAGTATTGGTATCGGCCGGTATCGGTAACGTTGAGTATCGGTGGCATCGATATCGGCAGAAACGTGGCATCGACACATCCCTAATGACAAACCGATATCCCCAATGACATGCAATACTCATAAGTTGTGATAAATCTGCATCCCCGGTGACATAGAAATACTCATGAGGTGTGACAAATCCGCATCCCCGGTGACATAGAAATACTCGTGAGTTGTGACCCATCCGCATACCCGGTGACATATGAATACTCATGAATTGTGACAAATCCGCATCCCCGGTGACATAGGAAAAATCATGAGTTGTGGCATATCCGCATCCACGGTGACATAGGAATACTCATGAATTGTGACACATCCGCATCCCTGGTGACATAGAAATACTCATGAGTTGTGACAAATCCGCATCCCCGGTGACATCCGAATACTCATGAGTTGTGACACATCCGCATCCCCGGTGACGTAGAAATACTCATGAATTGTGACAAATCCTCATCGCCGGTGACATAAAAATACTCATGTGTTGTGACGAATCCGCTTCCCCTGTGACATAGGAATACTTATGATGCCTTCATCATTTCAATATTATGTTGACATATGCGCATTCTTGGAGACATAGGAATAATCATGAGTTGTGACCATTGCACATCCGCGTTTGCCTAGGTACATTCATGAAATATGACAAATCTGCACCCCTGGTGAAATAGCAATAGGCATGAGTATTGTAATATTGTAATCATAAGTCGAATATAAAATATAATCAAATATGAAAATATCTATTCTATTTGTCAAGTAGTGAAAATATTACATCATTGCCATAAATTTTGTCTATTTGAGAAATAAATAAGTATATTTTGCTGAGCTTAGTGTGTTAGATTTAGCAGTGATGTTTTGAAACAGAAAAATAAAACTTAAACAATCATTTTTGGAAACACAGCATGGACATCTAAGTCTATGGATTTTGTCTAACTTGATTAACATCAACTCATTTTTTTCCGTTGACTTAACGAAATTCGCATTAATAAAACTAAAAAATTTAGATTCTGTTTCATTAATATTGAATTTTGCAAATCTTTTATTTTCTTATAATAATAGTGTTATGAAGCATAATAAATGAAATATAGCGAAATTTACCCTTAAAATTTACAACCTGACATTTTGATGTAGCTCAATCTGCCTCATTTTGCTCAAACCAATAATGACGTCATAGTACGAATAAATTTGTCGAAGATTATTGGCTCATTATTATATAGCACATTTTCGCTGTAAAGTTGTGCGGTATAAGTAATTGTGAGTTCCGGCAGTATCTGTATCGACTAATTTTGAAGAATCAGTATCGACCGGTAACGGCAATTTTGATTATGTCCAGTATCGGCATCGGCCCAAATTAGATAATTCAATCTTTATCGGTCGGTATCAAAAATTTGTATCGGCGTATCGGCGTCACGAAATCAGCTCATTTTAGAGTGTCGGCATCGGTCGCTATTGTCCGCTAATATAAAATTTGTTCTTCGGCATTTATCATTATCGGCTTATTTTAAAGTATCGGTATTAACGAAAAATATATCAGCGTCTCCAATGACATGCAATACTCATGATTTGTGATAAATCCTCATCCCCGATGACATAAGAATACTCATGAGTTGTGACAAACCCGCATCCCCGGTGACATGGGAATACTCATGAGTTGTGACAAATCCGCATCCCTGGTGACATAGAAATACTCATGAGTTGTGACAAATCCGCATCCCCGGTGACATGGGAATACTCATGAGTTGTGACAAATCCGCATCCCTGGTGACATAGAAATACTCATGTGTTGTGACAAATCCGCATCCCTGGTGACATGAAGTTACCAACTCTTCTCAGGCAAGACCCAAATACTTCATTTTTGATTCTCGGGCGCGTTTTCTTTTTTCAAGCGGTTTATCGGCAAGTTGCCAACATTGAGAACATAGAGATTGATACTGAATAGGATAAGTGACAAAAGGTCTGCTGTTAAACACACATGATGACATTTCAAACAGTGATAGTCATAACCGAATCCATTCTGAAAAATTTTTCTTAACGAAATATCGAATAATATTCTAAATTCGGACAGGTTTTTGATGAAAAAAATTCTAAAAATTCTTTAGTCCCTTGAAACAATATAATTTTGGTGAGCAAAAACAATTTTTATTTTCTGTTAAATTTGTACCAGGTTTTGAAACAAAAACGACAGATTTTAATAAACCACAACTCTTAAATATATCTAGAATCAAGATCAATCATGGAATATATCGAATATGATAAATGCAGGATCAAATTCTAACCAGAAATTACAGCAACATTATATACGCAGATATATCCCTTTCTTCTACTATTTTAATAGCCTGAACATGAGACAACTTTGGAAGAAAGAAAGCAATAGAATAATGATTTCCCCAAAGATGAACATTGAATGTTAGTTCAGTTATTCAATGCATAATTTTAAATTGTCAGACTATTTTTTTAAATTAAACTTCTACTCGCCTTAAATACATTTTGTGCTTTCCTTTAAATATCACTCAAGCTAAAAAAAACATTCCATTATTAAATATTCCCGGATGAACATTACAAAAATGCGCAAAATCTGTTGATACCGAGGAATACCTAAAATGCTGTGGCTATCAGTAAGCGCTTGTGTCCAATTTGAAAAATACAGCTTTCGCCACACATCGATTTTCGAATCCAATTTTTAAAAAATTGGCGTCGACATATGCTGATTCAGTCAGTTTTAGCCATCAATACAATGTATACAGGCTATTTAGCCTTAAAAATATTTAATACTCTGCGTTTTATCATCTAACCCGGTTATTGGACGCAGCGACTTTTGAAGGGACTTTTAAATTTCAGTGGCCTTGGAGTATGTGAAACAAATCCGTTCGGTTTTTGAGTGGGCTCTCACATTATTCCAATTTCAATGGATTTTCATATTTCAACGGCAAAAAAGAATATTTGGTTTTGTCTTTGTAAATTAAATGTGCATTCGAAGTTTATTGCATTTTACAGTTTGTTTATACCATCATTAGTGAATTTGTAGCAATAAATTTGTTGCTGATATAAAATAGTATTCGAAACCAAAATCCAAAAAAGTCTTGGTAAAATAAGTCATGGTTTCCTCGTGATTCGGTTTTGCCTGATTCGGCTCACAAGATTGTTGCAATATAAAATATAATAGACAAAAGTTTAAAATTTAAACACGCCATTCGTGGTAACATTCTCTCAATCTCACACACCTCTGTGAATTTGTTGCTAAGAATTTATTTATTCCAGTTGGAAGATCGTAGACCGAGAAGCATTGGCTATGGCTGACTTGTTTCAATGAGTTCGCGCAAGGTAAGGTTTCATATATGTTTATCCTGTAAACCACTAAAGGCCTACTACTCTAAGAATATATTTGTGGATGGGACTTGAGAAATGGTTCGAATGGATACAATTTAGTAAAAGGCCTACTACTCTTTTAAGATGAGTATATATGGATGAGAGTCAGCTGGATTGGTACTTTTTTATTTTTGGTTCGAATGGATACAATTAGTTGGGAACCATTAAATTTGTTTGACATTGAGAAGAGAGTTTTCAATATTTTTTTCGAACCGGATCGAATCGTCCTTTTTGTAATGAGTACTCAACTTTATAAGAATCAAGGATGAGAGTCAGCTGCCATTTTAACGACAAAAATATAATATTTTTTATTTGACCAAAGTCCATTGTATTCTGTCGTTAAAAATGAAAATTCTAGTTTATTTATCAAGTTTTCGCTCCTATGAACGATTAACGATCGATTCGAATAAAATGAGCTTCGAATCAATTCGAATCACCGAATTTAATTGCCCAGCCCTAATGACAAGACGAATAACGAATATCGCCCCGTTCAAAACGTCGCGATAAGTTGCGGGTAATTGACAAGGTCGAGTAATTAACAATGACTAGCGATACGCTCTAATAAACCTGGGAATGGTTTGTCGGGCGTTGGCTTTCGTTTATCATGCTTGATTGTTTAATAAACCTGTTACTTGGGATTTAATATAATAAATAAATCCTCCCATAGTGGCAATCACAAGATTTTTAAAGTTAGCTTTATGACACATTTCGAGAGCTTTATTCCCAAAATTTGATATAATTTACTTGCAATACCTTACATCATTCAGTTAGTTCCTAAACAGTTCCCCTGGAATATTTCAATATATGCGTCAAATATATATTAAACGGTTAGCTGATTCGAAGCCCAAAATTCAGTTTCTTTACACACACGAACTGCGGTTAATATATTACACGCCTCGTTTAAAAACGATATTCCTTATCTGTTATGCTTCGACAGAAATATATTTCCCTTACGTAGTTTGCTAAGTATGAGTCACTGATGGATCGCGACACCAAGGCGCGATCCACATGTGGCTCATATTCGGCATAATAAAACTTCTCATTTCTTACTTGATGGTATTCATATGTTGGAATTAGGAAACATCACTTTTAATGAATACCAAAATATATCCGCCTGTCACTGATATATATATCGCCTAATATCTGCCCTTGATTTTGAATATTGAGACCTTAAGCCAATCTTTACTAACTGTAAATTTGTATAAAGGGATATTTTAGTATGCGTTATAGAGCTAAGCAATTGTTCCATGGTTTAGTTAGATTTACTTAAGATGTTTGAAAGCATGTGTGTTTTTGTCACACATTCGAGTAGGTAACTCTGAGAAATCATGTGTAGTCAGTGAGCACATGAGATGGAGTGAGTCAGAGTGTTGGGAAGACATGTTGAACCCCAGGCTGAGTTAATTTCAATTAGCCTTAGTTTGAATCTTTTGTTGCCCCACACGCCATTTAAGTAACTGCTTCCAATTTTGGGCTTGTCACGAAGCTAGCAAGTTTGAACTTTACGATAATGAGCACGGAAACCCTTGGTTGAGTGATGGGCTTGGACGTGTAGGACAGGGGCTCGATCGATTGACTATGATTTTACATTGGTCATGCATTAGCTTGAAAGATTGTAACTAAACCTGAATATGCCCTTGTGGATTCAAGATGGCGATATCCACACCTATTGCATTATTTGCCCAATGTAACTCTCTAATAATAATATCCAAACAATAACTTAACAAATAACAGAAAAATGGTGACGCAATAGATGAAATAAAATGAACTTTTTTTGATACTATGCAATTAGAAGTGTTTACAAATTTATTTGGAACCAATGAGGGACTGGTAAGGTTATCGAGTACTGTCCCAATGCTATCAGGTGGCGCAATAAGTGTTGAAAAATGGAGATAGATTTAAGAATGGGACACAGCGGGACCGCACCTCGGCGGCGTAATTTAACAGTTCCAAGTCGGGAATGTGGTTTTCTTTTAACCGTTCACAGATTTTTTTCTGTGCATGGCGGAAGCCATACCCATCGGTTATTACGTGTACCACCGTACGAGTTGTTCAACCATCCTCTCGTATATAATTCCACCTAGGATTCGAACCCAGGCTGTTAGTGATGGGCAGATCAAAGCGTATTCCTAACGCTTTTACAGACAAAGTCAATCGGGCACGCACTATCGGCATTATTTTGATCGATCTTATTCAAGCAAACATTCGTTCCTTTGGTGTGTCGTTATTTTTCGGCGAAATAATGGGAGAAAAAGTCTTATTTAATCTCAATAACATATTTTATAAATAGCACTAGATTTATTCGGCAATATTCTGTTCACAATTGAATACACTTGGAAGCTGCATTTCAACTATTACTGCTGCACAGAATGTCAAGGAGAAACATCATTCTATTTTTCTTCCGTGTACTTTCTTTTGCTAGTGTCACTGTGTATTTAATATTTTATTTTGCTGTACCGGAACGACGCACAAGGCCGGAGCCATACATTGTGGAACAAATACCTACTTTAGACTACAAGATACCTACCTTGGACTTGATTTCTGACGTATTTAAATACTGTAGTGTGCCATTAATCTTATTCGATACTGATATTATTTCAAATATATTATTCGATCGTCGGAATAATGAGAGTTTTAAATACACAGATGGTTGTATTCTTTGCAAACATAATCCAGATGGCAGAAGCAATTTGAAATTAGCAGTTTTGGAGCGAAAATTTATTCCAGAGGAGAATAACATAATTAACAGTTTACGAAAAAACGGTTTTTCTACCTACTTGTCAGAAAGTCCGGATCGTCGCCAACGTGATTCAAAAGAACCAATAAGAAATATACCAACATATTTATGGCTCGTGAGGAATTACCACGTAACTCGCATCACAATATTACATGAACGACATGGAAATTATTATTGGGCTGGTCCTGTTACGGATTCTGATTGTTTGAATATGATTAGAGAGCTGAAGCCTCAACCACCAGTTATTTGGGAGATATTAAATGATGTGGTTTTTCCAAGGTATTCTCAGGTATATGATCTATCACATAATTTGGATGGGAATTTAACGGAAATGGATAAATATGGGGTTATCTTGCCCAGTAATATAACAAGCTTTCTAGACGAATACAAGAGAGCAAAACTTATTGAATGCGACTACGAGAGAGCAATAAAGTATAGAGACACGTATTGGTTCAACGTTTCTGAAAAGCAAGAAAATTTTATCGCCAATGCCAAAAAGCTAATAGTTAGAACAAAAAAAGTATTAGACGAGGTGAAGGTCCCATTTTGGCTGAGCAGCGGAACTTTGCTAGGGTGGTATAGAGAATGTGATATTATTCCACATACTACTGATGTTGATATAGACATTTGGATTCACGATCATAGTAAAGATATTATTCCTGCAATGCAGCGTGAAGGTTTCATGTTAAAATATGAATTTGGCAAAATACAAGACAGTTATGAATTGTCATTTCTGAATGAAAGGGATTTGAAATTGGATATTTTCTTCATCTATCAAAATTCTGAATATGCGTGGAACACTGGCATGAGAATTAAAGATGGGGCTAAATTTAAATACATACTTCCAAAAGTAACCATGTGTTGGACTGAATTTCTTGAACATATCTTCAGAGTACCTTGTGAATCATTGTCTTATATTGAAGCAGTTTATGGAAAAGATTGGGATAAACCGATCAAAGACTGGGTCTGGTATTCGGCACCACAGAACATGAAAGAGAATGGATTCTGGAACAAGAATGAAAGTAAAGAAATTTTTAAAGAATTCAACAGACCCAGTTGACCGAACTATCGAATTCAAAACCGAATCATTTAAAATTCGAATCTGATTCGAATCATTTTTTCGAATCGGATCGAATCATTAATCCCATGAAAATAACAAATATCGCATTTTACTATTACAATTTGCCTCCTTTGTGAAAATCAAGAAAATTTTTAATTTATAGTTTGATTTCAATTCACACTACATGTCTTAAAGCAACAATTTTCATATTTTAACGACAAAATATAATTGATTTTGGTTAAATTCGACCATATTGGACCATATTCGCCAGGCGGAATAGTCAGATGGTTTAAGAATAGTATTAATAGAGTATTAATTACAAAACACTCCTATGAATATGAGTATATTTCGAACATGCTGGCGTAAAATATTCTGAAAGACAATTTGGTAGTTAGATTCACTTCCTTATTATGTGTCTACTTGGAAATCGTTGTTTCATACGGAGTCACAATTCCTATCAAGTGTATTTGATTGGGATTTTTTGCAGTAAAAGTCAAGATGTTGGAAATAAAAATTCAAAGTACGGAACCGATGTTCGTTACAAAGACCAAATTTATACTGTTTTATATCATCTCATATTGCAATTTTTCGTTTGTTAAAGTCGTTAAAAATCGTATTTTGAACCAAATTCAAAATTTTGATTTACGCGGTCTTGGAAAGGAAAAACTCCGCGAACGTGTTCGCGAAGCGGCGAAGCCAACCAGGCCTACCGCCCTAATATAAAACATAAAATATAGAAGATAAAACGGTCACGAAAATCGGCCTAGAGAAGAAAATGCATTTGCGGGTTTAGTACATAGTTATATAAAAAACAATTAGGCTACTACTTGTGGTTAGCACGAAAGGCAATGCAGTCAAAAGCATATTTAGGCAACATACAAGCTCTTGACCAGCTTTGTAAATGATCTATATCACGAAAAGGTCTGTGTAGATGTTCCATATTTTTAATCAAAGTTTCAAAATTTCTCTGTTCCAGGATTTCAGATGTTCCATCAAAATGCAGCAACAAAAACTTTTTTAGAAATGCTAAAGAAATCTTCGATAGAAGATTTAGTATTGGTGTTGGTGTCTCAAATGGGTCAATGAAGAACCTATGCCGCGCTCTTTTTGCATTTATCCCTTTGTTCTTCGGATATAGACACTTAAAATTGACTTTCTTGACAAGAAATCACAACAGTGACGTCATATTCCAGTCCACATGGTCTGTGTTCGTGCAAGTAGTCAGATTTAGCATTCGGATTTGGGGAATTTATTGAAAAAAATTGCTTATATCTGAATTTGAGGTTTTTGCTGATATTTGATGATTTCAAAAATTTTTCGAACCCCCCTTCGATATTTTTAAGACTGAATATCGTGTCTGATCCAAGTTTGGTCCATACGTATATCCGTGGATAGATCGAAAAGAGTGTAGATATTACAAGATCTATATTTTATGTTTTAAGTCAAAATGACCATGTAGATGAAAACTCTTTGCTCCAGATTTTTATTCCGAGTTTTCGAGTTACCCTGTTCCAGATTTCAGATTTTCCGTCTATTTTCAGCTACAAAAACTCATGTGAACGGACTATGACGTCATCGACTGAAATTCTCAGTCCAGAAAGTCAATTTTAACAGGTGGTATCTAGAGAACGAAGAGCTCAATGCAAAAAGTGTACGACATGTATATCAGAAACATTTACAATATTATATAGATATTCAGTGGAATTTACTTGAAATGACGGATCTCGAGGCACATCACATTTCACTGAAATATGATTGGAACCATTACCATTCATATTTACATATTGCTTCCGATTTGAAAAATTCCTCGTTGTATTCACAATTTCTAAGGATTTAATAAATTAGAATGACTATTTCACTATTAAAAATGCTTCAATGAAACACATTTCTTTACATCGAGCTCGACATTATTTTTCATCCGAAATCACACTTCATTTGTACAAATCTTATTCCACTATGCAAAGGAAATTGTTGTCACAACTGGGACAGTTCTGCAGTTACAGTTCTAAATATTCATGATCGTATTCAACGACGTGGGATCGATATGATTGGTCCAAAACTTTTCTTCAGGTCTGCAAAGCTTGTCGTCGTATCGCCGCAACAGATATTATCATAGATTTTGTTCAAAGAAGCTTTCAGCTCTCCAATGCCAAAAGTTTTTTCCTCGAACTTCTAAACTTTGGAACTCGTGTCAATAAATATCTTTTGGGAATGAAGATTGTTTAGTGAATTTTTCATTCTTGCAGTTATGAGACTCTCTGCACACTAGTGATTTCAAAAAACTTTCATGTTTGATATGAGTCTCGTACAACCTTGGTTTACGCGAATTGTGATTAAAAGTGATAACCCCTCTCCTGCCATCCCTTCACCCCTGTTTCAAAGGAGAATAGTCCGCATAGGGTAATAAAACAATAATGCAATGTGCACTATTCCGATTTGCCATAAATGATTTTCACTGCTCTCCCTTCAATATTTTATTTTTAATATGTGCTTGTGAAAGAGAATATTATGAGCACTAGTGAATACAGACGCGTTGAGATTATCTGATATTTTAACTCGAACTTCTCCAATTCCTAATAATTAGTAAGTTCTACATTTTCTTTTAATTTCGTTCTGACACACTGAGAAATTAAAACTGTATAAAACGTTTGTGGCGGTGGTGAAAATCATGTCTGGAGATATTCTGATTCTTCGGATTAATAATCTACGGCGCAACAAAATCAACGACTTTTCATTTCGGGACGGCGTAAATGTCCTGGTCAACAGTCACGCGAGATGAATTTTATTTTCCAAGTGTACATAAAGTCAGATTGTGACGGCCCCCAAAATGCACTTAACGTCCTTAGCGTTGCATGGAGTAGCTTGATATCATTGCTGTTGGTACATGGCAGCTCGCTGTCTCAGTTGCTGTTGCATGGCAGTTTGATGTCCGCGCGTTGTTGCTGGATGGCAGCGTCTAATGCTATTTTAGTAGTTTTCGCATCAAAATAAAGTAACGTTCCTGATGTTTTTTTGCATCGGAATATAGGTACTTCATATTTATATAGGTACGTCATACGTTATATCTGCTACTGAGTTGCTTGTCTACGTCATCATTTATTAACCATACTGGAATCACAACTAAAAACCACAATATGACCACAGCATAAAAATAAATCGAAGCATTCACACAGGTAGGCCTGTTCAAAAAGCAGAAAAAAATAGACCGAAAACCACTTACAGAAAGCCGTGTTTACCATAGGTTCAAAGCAATGAAGCACAAGGTAAAATTTTACTGTAATTCTCATAAAAGTATGCTGTAGCGAATGTTTAATACTAGAAATTGTGATGTTCTCTAAGCCATGCCTACTTCTTAATTGCAGAAGATTCCTAAAAATATTACTCAATTTATCTTTTTTTTGACAATGAAATATTTGTTAACACGTGTAGCGAGTTATATTATAAAACAAAATATCATGACGATAAACGCCCAGTTGCGGATTCCTGTTTACTTATTTTGTCCCAAAACTAATAGTGACCATCCGTCAAAGAGTCTGCAATTCCTGATTCTGCAATTGATGTCATATTCATTCCTAGGTTTTTATTTGCATGTTTTCTTGATTGTTGTGATATGGATTCAGAAACTGTTTTTGTTGATGTTGGATACGTACTGGAGTTTTGTTGTGCTAAACACAGGTATAAATTTGGCGTCAGTTACTATATTCGAACAAGTGCTCACTCGATCCATACTTCGCAAATATAGCAACTTACATGAAAAGAAATACTCAAAAAATATACGTATACAGTATAAATTATAACAAAATGCTCCAACTTCACCCTTTTTCGACTTTGACAGTTTGATATTCAATATTTGATGCAGCTATTTAAATAAAATGAACTGGAGTATAATAGAAAATTATGAAAATATCAAATTTCTATAATGGGAAAACGGCTAATATAATATTCTCAGTGTCACAATTTTTAATATTTGATTCTAGATTTTGAATATTATTTGAAAATGTTCTCATACTGGGCCAGGCGAATTACGGTTGCCAACTTATGATGACGAAGCGGTGCGGAGCCGTTTATTTGTAAACGAGAAAAAAGAAGAATAAAGACAAATTTTTTGAACTAAGTAAAAAATTACCAAAAGGCAGATATTGTAATTTACCCAAGAAGGACATCTTGCTAGATACAATCCCAAATAACATACGAACTTTTCTGATCACATATACTGGTGAAGTATAATATAACATTGGATTCAATGCACTGTTGATAGGAATCACGAGAAGGCCGACGGGAAGATATGTATCGCTGGGGATGGCAACACCTGCAACAATAAAAAGTAAATTCACGCTGTAACCGCGGTTGTCTTTATAGTTTAAAGTTTAAATGTATTCGACATTCACTATACATATATATGGGGTAGTGTTTCTACATTCCATATAAACGAAATTACTAATATTTTACCACATTGTGCGGTAATGCTATAATTTGATGTCAAATTTTACAACGTAACACTTGGCACATGTATCATGCTTTAACTGTAAGATAAATCAAATTTATACGCAAAAAACGGAATTACTCTTATTCAGATTTCTACTATACCGGATTATTCGGATAAAGGCATCCATTATTGCAATACTGGAATTTTACATATATGAAGACAAACTAGGTAAAAAACTATTCTATTTAGATAAGACATCAACAGATAAAATTCGAAAATTGATAAGATGAAAAATAAAACTTTCAAAATTTAAAACAATAAAAAACTAAAGTGAGAATATGTAGTTCGGTTAAGGTTGTAATGTAGTATAGATAAAAAATAAAAAAAAAATATCTTATCCGAAAGACCCACAAGTTTAGTGAAAACTTGTTCTGCACTTTGTGATTTTATTCTTTGTTGAAATTCACTCCGAGCAAGCCCGGGAGAAGTGTCTAAAAGGAATCAACTAAAGGCCACTCAATGGCAAAGAGCTACTAAAAGATGTAATACTGTCAACTGCACTCCAACGAAAAACATCCCAAATGGAGCTGAAACACCTTGGTAAAGTGCAGTGAGTGGTATCCGCCCTGGGCGACAGTAAAAGCATTTACCACTTCTTCTTTAGTTGGTGTTACCAAAGAAAAAAAGAAGACTATTGTGTACTTAAGCAAGTGATGACAACCTAGTTTTAAGTGAACTAGAATGTATTGCGATATTTCCACAAAACTGGAAATGCTTGAAATTAGAAATATCGTTTAGGAAGTACATATATAGGAGGCAAAAATGAAACTGAACTTTAAGGACAGCGTGTGTGAATATGGAAGATCAAAGATGGTTCCATAATCGCCCAGGATATACATCTGCAATCCACAAGAGCAATTCAGTTGTATTTAATATGTTTTCCGCTGTAGTTACCGTCTCCACATTCATCACTGGCGCACTTGTCGCGTAAGGTAATTTCTTTCGTAAGCTACTCTTAACCTCCGCCAGAAAAATATTTTGAATAAAAAAGTTAATTGTGAGTGCAATATTCAGATCGAGATAAGTGTTGAAGTTGAAGATTGTTTCCGAACAAAGCCATATTAAATTTCTGGCAATTGCCCAACTGTGAAATGATCTGCAAAATCACGCTCACCCGATACTTGAAGAAATCCCATGATACAAACAGGCATCCAACATAAAAAGTCAGTCACTAATATAGGAACAATTTTTTTCTGCATCTCTGAAGCTCTTTTGTCTCTTGTTTTTCCGCTCACAGCAGAATTACTTTGCTTAGTAGCTTCCCTGTTGTATAACAAATACGCCTGTTCACGAGCTAAGTTGAATAATAACTTGGACATTTTATTTTTATTTCGGGGCGGGCGAGAATTGTCATCGGGATTAGCTTGACTGGGTAAGAAGTTTTTCATTGTTGACGTATATTGCATACAACTCGAAGATGACAAAACTTTTAATTAAATACGTCATAATATAAGAATTTGACAATACTTAAACGCACTTTGAAAAGTGTGTAACGTGCTCAGAAAAAGGGAGAGGGGGATTTGAAAATGTTCTCGGTTAGATTATGACGTCATAAGGGGGTCATTGGCAAAAAAAAATTTCCACCGGAAAAATAAGTTTTTTTCTCGCATATTACTCTCAGATACAACGGTGCAAAAATGGTGTGGCAAAATATTTCTGAAAAATAATATTTCAGAGCCTGAAAATTAGCTCAAATAAGCATAATCGCCTATGCGCGACGAAGACGCCAAACAAGTTTTTAAAATGATTCTGAGATTTTTTCGATCACCTTATCATAAAATATCATGTATTTTCCACAAACGTTGCATAGCATTGATCCTCAGCTTTGCACCGGCATTTTTAGTATCAAAATTTTATTAATATCTTATGATCTATGTATAATTTCAGATACACGCTTGACTATTACTTAGGTTAGTTTAAGATATATAGAAAAGGAGATACTTTTCAAGCACAGGGATTTCGTAAAAATGGAGTCATTGGCGCCAATTTCCAATTCTATTACATTTTCTCACTTATTTGGTGGTATTAGTGATTTTAGGTACGTTTTTATTGTAATATGGATGATATTTCTTATCTTGGTAAAAGAAATACAGCTCACTTGTAAATCAGTATGTATCCGATAAAAATAATAAAGAATGCAGTGAAGTTAACAATCAATATTGCGAGTGAGTACTTCCAAGCAGTATCAACGTTTGGATTCGGAAATAAAGTTGGAAGACAAACACTGTGTGTGGAGTAGTATCCAAATTTACGTTCAATTTTGTATCCGTCTTTAAAATTTTGAGATAGAGTTTCCAGCGTAGACCACGACTTCAAATTCCTAGAACAGAGGTATTTGTTCATAAGTACAGGCAATTACATCTGATAACTATGTTAAAAAGGTTCAAGAGTCTTTCCACACACATACACAAATTTATTTCTGTAACGTTTCATCGACTGTTTGCGTGTAGAAAGACTCGTAAAGCTCTCGGCTAATAATTGATATTCTTTCTATAAATAACCTTTGCATACAGCATACGAATCCACTCACACGCAGGCATAGAGGAAGAATAAGTAGTTAATAACACGTAAATCTGACAACGAGAGTCATGGCAATGTATACAAACTCGATTTCATGCGCCATGTCAGTAGTATGGAAACGTTTAGAACTTGCAACATAATACCATTTGTGCAGTCACAAATATTGATGAGGCTGCTTGATATTCCTACCGGGTAAAGCCACTTCAATTAATCCAACCCTCTAGATTATCAGTATAGGATAGCCTGTATTACTGAATTTTAATTAGCCGTAACAAAAAAACATTAGGATAATTTAATATAAACCCGTGCGATAACACACGGAGAGTTGAGGCCGTCACGATAGTCGGTCATGACGTTGTCCAATTGAGGTCTAGCTCCACATAAACACATTCATTGCTATGTGTTTTATTATGACGTTAATATATAAAACACAATGAGTACCATGTAAAAATAGACAAAAACCGTGTCAAAATAGACAAGAACACCTTCCTTACATAGAAATTGACAAGTTTTTTTCGGAAATAGAGAACAACCATTTATTTATATTTCCAAGTTGAGTTTTGTCCACGGTAGCAAAAAGTGGGTGTTGATCAAACCTGAATTAGGAAAAATAATAATGAACTTGATATGTTATGACAAGACCTTGTTTAATTAAGGTGATCCACTCTAATGAGTGACTATGGAAAAAAGGATCCAGAGAATGTTTGAAGAATTTATTTCTATGGCTGTACAGTGAAATTATTTTTTGTTTTTTAGCAGTTATAGAGTAGGGACATGTCTCAGATATCCTGACGGGGGTATAGACAAGACGCTTCGGTAAGTACTAGTCGGTCTGCAACAACAACTTACTAATGGTTTAAGAAAAAACGTGTCCCCGAAACTTCTCTAAAAATTAAAATTATATCACACGGAATGCTGAAGGACCGTAGATTTCATTGTTACGAAGCAATTTTGCTAATCAAAAATCAATATAACGCCACTATTTTGTGCATTTCACGACATTTGCACTGCCCTTCCAAATTGACTTTTTCTGCCCCACTTTCAAAAATTTCCACACATTCACGATGTATTCTCAATATTTCATCCATTTCTAAACATTTTCCATAAAGGGAAGTGGAGAATCTCGTCAAAATCTCGTCGTTTTCGAACACAGGTTGTTTTTCACCAATAATGCGCACTGTTACGTTTCAGTTACGACTTATAAACATATATGCACCAAATATTTTTACTTAACAGTAATGTACTGATACATTTTTGGCCAATAAAACATTTTGTCTCAGTCGTCGGAAACATTGAGAAATATTCGCCGATCTACACGTTTAAGATGTAGTTGACTTAAGGTGGATGAGAATACCTGGAAGTGGGAAGAGACATATACCTATGTGAATCTACAATCGGAACATACCATACACTGTCAATGAAGTAATCTTCTGTTTGTGGTAAAATAGGAACGATAGCGAGACACACAGCTACGCTCCATGACAAAGCTATTAGAATACGTAACGTACGGACCAGAATCTCATCGAACGGTCTGCAAATAAATCCAGTCATAAGCATAACAAAGTCACCAATTGTCTATTACAGGATGTAGTACCGGGGAAACAAACTGAATAGTTTTTTTACGTTCAATTTAAGTTCGGCATCCGAATTGCGTTAAATTTCGAAAAATAGGCTGCATCTAATAAAGTACGTTGCCTTGGGCACGTTATTAATGACACAATCTCGGCAAAAATTTTCTTTTATATAGTTTTTCATCTGTGTAGTTCATTCGTAGGATTTTATGTATAATCCTTATCCTCAAGGAAAATTTATTACAGCGTAGACATTATTCCCTGTTTTCTTTCTAGATACTCTCATGTTATTACCTGTACATATCGGGTTCATTCCTGTTTCATTCATAGAAGTACCCAAACAAATATTCGAACATGAGGGACTTGATATACTGAGTGTGTTTTGAGATATTCCGTGAAAATCGGTACGGCAAGATAGTATGAAAACCATCGAGAAACCAATAAAACAAGGTATTATGTAAGTTAGAAAGCACTAAAAATAGTTGCGCCAGATCGCTTTTATATTTGTCTTCGGAAAGTGAACGCACTGTGTTCTGAAAATACGCTATGGCTGAAATGTATTCAACCTGAAAATTGAATGCAATCGAAATCCAGTGAGCATCAGCAACGAAAACACTGAAGACTCCGAACCAGTCAATAATATGACTCCGAGTGCCGAACAACTTGTTCCGCTTCTCCATTCTCGGTCTTCGCGGCAATATCTCCCTCCCATTATTGTATTTTGAATGCAGATGGAAATCGTATAAATCTCCGAGAAAAAATCAAATACGACTGTTTATTTCTGCCATTTGCAGTATCATTTTCATACGTAGGGTAGTAAAATAGTATTTGAGTCATAGCTTGGTCATATGAGTGTCCTTTAATTTTTAGGATTCGAGATTTTGAAAACATTTTTTTTTTCTCTTCTGCGAGAGCCTTAACCAAATTTACCTGTCGGTTACCCGACTTTGCTCGAATGAAGCTTACAATTTAAGAGGAATACCATGCCCTCCACGTGTATAGAATGCTTAAGCTAGCATTCCCGGATTCACCAGTGCTGAATGTAATTGTTGCATTAGGTGTAGCTGATACAATAATTGAGTAAATGCTGGAGCGTATTAAAGAACAAATAACATTTTATTTGCATTTGCGTATTAATGCTTGCCTGATCACCTATGTCATTCGGCTCTGTTTGGTATGCACATATTTTAACTATCTATGTTTGACGCAGTAGGACTGCTCAAAACCGAATCTTTTGAAAAACAAACACGATTCGTTTTTTTTTACTCGAATCTCTAATTGCAAATCTTTTTTTAATTGAAGTTTAGTTTACTCCAGAAAAATCAAAAAGCAGAACCACAAAATGTTCAAATTTCGTTAAAAGTTTGTGAAAAAGAAACAAGTTTGCTATCAGTTTTTAATTAGCGAAAAGCCGTTGCAAAACGTGGAAACTTCTTATACCTAGACTGCCCATGTTTGCATCCATCACGTTGAAACTTGTGTATATTTGCACTAACATTGAAAGGCTATATCCACGTGACCCAAATAGTCTACGCACAGATATAATTAAAAGTTAAAAAAAAAATCATAGCATCTTACCCCAACCAGCAGATCTGATATAGAAAGGTTACAAACTAAAATTTTATTTTTCATCACGTTTTTCCCTCTACTCTTTCTTTTACTTTTATATTCTCTACGAATGTCTCGGCAGGAAAATACAAGGACAGAGATATTTCCAACAACAGATATTATAGCTGATGTATATGAAAGAGTGAAGAATTTTGTGTTAACACCAGCGGCAACTGCAGATCTCCAACCAAGCAACATACCAACGGTGAATTTCAAAACCCATCAGCGCCGTATCATACTTCGCATAGCGCATTAGCAGTCTATCATTTGCCCATGAACATTTGCATCTGTAAGTTTCCACTAATTCTTCTCACCAAATACATTTCCACCCAGTAGATTTGCACCGAAATATATGTCCACCCGCGTACTTTTGTACTTTAGTACCCATGTATATTTTCATCTATAGATATTTGAACCCGAGTACACTTGCACCCAAGTACGCGGGTGCAAATATACGAAGGTACAAGCGTAAACGGGTGCAAAAGTACGGAGGTGCAAACATATGTTGGTGCAAATGTACAGGGTGCATCGATATTAGGTGCTGTGAATTTGAATGGAGATGATGAATATGCGATCGAATGTGATGGGTGCACGTGTACATAAGTGCAAATTTACGAGTTGCAAATTACACACAGGTGCAAATAATGGGTAGAAACATAAGGGTGCAAATTTTCGAAGGTTCAAAGTTGCGGCCATCATTCGAGTTGTATACTAACGAAATTTAATAGGGCAACACAATATTCTATTTTGAACATTGGTAGTAAATAGGACGTTATAAAGGACATTGAACTACCACGTTTGCGATTTTCTGTTCAAACATTTCTGTTCGATCAATATTTCTTCCCAACATATTCACATATACTCATGCGACCCAGATTCGGACAGCTCTGAAGCGGGAAGTAAGTTAAATCATTTCACCTATTATCCAAGAGCCTGCTACAAACGATCCATCTTTAATCATATGTTGTATATCAGAGAATGCGCTGATGATGCATTCTGGAAGGCATTCATCTCTGCCGTTTTTACAGTCAGCACTCCCGTCACAAGTCTAAAACAATAAAAACCAAGTTCTTCCAAGTTAAAACTTCATCAAATCAGTTTTTTTGGCTATATTTCGTCATCTTTATAAATTTTTATCACGAATATACGCGTAGTTTTTAATCTAATTTCAGAGAATGAAAAATAAACCTGTTTAATGTTGACAAACTTCACATCTCCAGTATCATTACAATAAAAATGTGTTTCTTTACCAAAAAATCAATTCATCGCTGGAGTCGGTACAA
This sequence comes from Styela plicata, assembly GCA_963675895.2. Classification (NCBI taxonomy): domain Eukaryota; kingdom Metazoa; phylum Chordata; class Ascidiacea; order Stolidobranchia; family Styelidae; genus Styela; species Styela plicata. Next base: position 22,855,699 of record OZ023145.1, read on the forward strand.
TCCTGTAAAGAATTTTGTTTTTTTTTAGTGAATAAAACAAACCCAGGAAAAAATTTTGTCAATGACGGGTCAAAGATGGACCGTGTCTCGTCGATGCGATCCATCAGTGACCCATACAAAACAAAACAGGCTGATGCACTTGATTACTAGTTAACTGGGAAGTGGATATACCTTCCTTACTTTCTAGATAACCAAACTTGAACTTTAAACATTAAAAAAACGCTTGACATAAAATGTTACTATTCTTCGGTTCCTACAATATCGTAGAGAAGCAACTCGAAATTATATTACCGTTCCAAAGTGCTTTTTCAAAATTATCAACAAATATCGACTCCACAATACACTAGATCAAAAATGCGTTGGAATCGCCGACTTTTTGTCAGTTATTGATCCGCGCATTTCGACCAAATTTATTATAGTTACCTGTCATATTTGGCCCGTCTGAAATCATGTTTACAATAGAATCGTCCTCCGACAAAAATTTTCTAACTCAATTATTCGAAATGATTTGTTCATTATTGGTGTTGGGCATTCCTAAATTGGTTTGTTTGCGTGGTGACCGTATTGGTAAAAGGTGCCACGAGACGAGAGATTCGTCACGTTAAATTTTCGACCCATTAGTACTCTTCTGTAGTTGACTCAAGTCGGCAGCTTTAAAGTGTAGGTGGCGTTTTGGAGGTGTGCTGTTTTATGTTGGTTATTCGATGTTAGGGAAAGGGTTAAATTTGGTTTAGGTGACTTGTATTTGTAATATGAATCTAAAACATGTCCCTAACTGTCCAGGTTACGTAGTTGCTTAATTCGGTCTAATGTATTCTTTTAGACAGTAGCAAAATGATAGTGACTTTTTCACGTTTGTTTATAGCGCACGATCCATGATTACGCTTGGCGAAACAAGAGCTGTTAGTTGTATTATCGACTATTCTTGCTTTGACCGTGCGGGTTATGTCATATATAGCTGTATTTAACCTATTTATGGGTTAGACTTGATTTCATTTCCATTAGGATATTACCACAGAGTCAGGCATGGTCTGGGCTTGTTTGGCGCTTGACCGTTTGTAGCGGTTTTGTGGCTGTCATGCTTGGCCCTTGGGTAGCGCTCCGGCCCGGTAGACCGTGTGAGCACGTTATACGATTGTTTCTTTTTCAGACAATTTAATCTATAGTGTGCTCTCACAATTAATTCAAAATCGCACTCAAGCACGCAGAGTGGGCGTGAAAGAACCAAGAGTGTAATTTGCGTCCAGGCATACCAATATTCATACGCTGCATCAAAGGTTGTCGCAATTTATCCTTGCGTTCACCATAACATAACTTGTGTGGGCGCAACTTTGAGGTTCGTAGTCGAAGAATTTGCTGCAATTGTATTCTCTCATGTTTGCTGTTTATTTCAACTCATGCTGCAAGTTATAAAACATTTTCTGGCACATACCAGTGTTCTGTTGTTTTCAATATAAACTTTTAAACCACTGGTTTTGTGAGGTGTGTCCGTATTGTGTACGCATATTGAATTCAGAAGAATAGAGCACCAGGAAATAGGCGCGTATCGCTTATTTCAGCAAAGAATTCAGGCCACCATTAGATAAAACGTCAGTGGGCGGTTTGGATCTTACATACCTTTTGTAAATTGCAGACTGCATTTTCGTCGATGTGTATCGGTGATTCTCCTATGCAATAAAATCTGAAGCAAAAAGCGTGAAATATCTTCTTTCAGGGTTGTTCATGAGTGCAATCATGGGACACGAGGTAAGATTTTTTAAAATTCAACTGTTTGTAGTGGGAATAAGGTTCGTTCTCAATCATTCAATTATCAAGAATTATGCAATTCTCGCACGCAAAATTTGTCTCATTCACTGTACGCTAACTTCTAAATTAATATAAATTTCGTCTCTCAGTGATTAGTCAAGATTTGGGAGGAACGTGAAAGCCGTCCACGTCGAAATTTGAAGCACAGATTATATCAGTCGGAGATCGGCCACGTCATAAACTATTGCTGCACTTCCATATCTAATGCAATAAACTTGGATAAATTTCTACCACACTCTGTCTGCTGTTGTATTGAAAGGCTGAAAAAATTTGAAACTGCGCACAAATATTTAGTGGGCTTAATTAGCATTTTTTTTCATAGTCATTCGTTACTTTGTTGAATCCTATATCGAGATTTCACTTTGTCAGTAAAAATTGAAAAAAATCTATTTGAGATATGAATTATTTACCTAAGTTAAACTTGAAATAAAAAAATGGAACAGTCAAGCAAGAACAATAATTGTACAAGTATACTAGTACAAGTTTACACTCGGCAGCAAAATGAAACGCATCGAGTACTGTATTAATCATGGAAAGGAATAGTTGAGTTTTGCCATGTATTTTAATGGAGTTCAACTTTAAAATCTGACAACTGACAGCCTACCTATGAGGACAAGACATTTCCTCTTCCCCATCATCGCAGTCCTGCGCACCATCGCATATTGCGCTGGAATCTATCATGGATGAATTAGTGCATACATACTCGGAACTGCAAAAAAATCATTTTACTTCTTAGAGAAATTGTTTTAACAGTAGGACTGATATTTCCGATGTCAGAAAAAACATTAAAAACATTCTATTCCGACATTACACTAATCTGTACATACAATTCAGTCATCTTTTTACAAAAATCCGCTGCTTTACCACATTGTGCACATTCTTCTTCATACGCGGAAGCACATTCTATCTTACCATCACATTTAGTTGCCCACTTTTCTGAAATCAAAATGTATAATTCTGTACGAACGCTCAGAGGTTCAATTTCAATCTAACATTTTGTTGTCTGTGACGTGTTTAACAACCAGCTATGATGACGTAGATGTAGAAATACGCACACTGGCGCATAAACACGATCATCAAAACTTCCTACTTTCCACGCAAGGCGTACGGTGGCTCCTGTAACTACCAACCAGGTCCAGTCACAAGAAAATCAGCAAGATCGATTGAGCAAAACATATTAGGAATGGTATCTGTACGAGAAGTCGTATTCTCGGCTTTCCCTCTCCACAGGACAAAAATTAAATCCCATCCCTATCCTATAACCTGCGCCATAGAACGTGACAAAGAGGAATCACATAGAAAAATAATTATCATTGCCCAGGATACACCAGGCCTGGGCTGCACCTACTAGACTATTTAATATTTTAAATATTTTTTGTGAAGGTTGCTATTGTTTTAAATGGATAGATGTCATAGATTATCACGATCAGGGGGGATGCTGAAAGCAAGAGGGTGGCGATGAAAATTCATTGCTCCGCTCATGAACATTCATCATGCTTCTCTGTAAATCTCGTAGGCTTATGAATTTTGGGCATTCTACTTACCTTGATGGCTACATCTATATTCACACTTGTCGCTGTCTGGCGTAAAATCGTTTCCATCTGCAGAATTGAAAGCACTGGTCCGTTGTGGTACATATGAGTTTTGATGAAAATTATTTTTATTTACAACTCAGAAATCCAGACAAAGAATAAAATACTTTCGCGCTGTCCATTTATTTTTGTCATTTTAGTCACTGAACACTGGCGGAAGACTTTTTGGCAATTTTATCCCTCCATAATAATTCCTGTACCATCAATTATTTCCAAATATAATGGAACATCGGCTCTCCAAAATATCGCAACTAATTTTGTCTGACTTGGTTAACACAGCAAAATGTCTTTTGGTACAAACGCAGTGTGGAAAACCAGAAAAAGATTATTAAAGATTTTACCTGACAAAATACAGTTTAACTGTGCTGGACAATCAGTTTCATCAAATGACTCGACACACTCGGATCTGCAATGATTTTTCTTTAAATTAATTATCTAAGAATGGTAGCGACAACAGTACAAAAAAAAGGATTCTGTAGCCAGTCACTTGGAACTGAGTGAATAAACTTGAGATTTCGTGAAATAGCGGTTATCCAAGGTTTAATATACTAAATGGCACGCTATATTAAACATCAAATACACTCGTGTATTTCTCAAGTGCGGTTCAAGAGACTGTTAAAAGGTTCTGAACAGAACATAACTAAAGCTTAAAATATAATCAGTTTAGAATCCAAATAAAAAAAAAATCTATAAACCCTATTACTTTGTTTGTTCCTAACAATAGAGTTGCAGCTTTGAACCCTGATACATACTTCCCATCACACGCTGAAAAAGTAGTGAGTTTTTGCGTTGAATTTGTTTTGCAATAAAGTTTTGGTTCCACCGATTTTTCATCGCCTGCAAAACAAAAGCAATGAAATATGGTCATGGACAACGTGAGAAATGCGAATTACAGGTATCTATACCTATAACTCGCTGTAGCGATTCGCACGTGCTCAAAAAATATCAGACCAAACATTTTTTTCCACATCTGATAACACGTAAAAATATTAGCGTTATGTATACTCTCAATGAAATGCGCCTTAACGCCTCATAAAGGAAATCATTTTCTATGTCAAATCAGTCTTAACTCAGCGCTGAAAACATTCTATTATTCACTTATCTTCGAGTCTCCGTATTTTTCTATTTTCGTTGATAAGTTGGAACCTCCCCATTTGCGAAACAAAGATGATAAGCGACATGACTCGAGCACGCGAGCTTAATCAACTCACTCCATATCACTTGATTACAAATTTCTGGAATCTCTCTTTTCCCACAAATACATTCATCCGAACCATCTGGACAATGAATAACGCCGTCGCAGAGTTTGGCACGAGGAACAACAACGGCAGGATGAAGAAAACAACGAAAGCACTTCTCATCCAGATATTCTGTAAATCAATCACTGACGTGAATGTAGGACATGCATAATCAAAGGTGGACTTTCAAATTTGTAAATATTGAGTTCATTCGACTATTAATTCCACGTTTCCCAAGGCCAAGACCTATTACCATTTTAAGGCTACAAGCTGTAGCAGTTCTGCGCTTCCGTAGTGTAATTCCGCACTTTAGTTTTTTTTTATAATTATGATAAATTTAAGCATGCATCTCATTTTTTTAAATTGGCAAAAGGTTGATCGACTTACCCTTATCCCCATTGTCCCTACAAAAGCATTCATCAACTCCTGCAATTAAGCCGAAAAAAGGTAAATTTTACAAGAATACAATTTAAAATTATTTATTCCACTACAATTTACACCATACATTATAATATATACTGGTAGTAGAGATGAGAAAAATTGAATCGTATCGAATTCAACTCTGATTTGTTAATTCTATGTCAACTGCACCCAACCCAGGGTGTAATACCTTGAGTAGGCTAAGCCGAACAGGAAAAGATCATATCTTTCCAGCAATTGTAACCATCTCCGTCTATAAGTGGCCGCCGTTACTGGGTCTTGGGACAGGGTGATTCACTCTAAGTGGTTATAAAGAAAAATGTTTCGACGATTTGTTTGAAATATCAAAATGAAGAAATCCACAGAAACGAATTTATAGAAAATGATAAAAACAAATTCTGTAAGACACAATAAACACCGATGTCTAAGAAAACATTTTGAAAGCAAAGTATTGGCTACTAAGGGAGTTTCACTAAATCTAATTGCCCGGACCCAACTCTAAAGGGTAGTTGGATAAAAAGTCTGCTGTTGTACACAATAAACCATAACACAATGAGATTTAACTTTAACAAAGAATAGCATGTAATATTAGCATCGTTATTACTGGGTTAAACTACAAGTATAATTAATTGACATTTAAAATTCATTTTATTTGTAACTAAATAACCAAAAGTAAATATATATAAGCCATGGATGGACCGCGTCTCATTTGAGCGCCATGGATGGACCGCGTCTCATTTGAGCGATGCATCATTGACTCATACTTAGTAAAACGAGTATTGTTTTTCTGATGCGGAATCTTGTCGTATTTAAAAGACTTGGCAATGCGTGAGTCGTTCATTCCCTATACGAAGTAATTTTTATTCCATGATTTTTAATATTCTTTTTTTATTATTCCAATTGAATCCTCACCCTCGTGACAGTGGACACGTTGATCACATATGTATTTGGACGGTATAAGACATTTTTTGTCCAATTGCATGATGTCCGTTCCATCACAAATTCTTCCATTTAAAACATTTTGATAATTTTTTTCTTCATCGCTGTGGTCTCTGGAAAATTCCGTATTATCAGTCAAATTATGAAAACCTTCTTTAATGAGTTTCGAATTCCACTAGTGTTAATTTTGTAGATAGTGGCGTGTTTGTATATATTGTGCGTGTTAATTTGAAGGTGTGCGTTTCGCATTTTAAACCATATTGATTTTGCTTGTTTTCCTGATTTTCCCCTGCGTTTGTTTACCAGTGCTCCTTTTTTTATATATATATTTATATATCTTTTATTATATATTCCTGGGGCATCTAAAAATATAAGGCTAAAAGTTCAAAAGGAAAAAGATAAGAAAAAGCTTAGCGTCTAAACTGATTGACGTGGTAGTGCCAGAAACTTTTGTACACGTAACGGTGGGATAAGCCGACTCCACTCGTGATCTGGTGTATCAAGTAAATCATATGATTATGAGTGGGATAATTCTCATATATTTCAAAAGGTTTTCTTGCAGTACTTACTTTCCAGACTTGTTAAATTAGTTGTCCTGGATATGGAATGGTATTTTATTCCATTCATGGCAAACCTATTTTAGGTTGTGTCATAGTTAGTCATAGTCAGTCTGTTGCAGCTGAGCAGTATCGGATTAAGTTAACAAGTGACGCTTTGATCAATGGACTTCCTACTCCTTTTATTCTATTCGATGATACGGGTCTTGCAGTTGCAGTTACATAGCCAAGGTTTCGAACAAATAGTCTTCTTTTGACAAATGACTCTACTGGTTGTGAAATGGATGATGGTGGGATGACTGCTGCGCAAGTTGAAAAAAACTTCCCAGTAACAATAAATGCTTGTTGCCGCCTCACAACCCTGTTTATCCACTCCTGTAGCTCATATTGGTTAGCTTAGAGCAGCTTTAACAGGAGTAACTATTAATACGAATTTTTTGCAGGGGATCTTGTTAAATTAATTACTCGATGATAAATTAACAGGACTTCTTGACTTTCTTCTTGACAGTTCTTCTTGACAAAAAAACACTTCTAAGATATCTCTGCCATCAACAGCCAATATTGAACATCCTCATTTACTCACTTAACTAATAAGTTGAGGCCTTCTCGTCAATTTAAGAAGGATCGTTTGCTTTTTATATGAAATGAAGTGCAACAACTTTTGGAGTATGGGTCCATCGACCTGCTGAAACTCCATGGCGAGCGCAAGTATTTGTAACAAATAATGAATGGAACAGGAAAAGAATGGTTATTGAGTATTCGACGACAGTCAACAAATACACACAGCTTGACAGATTCCCTCTTTCTAGAATTGATAAACTTGTGCATGATATATCAAAGTTTCCAATACACTGTATTGCGATTAGTGTATACCACTATTCTTGCCAAAGAAGCTCATATTTTTACTGGATCTGAAGCTGATGGCAAATTATATCAATTTCGTCGAGTTCCATTCGGAATAACGAATGGAGTTTGCTTCACAGAAAACCAGTTCTGCAATTGCAAAATACAATTTCGAAGGAGTTTTTATGTACGTGGGCAATATACCTGTTTGTGGAAAGGATGATTCTGATTATTATAAATACTTGAATTCTTCATTAGAAGCCCCCGAAATAAAGAATTTCACTTTTAATAAAGAAAATGCTGTCTTAAAAGTGCCAGGAATAAATTTGATTAGCTACAGAGTGTCTCACGGCTAAACCCATCCTAATCCAGAAAGACTTCGACCCATTATTGAATTACTAATGCTATGACAAGTTGAATTTAAAAAAAAAGAGTTAAAACGCTGTGGACTATTTGAATACTATACTATGCAAAATGGATTCGTGATTTTTCAAATAAAATTGCTTTATTAACCAAGGATTGCCGTTGACGTCGGTTGCTTTAAATCCATCGCTTATGATGAACCTTTCACCGTAGAAACGGATGCATCCGATGTGGCAATTGCTGCCATGTTGAGCTAAAAAGCGTGTCAAATTGCTTTTCGATTACGAACTTTGAGAAATACCAAAAAAACGATATCCCTCCCACAATTGAATAGGAAAATGGCAATAATTGAATCTACACGAAAGTATGACCATAACATAAATGAGCGGCAGTTCAGATTGCCGACTTATCAGATAGCTATCTCTTTTATATTTGATCCGTCCAGAAGAAGCAAAATCAAGAACAATAAATTTTGGTTTTGGCGAACAGAACTGTGATCATTCTTCAAAATAATAAACATAAACCAGGTCTGGAAAACACTGCTACTGATGCGCTTTCATAGGTATGTGCTATATCAAATATATTTATAGAGAATAAGAACACTCAAAAGGTAACTGTGTTAAACGACTTTGCCATTTTCCCTGCAAGAAGTTCAAAATAAATGCTCAATACGTAAAATAAGTTCAGTAGTAAACCTCACCTTTTTAAACCAGGTTACAAACTAATCGAATCAATTTCTTCTTGGGAAATACTCAGCATTGACTTTAAAAGGCCCATTGAAAGGATCACGGCCTTATTTGTTAATTATAATAGACAAATGAGTCGAACCTTTTTGCATTTCTATGTGCTGGCATGAAGAGCAGCAGAGTAATTAGGAGCCTTTCTACCTAATTCTCCTTATTTGGTTTTCCGAGCTTTGTCCACTCAAATAGAGTGTGTTCATTCTCGTCTTAAGAATTTAACATGTCTGCATTTTTGTGGTATTGGAACTAGTCGCGAACTAATCAGACGGTTTGGTGAACTGTGATATTAATGTTCCGGGGATAAAGATTCGAGTGATTAACAATGAGAACATATTTTACACGGTGGAGCGCGATCATTATTATGTACTTCAGTTAATGTTCCTCCCTGAATTGTTTTTTCAAATTTCTTAGAAAATCCATGTCTGGAAAGGCCATGCCATCATGGTTAGTTACACCTGGGCCAGCCTTGCTTCAAAAATTTGTTAGAAACAAGGGAGAAGAGCTGCGTCAAGAAGTTGCCTTATTGTATACAAATCCATATTTTGCCTAAATTAAACACACTGATTGTCAAGAATCAACAGTGTCGACCAGGAATCTAGTACCTATAGTCTGACGAAGTCATTCAACCGATGGAGTCCAATTACGAGGTGACGAAAAAAGGGGATAAAGATTCTTTCAAAACTCAACGAAACAACATAAAATGAAAAAGTTATAAATCCTGCCCCAAGTTCTTCTACCAGATCAACCAGAATAAAAAGACCTTCTGTTTCAATGAAATTGGTCAAGACTGCGGTATAGTTTATAAAGAGGGACTATGTTAACTTATTTGTCAAATTGAATATTGGGAAAACTGTGGCATAATTCAAGAAGAGAATAAAGTGATAAATCTCAGAATGTTTTCTACTGTACTTAGTTCCAGTCTTGTTAATGAGTTCAAATTAGGTTGTCCTAAATAAGGAGCGACATTTATGCCATTTCTGACAGAACTGTTTCAGGCTACATCATACTTCATCTGCGCTCTGCTTAACTTATCAAGGTTCATTCTACTTTACTTGCTGGTTTAGGTGCTGTCTAGATTTAAGTGAAATATCTGAAACTGTCGGAAGTGTTTCTTGAAGTGTTCATAAGCCATTGGTCATGACAGTAGATAGATATTTATGTCAGCGCGGAAATTCTATTCGGGTATTTCGCACATTTTGCGCATGTACTTTTTTAACAGGGAAGGGCTCACAAATTTTTGCGAAGTCATATGATGGACAACAAATACACTTGGAATTTACCATAAAAACTCACGTACAAGCAGTCCGATGTTCCATCACAAAAATTAATAAATGGAATACACGCAGATCCATCATAACAGTCAAACTCTTCAATGTTGCACTTTGGATCTGAATAGAAATATATTAAATCATTCACCAAACAAATACGAAAACAGCATTTATCATCAATCACATGTTCACCGAAATCTGCAGCAAAATATCTGCCGAATCATATCTACTGTCGCTATTGAAGGTGTGGAACTACCTATGATTATTGATTCCAGGGCAAGTTGTTATCGACCGTAAAACATGAGAATATTTGAAGCGAAATAAACAGAGATGAATTTACAAAAATATTTTTGCATATGGCGATGACAACCCACTAGATGTTGCTGGGGTATTTCAAGTCAATATTTCTGTAATAAGGGGTGCTAGTATTTCTGTTGATTTTATCGTTGTAGAGAATGCTGGCCAGCCTTTGTTCCGTAAACAGGCTTCTGAAAATTTGAGTGTATTGAAAATTGGTTTGAATGTTAATTCCATGGGTCAAGATTATATATATACTACGTATATATCTGAAATGTATCAGAGGGCTTTGATAAACATGAAGATTTACAATTACTTATTTATGGAAAGTGTAAAACCTGTTACACAAACATTTCTTGGAACTCCCTATAACCTGAAAGACCAAGCGTACTGTCTGATTCCCCAACAGTTTGATTAAAACAGTACACCAAGTGAGTGCCAAGCTCGACGAGCTAGAGAAATTGGACATCTTTGAAAACGTAGAAGGTCCTACTCCTTAGGTGTCTCCGGCATCTATCATGAGGAAAAGATATTCAATTCCCACAGTTGATGAAATTTTAAAAATTAGACATAAAATGGGCGTGTCGTCAAATTGATTGCATCCAAAATCTAGGGGAATTACGCCATATGCTACATACCAAGGGCAGTATTATTATAAAAGTCTTTTATTTGGCATTTCTTCGGCACCTGAACGGTATCAGAGAATGCTGCAACATGATGCCATATAACTACATAGTTAAGCATATACCAGGTCAGAAGAATATTGCTGATACATTGCCACATCTTGTTAAAGATGACAGAACAGAAATGTATTGCTGTCACAAATGGTGGAAGAGCAAGTGAAGTTTATTGCTGTAGAATCAACCCCAAAAGCAGTGACAACTCGTGAAAGAGAAAGATCATCATGTGAAGACAAAGAGTTGACCTAGAAAAGGAGAGTTTACAGAAAGAGATCGGGCCAAAAGGGATATTGACCAGATATTTACGAGTGCAACAAGAACCAAGTGGTATTGGGAAACTACTTTTCGGACTAACTTGAATTGTCATTCCTTTAAAATAACGAAATAGAGTTTTATCAATATGTCACGAAAGTCATCCAGGAATAGTTGCTTTGAAGCGAATCAAAATGGTCAAAAAGGCTATTGACGAACTATTTACGAGTGCAACAAGGACACGTGTTATTAGAATCTGAAAAAAAATGAAATTTAGCACGGGAGAACTATTCCTTATTATCCATCTGCAAATGTTGAAATTGAACACCAGAATAGATCATTGCTGAAAATGCTTAGAATTGCAAAATAGGGGAAAAATTAGAGAGAAGAATAGAATATATATTTTCTGATGTATAGAACCTCAATACATGTTACAACTGGTGTCTCGCCAGCTGAATTGATGTTCAGGCGTGAACTTCGTACAAAACCGCCAGCAATCCAAGAATCTCTATATATTTCCTATATATAATCAGGTAATTAGAGATCGCGATTCTGAAATAAAAAGAAGAGGAAAGCTGTATGATGATCAAAAAAGTGAAAACTCGCGGAAATGATATTGAAGAATGGGATAAAGTTTAGTTTAGAAGCTGAAAACAAATTGTCTCCTAATTTTAAATGGGATCCCTCTATTGTTGAAAATAAATTATGCGATTGCGGTGTTGTAGGGGTGATTCTACAAGAAAGATATCACACTTATTAAGAATTTTTATGAAACAATGCCAATAATAGGTTACGCTAATTTCGATGTGATTTTTTTATATTGAAATTTGCTCAGAGCAAGGCTGTAGAAGAGAAATCATACTTGAAAAGTTTCCCGAAGCCACTAAAGTGCAAAGAGCTATATGAAATACAGGAAAAGAGACTAAGAAACCCAATCCTTCACAAATGTCTATTGACGCGGGTGAATAGAAGAGCAGCGAAAATGCAAGGGATTTAGATATCCTTGGAATGAAATTCCTACATAAAATTGTTTGTGACATTGTGGAACCTCAACAGTGAATAGGTGTGAATTGGTAGCCAATCGAGTGGACCAGTTGAAAATTTTTTTCGGGGGAACGAGTGCAGAAATCTCTCAAAACCGTTATAATAATACCTATCAAGTGATGCAACATTGCGACCATGTGACAAGGTTTGCAAACCGGAAGAAAGTTTAGAGCTAATCACAACACACAATTGGACCGCAGCTTGAAGCGCACATTCTATCAGTAATTCAGGCTCAACAAAAATGTTTATACAATAACTTTGTTCACTGGGAAAACATATTAGAGGCATCGTTAGTTTTTCCGTATATTTCTAAGCCAAAGTCAATTTCTCCTTTGCATTTGGTCGATTTCTAAATAAATTATGATTACAGGGATAAAATGTAATAAATGATCGATCAAAGTAAATTATGTACAATGCATTGTGTGAGGATGTTTAATAGCTTGATTGCGTTATTAGATAGATTATTGCCCCACTGTCACAGACCCGTCCATACCGAAGCGTGGTACTGGCGCGACGCTTTAAATGAGTGCGATCGACTTGTGTCGCGTGCGAGTGTTAAACGAACCCTCGTTTTCTTTCGCGCCTGTGTTTTTCTTCCTTGTATCATCGCTTAGAGATTAATTGCTAGAAGTGCGTATGGATTTGTGTGAATATGAAGCAGTAAACGTATATGACGTGAGGCGCGATGGCCTAGTGGTTAAACATGTTGGCATCGCAGGTTGAAGACCTCGGGTTCGAGCCCCGGCGATCATCGCTTAGAGGGTGTATTAACTTGGGTAGGCTAAGCCGAACAGGTATGATATCTTTCCAATAATTGTAACCTTGTCCGTCTACAAGTGGCCGCTGTTACAGGGCCTTGGACAGGGTGATCCACTCTAAGAAGTGGCTATAAAAAAAAAAAAAAAAAAAAAATTCCTATAACGTCAAATATGTTGAGAATAATAAAGAATCTCGGATAATACTGTTCTAAAACTGCCCTAATATCCCCGATCAGTAACAACAAGTTGGGTAACTTTGATCAAAATAAAATTTCAAGCTCAGTGCTTGAATATTTTGAATTTAGTCAAGTTAGTTTATTATATTTCACAACTTCCTTTTCAATTCACCCTATTTCAGAGGGGTGGTTCTCATAATCTTGAAGTTTTAAAATATTGCGCAATATAGCCTAACGTTAGAATTATAAAAATAATTCTCTTTTCGATGGTGTAAAATATCAGGGAGGACATAATGAAATAAAAAATATCAAAACTTGCGCACAGACAGCAAGCCAAAATTTTTCGGCACTTTTGTTACAAAAAATACACCATTTTGAAAACAAACACTCTTAAAACTCTATATATTACGTTATTGCACGCCAAATGCGCGCAAAAATTTGGCTTATTTTGTTGATATTTGATGATATTTCACTGCAATTTAAAAAAAAAGTGGTTCGATTCTGTTTGGGATGTCTTCCGCTTGGATTGCAGTTGCTGGAACTACATCTTGTATTAACCCCTCTTCTAAGTGGTCGTTAGATGTCCTTTTTAGGTGCTGGCTGCGGCCTTGCTTACAGTGATTTTAAAAAAAGTCGCCCACTTTTATCAGGGAATCAGGACAGTTGTTATGTGCATGAAACCCGACATACATAGACTTAGGACTAGATTGTTAGGCCCAGGTTTTTTCACACATTAAAAGAGTAACCTATGGTGAATGGTTTATGATCAAATGCCAATGTGGATTTTCTATCCACTGTTTGCCTCCTAATGCTACAATCCAACGTTTCCTACGTTGTACATTCTTGATTTAAACGTGTAAAATTGAATACCACCACGCTGGAACAATATATAACTGTACAGTAACTTTTCCTCGTTGCAATATTACACAGTATACAATAAGCACGTACACGCAAAGAAATACTCCCGCAGTACAGCGGGGCGATGACAAGCAATAGAGTAGTCAGCAACAGACGTTTGTTATGGCACTCGAAGAAATGGTCACGTGACCTACGCACCATGTCCATTGGTATTTTTCTTCGTGCCACTTCACTGATTTTTACACATCCTCTGGTGAGTTAGGGCGTCAATCACGTTCGTCCTTACGGGATGTGTAGTGAATCATGGTCAAAAATCAACTTTGGTCTCTATCTCGTCCTTTATCTTCCCCTCCGGGGTTAAGGTATAATATAATACCCTATAGATGTTTCCATAATATCAAATTACAAAATTGTCCTACTTTGTTCTATGATGCGGCCCCAAATGGTTTATAAGGCCTTCTATAATAGGGCATCTTTACAAAGTTTCAACAATACGAATTATTCTTAATAGTCGCAGAGTTAGTAGACGACGCCCCTTACTAGTTGGCAAGAACGTTTTACAATGTCACCCTTCGATTGCAAGGTATATCATCCTACACAATACTGCGCATTAAACAATACCGTCTACGCATTATTTTCTACCAAACAATAAATCGTTTCATACAAGACTAAAGCATTATGCTACAGCGTATTCACACAAACCTTTCACAGCGAATTGCGTTCATACTTTTAGCATTTAACTTAGTTCACGTAAAACCTCGGCAGATTCGCCGATAAGCGAGATTTATTCATTTGTAACATGCGGCAACCACACATGCGAGGATTATTCGCACACATTAATCTGCAGTTCTTATAAATTGGATCGGCTTAAACGTAATTCCGAACATCTATCTTGGCCCATTTAAACACAAACTGCGACATGTAAAATTTCTACGTATTCTCTACGCTGCAGTAAAACACGTTGTTTAAACTGCCAAAAAAAATATCGGGATCAATCTAGTTCCGAGGCCTTTAACGCGAATTCCACCAGCCCACAGAAACCCAAAATTATACTAGAAAGTTCCCGCAGTTATTACGTAGTTTAAAAAGAATTTTCACTGCTTTGAAATCAGCTAACCTTTAACTTTATCGAACCCTAAAACATTTATTTCCAAAAAATTTTAGGGGACTACCCCTAAAAACTTTTAGGGATTTTAGGGGACTACCCCTATTGTACCACATGGGCTGCTCGTATTGTATCCTTAATCATGGGTCAATGATAAAAGTGAGTCACAATAGCATTGTGACCGAGGAAGTGCTCTAACAATAAAATTTTCCAAACGAGACAACGAACATTCCAGAATTACACCCTACCAAAAGCCCAAAGCTACCCAAACACCGCCAGATTGAATCCACTTGAGATTGTTCTATTTTTATCTTACCACTAAACTAGATGCTCGAATAATTGACCACAATCTTTTTGTTCTTACCTTTGTTACAAATCACTGCGCTCTTGTGACCCTGGTCGTATGGAAGCATGCAAATATATTCCTGTCTTCGACACGGAATTCCGGTTTGATTCAAAGCTACATTACGATACCTTTGATCGCTCTTGTCCCTTCAATCAGAAAGTAAGGAATTAATCTTAGAGAATCAGATTCCTCCTCCACTAAGGCACGATAAACCAAGAACGTGATAATATGTGTGTGAAATGCAATGAAGCAATTTATGAAAAAAGGGTGGCTGTTATCCTTACTGTTCATGAACACGTTGCTGTAAATCAGGAAAATATTTATAACTTACCACGACGCTCTTGCGTGTGTGATTTGGTAATTACGTTAGTAATCTTAGCAACAAGAACAACACAAATACACAAGAGCAAACTCAATACAAATATATTACCTGCAATTACTTAACATGGAACAATAAAATGACGCAGGCAGACAACCCGATCCGTCCACACACGTGAACTCATCGTTGCTGCAAATGGTATCTGAAAATAAATAGGAAATCAGCACATTCTCGTAATGATTATATCGAATAACATTTCGAAATATGGTCGACGTTAATGTTGTCGGAGATTTTGGCCTTGGTCCATCATCATTTCCCCTTTCTATAATGAGCAACAAATATGAAATGAAACGAAACGAATAATAGATTAAATTGAACTATAGGTATAATTTAAATCTTTTCTGCGGTATAAAATTACACAAAAATGACGATATTAATACTTTTAGTACAAACTGAAGTCATTTTGTGACTCTGTTCTTCCGGAAGCATGCAGATGGATTGGTATCGGCGACATGGTTTTCCTTTTTGATTGATACCATAATCTTGACGAACTTCATCACTGCCATCCCTAGAGTAGTATATAGCCGCGTGATTGATCTACTCGGGAAGTTGTAAGAACATAATTAGCATCAAAGCACTAGTATATTGAAAATCTTGAAGGGCTGAACTTTGTCGTTTGTTAAGTAACTTCAATAATGGCTGTGGAGATTCTTAGAAGTTCAACGACGTATTTGAATTGTAGTCTGTGGACTGAAAAGCGGGCATCTTAAGGCATTAATGCACAAAGTGATAAGCGTCGTAAAGTGCTAGTGTAAAATAACGCTACAAGCGGAAAACATTTAGTTGCACGATACCTCGGCTCAGGATCTTAAAGAAAAAGAGACACGTGATTGTCAATTCTTTCTTCCCATACATAACTCATTCCCATTTTTTAAGTCCGTCAGGTGAAGGTGTTGACTGCGGTACAACAAAGCGAACAAGCGTTTGCGCGACCCAAACAGGTTGGGAAATGTCTAATCCAGATAGGCTTGCTTGGTTGATTCAAGTCTTTTTAATTCATTGCTACTCTGTCACAAACGAAGTTATAGGCTTAGTTCCGGCAGCGTGATCAAACCCCGTTCTCAAACGCCAAAACATGAAATGTAATAAACTAATTCACACAGTTGTAGTCTACGAAGATTTGAATCTCAATCCTCCTTAAAAATTAAATGACTCACAAACACTCCGCCACATCATTGCAGAACGAACCTGACGGAATGCATCGAGATCCATCGGTACAGGCAAATTCAAATGCAGAGCATTCTGGGTCTGAACACAACAATTGAAGCAAATAAATAAGATATTTACAAAATACGTTTCGGCATCGCAGGGGTTTTTGCGTTATTTAGTTACTTGTTTTAAGTAACTTACGGGGGGTTTTTAAAATGTTTTGCGTTCGAATTAGGATGTTATATTGAACATCGTAAGCAAGAGCTTTTTATTGAAATATATTTCATTTATATCGCGAATGGGAAGGAAAGGGGAGCTCGCACCAGAGGTTCGAAAAGATGACCATGCTTCTAAAACAATCCAATATGAGATTGATATGAAATCCCAACACTCACTGATAAAAATTTATGAAAGTATAAATATGCAAATATACTAAAAAGCTAATGTTTGCCTCCACAAATGTCCGACTGTTTGTTTGTTTCATTTTCTGGGAGCATACAAATTTTTGAGCTGTACTTTCTTCGGCAAGGAATTCCAGGCTGAATCATACTTGCATTGCGTAGAATTTCATCACTTCCGTCCCTGAAACATCGCATTGTTATTTGAATCTTGTATTTTAAGTTTCGGTTGCTTCGGCAAACTCAGCAAAAATAAGAAAATGTTGGACTATCCCAAAACACTAATAGAACATTTTTCTGATTGCGCCACGGCAAAAATTATGGGCTCGCCCTAAACACCATTACTCCGGAAATTTCTAAACCCATTGAGGGAATTGGATTTCGTGGTTTATTACGGAAAATACAATGGGGTGGCATTTAATTCGAAACAAATGTCAGTAACCACGGAATTGTTATTATCCAACCGCGATGGTACCACCGTATATGACTAACACCCAAAAACTTATTTCATTTCACAGTGTGTATCTCAACAGTCGATTCCTGTTCCAACTTTGTCCTCGATTTTTATCAATGATAGATAAGATATTTTGGACAGGGTAATCTAGTTATTACTAAACAATTAATTAAAAATAATGACGTAAAAAGTTGCGACATGGGCGGGCATTACAATTTTCTTATTGATCATTAGAACTATATGTGTCCATGCGTTTATTTTGCCTTTTAGCATGCACGATAACGGTAGAAAATATACATTCTTATACAAAAGGTCAGGCGGTATGCACAAGGGGCTAAAACACAGTGTGCGGCATAGACCATGTAATCCAAAAAATAAAACAAATAAAGGAAAATGTAAAGGGAAACTGACACGACACATGACAAAAGAGATAAAAAAATATAACACGGACGGACAACATATATATATATATATATACATATATTCAAAGGCTACAGAACTATTAATATTATAATAAGGTTGAACAACCAACCATTGCGCGCACACTGTACAATGAAGTTTTTTATGGGGGATAATAAAAATAGGGGTGAATAAATAAATTAAGAAAAAAAAACATATCACATAATAAAAAGAAAAGTAAATGAGCATTCGCATACCATGAATGTTGAATAGTTTTGCAAGCAAAAAAATAAATAATTATTCGGGTCATAATATAGGTTTCCCTAGAGCATTAATGTCAGACATTATTTATTGAAACAGTTGGGTTTGGAAAGTCTGTATTTATTTACAATTGATTAGCGTGTCTCTAACGCCTCCCTGCTGTGCTGCTGTCTAGAGACACAACGCGATGGTATCTTGTTAACGGGAAAGTGGACAAGTCAAGATTGATCAAGCACGGTCGAGAATTAAACCACGGCTGATGATCATGCTTGGGCCATCTACTGATTGGTCAAATTTTAGGTTGATGTGATTCAGGCTTCTGTGTCCAATGTGGATTTTGTTCCGTACCGAAGGTTCCCAATTACAACAACACGAACTAGGTGAAGCTTCACGTTAAATTGTTTTCTGTGGACTAAAATTTGCTTTCCGCTTCTTCGCGGGTCGTATTGATCGACATGAATATACAACTTACGTCAAATATCTTTTAGAAGTGAAGATTCGTTAGTCTTCAATCCTGCATTGATGTAGCTTTCCGCATTATTAGTAGCTTCAAGGAACTTTTATCTAAGTCACTTCTCGCGTAACCTCGCTCAAAAAAAAAATAAACATGAAAAAACTCACTCGCATTGTGCAAAACCGTCACACAAGTCACCTGGATCAAGACATTCATCATTTTTACATCGTAGTTGATAATGTTTACACCCAGTTGATAAGTCTGACAAAGCTGTATAACAATAGTTCCAATTTCAAAGAATTTTGAGGATTCATGCTATAGGTAAACATTTCAAATATAAACGGGTTTTCGCGTATTATGTATTTCTGCTTAGACAGGCGGAGAAAGGAAAACAATATTTCCGTCGCAAGATGTTCGTTAATTATTTAATCTTTTGCATTTCGCATGAAAGGTTAATACACAGTTCAGTAATTGTAAGATAATTTGTCACAATTTTCTACACTATACTCGATAACTTAGACGGATAACTATGAGGAGAGTTCAACAATACTGAATATATGGCATAAAAATCAATTCTGATTCGAAGACATATGCAGCAAGGTTTTGGTCTTTACCACGGTTAAACGGCGCAGCGAAGTTTCTTAAACCTTGAGATGGACCGATAGTCCGATACGCTTTTTCCTGTGGATTACCAACACCAGCTATTTTAAAAAGAAATTTCAGAAAAAGTATTTATTCAGAAAGTGCGTATTTAGATATTTCCCCCAAATACAAACGCTGCGTTTCATCAAAGGGGGAAGACAATGCAAAATATATTGAACGAAAGTCAAACAAGTATAAACTACAGCAAATTATCATGAAAACACAATCAAATTAGTTTTTTTTCGAATGTCGTTAGATCTAAAAAGTATTCATCAAGAGAATTGGAATCACCAGCTATATTCGGATGTCAATGAAATTTTTAGACGAAATTCCTTCAGTTTTAGTTATCTATTAAAATCATTTGTAGGCCGAAGGCATGGACAATTTTAGATAAAGTTTTGTTTCGATATTCATATTTTAAATTTTTAAAGGTAAATATAGCCTGATCCTGCAAGTCCACTTATTTTGGATTTTTTTCATCAAAATTTTCTTGTACGAGAGGTATCATACATGCAAGTCTCCTGAAACTACTAATGTACAGGGAGCTACCTAAATACAGGAATGAAGGCAGATTAAAGAATCTTCATTCTTGAAACGCTATTTATTGACCTATTGACCCACGTTTTAAAGCCATTTAGGCAAACACAATCAAGAAACCAATAAAACAACAATTCACCCAACTTTGAATTATGTGTCAATCAGAGGGTCTATTTTTGTATATTTGGCAAATTGGGTACAAAGTAACGGTAAATTTTGTTAACCTGGTCACTTGGTGCACAAAATGTTCAACAGAATGTAAAGGAATTTTCTGGCATCAATCGGTAAATACAATGATCATTTTGGGTGCTGGTGCGTGTGAGATGTCTTGGGCAAAGGATACGATTTTCTATTTTTATTTGATGACAGAAGGAGTTGCCAGATTCTATTCCAATCTATTATAACAGATTATTACATGCCAAATGTAAGTGCCAATGCACCATGTTTTGCTTTCCAAACTTTTCAAGGCGGATCGGAGCCTTCATCCGTCAGACATACAATTTCCATGCGGGATACAATTTGACTTATGGCATAATTGAAGCCTTGACGTAGGTTTAGGAATTGTCATGATTTTTAAAAATTATAATATAGATTTAAAAAAGTATGAACGTCGACTAAATTCGATCCCTCGTTTCGCAGGGGTTTATTGTCGAATAATAAAGAAGGAATAATAAAATCAGTGGTCAATCAATGGTCTCTCAGCAGCATTTGCTTCTTCATAATACATTAGGCTTTCTTTTTGGCATAGTAGTTGTATTTCACAGTAATTTAATTGCCAAAATTAGTATATTATTTTATATTTATAATACCCTACTGATATGTCAAAGTCAAACTCACAGCCACAGAAAACATGCTCCTTGTGTTTCTGACTTGGAGGAAGAAAACACATGTTACCATTGGAAACACAAACAATATGCCACCAAAGGATTCCAAAATACGGATATCTTTCATCGCTCTTGTCTCTGTAAATAAACAATACTGATTGCTGGAAATAGGATATCAAAATCCGAAACTAATCATCGACAAAGAGTTACATGGTACGAATAATAAAAAAGCTGTATTATTTCCAGACATTTTCCATATTAAAATCCAGAAGCCATTTATGGTATCTCAAGCGCCAATTACTCGCTGACTTCGTCTGGAGTCCAATCGTTTGAAATGTAAATACGAAATACAATATAAATCTTCATCAGTTGAAAAAAACATTTCAGTTGCGAAAATATTTAGTAAATGAATATATTCTGTAAATAAACAATACTGATTACTGGAAATAAAAATTCAAAATCCGAAACTAATCATCGACAAAATGATACATGGCTCAAAATTGGAAATATTATCCATATCAGCATGCTGTATATATAAATATGAAAATATATTCATAAAAAGGTTGCAATATTTCCGGACATTCCTATGCTAAAATCTAGAAGCCACTATGGCATATTTTGAGCGCCAGTTACTCATTGACCTATCCTGGAGTCCAATCGTTTCAAACGTAAATACGAAATACAATATATGAATACAATATTTTTATTGGTTGAAAAAAAACTTTTAGTCGCGAAAATATTTAGTAAAGACTAATTGATGCACTTTTTAAGTAACGCAACCACTAGTCACGTACAAAAAAGAAATATAGCGTAAGCGTACATTGTTGCGGAGATGAAATCAGTAAAGTTCATTGGCGTAGATATTAAGTAATTGATAAAAACAGGGAGATTAGCTTTACATCTTACTTGCACTGTGGCGTTCCATCACAAAACTTTACATGTGGTAAACATTCTGATCCGTCTTCACATTCATATTCGGTGTCTGTGCAATTAGAAGCTGAAAGTTTTAATAAGGAATTCTGATCATGATAGAGGCAAACTGACTACAATAACATAAATATTCATTTAGTGCAACATGAAAAAAAAAGAAGTTGTTCAACAACTATTTTTAATCAAAGATAAATTTCAATTAATCAAATGTTTAGATTATTTGGATGGAATACGGAATTTGGATGGAATACGGAAAACTTATCACGCCCATCTCCATTATAAGCGCCGCACGCATGAGTGCGAGTTTGACACTGGCTTATATTTGAACGTGAATTGGGCGATGTCGATAAGCAACAATAATGTTAGGACGATAAAAAACGCTGGCCTCTTTGAACAAGACCGTGCTAAACAATTTGTCCAAAATCGGGTAAAGAGAAAAGCAGATATTATACTTGGGATATTGATGGACAATAGTCGGTGCATGTCAGGTAATATTTGAAATCTTCTTGCAAATACGGTTGTATTTCTATCAAAAATCGTGATACAGTCAAGATTTATTGCACGTTACAAAATTAATTAAATTTTGTTGAAACTGTTTATAATTCAATTTTTCTGCAATATTTCCGGTGAGCAATAGCTCAGAAAATGTGCTTATTTGTTGCTCTCTTGTTGCGCCTTGAAGTTTAATATGCTCTATCAACCGGCGAAAATTACTGTTTCCCTTAATATTGGGGGTTGTCTCATTTGAATGACTGGTTTTAGATTCTGAACCAGGCGATTGATCATTGCGGCTTCTGTTCTGCAGTGTGCTGACAGTTTCTTGCAAATATTTGTCTGTTGGTCCAACTCGTTTAAGAATTCTGTTGCCTGTCTCATAACGCCCATCATGCCTTTTTTAAAACCTGCTGGTATCATCATCTGTTCTTATGCTGCCATGTGTGAGCTAATTGCATCTTTCAACTTTGTACCAGGTAAAACTTAAGCTCTGTTGATTTAAATGGTGTGTTGAATGTTGTCAGGGCAGTTTTTATCTCCTCAAGACTTAAAACTTAACTGTGCGATATCTTCTGTTCCCAGTTTTAACACTAAGTCTAGATGAGATATATCTCTTATCTTGGATGTATATTGCTAGATCAATATCGAAGCCGACCACGCCATGTTCTGTAGACATCTGGAAACAAAATAACAAACTACCTACAGCATAATAGGATAGACAAAACTTTTAATGCTAGCACTGGCTTAACCAAAATACAACCGAATTATGTAGTAAACACAAACGAGTGTCCACACACTGAACAACAAATAATCATTGTGTAACAAGTAATCAAGGTGATAATTACAATCACAATGACAAGGTGATAATTACAATCACACGCAGCAATCCTTTGTGTTATTGATATGACATAATTACGCCACAACATCGAATGATAACAATGACGTCGTGTATTTATGAAAGATGCAACGACCCAATCCGTGCATTGTCCGTGAATTGACTCGCAGAGATTCATTTTGCCCTTTTAAGACGAATAAGGGTAAAATTTCACAAAAATGAAATATATTAAATAAACAATATGAATTTCTGAAAACAATAATGGAACACTTTTCCGTTGAGGTTTGGCGTAGTCGATATTTCAAAATTCCATTTTCCCTGCTAAACTTTTAACGACAGAATTCCGTCGCAAACTTATGAAATGACGAAATTCCGAATTTTTTGATTATTCGACCGTACAATTTCCACCATATGTCAAGTAATACCTCCAATATTTTTCACTACGTTTCTGATCGTATCTAAAACAACACTAACCTGTGCATATGGAATGTAAAAACAGCATAGCAAATACTATTGAATACATCCTTCTACTCGCCGCCATATCGTCGCTTTTGGCTAGGCTTGAAGTTCAAATCGATTAACGAAATTGAGAAAACTTAGTTCCATATATACAGGTATTTATTTTCTAAATAGAATATGTGAAATAATCATTGACTTCTTCGATGAACACTTTTTTTCAAACCTAACATATTTTATCACGAGATTCCGCAGCAGAAATTCAAGTCTATAAATATAATGGCAATCTAGTCTATTGATTTGACTCATTTCTTTTTTTCCTCTTTGTTATGTGTTTGTTTAATGCGTGTGTGTGTGTATGTGTTAGTTGAAGAAATTAAAATAAATTAAATAAAACATTTTTGTGTTGTTTACATAATATTCACGATGTTTTGAATAATAAATCGAATATTTGAATATATTTAAAGTGAACATATTCGAAATAGAAAAAATTATCAATTTGGGGCGTATTTCAGAATAATTGATTACAAAAATATATCGTTTCTATTCCATACTTCCAGGCAAGCTGAAAATTATTTTTTGCTCTTGAAATTGATATATATATAATAGTAGAAACTGTATGCATATTCGTGGTGTTTATATTTTACGATTAATATTGTTTCTAAACACAATTTGTACGCTGCCTTTCTTCATAAACATGATTGAATTTAGAATCTATTCAAAACATTGAAATATTCAACTTTGGCTATCCATATTTAAGGTTTTTTTTTTATCGAATGGTATATATATGCCGGGGATTATCAAAAATAGAACATACGAATATCACAAGCTGAGCTTTACCTTTTGGAGGAGGGGGGATTCGCCACTTTGGAAGCACATATATAAATCTAGAATATTTAACATAACACGTAAATTCGATATATGTAGCTACAAGAAATACGTAATGCGCAAATTTGGAAAATTCAAATCCGAACAACCCTATTTATTATTGTTTCAAGAAGTATATAAAGAGAAAAATCTTGATAAATGGATTCTCGCCAATCATGAAGGATGAGGATATATCCAAAGGTAGCGATTTGTGCCACTTTGCCAGTCGCCACTGTGGAAATGGCATCAATGAAGTTGGAGTTCTGAAACTCAAACTCTATCATAATACCGTAATCGCATAAAGTAGTACGCCAGATGAAAATACCTTTTTCGTCCTACTGCTTGATCAGCGAGGGTCCCAAATTCCGGCTAAACTATCTTTACAAATCAACTTTCCCAGATAGTGTCTTCATATTATATGTTATAAAGCTAAGGCTTCGCTTCATCTAATAATAGATACCGTTTTATAACTAGTTTCATAATGCTGTTGAATAATAAGTTAAATATTGTGAAGTCTAGTTTCATTTTGTGGCAGATGAAACGAAGTGATGTGGTTTTACGCCCAATTTCATATTATTTATGATATTATAAGGAATTTGTGGGAGGTGTGGGAAACCAAAAACTGTATTGAATTGGAGAAAAGCGCAAATAATCCACGCGTATTCGATCGCGTTGATACATACAAAATAATCAATATTGGTAATTTCAATGCTTAAAGTTTGGCCAAATCCGGATATGTAAACGAACTTGTTTTAGAATGTTTCGTGCGTTCGGCTCTATTTTTCATTTGAGTATATTTATTATAAAGTAAAATAGTATGATCTCTACAAAGAATGTTTTTACAGATCTGGACATTTATAATTTTGTCATAAATCATTCATCATCACCCATCGATGAGAATATTTGCTTTGTGAATTACTAAAGACAAAAATGATGGGTCCAAACTTGTTTTGCGTTGTTTATGAATTCACAAAATTAAATATTGATTACCTATAAGAAAAAACATTTTGGTATTCCCTCTAGATTTTATTCTAAAATTTCATCATGTTAAACAAATCTCGCTTCGTATACATTTTTCTATTTTTTTTGACCTTAAATTAAACTTCCTAAAAGAAAATGCGATTAATATAAAATTCGACTGGATCTTTAGCGTCTTACCAGTCCCCTAAGATTCGAAAGCTTTCCACTGCCACCGTTGCTAATGTGATTCAACTGTTTTTAAACCATGGGTCAGAAAATGTCCTAAAGAAACGAAAACAATTTTGCTTTTTTAAATAATACATCCTTATTTTATTTTCTATTGTCATTTGATTTTGGCTGTTACTTGCGTGTTTCACTTACAGGATCAAACAAGTATCCATTTGCTGATTTTATTTCGAGCTTCGTTAAACACAGTTATGCTATTGCTAATAAAAAGCTTGCTAAAGTGAAACTATATTGTGGTATTCAATCTCCATATCAAAAGCATATCTTTTATTTTATTTGACACTAACCCATGACCACATGAAAATATTATTCAACATGGTCTGATCCCGAAAATTCCAAATTGATTCTGGTAATTTTAGCGTAATAATATATATATATATATATATATTCAAATTTGTCATTTTCTGAAGCAAAAACTATTTTTTTTATTTCCATCTGAGGATTAGGGAATTGTTACCTTTTCTCGACGTATCTGTACGTGCTTCAAGGCTGATAGATATGCAGTAAGATATGACCAATGGCGGCGGAAGCGGAGTGGCCGAGGGGCCCTGATCCCTTCAACGGCAAATATTGGAGGGTCGGCCCTCTCATCTTCCGCTCGATTTTCCTTTTTTGTCGTGTTGCAACCAAACTTTATCAATAGAATGTTTTTCAGCTAAATATTATTATTATAAAAGCAGTCAATTCACATCCTTCATTACTGATCGGGTATCGGCTATTATTATGAGCATATTTTTCGATATCAGACAAATGTGCTCAACATATACATAAGACTTTAAACCAACATTGTTTATAAATCCCTGCCTTTCTGGCTTCACTTACCTCCTTACCTTTAGCCTGTAATGGTTTCATATTAATGAAGAGTTGGATAAATTGTCATAACTTGTATTGCAGCATGCAAGAACAACCCCGACGTAATGATTAGCCCCATCGATACTCACAGTAAAAGGTCTACGCAAAGTGTAAAACAGCAAAACAGAGCCAGACGTAAACAAAGTAGTCAACCACGCATCCGAATAAGACTGCACGAAACCCATGTATGGTGCACAACGGACATTCTTTCATCGTGAGAGACTTGTTTGTGCCGACACGATGTTGCTAATATGGTAAATATTGCTTCATGCCAGATTTTTTCGCGTAGACAGAGCTCATCTCACCACTATTTACCACCGCCAGTCTACCATTCTCATATTAGGCGCTATTCTATATATGAATAGGAACAATGATAAATATTAATCGAACTTAATTTCGTACTGGTACGAAGTTCGGTAGGATGTACTAAAAAATAATATCGCACGGTACAAAGTTCGGTACGAAATTATTTTGCTGGCTCAAAGTACTACCACCCTTGCTGGGTGCTAGCTTACTGGGTGAAATCCTACTGTGCAATATTACTGGTTGCAGTCCTTTCGGGTTCACTCCTGCTGACTGCAAATAATTGTATGTACAACGGGCTGTGGATACAACTGTCTTGGGTTCATTATGACATGGGTGCTATTCAACTGGGTGTAACCATATGGTTAAGCCACATCCTTGGCTTTTGTGTAGGACTGGACCTATCCCTGATATTCCTATCTATTAAACAACCCATCTCTAATATTAAATTAAAAACTTTCTAGTGATTTAATTTTTTCATTTAACGAAATATCACTCGTCCCCTAGTGAAAAATTGAACAAGTCAAAATTTGGCAATTTGAAAAAAGCACCTAGAACAGCTAAATAAGAATAGCAAAGAATAATATTTCACTGAATAGGACGAAACTAGAAAAACTTGAATTCCAATGGATTTTACTAACTAAAAACAAAAAGAAAGAAAATTGAAGCAAGAAACGGGCTAAAAACAAACAAAATTTTAAACAAACTTGAGATTGAACCAATATAGCCAAAAACATAGCTCGACACTGCATTACAAAAAAACTATATGGTTAAAGCATATGTAGGTAACCACTGCCTCGCATAATAATGTTGTTTCTTACATATCTTAGATTTTTTGTTGATAACAACTAATCTACAAGATGGCAATCGTTTTCTCAAAACAGTGGCTGGGAATTCAAAATAATATGCGAGAAAATAGCACCCTTGCATCCACTGCAATTGCATAATGTAGAAGTACAGAAACCATGGAAATTTCAGAAGTAGCACCACTGTTTAGCTTCATCATTAGCGTATAAGCACCTCAAAACAAACCACAGAAGATAATCTGTTAAATTTCAGTGACAGAGATGAATGCACCTTCTTTCTCTATTGATCAAAAAGGGCTTCCACTAGGTAACAAATTTCTTTGCATAAAATTACATTTTTTTTTATAATTGTAAGAATATTCAGATTTAACATTTAATCAAACTCTCATTTTCTTTTCTTTTACAACAGTGCTCATATACAGTTCCACTGAGCAACAATCAAGGAAATTCAACTAAAAAATAAATAAAATATTTAAAGTAGAAATGAGCCGATGTATCAGTATCCGAATTGGGAAGTAACGGTGATTTTTGAAGTATCTGTGCTGGTATCGGAAAATTTTCATCACCGATACCAATACGACTTTACAACGAAGTGTACGCATACGCGTTATTTACTGATAATAAATGGAAAGACCTCGCATTCAACTGCTCCGAAAAATAATTAAAACGGGGCATGCCTCGTGTGAACAATTTTATTAACACTTTGGGTTTTATTAAATGAAAACCCATCAATCCACTGACCATATGCTCTTTTGATGCAGAAAAAGGTGTTAGATGCCTCGTTAGTTATTTAAACACAAACATTTGCACATAATCTTTGGACCCATTTATGCTTAAAAGTTTGAACTCAAATGGATACAAGAGTTCAAGAGAGCAAACATACATAGGCGCACACATACGTGGATGCAACTATACCAAAGGCATAAGTACAGTATGTGAATACAAAATGACCTTGAACATATTCAATGATGTACTCGGTATCGGAATATAAATTACAAAGGTGGTATCCGTATTTGTATCGGCGAAAATTTTGGTATCGGCCCATCTCTAATTTAAAGATGCTTCGATGCCTGAATGTTATAAAACTGTACAAGAGGCTTTAAAATCAAGAAACACTGTGGTAATAACTTTGACCTTTTTTGATGGAAATGGAATAAATTTAACCGAAGACAAAATAATAACACACCATTGCTTGTGATGGTGGGCAAATGCAGGTGTGGCACTTAACTAATACATAATACGTAATGTTTATTGTTTTTAGTAGTTTTTCATTTTTTGTGTTAATTTTAAAATTAATTTCCCTCGATAAAATGCAAATGTGTTAGCTAAAAGTAATAAAAATACGTATAAAAAGGTTTATCTCTAATTGCTCTAAGAGTGCTAATTGCTCAAGAGTGCAAAAATTCTGCACGTCAAAGCTTCAATTTTCCAGGCACTCACTCATTCATTGGGCTAACCAAAATGTGTAAAATGTTCATTACAAACAGAAATGGTAATGCTGAACAGAAGGTGATATATCAGCTGTAAAACTATATTGATAACACTAGACTGGCATAATACCATACAGCCACTCGAAGAAAATGTCTACATTCAGAGGAAAATTAACAATACTATAAGGTGGTTTTTGGGGTCAGGACTGGAGATTGAGTTAGGAAATGGTCGTTCGTACTAAATAAGATATGTTAGGTATATCTCTACTAAAATGGCAATGTCCGGTCACGATTGGTTTCTCTGGTTTCTATATGTTTAATGTAGCATTCGTATCCGTCCTCAATCTTTACAGCCTGTTCCCAATCACCATGGGACATACCGGACACAGATAATTTATTCATAAGTACCTATTTAGAAGCCTGCTGATCCACAACAAGTTTCAGACACACAGAGAAGAACCTAATTGTGCCCAGTGCCCCAGATGAAAACAGTTTTAAGAAATATGCATTACGGTAAATTTAATCCTCTTCTACAAACTTATTTTCGCTCTTTAAACTTGCAAGATAATCTTTTACATTTGTAAAACCGTGGTGCTTAGCGAGACCAATCAGAATTCCCGTTGCACATTTCCCGTTTCTGTTGCGGCAAATACTACAGTTACAGAATCCTCTACAAACAGGGCAAGACCAATCAGGGTCCAATAACGCATCTCTCACCGATTCCCCATAACGATTTTTCAAACATGGTCCACAAAACTGGCCTCTAACACCCACACATTCTTTATTTCGGCAACATGACTTTGTATCCATTGTTTTCTGTCGGCATTGGTGACATGATGAACCATTAATTGCATTATACTCTTTTCCAACAGAATATTGTGCTATATTTTCCAACATTTCATCAGTAATATCTTCCACAGGAATTATAACATGCTCCTGTGTGTTAATGGATCGTCGAGCGATCATCCTTTTTTTCGGGCGATAATTTTCTTCATCGTCGCTGTCTGATGTTTGTCGTTTTGGTCCAAAGCGGACCAGCAACCTTGGTTTTGATTTCTCAACATCTTCTAATGAATAGTTTGAATCACCAAGTTTTGATCTTCTCCTTGTTACAGGTGGAAGACTGCGATGAGTATAATACCTGGGAGCCACTGATCTAGGTGTACGATTTTGTCTCATATTTGCAGTTGGAGTTCTGGATATCATTTGTTTGAATATTGGCTCACTTTGAAGATCACACATCAAATTTTTCAAAACCCCTCTTCTTTCACGCATAGCTTCTTCCCTCTTCTTTTTACTTGACATTTCATCATCAGAATCTGATAGTACGTCAGATTCTGAATCAGAACTCAGATTATCAGCACTGCCATAACCAGATGTCTTCGAATTACTGTCTTGATTCATATTTTCGATCTCGACAGACTCCGAATCACAAACTGGTTCATCGTTAGCATTATTGGATACTTCAGAATCATAAAATCCTAAGAATTCATCTTCTTCACCGGTTTCATCAAAAATACTTTTCAGACGATCATCAACTTCGCACAAAGAAACTTCCATCTTTATTACAAGAAGTAGAATTACATTAAACTAAAGCAATGAAAAACAATGAGCCATTAGTTGATCATTCTTGGGACATAACATAGATGGTCAAAATACAGAAAACTGAAATTTATGATGAAATCGAATTACTGTTTGTAGCATTCAAAATGAATTGCTAGTTTATTCTGTATTGACGCCATAAGAGGCGACTGAAGAAAGGGGTAAATAATTTTACCATTATCCTGGGCGAATACCTCCCTCTTATATTATGACTATTGTTACTATTTAGCATTTACAATACTCAAGTCCACCTCGGGATGTTGACAATTAAATTGCAGTCGCTGAGACCACAATAGCTTTATAACTAGCTCTTTACTATCCAAGTGATCCGCGTGTTTTTTTCAAGCAGTATAAATGTCTGATCACCAACACACACATATATCAACCAAATAGAATGATATAAGTTATAATAAGAGATGAAACATATTTATAGCAAAAGAAAAGCATCTCCCATCACAAATCAAATCAAATACTTTCCACCTCTTCAACACACTTTTTCTGGGGTGATTATAATTCGGCTATGTGCCATATGCCCGCTATATCCCAACTAAAAATAGTCCCACACTGAAAAGGCTATGTCGCATACTAAAAAGGCTGTCCCATACTAAAAAGGCTATGTCCCTACAAAAAAAGTATGTCCCTACTAAAAAGTCTATGTCCCTACTAAAAAGGCTATGTCCCTTCTAAAAAGGGTATGTCCCTACTAAATAGGCTATGTCCATACTTTATTCTGCCCTGTAGGCCTAGTGAAATTCTGAAAGATTTAATTGCAATCTCAGATTTTCTACTGTTCGAATTTTGTCAGAAAATGTCATATTTCATTTTTTTGCTGAACAATCTATCCAAATTTTGTAACAGGAGGTTGAATGGTTCACACTTTGTTGAGGATATTATTGAACTAATACTGTAAAGCTGCAAAAGCAGATAAGCTACATGTGCAGTGTGAAGCTTTCTTACTTTGCAATTGATAAAATATATGAATAGTAAAATCAAGAAAACTATGATTATAATGCACAATTTCCTTTGTTTCATGAAAACATGTCAATTTGGAGAGCAAATAAAATCTTCTGTTGAGATATTCTCCTATCCTACTATTTTGAATATATATCCAAAGTCAAGAATTTTACTATATCAAATAGTTTATTTTTGAATGTATTCGAATACTCGATTCATTTTGGACATCCCCGGTTGTGTTTTAGATGACAAAATAAAGGTTGTGTACAGTACAATATATGGTGTGTATGTATTGCTTTGCGCTAATTGTATTCGTATGCAAACATGTCTACAAAGCACAAACACACTGTAGAAGTGGGAGACTTTGATAGCTATTTCCCCTTTACTGGACAGCATCAAAGGGTTAATTTTGGGGTCTCCTGTGCTTGTAAACAGTAAATTGGGGTGCCGTGAGAGTTTTTACCTTTAAAAATTAGGAATGTTACTGGCATGGGTGTTCGGGTAGTGCATTAACATTTTTGAAAGAATTTTGCGCATGATAAGATTTTAAAATTACTAAATTATATCCAAAAATTCCCAAATCTCATATTTTTTTAACTATCTGTGAACATGATATTTAATCCGACAAACTCAGAACTATAGGTTTCCCTGTGACGCGGTAAATTGAAAGAAGTTGTAAAATATCGCAAGTTAGGTTGAAAATATTAAGTTACACCCCTATTTTTCACTCGCTCTGTAGTTGTTTCTATAGTTTTTGGTCGATTCGGTAATTATAGTAATTGCCCAAGAACCTAAGTCAAGTCACGATATTGACTATGCAGTATGAGGCATGGCGGGAATATATGTCTGTCTGGTATGCAGTATGGACAAATAAATAAATAGTATTATGCAGTAGTGTGAAGAACTTACATTGTACCAGAAATAGCCTTCCAGATGCAAAAATGAACAATGAAAATTTTCTTATAGGCGCATGCACAGTGCAGCATGCCTTCGAATAAGACTGCACCAAACCCATGGAGCAGGGTGTACAACGAACATGCTTTCGTCGTGAGTGAATTATGAGTGTGCTTATTCCACCACTGGTCTACCATTATCATATTATGCACTATTCTATATATAAATAGGAACACTGACATGCCCTCATCCCCCGCCAGTTACGCCTATGACCGCAAGCCATACACAGTGTGCATATGATCTAAGTTAACTAAAACATATTTTTGATTTCGCGCCACTAGACCACGCGCGACGGTGGTTCCCCATACTGGCGGCAAAAAATATTCCCGTCTATCGTGGCGGAGTCGGGAATTTAATACTTTGTTATTTTTATTCCTTCAAAAAATTGGCATATCCTGTCAAAACATGAATCTAAAATTTTGAGGGGTGCCCGATGGTAGGATTCATCAAAATAATGTAGGTGTTGATACACAGCTTACGGAACACCTAGTCTATTAGATTTTGTATTTGCCAATAAAAACACGATCTTTTGCCCAGGGTGCCCGGTTAGCTCGATTGGTAAAGCTTTGGTATAGGTGATACGTTTCGAGCTATGCGTCACTTACGTCCTGGGTTCGAATCCCTTGCGGGATGCTTGTATGCGAGAGGTCTATTGAGCGCCTCGCCCGTGCGCAGTAATTTACGTAAGGCGTCCTGCACCAAACACGTCCATGCGCTGCAAAATACGCTTTGTGAGAATTTGGGGGGAAAACTTCGTCAGAGTTTCTGGTTCAACGCTAACTTCTTACTGTTTCGCACTTTCAGTTCGCTATGCGCTCTATATTTCAGGTTAGAACCGATTAATGAATCTGACGCAATAAACGTCACCTCTAACACCTTCAGTACACGATTAAGCAATTTTCATTTGTAGTGCCTTCATAGTCCAACTCATCACTGAGTAACATGCTTTTGTATATCGGACTATTACCAATATCAGAACGATTGCTGACACTGTTTTTATTGTTTATTATTGGCCCCGCTCGCAAGTCTGTCGCGCTAGCATCGTCACATCTTGTTTTGAATAATTACCACAATAATCACAGTGAGATTGTTTTTTTACTGCAAAAATGCTCACTACGCACGACGCCATTTTTCTTACAAAAGTTAACCTTCGGATATATTCTTTGTTCTTCTATTCGTGGGAGACGAAAGGCTTAGTCGTGTTTTATCCAGTGTTTGCATATCTTTTTCGCGTTTCTTATTCCTTGGGCACTGATCCCTATCGTCAAGGTATATTTCTTGCTATATATTTCATTTCGTCAGTTTTTCAGATGGTTCGTCTTTTTATATGTGTGTTTGGGACTAGGTATTTTTGTGTGTTTTCCGACGAAGATCGAAATAAACTATGTCTATGTATGTACGTGAGCCATGCAGAAATAGTCGAGTCGAAAATGCCGTCGGTTCTGTAGCTCAACGGGTTAACATTCCTACTTTATATGCCATAGGAAGTGCTAAATCATACAGGAATATTATAAATGATGAACGAAGGGATGGCAAACATACGCTTGGCAGCGCTTAAGTAATGTAATTCGAACGCATTTCAAAAGAGTTCATTCGTAGGCTGCTTGACGCTAAATGAACGCTGATTAACATGCCGTCATTCAACGCATCTTCAGTTAGATTTCACATGGTTGAAATTCAGTACACGATCACAGTGAATTCGATAACGACGCCTTCACCACGCCCATGAATTGCCAAGATCCCTCATTCCCAATCAGAAAACTAAAAAAAACACGCTTTTCGAAGTCTAGTCTAAAGGAGACCAGTGGTTTGGTTCTCAAACTTTTTTTATTTCGTAGCCCATTTTCGTTGCACAAAAATTCTGTGGTCCAATAAATTTTTATGAAATCAAGAACCTATAAAATATCGCAACGGTTGCAGACTAAAAAGTCGCATTTAGTGTGCACGTACAGCACGATTTATCGCAATTGCAGGTCACATGCATGCTGGGGAATCCCGGTCGCATTCGCAAGACTGTGTGCACCAGGATTAACACTGTGTTCCATTAACTTAAAAACACCCAATTCGTCCCCAAGCCATTATTCCTGTAAAATTAAGTATAGTTGCACAAATGAAACTAAATTTTTCAATAAATCTAGGTTTTTTAAATTGGTCTGCGGCCTATTTCGATGTTGAGAACGACTGTCGTTTATTAAACAATCAACAACACGCTCAAAGTGCGATGGACACGTCACAATTAATAGTGGAGTAAACAACACCACAAAAATTGCCATAAATAACGATGCTAAATACTTGGGTAAGCTATCAAACGATTTGAAATGTGCACGAAAATTCCATTGTCATGTTAATTACTTTCATTGCACTTTTATATATTTTCAACAAGGTAATTTGCCTCTAAGAGTATTTTTTTACGTAAACCAAATTACTAAGGATGTAAAATATCTGTTTGGTTCGAGCTAATATATCATCCCTCATCCATCTTCAGAGGCATGGAAAAAAGGTGACTGGCCTGTCACCAAGGTTAGAAATGCTTCTTTTTTCATAAGAAGAGGTTTGAAAATATTAGAAGAAGTGGACCTTTCCACGACCGTTTACCTCCTTGTTTGCATCCTGGTTAGTGTCCTGGTTAATCGCTCAGACGTGTTTTCACTCAACCAGATTTTTAGGCCAATCTGTAAACAAGTAGAATTTTGTATTGGTTTTGTGTGGTTATGTTCCGGCTATTTCAGAGATATATTTATAAATTTTATAAATAATTTGGCAGAATTCTATTCGTTCAGACACACGCGATAAAATTTTTTTAATTGTCTTTGCACAGACATCAAAACACTCACACGCTCAAAATCTGAAATGGTGTAGGCCTATTTCAAACGCTGTTCACAGTTTGAGCTAACAGGTACCCAGATACGCTTTGCTGTTTGTCCTTAGCCTTTGTATGATCCCAGCTGTTGTGCTCAGTTGTAATATCTTTTTAATCGATTCAGATCTTCAAAGAATTTATATGACTACTAAAACTAATCGATCCCTAAATCGAAAAAAACTGCGAAAAACGCAAAATTTTTCACGCGTTTTCATTGAAACATGTCGGATACCTTCCACAACCATTGACTATTACCGGAAAAATGTAGATTCAAGATCGTCCCAGTCAGGAAAAAAACTACGCAAGCTTGCAACGTGGAGCGTGAGCCTTGCCGAGGCGCGGCCTAGCTCAATCGTTAAAGCGTTGGGGATACGCGAATCGAACCACGCATCTCTGATCGTCTGACGCAGATTCGAATCTCATGGGGGATGGTGATTATATACGAGAGGTCTGCTGGACGTCTCGCCAGTGCATGGTGATTTACGTAAGCGCTGTTTGCGGCTTCCTCCATCAACCAGGTCCATGCACAAGAAAAATGTGAAATATGATAACCTAATCCAAAAACCTCCACTCCGATTCGGAACTGGTGTCTGCACGAGAGATCATGTTTCACCGTATGATATATTCTCGGCTTTCCTTTCCCGCAGGATAAAAATGATATCCTAGACATAGTTTACTTGGCCTCTGTCGTCACAAAGGGCGATAAAAAATGAAGATATTACATTGCAGAGTTATCAGGAGAGCAAACATGTATGTATGTATTCATTTTGCCTTATAGCATGCATGATAACAGTAGGAAATATACATTCTTATATGAAAGGTTAGAGAGTGTGCTTGAGACCGCTCGGGCCTAAGACACAGTGTAGAGCCTGTAATCATCAAAAAATTAGAAAAATTAAAGAAAAGAAAAACGAAAAGAGGAAACGGACATGTGATAGAAGATCAATAATATAACATGTACGGACAATATATATATATATATATATATACAAAGGCTACAGAAACACGCTACCGAAACACGTGTTTGCTTGCCTAAATCCTATCTATGATTCGTGGCACGAATAAAATGTCTGACTAGGTTACTTTATTGTTTTTCGATTGATTTGATGTATTTTCTTGATGTAGTTTCTGGTTGATATTTGCGTATCTTTGTGTTGGCGAGGTACAACGACACGTTTGTTGAAATCGCAAATAATAACGGTCATATTCATTTCCTGTTTATCACACTTCAAAAACAAAAACCTGCAATTCATGTCCCGAGGGTTAAAAGTGTTATTTTCGTATGACTTTGATTTCTGTACTTAACTCAATTAGGATTTCAACAGATATAACCGGGACTGTGTCTCATAAATTTATTGCTGTTATCTATCTATAGTTTTATTTAAATTTCAAATTTACAATTCAATCTTCTATGTTGGTTTCTGCTGCCCAACTTATTTCTGAATAATGAAGCACCTAAATCTTTTCTTTCGATTGTCGCAACAATTCGTATGACCTTAAATTCTACTGGCCCGTCCATTCATTTTATGAATGACCATCCATTTGTAAATAAGCATTTCTTTCTTTCCATTTATTAAACTCAGACTTGGCTGATATCTAAACCAAAAACAATTTTAATATTGGTGAATAATTGTTGTTGTGTAACCCTATGAATTCTGAATTATATTATGCAAAGCGTTCATTTGGGTCGTAGCTGACATCGATGGCCGAGATGGTCGTATCGTTTATACCGTAAACTTGTATATTTATTGTTTTTTTTGTTTATATTCATTGTTAAAATAAGTTGTTTTTTGGTTGAGGAATAAAAACTTATCTCTTTCTGTATATTTTCATCCTCTATGTTAGGGTGACATCGGAACCACGAATTCGCTCATGCGTATTAATAGTATATTGTGCGTGTTCAACTGTCTCCTCTTTCTTTTCTTCGCTGGTTTGAGGTGGGTGTTCGGGACCGTTTATCGTATCGTTTTATATCCTGTTTAATCCTGTCAAAGTTAGAGATAAGCCTCAAAAATGATGTTGAGTAATATACTTTGTGACTTTTTATTGACGTTAAACGAAGTTTCATACTTAACATTTCAGGTTTGACTGACGAAATGGGACGGGTCATCAGGTGCCAGCGAAAGGGACCCGGGGGTATTTTTAAAGCTCATACAAAACACAGGAAAGGTGCTGCGAAGTTACGAGCTGTGGACTACGCCGAACGTCATGGTTATATGAAAGGAATTATTAAGGTATTTGTTAAACATTTTTTTTGACTTTTTAGTCCGGCTGGTTAACACTGAACATATTTTTGTGCTGTGTGGCAGTTAGTACCAGCAAGGCAGGTTTTTAGGGTCTCATGAAGTTTAGTACCATATATCCGATTATCATAACAATTTCCCATGTTGCAAGCGACTCATACTAACCCGGGAAACAATGCCAGATGCTTGCAGCATTGGCGCGTCCTACTTGGGACGAGAATATTCTGCCAGTTTTTATTTCAACGACATTTGGGAATATGGTACTAAACTTCACTAAGTTAGACCCGGTTTTTATAACACCCATGACTTCGATAAAAACAATATTCAAACTGAACTACTGCTTTTCAATTGTGGGCTTTTCTAAAATAAAAAAAAAAAAAACCTGTAAATCTGCTCACTGTATAACCGGTTGACTTTGATAGCGTTAGATATTCAGTATTTCCAGCCAACAAAAAAAATTGACTTTTGCTAAACTCTTCAAATGCTTGAACCGCACAGTCACCTGTGCTAATGAACAAAAATTGAGGAGTTAAAGGAGCGCTTTTTCATCTTCAAAAAAGCTGGAACTGGAGAATGTGGTTCTTTTTCAATCCCCATGGTGGGCGACTCTGATAAGATTAGTTACCAAATAGTTTATCACTATTTTGATGGCCTTTGGTGCAGTAAAAAGAATGAAATTAAGTTCAATTCGGAAAACCATTTTAGGGAAATCAAAAAAGTGCCTATAAAGGAGCAGTTGTGGGCATGTATCTCAAAAGTTTTGGAAAGTGAGTGCCTTTGCACCTTAAAAATTGTGGGAATTTGGCTCTTTTTCGATGGACCAGCTGGCAGGTTAGACCAGATACAAAATAGTTGATCATTATTTGTTGTAGGAAATAAATTTAAAATTATTAAGAGTATTCCATAGTTTTTAAGCTCCCTTTCAACTTGATATTTAATCCGGAAAACAATTTCTAGGAAAATATGAAACTGAGTCAAAGTCACATATTATACGGAGTCTAATAGTGTTTGCCCCCAAAATGGTGTATTTTAAGGGACGAAAAGTTTTTCCGCACCAAGTTACAAAAAAAAAAAAATATAATATTATTTTTTATGTCTCCTCTACTTTTTTCCTAAACTTTCCCTTCTTGAGACTTATACTATGCTTCGACCTATGTATTGTTTTTCTTTCCCAATCCACGGCGAACTGTGGGGAATTTTTTTTATATACATACGATCCGTGAGCCAAATTTGCGGTTGTAGAGGAACAATGAATTTGTGCTAAATACATCACAAAATCGTGAGGCGCGATGGCCTAGCGGTTAAACATGTTGGCATCGCAGGTTGAAGATCTCGGGTTCGAGCCCCGGCGAGTCCGGCTCGCTTATCCATGCCCACCGCTCAACCCAGGGTGTAATAACTTGCCTAAGCCGAACAGGAAAAGATGATATTTTGAAGAAAAGGGACGAAAAATTGTAACCCTGTCCGTCTACAAGTGGCCGCTATTACAGGGCCTTGTACAGGGTGATCCACTCTGAGAAGTGGCTATAAAAAAAAAAAAAAAAATCACCTTGGTATTGTCCATCAATCATGTACCCATGTTTGATCATTTATATTCTGAAATAGTAGTATCATGTTCAGTTCTACTATCCGTCATACAAGAGCCTTGAATGATGATGCTCCAATCATGCATGATTTGCAGACTTTGCACAAACTCTCAATATCGAAGAATATGTTTCGGTATCTATTAGGCGAATTTTCAAATAGAAATAAATTATTTTATTAGCAATGATATATTGTTTTGAATATCTTTCCAAAGAATCTAAACGCGACAAATTGGGCGCAAATTATTTAGAAATTTTGAATGACGCCAAATTTCAAAATTCCACCATTGTGGGATTGAAGAATATGTTTCGGTATTCATTAGACGGACTTTTTAAATAGAAATAAATTATTTTATTAACAATGATATAGTGCTTGAAATATTTTTCCAGAGAATCTAAACATTGCAAATTGGGCGCAAATTACCTCGGGATTTTGGAAAGACGTCAAATTCAAAATCCCGCAATAGTGAAAGTGGAGAATATATTTCAGTATTTATTAGCCAGATTTTAAAATAAAAATGAATTATTTTATCAAAAATATATGGTTTTGAAATATCTTTCCAGAAAATCAAAACTCAATAAGTTACTTTACAAATTACTTCAAAATTTCCAAATCCAATCCACATCGTACCTTTAATAATCCATCAAGGAAATTTTAAAATTTCCCAATTGTATATTTTCACACTGATATTGTTTTATTGTTACTATTGTGGAAACCACTTTCGTCATGTAGGTTCTGTTTATGTTCACGACATGACGTCTTGTGTGGTAATCTTCGTTCAAAAATCAATGGGCGGTTTGCCAATCGCGCTAACTGGGCAACGAATAATTATTGATTTAGAGTTTATTAGTAGGCAATTTATTAAATGCATGATATATATCTCGATAAGTAATAATTACAACATGAAATGGCAATATTAAATCGAACCGTTCAAAGTCTTCGTCCCCGGTGTCTGTGGAAAATGGATCACGCTGAAGGCGATTGGTTACACACCTGGAGAAAAACGATTTTTTTGGTCAACGATCGCAACGAAATTGTAGACCATGTGTTTGGGTTAATAAATCACGGTCCCGTCAGAGTACGATGCGGCGCTGCGTCCATTTCTGTTTTTGAGGAGTCGTTCACCGACTCTGATGAACTTTCGTGATGATAAATTCAGTTATCTTTGCGACCATTCCCGTATTTTGCGGGCTATAAGTCGTTACTTTTTTCCAAAATTGTCTCTTATACGTTGCTTCGACCTATGTATTGTTTTTTTTCCAGATCCACAGCGAATTGTGAAGCGTTTTATATTACGGTATATAAAAGTTATATACAGATGACGCGGCAAGCGATGTACTTTCAAGATACGTCAAATTGTAGAGAGATTTGAATTAAATTGATAACAGACTGCGCCCAAATTTACCGTGTGCCTAGCACGTGGTCTATCTTTTTTGCTTGCCAAGATTAGTGAATTTTCATTGGTAACCGTCATACATGCGTGACGATCCGATCATGTGTGATCATCAATCGGAACGGCCAGTATTATATCATTCATTGCAAAACGGCGCATTAGGAAATGTATGTAGTTTGCAATCGACGTCACCCTCTAAATTAACGAAACAAGGAATTTAAACTTCGCAAGTTCTACGCGAATTACTTTGACGTTTTGACAATGATGCAATCGACGCCAGCCTATAAATTGACGAAACAAGGAATTTAAACTTAGCAAATTCGACGCGAATTTCTTTGACGTTTTGACAATGACTCAATCGACGCCAACCTCTAAATTAACGAAACAAGGAATTTAAACTTCGCAAGTTCGACGCGAATTTCTTTGACGTTTTGACAATGACGCAATCGACGCCAGCCTCTAAATTAACGAAAAAAGGAAAAATCTACAATTGTGACATCGAAAAATATATTTTTGTATTTAAAAGCTTCAATAATATATTGTTTTAAATACCCCCCTAAGGAATTTAAACTTAGTAGGTTCGGCGCGAATTACTTTGACGTTTTGACAATGACTCAATCGACGGCACCCTTTAATCAACAAAATCAATCAAGAAAGTTCCACAATTGTACATTTCCACACTGTGTCTGTGATAGTGTTTTGTACTATTGTAGAAACTGCTTCCGTTAAGTAGGTTTTGTTTATGTTCACGACCTGAAGTCTTAGTAGGCAATGTAGTAGGCAAATACCCCCCTAAGGAATTTAAACTTAGTAGGTTCGGCGCGAATTACTTTGACGTTTTGACAATGACGCAATCAACGGCACCCTTTAATCAACAAAATCAATCAAGAAAGTTCCACAATTGTACATTTCCACACTGTGTCTGTGATAGTGTTTTGTACTATTGTAGAAACTGCTTCCGTTAAGTAGGTTTTGTTTATGTTCACGACCTGAAGTCTTAGTAGGCAATGTATTAAAATGCAAAATGTTTATCTCTATAAACAATAATTACAACAACAAGGAATGGCGAAATTAAATCAGAACCCTTCAAATTCTTCGTCTTCGGTGTCTGAGGAAAACAAATCATACAAAGGTGATTGGTTTGTAACGATCGGCTTAGAAGCAGGCACTTCAATTTTGTCTGAAAGGGAGTAAGATATGTGTAACATATTGAACAAAAAATATGAATTGTAGCAGTGGGGAGTATAAAGTGCACGGAGCACATTTTATACATTTGCTTTGTTCTTTGCTTCTGCGATCGTTGCATAAACGTAAACAATAACATACACACACCTGCAAACGATATTTTACGGTCATCGGCTAAAACGACATTGCACACCTGGGCAAAAACGATACTGCGCTCATTCCATGCGTCTGAGTTAATAAATTACTGTACGTTATTACTTTAGCGTTTGATAAGGTGCAGCATGTGTGTTTCCGTTTTTGAGAAGTCGTTCATGGACGCTTTGCTACTATTACTGTGTTGTGTCATATCTGTGTACAAAATAGCAAAATTTTAGAAAAATGACCCTTTGCGACCATTACTACGGAGGTGCTTATAGCCCGCAGAATACGGTACTCTGTTGCATTCTATCTGTGTAAAAAATGATAAAATTTCAGAAAAATGACCTTTTGCGACCATTAGTAAGGAGGTACTTATAGTCAGTAAAATACGGTACCAAATTTGGATGCAAAAAAATAACACCCTCAGATCACATGGAGAATTGTACGAGCCCACATGTTCTAACAAAATATATAACAAGA
This sequence comes from Styela plicata, assembly GCA_963675895.2. Lineage (NCBI taxonomy): Eukaryota > Metazoa > Chordata > Ascidiacea > Stolidobranchia > Styelidae > Styela > Styela plicata. The sequence continues at coordinate 22,898,054 of OZ023145.1, forward strand.
AAAATTGTCCATAAATGGCTGCACCATATATTTGCTCTTGTGTTTTAATGCTTCATAAGTGCATGTATGGTGCTACTGTTTGTGTGATGCCATACTATTCAGAAGATCGATGTACACGTGCATGATAGAATGAAACCTTTGGAATACTTCAAAGTTCTTGAAGAGACTTAGACAGTTGCAGAACAACTGGTTTTGAAGCAACTCTGTTTACTTTAAATTTCCAATGACTGAAACGCTGAAAAAATTTATTCTCGACGAAAAAAATTAAGCAGTTGGGATATATTCCATGACAATATATCTTCAATATTAGAATGTCTCTGAATCTCGAAAAGCCGTACAAATTAGTTGACAGAAGGGCCAAAATCATGAATAGTGCTATACAATGGCATTGTTCTTAGTTATGAATTTGCTGAACATCCATGGAAAGTCCTATTGGTGTATATATATATATATATAAAATAGTTACAATCTATTCTACCGGTATATTTTTCAGAGGAGGCTTTCGCTTCAAATATATACATACATTGTATTATCAGTTTTAATTTTGATGCCACAACCCCTCCCCGTTGCTTGCGGGACTTGGCAGGGGCCAGGTCATGGTCGATCTACCACAGATCATATTCAATGTGCTTGGCTGTTGCTTTGATGTACTGGAAAGTCCACCTCACCTTGAATAATATGTGTATCTTCAAAAGGAACAGATTATGCCAAGGGTAGTCCATTATCATGATAAATATTTTGCATGGAAGTTATTGTTTATAACCTTTCACAGGACATAGTCCATGATCCTGGTAGGGGAGCACCTTTAGTAAAGGTTCAGTTTCAAGATCCATACAAATACAAAAGGCGAATGGAGACTTTTGTAGCTGTAGAAGGAAACTACACTGGTCAAGCAATCTATTGTGGCAAAAAGGGTAGGTAAAGTAAGTCAAAATCATTGAATACAAGATACATTTATCCGAGGGGTTGTCATTTAGCGCTCGTTTTGTGTTTCCTCTCAATAACAGAACAAATGATGACACAGTTCAATGGTTTATTAGCAAAAATGAACGATTTCTTATGTACCTATTACCAATTTTACGTCTTACATATGTTTTAGTAAAGTGTTTTGGCGTAACATTTTACTCAATTCCTGTACATGGACCTGGTTGGTAGAGTAAGCAGTGCTTACGTGAACCATGGACCGGTGAGGTATGCGGCAGACCTGACATATAATCATCTCCTCACTCTGGATTCAAAACGTTTTCAGGACGGTCAGAAATCCGTAGTTCAAAGCATAATCCTGGCACCTATATAATATTTCTAACACTACTGTTGAGCTGACTATGCAAAGTCACAAATGTTTCGATCTATGACAGTCATCAAATTCCAGCTTAATATTCCTGGAATACCTCAGATCTGATGTATACGATTCATATTGTAGTGCAGTGGAGAAGTTTCCAGAATTATGTCTTTTTCTAATAACATTAAATTCTGAAACAATACCCTTCTCATTCCAGCCAGCATTGCTCTTAAATGCAATGAGTTTCAATTTCGATCAACCTGGTAAAATGAGTCATACAGGCTTGCAAATTCGTCACAATATGTGCGAAATTACTATATTTTCCACATCTCATAAGGGGTCTTATAATAAATGTAAATCTATACTGGATTTGCACAGGAAATAAGCAAAAGAAACCTTGAGAAATTGATCTTTCAGTTTGGCCTCAATAATAAGAGTTTTACTGGAACCTGTATGACATCCTAGAGACATGAAATCCACAAATTTGCAATGCCTGTGGTTTAAAACCATGTATTCTTCAGGCAACAGTGCACATGTACCAGTATGTGTTATTGTGTTCTATACATGGAAAACTAAAGTCCGTTTACTACGACCGTCTCTATATGTAAGTGTAGTGCCGGAAACCAATATTCGGACACATTCCTTATAGGTATTAAAAATTTTAATAGTTTTATAGGGTTGAGAAAATGTATG